>JAVJIX010000008.1:2002500-2702500 GCA_036785185.1 Paratrypauchen microcephalus
TTCGGGCTCAGTGGGTGAGGAGGGGAGCTGGCGCTGTCTCACATCCCTGAATCTGAACTGTGGCGTGGAGGGAGGCAGGGCGGGGGAGTGGGGAGGAAATGAAGCGCTCTGATTGGCTGAAAGTTCTCTGTTTACATGCAGATCTGTGGATCTGTGTCTCAGCCGCAGAGTCAGTGAAAGTCAATGAAAACTTGAGTGAAACGGACGAAATGTGAGATCCATATGCGTAATTTAGAACAACAAACCATACAAGCGAACAAGGAGGTCAAAATTGCATGCCCGCTACGCAAAATGCGTACATGTTGGCAGGTCTGACTGCATCGGCAACATCTCTTTGGCTATGAATCTGCTGATGGCATTGGTTATGTTTTGCCATCGTTGACTTTTTCTGTCATACGGAAAATTTGAATTGCGTGCGAGAGTTTTTTTTCGCTGAAAACGCACGGTGCCTGCATAAACTGAGCCACACAGGCTGATTTTCTGGGCACACACAAAAAAAATAAAAATTCAGCGTGAGAAATGCCATGTGTGGCGTGTGAGCGTGTGAACACGTCGAATTGCGTGTGTCACACTCTGACTGTAATATTATTTGAAAGGGACTTGTTTAACAGCACAAATCATCTCACCACAGTTCATGTTGATGACATCAGCTGCAAAGTATCAATAGTTTCGATATTATTATTCAAATGAGTATCTAACGCTCTCAAGTCTCACGCTTTGAGAGTGTGACACACACATTTCAACGAGTTCACACGCTCACACGCCACACATTGTATTTCTCACGCTGAAATTTTGATAAGCAATTCCATGAAACTCTAGCCACTGGTCACAGGGCTTCTGTGCCCAGAACATCGGTCTGTGTGGAGTTATCCAGGCACCACGCCCTTTTCAGCCAATCAGAAACTAGATTGTTCTGTTGTCGGGCAGACCGTAGAGTCTAGTTTCAGCTAAGCGCGCACTGCACTGTCAGTGATAATTGAAGGACGGCAACTGAACACGAGTGAGACGAATGAATGATGACAAAACGGTGACTGATAAAACAAACGAACATCCAACTCAGGACTGAGAACCATCAGGTAATAACTTCATTTATAGAACTCTCAATAGTTGCTTTGTAGTTTTGCTCTTTAGACCAACATTTACACCTGTCCATTTCAAGCCCCCCCCCCCCCAAAAAAAAAAAAAAAAATTTTTTTAAATCTCATTCCAACCAAACTTCAAAACTTGAGAGCCCTGAGTATCTAATTTCGATACTAACTTTATGATTTTTAACAACACTAATCAGTACTGCAAAAAACATCGTAAATTTGATCTTTCTATTTTATTTAGCTTGATTTGATCATTCCTTGGGGGTCTCCTTTTCCCTGTTCTGAAAAAATGAAAAAATGTATATGCACAATAGGGTAATCTTCCAGCTTGATACTCTTGAGCAAGATACTGGCTCAAGATCTGGAGATTGGTCCTTGGCAGAGAGATTGTAGTTACTGCTGTGCCTAGAATGTCCCACAGTACAACACTGATCTTATATATCGCCATGGAGACAATATCACCAAATTAAAAGTTAGACCTGTGAAGAGCAAGAGCAGCTAAGCTCTCAGCAAGAATGCATGGTTTTAAAGTTTTTTTTGTTTGTTTTGTTTTATCAATAGTAGTGGACCTGTAATTGCCTGGAAGAATCCATGACTCATCGCTGTACCAGCGGCGAGTCTGGTAATGCTTGGTCCAGAATGCGCTGCTGTTGCACTTAGACAGACAGCTAAGTGAACCAATCAGAGAACAGTTAACGGACAGCGACGTGAACCAAGCCGGTAGGAAGCAATGCAAAAACATCTTTTTTGAAAAGAAAGGCCTCTAGAGCTGTCAGCTGCTGTGGTTTTAAGGAATTGATGTGTTTTAGGTCATTTAAGACCAATTTTACAGCTGAATGGAAGGGACGTTGCGGGCAAAGGCGGGTGCACTGACATCACCATCTTTGAACGAATCAGAATCGCGGAGTCTGTTGTTAACTGGGGGAGCGAGGGTGGAGCGAGGGTGGAGCGAGGGTGTCCAAATGGTATTGCGCTGTATAGGAAATACAGAGAGATATCATTTGGCTGGCCAGGTAAGACCTGTAATGGAATCAATGATCAATAGATATTGTAAACATTTGTAACATTGTAGCAATAACATCTCTATGGAGATAGCCAGAAAAAAATACTTAGTTTATCTTTAAATGCAATTAACAAATGTATCAGGCACAGGCATAATGGAGTCTACCCTTGCCCTAATATGTATGCACGAAATGAATCAGAGATGAATCAGATCAAGATGAATCAGATCAAAAGATTCAGTTTAGGTTTTATCTTAATGTTTGTTGAAAATGGCACTTATTCTTCGCATTAAAATGTAAATGTCTGATCGAAAACACAAAAGCATTTGATAAAAATTGTATCTGTATTTCTTTCAAAACCACTTTCTAAAACTTTGTCCATTATCAGTGGTTGACATATTATTAGAACACGCAGTCCTACAGTGACTCTACAGCTAGAACTAATGAGATTTTACAAGTTTCTGAGGTACTTTCATTCTCCATTGTTGGTTGGCTGGAGTTCACTGCATGTTGACACTGATGGTGAAAGGAATAGTTAATCAAAAGATTTTAAAACCCTAAGTGGAAGAAAAAACATGGTGTGAAAGTGGGTGCCATTTTAAGCTAATTTACAAAAGTCCTGGTGTTATTTATTTAGAGTTACTTAAAGTTCTGTTTTTAAAATAGTGAAAAGTATTGTTATCTTACTATCAATCACTCAAAGTTACATATGTATATATGACTTATATATATTATTATATATATTGTATATATGACTATGTGTCACACCACGCTGACAGGGGAATCCCTGTTACGCACCAGGAAGGCAGTTCCCCTGTTACGCAGCGTGGTGTGTGCTTCGGCTGTGTTTTTCCGCACTGAAAAATAGTTCCCACCCAAAATGACCAAGTCAAGCTCTCCGTGTTGATTTGCACATTTATTTGCACTCGATATGAATGCGCACTACACAGAAAGTAATTGGGAAAGGCATCGAGCAAATTAATTCCTTTTGGCCGAAATCTTTCTCTGGCGACGTTAGACTCCAGTCTAACGCGGAGTAGCTGCAGATACCGCGGTGGTCAGTGCTGACAGACTCGGACAATGGCTGGGTCACCAGAAAAACGCTTTCCACCACTTATTTTAGTCTCTGGACTGTGGGGAGATGCCCAAGTTTGACCTGGGGGTGGCATATCCCTTTAAATGTGTTTGAAATTACCTGTCAAAAAATTGCTTTTTGAAATTAGCTTCTTCCTTGAAATTTGCACACAGGATATAGCAGCGTTTTGGAAAGCCCACTTCGTGTTAGAGTCACATAACTGTCACATGGTCATCATACCAGGAGGTTTATGTTGCTTCGGGACTTAATGAGTTAAGGTCAGACATAAAGCTTTATAAGGAAAAGACTGGGGTATTCAAAGTATCTCTTATACTCGTGTCACCGTGGGCTCTTATGGGTTAATTTTAATCTATTTGCTATGGTCCAAATGTATTCGTCACTTTCTCATTATATTCCAGGTATCATAATAATTCACTGTGATGAGTTTATAAGTTTTCACATCTTTCAGAATTGACAACTAGCATGCTAACAGTGCGCCAGCTTTACTTCTTGGTATGCTGACAACAAAACTGCTAACTGTATAATTGGAAACAGCACATAGCCTTCTCAATCTTTATTTATAGATCCCTTTAAAAGACTAAAGGTAACCAAAGTACTTTCCATTAAAATCAACACAATATAAAACATGCAAATTATTAAACAGTGAAATATAATAAAAAGCGCAAAGTGTCATTGCATTACAGAGTTTTGTTAGTCTCAACAGAAAAGTTTTGAGTCTGGATTTCTAGATAAGGGCCTGTTTGAATACAAATGGCATTTTACTGCATTAAAAAATGACAAATTAATAAACTCATGAATATCTCCCTAATAAATCTCTCATACTTTACCACCATGATACACATTTTTCTTGCCGACGACCTTTCTGTGTGGAGGTTGCGTGTTCTTCCCATGTCTGGGTGGGTTTCCTCCAGGCACTCTGGTTTCTCCCATCATTGTGCACTGTCCCTGTCTCATAAATAAACTATATAAATGAAATAAGTTTACCAAAGTTGATTCTTTCAATTAACTATTCATTGCATCTCCCAACACTCTTCTTTACTACTTCAGCTGGGACAAAGTCTGCAACAACACTTTGTATTTTAAAACCAGGACCATAAAACCTGCAGAGTGGAAAATGTCAATTCATTTTTCAATTAGCCTGGGGATGAGAAAAGACAGCGGTGTGTCCAGTATATTGATTCACAGAGAGGCGTGACAGGGACAAATAGACCGCCCAAGGCCCGAGCAGAGCTGTTCTATATATTGTTCAGACGGTGGAACGGTACTGAGAAAAAGGAAATAGATATTGGAAAACTTAACATCAGGAAATAAAGGTTTGGCATGGAATAAAAGAGGTCTACGTCAGCTTATGTGAAATGAGAGCATAGTTTGTTTACATGCAGTAATGGTTTTAGACAGTTTTAGACATCTTAGCTGAATTGGTGGTTTTCAGATTCCACATACTCCCAGATGGGGGGAAAAAGACAGATTTCCCCAATTAATAACACTGTACTTTGCCATGAAATATCCAAAAGGTAAATTCACAAATGATTTTTTATTAGTGACTAGACCCAAGAGCCCTCTGTGTTGCAACATTAAAGGTCCCATGGCATGAAATTTTCACTTTCTGAGGTTTTTGAATGTTAATGTGAGCTCCCCTACCCTGTTTAGCCCCCCCCCCCCCCATGGTTAAAAGTTGCGAAATTTCTAAACTGAGCATTTGCGATCCTTTTCTGCATTACAAAAAATCGGAGCTCAAACGGGCGATTTTGAACAAGGCACCTTATTGACGTCAGATCGAAAAAAGAAATGCAAATGCAGTTCCACCCCCGTCTGTCTGTACTCAGCGTCTCTGTAAATCAAGCCCAGAGAGTTTGGACTGCGAATGCGCTAGGCAATGCGAAATGCGTTTTTTTATTTGCCTGGAGGCACGTCCGAGTGTTTCTAGGCTCGGAAGTCCTTTATCTGAGCCTCTGGACCTTTGAACAGCAGTGGTTTAATTTTATTTTCTGTGGAAATGTGTTTATTTTTCAATGGAACGCTTCAAATCTCTCCCCCCGTGCAAAAACACGGAAATGGATCACCTGAGAGCTGAGAGCGAGAGCGGAGAGTTTGGCCACGCCCCCACCCTCTACTATAGGCCAGCTCTTTTCTCCTCATTTGCATTCAAGCAACAACGCCCATTATAGAGTGTTCAGAGAGAGAAAAATTACTCTTTCTCATCTTATCTCTGTTTCTCCTGCACTGAGTGTTGATTTTGAAGAAGGATTCATTTACAGTATTAGGGAACCATTAAGGAGCCATATAAAAGCATCAAGAAGTACCATGTCATGGGATCTTTAATCTGCATTTTAACAATATCTTTATTAAATATTGCTGGCCTATAGAATGTTCCTATGTCATCTGAAACCCAGCAATATATTTGAGGTCACACCAGATGAACCTAGAACTAAACCTGGACTACAATCTACATCAGGACTAAACTGGTGTTAAAAGTGGAATCTTGATTTAAAATGACGTTATCTTAATACATATAATTATTTTGTGTTGAACCAAAGCAAATAAAAAGTCACTGAACTTAAATCTTAATTAGACTGGCTGACCCGGCCCTGTTGTATTCTCACATAACACCATGCCATCTACTGGTTCCCAAAAAATCAAATAAACTTACAGATGATAAATTGAATTACCAATTAACATAAGATATTTAAAGTGAAAAAACAAAATACACATTAGTATTAAGAGTTGACGTTTTTATGGGCTAATGAAACAAACAAGGATAAATATATTGCTTCTTTTTAAAATAAAAAAACAATAATTCTGTATCTTTCTTCCAGGACCTGCAGAGGAATGGTAAAGCCAGTGTCCCTGTTGGCAGGTGGCCCAGTCTGCTCAGCCTCACCTGTCCCAGGAGTAGTGGCAGTGACCAGTCCCTGTCGAGTGGCTGCAGCGAGTACTCATCAGGATCACACACCTGGGCAGAGGGGCGGGGCTTATCCAAACAGGTGAGTACAATTATTAATACCACTATCATTGCTAACTACTACTGCAGTTACTACTTAAATACAACTTCTATTGCTTTTGCTACTACTGCAATTGATAACTGCCTTTATCAACTACTACTACTACAGCTCATACTACTACTACATTAGCATAGCATTTGGCGGTGCAGCTGGGTAGTAGTTTCAAAAGCTTAAAAACTTTAAAACATGCATGCACCTAACTGAATGAATTTCCAGAGTATCTGTTTTTGTATTCTGTCAATGATTCAGATTCAGACAATTTAAGGTCTATTAATCCCAACAGGGGCAATTAATTTGAGCAGTAAAAAACACATAGAGACAAACAAACATTCAACATTTGGATTCTGAACAAAGCTCTTAAAGGAGAAGCTCTTAAAAGTAGTGATGTCAACAATGAATCGACTTACAGTTAATTGTCGATCAAGGCGTTGGCCAAACAAAATGCATTAATTGTAACTAATCGCTAGAGGGCGCTACTCTGGAATGTGAACACGAGATGCGAACCCACTCGCGAGAAAGACCATAGCGTTACATCATGTAACCCTTTCCTCTCTGGATGTTGCCGTACAACTCACAGTAGAGCTGGACCTAGAACCATATATTTTTGAAATGATAAAAGCATGTCACTTACATGCTTTTATCATTTCTTGATTGTTCTGGTTTGAGGCCCTGTAATGTTTTATGCTGTGTCCAGGGGCCCTGTGAAATGTATATTTTGTACTGTAACCCTTCACAGATTAAGGGAGAGAAATATTATTGATGCCTTAGTTCAAAATAAATGTTGAGAATGTCCTAAAAATAGCCTGGATTCACTGGTTTCATCCTAATATGTAGACTAAATAACATTCTGTTATTTAATTTCTTCTGTTCCTTTTCATTTCAAGATTTCCATGCTGCAAGTGCAACAACTGAGCCAGTCCTCAATTAATTTTCAATAAAGAATGTATTTTGTTATTCAGCATCAATACATTTGTCTGCTTTTTTATTAAGGAATAATTAATTGAGGAATATACAATATAATAATACTATGATATATTTTTGACTCAGTGTTATGTTACTATAGCTTATATTCTTAAAGACCCAATTGAAACACTAAAATTCAGGTGAAAAACGCCGCTTATCAGTTAATCGTAAGTCGATCGATAAGATCAATCAACTATAGATTAATGAATTAATCGATAATTTGCATCCCTACTTAAAAGACATCTACATAGATCTACACAGAATTTAAAAGAGGGGAAAAAAAGATTTCAAATGCCTACTTGTTTTTGATGTTGCTGCTCCAAAAAATCCCATCATTTATTTAAACATGCTGAGACACTGCTCCATATCCTGGTGAAAGGTGTCACTGTTCCCATAATCAGGCCTTAGTAACCCTTTTGTCTGATTTTATTTATAGTGTGGTGGAGGGCGGGACAAGCGTCTAAGCAGTGGATCCTTCTCCAGCAACCAGTCTGCTCCCATTGAACCCACAGAGCTCAGCTGGAAAGAGGGTCACATACTAAAAGGACTGAAACGTCTTCAAATGTGTCCCAAAGAGGCTTCCTTACATCCCTCCACTCCACACTGCAAGGACTGTATGACATCTAATGAAGGCATATACTCTTTCGGGATGAAGTGTGGACAGAAAGTTAGCGCAACCAAGCAAGTGACGCCTGCTAGCAAGACTAATAAAGATGTGACTGAAGATGTAGCAGCTAACATGACTAACAGTGAGGCTAGCGAGCAACCAGCTAAAGAGCTAGTTAGCTTGGATAAACTTGGCAATTCAAAAGGAGCAGATACTGGTCTTTTGCTATCACCAGTGACTGATAATTTCTCATTTTTGCCCACGGTTAAACCAGGAGTTAGCCCGACAGATGGCTTGCTGCAATTGGATGATGACAATTCACTAGAAAGGCAAAAATGTTTGAAGTTAAGTGATAAGAATAATAACCAGGAAAAGACAACGGATAGAAAGTCTAGGTTGGATCAGGTTAAAAAGCAGCAAGGCAGTTTGAAACAAGTAGAGAAAGGAAGTATTCAAAGTACTGTTACTAGGGCCCTAAGTAGTGAGGCTAGACAGAGGAGTTCATCGATGGAGGTACCTCAATGTAGGAGCCAAGCAAGTCAAGTCGAAAACCAGGAAAATGGAACAGCTGAATCTTCGCATCCGGGATTTAAGTTAGATATTAGCGATTCAGCGAGGAGAGCGTTCATTTTGAGGAGTAAGAGTGCAGATGGAGGACAAGATCAAGCAAAACATACCCACTCACCTCTGCACCAAAAACTTATCAAGGATCATAAGCAGAAAGCACAAGCTAGTACTTCTGCGCAAAGCGTAGCAAGTAAACGTACAAGTTACAGCAAAACACATGGTGCAAGCAAAAATCAGTTTGGTAAAATTGAAAGAGACGATCATGAAGTAGTGACAACTTCAAAATCTCTTGATAATGTACAAAATCGATCCCCTCTTGCATCTCCAGTAAAGAATTCAAAGCCATTTAAACCTCAAGAAGGTTTGAAGAGTCCAACTAAAATCCCGATGCAAATTACAAGATGTCAGTCAAATAACGAAACGATTGAAGATGGGTTTTATGATAATTTATTGTGTTCGCCGCGAAAGCAAAGAAGACAAGATTACGATGTTCCCAATTCGGAGGATAGGTCTCCCTCTCCCCCACCACCTCCTCCTGGACGAAGTACATCACTGCTTCTTAGATCTAGCTCAGATTCGAAAACTCAAATGCCGCTTGGGGTCAAAACATCAAATTCAGCTAAATCCAACCAGCTACTTTGTGGGCCAGACAATCAATATTCAAAACTAGATGCTCATATCGGTTCGGCAAGAATTTTTCAAGTTCATGAATCACAAGCTGTGCCGTCAGTGGTCACTTGCCATAATGAAAACGGACCACATTTTATATTAGCAAGTCAAAATATCCTCCAACGATCTCAACAAAGCATCAGCGAGCCAAAGCTATCCGAAGCGCTTCCACATACATATTCAAATGTTTACTATCACGGCATTGTTCATAACCCGCAAAGTTCAACATCTAGAGCTGTTAAAATGGCCATTCCAGTCAACGCAAAGTCCCACGAAGCAATCGCTGGACAAGAGAGCAATACTTTTTTTGTTTTTGAACGCCCAGGCAAAGACGAAACAAAATGCCTCAAAACTTTTCAGTCTTTTTCCTGTGATCCTCAAAAGATGCAAGACGAAAAAGCTCGCTGTAGAGTTGACATGCGTTGTAATTCGTTGGATTCAGAGCCTTGTGTACAACAGCTAGCTCCTGAACATGGCGTAATGTTGGATTGGGGATTTGACGAAGAAGGTTGGCTATTCAAAAGATCAGTTTCGGTATCGACTAGACCTCCTTTCAAGCCTGTAATGGGTATGAACGGCGCTAAAGCACGTAGCCAGAGTTTTGGAGCGCGCTACATGGACAGACCAAGTTTCAATCGGTCTGGTAAAGTTCGGACGCAAATCAAAACCCACTCAGGAAGTTCATTAAATTCTCTGGGCGATGTCCTTCCAGGTAGTATGAGCTGTTCCAGTAGCTACCACTGCCCCATGAATCGATCACTCTTGAATAACTTTTTAATTGAAGAGGGTCTAGCTGCTCCTTCCCATTTGGCGTCATCCAGTGAAAGATTACAAAGCTTAAAACTAAAGCGCGAACAAGCAAGAAGACTGCAAATCGAACAACAGTTTTCCAGTGCTTTTGGAGAACCGGTATCAGAAGAACCGGAAAGACAAAGTACAATTACCACTATAGAAGAGAAGGTTATGATTGGAATTGAGGAAAATTTGCACAAGTCGCAAGAGCAAGAAAGAACCACGGAAGTGAAGCAGAAAACAGGGTCAAGTTTGGCAAATTGGTTTGGGTTTAGAAAGAGCAAACTGCCAGCGCCAAGTAAAAAGACAGAAGCGCCGAAAGTAAAGGAGGAGAAGAGGGAGCAGAAGATTACATCGCTGCTCGGAGGGAAACAGACCAAGGCCGACAAGAAGAGAGAGAGACGGAAAAGTGAAGGCAAAGAAATGTAAGAAACTAAATGCAATTGATATTATATATAGTAAGATGTGTGGTTGAGTGAGTAATGCTATAGACAAGGTAAACAAGTAAACACAAACAACCACATCCGGTAAAAAATATATAAAATACCATGCTATAGCAATATATTTCTGCTTGGTGTTGCCTGTATACATGTCCTATATTTTCAGATTGACAATTCATGATTATATTGTTGAGATTTAGATGAGATTTGATATGATAGTAGTGTTTAGACTAAAAAACACTTTTTAAATTTAGGGATTATCAGAGTAAAATATATTAACATTAAACATTGTATGCCATGATATCAGTTATTTTTCTCATTACAGTGAGAAGAGTAATTGCATGATTATTCACAAGTATTGACACCATGACCAAACAACAGGAAATATTTTCTCATCTCATAGATCACCAATCCTTTGAGACCAACTTCCCAATGATATTTTTGATATTATTGTGACCTAAATAATCATGATTATCTATTAAAGGAGAATTAACGTTTTTTACAATCTGAGCCTTATTTCTGTAATAAAACAAGTTGTTTTACTCACCCATAGCACTTTGGTGTCATATGGAGCACTTCCGGAGATGTTTTAGATTAGCGATCTCCGTAACGCGAGTTCTCTGGGAATATAATATATGCCCCAAGCATGTAATATATGCCCCGAGCGGTCTCCAAATAACACAAACTTTAGCACTTTTCAAATCATAGAAGCTCAATGTCTTAGTCTACGCTTTCGTTTGAGTCAAAAGTGGCCTGTAATCCGAGATTTATCCATAATTTACAGCTTTGCGTTTCATGTTTGGGTCCCGAGAGCTGAGAACGAAATAAGCTGTGACTCCGCACATGCGCACTGGCCTCCTCATCTACTCGAAACTATGGATAAATCTCGGATGTGTTATTTGGAGACCACAAACATGTCCCCCGAGAACTCACATTACGGAGATCGCAAATCTAAAACATCTCTGGAAGTGCTCCATATGACACCAAAGTGCTATGGGTGAGTAAAACAACTAGTTTTATTACTGAAATAAGGCTCAGATTGTAAAAAAAAAAAAAACTTTAATTCTCCTTTAACCAAGTAATCTTCTGTACCATACCAGTTACCATACCGTAACACTTATATTATGCAAAACTGTCTCACAGTTTTAAGCCACGTTAAAATGTTATCTTCCCAAGAACATACCTGGAGTTGTGTTTTGTTTCATTCTCACATGTTTGAGTAACCCTTTATTATTAATCTGTCACCTTGTGGTGCCATCAAGCGGTAGAGAGTAGAGATCGGCAATTCCAGGGCTGAAATTATCCAAATGATCTTAGTGAAGGTAGAGTTTAAAGACAGTGGACTTTTCAGTTTAAGAGAAGAATGCGGCCTATATACGTTTGTGTGTTAAAATATGTGAATATGAAACACAAGATAACTACAGGTATGTTTTTGATGAGAAAACAACATTATAACATGCAGTAGATCAAAATAACCAAATAATCTTCTGTACCACACCACTTAACTTTTAAACTTTGCCTTATGTTCTTCCATATATGAACTATTGACATCTCCATCTCATCTGATCACTGCCCAAAGCTTTAATCAAATAAATTGGCCCATATCACTTAGTCCGATATTATTATTTACAGCCTTATATGCTCAAATCTATCAAACTATCTTAGACACATCAGTCATTCTCACCCCCAAAACAAGTTGTGACACATTTCATAAAGATTCTTGCCAGGTTTTCAGAGATAGAGGTTCATCCATCAATAGAAAGCACTCTAGGCATGTTGGGGCTTTGTCTATGGATGCTTTTCGTGATAAATGTTCATTTCTCACAGCTCCGTTACGAGGAGAGAGCCCCATGATGCAGTGCGCTCTTGTATCTCAATGCCATGTCCTGGAATGTCCCTCAGTGACCTACAGGCACATGCAGACATCACTGGAGACCCAAAGGTAATCTACAAGGCAATGTACGGTGTAAACCAATGGATGTTTTACTTTTCAGAGTCACACGTTTTAGTATTGCATGACCAGAAAGTTGAAGTAGGCCTATATTGAACCTGGGGTATTTGAATTAGCATCAGCTGCATCATTCCACAGAAATAGTTAAAACCATACTTCAGTTTAATGCCGTACTGTAGAATATTATAGCCAAAGGAACAACAATACTCTGGAAACAAGCAGGTAGAGGCCTGGAAAAAATGAAAAAATAAAGGTTTTGGAGATCTTACTAGGGCTGTCAGTTGAACGCGTTAATTAGATTAATTAATTACACCGCAAATTAACGCATTATAAAAATTAACGCAATTAATTATGAGCGGCAATTCAGTGTGCGCGCATTTTACATTTGGCGTGCAGGGCCTTTGAACGGCAAGTTTATTTATAAAAATGTGACGGAGCAGGTCCGTCCTTAAACCCGTTGTCCTCGGGTAGAGCACGTGAAGACGCGCTCTATTCAATTCCCCATAACCTCTCCAGCGTCTTCTGCCGTGACTAAAGCTGCACACTTAGAAGCGCCAGTTTTGCCCATCCAAATCGCTAAACCCGATCTTTTACTTACCCGCGCCGCCTTCTCCCTACTTCCGCAGTGCGATCTGGTGCGATCTGGCAAACCCACGGGTTCTGGGGGTCATGTGAGCCATGAGTAATTTGCACGGGCAATTATTTCGGGCATTTATTTGTATTCTCTGTATATTTGAAGCTTTGTATATTATTTATTGACGTTACATGAAAGCTACTGTACCTGCTCACCTTTTGGCACCAGAAATATTCACCATGTCATAGTGGAATGGTGTAAATGAGCTTTTGAATGTAATGTGGGAGGGGGGATGGGGGTATACAGGTGCACTCAGCAGGTCTGTCAGCAGTCTTGTCTTGTGTGCACGGAGAGAAAGAGAGTGAGCGAAAGACTGAAAAACTTAAAGACTTAAAGGGGAAGTCTGCAGTCTTGTCACTGTACCACTATAAATCACACGTTTAACACCTTTTTTGCACTGTGAGAGAGCACAATAAACCACCTAAAAAATGTATTAAAAAATGCGATTTATTAGATTAATTCATTACAAATCCTGTAATTCATTAGATTAATTTTTTTTAATCGCCTGACAGCCCTAGTTCTTACACATTTTCCAGTGCAATAAAAACATCCATAATCCACTTGCTTTAATTTAGTATATATTTTGGCAAAAACACCATGACTAGTAGTAAATGTTGTGTTTTTCTCTAAAGGGAATATTGTAACAGCAGCACGTTATTATTAGATGCAGGTGGTGTACATTTTGGAACAAAGTGTTTTTTATTTCTATTCAACCCAGAAATAAGATTGGCTGCACTTGGGCGGTCCACCCCAGTTTCACTTTACCGTCCAAACAATGTTAATTCTAAATATATAACATATGATCCTATTCATTTCCTATATTTAATGATGGAATGTTGTGCTAACTTTGATTTATTTCTCCCAAAGATGTCGATGCTGAACCGGAGATCTGACAGTGAGAACGGATCCGCAGTGACAAGCCCCTCCCAGGACGCCATCATAGGTCTCAAGAACATTTTTCTATCTTCTTTCTAACCACCAAATTTGACTTTTTAGCTACTTTGGTTCAGCTTTAAGAATCTACTGTGTGTGCTTTACCATTTTACAGTTTGCAGACAGAAGTGAAGACCAAAAATGAATATTATGTGTAAGTCTTGACTATGGTGAACTTGCTGTTAGCAGTGAGACGTGCTCGATGCTAACGTTAGCCTGTGTGCTCCATGTTTCTTTTACTCATTTGCTTGTCGTGCTGTTTTTTATGCATTTGTAACAATTATTTATCCAAAACATTTGTATATTAACAGTGGGTTCAAGACCTGATTGCTTGTCGTCATAACTTCATTCAGTAAAAGTTGCATGCACAGATTCAGGCATGATGAAGGCACTCGCTTTAAACTGTTCTATTGAGTTTCTTTGAGAATGGATTACTAAATGCCTTTTATAATTTGCTTTTGGGTGTATTCCAAACCAGCATCTTTCCAAAAACAATTATTTCTGTGTCTATATACTTTTCACCCACACAATATTCACAAATTCTTACAGGCAAAGTGGATGGAGTATTTTACTTAATGTTACGGCAACCAAGTGCTTCAGATTCCTGTGAAAATATCTTTACCAACTTTGCCACTACTATAAACACATGTTTATATTAAAGGTCCCATGGCATGAAATTTTCACTTTCTGAGGTTTTTGAACATTAATGTGAGCTCCCCTACCCTGTTTAGGCCCCCCCAATGGCTAAAAGTTGCGAAATGTCTAAACTGAGCATTTGCGATCCTTTTCTGCGTTTGAACAAAACACAGCTCAAACGGGCGATTCTGAATAAGGAAACTTCGTTACGTAACATCGAAAAAAGAAATGCAAATGCAGTTCCACCACCGTCTGGATGTCCACCCCCTGTCTCTGTAAATCACGCCCAGAGAGTTTGGACCGCGAAGGAGCTACGCAATGCAAAATGCGTTTTTTTATTTGCCTGGAGGCACGTGCGAGTGTTTCTAGGCTCGGAAGTCCTTTACCCGACCCTCTGGACCTCTGAAACAGCAGTGGTTTAATTTTATTTTCTGTGAAAATGTGTTTTTTTCATTGAAATTCCTGTCCTTTCTCCCTCCGTGCTTCAAATGCGGAAATGGGAGCCAGCGCACAAAGCAGCGCACAAAGCAGCGCACAAAGCAGCGCACAAAGCAGCGCACAAAGCAGCGCTCCAGCGGCGCAGAGGAGCGAGTGGGGGGGGGGCACCCACTCCTTTTACCCAATCTCTGTCCTTCTCATTTGCATTCAAGCAACAAGGCCCAGAATGAGTCGTTCAGACAGAGAGAATATGACTCTGACTGTGTACATGTGTCTTTCTCATGCACTGAATGTTGATTTTGAAGAAGGATTCATTTACAGTATTAGGGAACCATTAAGGCGCCATATAAAAGCATCAAGAAGTACCATGTCATGGGATCTTTAATACATGTAGCCTAGTGGTATAGAAGTTGTAGTAATAGTTGTAACAGCAGCAGTAACAGTACTATTAAAAGAAACAAATATGCAGCTACTGTAACAACTTAAAGTACCTATATTACACTATGTTTTGATTTTAAGCTTTGGAGGTATAGACAGACTAATAATAGGATTACTCAAATGTGTGAATGAAAAAAGCCTTTTTTGAAGAGGTAACAATATTATAACCTGGCTTAAAGCTCACAAGAGTCAATTATGTATAATATAGGACCTTTAAAGGTCCCATGACATGGTACTTCTTGATGCTTTTATATGGCGCCTTAATGGTTCCCTAATACTGTAAATGAATCCTTCTTCAAAATCAACACTCATGAAATCAACAACAACAACAACAAAATCAACACTGCATGAGATAGCCTCATGAACACAGGTAGGGTCAAAAAATATGTCTCTGAACACCTCATTCTGGGCGTTGTTGCTTGAATGCAAATGAGAAGGACAGAGACAGGCCAGAGCAGCGGGTGGGGGGGGCAAACTCTCCAGTGTTTCCTCGTTTTAGCGGTGCGCTGGCTCCACTTCTGCGTTTTATGCGCGAAGGAAGAAAAGAGAGGCGTTTCAATGAAAAAAACACATTTTCACAGAAAATAAAATTAAACCACTGCTGTTTCAGAGGTCCAGAGGCTCGGATAAAGGACATCCGAGCCTGGAAACATTCTCACGTGCCTCCAGGCAAATAAAAAAAACGCATTTCGCATTGCGTAGCTCGTTCGCGGTTCAAACTCTGGCCGTGACGGTGGGTAGATATCCAGACGGGGGGTGGAACTGCAATGTGACGTCACATCGTTTCCTTGTTCAGAATCTCCCGTTTGGGCTGTCTTTTTTTCAAACACAGAAAAGGATCGCAAATGCTCAGTTTACACATTTCACAACTTTTAGCCATGGGGGGGGCTAAACAGGCTAGGGGAGCTCACATTAACGTTTAAAACCCTCAGAAAGTGAAAATTTCATGCCATGGGACCTTTAATACGTTAAATTTAAGACCTGGTGTAGTTCTGGTTTTATTTGGTCTATTTAGCAGGGACAGTGTACATTAATCAATATCTCTTTAAATGTACCATTATTTTTCATCTGCAGTCCCTGGACAGATGGCAAACATGGTCACAGGTTTAGACCTGTATAGTTCTGTTTTAGACCAGGTGGTATTCAGAGAGCAAATGTTTAGTTGGCACTTCTTCTGCCCTCTACTACTGAGCTTCAGTGTTCTTAAAGGACGTGTAGATTGGCCGTCTGTAGAACACCACACTATCTCCCAGACATGGGACCAAGTCACACATGTGCAAGTCTCAAGTAAGTCTCAAGTCTTCACCTTCAAGTCACAAGTAAGTCTCAAGTATTTTTTTCTTGGGCAAGTCAAGTCAAGTCAAGTCACAGGCTATGTCAAGTCAAGTCAAGTCAAGTCCTGTAATAGGTCAAGTCAAGTCCAAGTCAAGTCACCTTTGGCGTATTGTTGTAATTTTAGCTGCAGAATCTGATCTTAATAAAGTGAAAGGCAATATATAAGAAAGTGTAAGTAATCATCACTGGCTAATGTGCCCAACCTGTTATAAAATATTTGTATTGTAAATACTCGTGTTCAGTAAAATACATCGTAGACTCAAACAAAACAGTGATAATGTAATTATTGGTTATTTATTGGCAAAAGTGATCTGTACATCGAAAACCAAACTGTTTCACATGTTTTCAACATTGTTTCAGCATTGAGTTGAAACCAGTAACAGCTAAAACAAACTTGTACTAAACTTTGTTACACTCCCTAACTCACTCTGTCCCACACACACACACACACACACACACGCACGCACGCACGCACGCACACACACACACACACACACACACACACACAAGTAGCTATCCTTTTACAAAGTAACAATAACAGCTAAAACAAATACTAACTTACAGTAAATTAAACTGTCACATTTCTTTGCTCTTTTCTTTGCACATTTCTCTCTCACACACTTTCTGTCACTCACACTGTATATCCATAAGTCATTCCCTTTTTGTGAGGAAACAAATAATAGCTAAAACAAATAGCTTATTAATATTAAACTTTGTTACATTTCTCCTCTCACTCACACACGCACGCACACCTACACACACACACACACACACACCACTCCTCGCGTGCGTAATGGGTCAGGCGCGCTCCTCGAGAGCTCGTGTATTTAGACTACACCTTTGTAAGAGACTGACTAAGAGTAAAAAGTGATGAGAGTTTTGTTTATTATTATTATTTGAACGTAGACCCTCGGTCAAGTGATCTCCTGCATACCACAAAACCAAGCCAACAACTGATCTGAGCAACGCCAAGAGACAGTATATTAACGCCACATAGCCCTCCACCACAAGCACAAACACAGCGCAACTCTCACATCTGAGGGGACTAAACCAGGACTGGACTAGGTCTAGACCTGGACTAAACCGGGATTAAACCACCACGGGCCACTCTTTGCTGATTTTGTGCGGCTGGTTTGTGGCTGGGGCTGAGAGTACGCGGTCCGGGCGCCGCGGATCGTTTTCGTGCTCGCAGCCCCGGTGTACGCGCGGCCTCGTACGCGCGCGGTGGTGGTGCACGTGGTGCACGCGTTGCGTCCCAGGACATGGCAGTGCCGTTGAATGAGCACGAAAACATTATGTGAACACGCAAGTCATTCAAGTCATCGTGTCTCAAGTCAAGTCAAGTCCCGAGTCCTAGACTTCCAAGTCCGAGTCAAGTCTCAAGTATTTCATTTTTTGTCGAGTCAAGTCACAAGTCATAAAAACAGCGACTCGAGTCGACTCGAGTCCAAGTCACTAAGTCTCAAGTCCCCATGTCTGCTATCTCCCCGCTCATTGCAAATATCAAACATTCTCTTACCATAAAGGCAAGGGTGAAGTCTCTTGCCATAAGTTCTTTTTTAATCATCAACTAATAACGGTAGTAGTTATTTTGCTGTTATAGTAATAGTAGTAGTATTATTAGTCGCAGTAGTTCTAGCAGTAGCAGTAATAGTATTGGTAGCAGTAGTACCAGTAGTAGTTGTAGTGGCAGCAGCATTACCTTTTGAGCAGTGCAAACCAGGTCAAAACACTTTCATTTCAAAACTTCCATTTCTTAAAGGACAGGTATGACAATAGTATGCACGGATGTATTTTCATAAAAACCCAGAAACAGTAGTTGTTGTAATTGTTTTTGCTGTTATAGTAATAGTAGTATCATTTATCGTTGTCGTATTAGTAGTAGCAGCAGCAGCAGCAGTAGCAGCAGCATTATTTTTTGACCAGTGCAAACCAGGTCAGGACACTAAGCATGTCCCTTAGCTTAAAGGACAGATAGAGGACTTTCTGATTGGCTGTAGAGCACACCTCTATCACCGCTCTCATAGCAAATATCAAACATGGCTGACTCGGACCTTCGCTTGCCCTGGAGGGCTAATCATCTCATTAAAATTTCATTGGTGCCCACCTAAACTCACTCGTCCGAACCACTAGTCGGTGAATTAGCGCTGCCTTCAGCTCTTGTTGTGATCGGAATAGATTTAAGCTGCCTGGACTTGGGTCACGCTCCACAGCCCTGATATGCACTTGGTCGATCGCTTGACGACGCAGTTTTTTAATTTGACGGTTTAAGACAACAAGAGAAAGCAAAGAAGAGGCGGTGTCTAGGGATGTCAGGAGTGAAGTTGTTAATTATTTTGTGCTGATGGATAGTTGAGGGTGGAAGGATAGAGGTTACACCAAGAATACTAGTGTGAAATTACAACAGCAGTTACTTCTTAACAAGATCATTGATTGCAATATATATGCAAGTGATATTTTTTTATAAACCCGCACACGTGGTACCTCAAATACTGGTACCACTTTGAATTCATATGCACTACACAGTTAACTTAGAAAATATTTTTATCCAGCTCTTTCAGGTTCGATACGATTCTGATACTATAGCTCTAAGTATCTGTGGATACTCCATATAAACCGATGTCAGTGCAGAGAATGTAAATAGCATTTATTTTCTTTAAACAAAAATAAACAAAGACAAAACAGATCCAAATGTGCTATGTAGCTGTAATTTATTTTGCAAGTAACTTTGTATAAATAAAAGTTCAAACATTAAGAGACTTTCTGTGACAAATACTCCCAGTAAAGAGTCCTATTACATCAGTTTATATTTCCACCCAGGATACTGGCTGAAGTCATATATCAGATCCTGCTCATTTTCTAGTATCGATACTGATATTCAATGCTTCACAAATTTTTATTTGTTTGATTTTTTTTTTTTATCCCCATTTTTTTTCATGTAACAATATTAAAAATAAGAGCAATATTCCTGCCTATACTCTTTAAAGCATTGTTTCCCAAAGACTGGCCCAGTCTGGATCTTGTGACCCACCTGAGGGTGGGTCACAAGAGATTTTTTTGGGTCGCCTTGTCATGAGCTGCATGTAAGTCTGCAATACAGTGGTCCCTCGCTCTATCGCGGTTCACTGTTCGCGGCCTCGCTGTTTTTTTTTTTAATAGTGTAACTTTTTTTTATAGTGTAACATTGTGTTCTGCGTCCTGATTGGCTAAGAGACTAGACCAGGACTAAACGTGGACTAAACCAGGTCTAGACCAGAACTAAACCAGGTCTAGACCAGGTCTCAACCAGGTCTAAACCTGGACTGGGCCTGGACTAAACCAGGACTGGACCAGGTCTAGACCTGGACTAAACCAGGACTAGACCAGGTCTAAACCAGGATTAAATCACACCGTGTGGCTCTTACGTTCGTTTGTGGGTGTTCGGTTTGTGGCCCGGGCTGAGGGGACGTGGCCGAGGTCCGGGCGCCGGTTCGATCTCGTGCTCGCAGCCCCGGTGTACGCGCGGCCTCGCGCCGGTCGTGCTGCTCTGTCACGGATTTGTCCACGATGAGGGGTGCACGTGTCGCGCACTTCTCCAAGGGGTTGGTGCGCGTCGCGTCCCGGGACGTGGCAGTGCTCCTTGCGCGTCCGGCGGGGCTTCCGGGGATGTGTCTCCCCCCACGCTTCACTATTAATAAATTTTGTTGAAAATCTATGAAAGTTTGAGTGTTTAAACTAGAGACAAATGTGAGAAAAGGTTCATTCCAGTCTGAGAAAAGTGTATAATGTGTGTGGTGAGGCATTTACAGCCTTAAAACATGTAGAATAATTGTAAAATATAAAGTTGTCCTACTTCGCGGATTTCTCTTATTGCGGGTTATTTCTGGAACCTAACCCCCGCGATAAACGAGGGATTACTGTATACAGTTCTGAGAGGATTTTGTCAGAATATTCTGTCCTCAGTAGGGCCTATTTGTGAATAGGGATTTTCTGTGCTCACAAAAATGAAGAAAAAGCACCGAAACAGACTGAATGACATCATTACTCAAATGTGTGAATGAAACAAAACACAACTTCAAGTATGTTTTTGATGAGATAACATTATAACATGGCTTAAAGCTCACAAGAATCAATTTTACGTAATACAAGACTATGTATGTTACAGAAGAGCGACGGTGAATATTTATGGTAGATTTATGGGGAAGAGATTAAAGGTTATTTTTTGTGTGAGGAGAGGAAGTAGAATGATATGGGATGAACTGCAAAACTATTTATTCAAAAAACATCTAAACTTCCTTCTGAGAGACTGCACCGCTATTTGGTTTACATTGGATTTCATCATAACATGACCTCCAGACATTAATGATTTAACAGACTACACTAAAACGCTATTTGTTCTACTGTGTTTACCAGTAATCTCAGTGAGTGTGCTAATGTTTCAGACTCATTTATGCACTATATTTAAAAATTCGTAATTCATGTAAAAGGTAGCTGTAGCTTTAAAATTAAAAAATCCTAAACTTTTCACACCAGTGTAATGAAAACAGTTTTATTTCCCATTTGCTAGAAGGACGGAATTTTTAACCTAACCCAAATCTGGACTAAACCAATTCAAAACTAGCCTTAGGAGGACTAAACCGGGACCATATTCACACTAATATAAGTATTACTAAAGCACAAAGTCTACATTTCATGCCAGAATCCAGGAAGAAACCAGGTCAAGACTAAATCATGGTCAAAATCCATCTACATTATATCAGGACTAAATGAGATCTAAACCAAGTCTAAATCGGGACAGGGCTAAATCTGTTAAAGGAGAATTAACGTTTTTTACAATCTGAGCCTTATTTCTGTAATAAAACAAGTTGTTTTACTCACCCATAGCACTTTGGTGTCATATGGAGCACTTCCGGAGATGTTTTAGATTTGCAATCTCCGTAATATGAGTTCTCGGGGCACATGTTTGCGGTCTCCAAATAACACAAACTTTAGCAGTTTTCAAATCATAGAAACTCAATGTCTTAGTCTACGCTTTTGTTTGTGTCAAAAGTGGCCTGTAATCCGAGATTTAGCCATAGTTTCGAGTAGATGAGGAGGCCAGTGCGCATGCGCTGAGTCACAGTTTATTTCGCTCTCAGCTCTTGGGACCCAAACATGAAACGCAAAGCTGTAAATTATTGATAAATCTCGGATTACAGGCCACTTTTGACTCAAAGACATTTAAGACATTGAGCTTCTATGATTTGAAAAGTGCTAAAGTTTTTGTTACTTGGAGACCGCTCGGGGCATATATTACATGCTCTATGGCCCAAGAACTCGCATTACGGATATCGCTAATCTAAAACATCTCCGGAAGTGCTCCATATGACACCAAAGTGCTATGGGTGAGTAAAACAACTTGTTTTATTACAGAAATAAGGCTCAGATTGTAAAAAAGGTTAATTGTCCTTTAAGTAGTGTTAAGTAGTGGGATTAAACCAGATATGAATCAGGTCTGAATCAGTTCTCAAATAGCCTTAACTCACAAGTGACTAAAACAGCAATTCTATTTCTAACATTATAAGTACTACTGCCATCACTATATTCACTCATTCACTCATATTCTTGAGGCGACAGTAGCTGAGTTGAGTGTTCGTCCACTGATCCAAAGGTTGGCGGTTCGAATCTCGCTTTCGACGTAAACATCACTGGTCGTGCGGTCGGATCCACTGACCTCACCGGTTGGTGTGATTCCAGCTTCCAAAGATGAATGCTATTGTCGTGTCCTTGGGCAAGACACTTAACCCCCAATCTCTGCGAACACTGGTGTGTGAATGGCTAAGTGGTTACTTGATATAAAATACATTGAGTGCCTTGAAGGAAGAAAAGTGCTGTATAAAAATGTGACCACTTGCTGTATTCTTGTAGAGTTTGAACAGATATTCAGCTGAGTTGCTTATCTGTGTGGCCCTAACACAATCTGTACGCATTAGTTACTAGAACCACTACTATTACTACTACTGCTATAACTGCTACTACTATTGCTGTTATGCCTTTGTAAGGTCTGTCACCAAGTTTATTGACAGAGTTGCCGAAATACACACATCAAGCAACTTTTTCTTACTACTAATACTTCTACTACTATTACTATGTTACCATGTAGTCTTAGTTTTGACATAAATCCAGACCATTTCAAAACTATTCAGAAAAGGTCCAATTAGGTCCTATTTAGGTGATTTCTTTTTCAATACTTATACTTGTTCAAATGAGTATGCAGTTTCGATATAGTTTTAGTATCAATTAGTATCTAGGTATCAAATTTTCAACCATCCTTTTTCTCTTTGTTACTGTCTTTGGCATCTTTGGCTTAAAGGGATATGCCACCCCCAGGTCAAACTTGGGCATCTCCCCACAGTCCAGAGACTAAAATAAATGATGGAAAGCGTTTTTCTGGTGACGCAGCCATTGTCCAGGTCTGTCAGCACTGACCGCTGCGGTATCTGCAGCTACTCCGCGTTAGACTGGAGTCTAACGGCGCCAGAGAAAGATTTCGGCCAAAAGGAATTAATTTGCTCAATGCTTTTCCCAATTACTTTCTGTGTAGTGCGCATTCATATCGAGTGCAAATAAATGTGCAAATCAACACGGAGAGCTTGACTTGGTGCTTCGGCTGTCTTTTTCCACACTGAAAAATAGTTCCCACCCAAAATGACCAAGGCAAGCTCTCCGTGTTGATTTGCACATTTATTTGCACTCGATATGAATGCGCACTACACAGTAAGTAATTGGGACAGACCTGGACAATGGCTGGGTCACCAGAAAAACGCTTTCCACCACTTATTTTAGTCTCTGGACTGTGGGGAGATGCCCAAGTTTGACCTGGGGATGGCATATATATCCCTTTAACATATGCATTGAAAACTATTCTTTTTCTTCTATTACTACTACTGCTATTACGACCACTCAGCCACCAATCATTTCTCCAACAATCTTGTAAGCTTTGACATGCACAGTTCTTCTTATTGACAGCATTGCTTGAATACAACAATGGTGGAAGCTTGTGGAGACCGATCAATCATCTGTAATTCTGCTTTTCCAGACAACACCATGCCACATCGGCGCGTGTTAAACTCCCAAGTAAAGACTCCACTAATCAATATGGCTACAGCTCTGTCCTGTGGCTCCTCACTTCAATTATTCTCTCTTCTTCTTGTTTACGCAGTGATAGAAATAACAATTCTCATCGGCGTTGTTATGGAAACGTGGGCTGACAGTATAAATATTGTCATAAAGACAATATTTATGTAATTAGAATTCAAGTAAGAGAGATTTTATGTGATGTGCATTGAATAATATTAGCTGTTTACAATGAGCTGTTGTAATATAGAGTGGGGTACCATAAGAAAACAGAAACAGTTTTTAACTAAGGCACTAGATTTTGATCATTTGGTCTCTCCATGGGTTTCAGAATGATGAAAATGTAGGACCATTGCCATAGTGATTAACAGTGTAAAACAAAATATATCTTTTGCGTGGGAAAAAGTCCTTGAAGTATTGCTTATAATCGGAAGCTAAAACCCATGAATGGCAGAACAGGTTACAATACGGTTGTCAAAAGTATAGAAAATCAAATATTATTGATGCTAAAGGAGTATCGAAACTAAATACTCATTGAATCAAGTATTTTGAGCTGTATCAGAACAAGTATAAGAGCTCATAGATGAGTATATACACCCATGAACTATGAGGGATTATACAGATATAGAAATACATGGTAAAAGAAAATACAACAATTTAGTGTTCAAAATCACATTATTATCTAAAAAAAAGTGTGTTTTTTATTATCATTGTGGTACTGGAATCTGTATTGAGTAATGAGTATTGATCTCTTTCCTTAAAGGGACAGTGTGTAAGATTTTTACCCGTTAATTACTGAAATTGAAGATACCCATTCAAAAATACATTGTTTTCCAAGCCTTTTCACTTCCATCATGAAATCAAAGTATTCTTTTGGACTTAGATATAGTCACATAAAAGGGGGATCTTCCCCATGCAGAGGCAGCCATTTTGAATACGAGAGCCGCAGAAGGACATTTGGGCTCCGCCTTCACCTTTTAGTAGTTGTCAACGGGCTCATGGTTTTCACACAGCGAGATAGTACACGCTTGGGTAAACAACGACAAGCATGTTGCCGGATCACGCGTCACACGCGGATCTAACACGTGTTTTGGACTAAATTGTTTTACTGGATTTTTGTGAGAAGAGTCCCTCAGTCGTCCAGGTAGAATCCATGATAAAAGGAGAAATTCAATTTGTCAACTGTTTACTGGATTTTATTCGCTGGATCCTTACAGACAGATTGAGACCAAGTTTATGGTGAAATACTGAGTTTGACCTGTCCAGAGCCTTCAAAGGTAAGCTAAGTAACAAACCTCGTTTTGTGCTTTTCCGTATAAAAGCCCCATGTGCTCGGGGAGTGATTGTTGTGCCGGGAAATTGCATAGTCAAAAAGAGGAGACTGTAAGGTTTCATTTGATGTGTAGATTGTCATGGTACATGATCGGGAATGTGTGTTTTCATGCGGAAAGAAAAAAAAAACAGTGAACGGGACCGCGTTTTATTTATACAGTAGCGGCGCGCGGTTCGTGCGCGGGTACGCGAGCTGTCCACGTTACGGCGCGCCGGGTGACCCTCGAGGTCTGCCGTAGCTAGAACAGGAATTGCAATAGCACCATCCACCTATGTGCCACCATCCTACACACTGGACCTTTAATATCAAATCAAGTTTGAAATGTTTGTATCATCAGCACCAGATTACAAGAATAAAAAAGTTTAATACAAAATTTGACAACAAAATTTTGATAAAGCAACATTTCGGGCTATAATAGATTGGGTGCATTATCTGTTTTCCAATATGGCATTGTAATCAGACAAAATAAAATGATTAACTTTTCAGCCCCAAGTTGAACCTGATAGAGGATCTTCCACAATTACCAAAACATTGCAATATTTCCTCCAATTTATCTTATTTTGTTTTCATTTTCCATCGTCACATTATGAAGTGACAGAAGGCTCAATGTACCTTTTCTGAATGAACTAATCAAGGTTTTGGGAGAAGCAGATGTCTATGCGTTATGTTGTGCCAAACGATTTACTTGGCAATCAGCAGTTCACAAAAGTGCATCTTTGAATATAAAGTAGATTTCTTTATTTTCAGATCCACACTACACTACACCACCTGCATCTAGGGAATAATAACAGATAGTGACTTAAAATGCAGGCTCTTTTCATTTTTACAGTGCCATGCTGACCAAACTTCTTGAATATTTATGAAAAATATGCTTTTGTTTGAGGTTAAAATATGAATAACTTTTTCTCTGTACAATATTTATAGTCACATTGACACTAAAGGTCTTATATTACACACAAATTAACGTTTTTTTACAATCTGAGCCTTCTTTCGGCAATAAAACAAGTAGTTTTACTCACCCATAGCAGTTTGGTGTCAATTGGAGCAGTATCGCAGAACTTATGTTGAGCCGTTCTGTTCTACTAATGATCCCGTATCCGTTAGCGTGAGTGCTCGGGGCACTGATTTGCGGTGTCCAAATAACACAAACTTTAGCACTTTTCAAATCACAGAAGATCGCTGTGTCAGGGTAGACTTTTAGTAGATTCCAAAACGGCCTGAAACCCGATATCGCAACAGAAAAGTAAAGTTCAGAGCGGTGTTAGCTTCTTTCGGACTAGCGGTGTTTACAAAACAGCTGAGTTCACGCATGCGCACTGTCCTCTCTGATGACGTCATCAAATGAAACTATAGCTGCATATCGGGTTTCAGGATGTTTTGGAATCCACTAAAAGTCTACCCTGACACAGCGATCTTCTGTGATTTGAAAAGTGCTAAAGTTTGTGTTATTTGGACACCGCAAAGTAATGCCCCGAGCACTCACGCTAACGGATACGGGATCATTGGTAGAACAGAACGGCTCAACATAAGTTCTGTGATACTGCTCCAATTGACACCAAACTGCTATGGGTGAGTAAAACTACTTGTTTTATTGCCGAAAGAAGGCTCAGATTGTAAAAAAAAACATTACTTTTCCTTTAAGCCATGTTAGAATGTTGTTACTTCCTCAAAAACACACCTGGAGTTGTGGTTTGTTTCATTCACACATGTTTGAGTAATCCTGGTTTATCAGTCTGTCTATATCTCTAAAGGTCACAAAGCTCTGTTCCACCTAGTGACGTCATTTCAAGGCTGAAATCATCAAAATGATTCTAGCCTAGGTGTATGGAGTTTAAAAACACAGTGGAACACTTTCGGTATTACCACATAACATCACAAAGTGGAACAGTGTTTTTTGCTTGTGAGAAGAAATCAGACTAAAAATGAAGGGTTTGTGTGTGTTGTTATGTGTGAATGAAACAAAACACAACTCATTATAAGGAAGAGGTGTCTTGCCCAAAGACACAGTGGCATTTTGAACTGAAAGTATTCAACGCGCGTTTATTAAGCTAAAGTTAAAGGTGTGCTATATAACTTCCCTGGAGGATGGTCTCCTTGGAGATGTTATTGCTTTGCTTGGAATGTCATTAAACGTATCTTGCTAACTTTTATCTCTTTACAGGTGTGTTCATTGTTCAAAAATCCCTTAAAAACATGCATTCTTAAGCAGGGGTCTCCTCTCCGCAGATATGACCTATAATTTGTCCTGATGGTGTGCTGCCTGCTTATCTTCATGGCGAAAGATAATGCCACACTCTGGAAGATTCCAGGAAAAGCAGTAGCATTGTTATGAAGACAAGCAGGAGCCAACCAGCAGAAACGTTACGTAGTGTACCTTTAAGTCAAGTTTGAGTTGAATTATGAAGCTTGTGCATTTGTAAAACCAAGTGGAAGTTTCCATGGAGATATTTCAATGAATAAATTGGTAGCAGCAGCTGTCGTTGCTCCTGTGTTAGTGCCTACAGCTCAATGCTATGGGCTAATCTCAAAGTCTGTGGCTCTAGCTTCGAGAAATCCCATAATAATTCACTTTCACTGCAAAAAGTTATAACTGGGTAAGTTAAAATGACTGGAATTAAGACTACGTTATCTTGATTTGAGCAGATTTGACTTGGCAAGTAAAATGATCTGCCAATGGAGCAATATATTTTCCTTAGCTCAAGCAACTTAAAGCCCCAGTGTGTAGGATTCGTGGCGCATAGGTGGATGGTGCTATTGCACTTTCTGTAAAACGCGGTCCCTTTTTTTTTTTTTTTTTTCTTTTCTCATGAAAACACACATTCCCGATCATGTACCATGACACTCTACACATCAAATGAAACCTTACAGTCTCCTCTTTTTGACTATGCAATTCATTTCCCTGCACAACAATCACTCCCCGAGCACATGGGGCTTTTATACGGAAAAGCACAAAATGAGGTTAGCTTACCTTAGAATGCTTTGCACAGGTCAAACTCTGTATTTCACCATAAACTCGCTCTCAATTTGTCCGTAAGGATCCAGCGAATAAAATCCAGTAAAACAATTTAGTCCAAAACACGTGTTAGATCCATTACGACGTCTGATCCGGCAGCATGCTTGTGTTGTTTACCCAAAACCACGAGCCTTGCCGAAGGCGAAGGCGGAGCCCAAATGTCCTTCTGCGGCTCTCGTATTCAAAATGGCTGCCTCTGCATGGGGAAGATCCCCCTTTTATGTGACTATATCTAAGTCCAAAAGAATACTTTGATTTCATGATGGAAGTGAAAAGGCTTGGAAAACAATGTATTTTTGAATGGGTATCTTCAATTTCAGTAATTAACGGGTAAAAATCTTACACACTGTCCCTTTAAGATTCCCTGCTATGTAGTAGTTATAATCCTACTCCCCATGGATCATTATGTTATAATTTGGACATTTTAAATCACAGTATTCATCTAAAACAAACCATGACCATTGCTACACATCACACTAGTGAGTAGCAAACTTTCTTTTAATATGTGCTAAAATTACTATGCTGCCCAATCGTCTGTGTATCACCGATTTAAGATACAAACTGGAGAACAAAGTATAAAGCAGTGAGCATGTCACAGGGGTGATTGAAAACAGGGGTTAAGATTGAGATTGAGATTACGCAAACATGCAGGAATCAACAACTTCGAGAGATGTTTTAAGCCTGAAGCTCTTGTTCCATTGGTAGATCATTTTACATGCCAAGTCCAACTTACTCAAATCAAAATAAAGTAGTTTTAATTCAAGTTATGTGAATTGACCTAGAAATGACATTTTGTGGTGTTCTTTTTTCAACTAATGTATGAGTGCTTTCTGTATGACAATGTTCCTTGATGGTGTAACTCATGTATTTCTGTCTAAATACATGCATTTGTGGTGTATTGGTGGATATGCCATGACATGCATTTAATATTGAATGTGACTGGTGCATGCAACTAACCCTAACCCTGACAATACTGTGTGTATCAAACAGTGGTTCAAGTGAGTTTTATATTCACAAAATTGCTCTTAATGTTTTGGTTATTTAAATTATAATACTGCCTCACTGTTGTAATTGGATTGACCCCAACCACCATTTTTCATTTAGAAACATTGGCCAAGAGAAATAATGAGTTTGGAAATATTAACTATAGCTTGCCTGTTTACTTATAATAGAGCAACAATAGCGCTCTCTATACAATAAATAATTCATGTCATTTTTAGTTTGTTGACCATTGGGACCAGTGTCACAAATGTGGGTGAAATGCTGTGTATTTATGGATTATTTTAATACAAGGAATAACAAAGCATGATTATTTTGTGTTTGTAGTCTCCTCTGCAGTTAACCGTATCTGTAAGGAGAAGTATCATCAGCCATAATAGATCTTAAAGGTTTTATATTACGCAAAATAGACTCTTGTGAGCTTTATCAAAACATGCAGTTGTGTTTTGTTTCATTCACGCATGTTCAAGTAATCTTTTTATTATCAGGCTGTCCACATTGACAAAGCTCAAAATGCTTTGTTTCACCTTGAGATGTTATGAAGCAGGAATGTTTAAAGGAAAAGTAACGTTTTTTACAATTTGAGCCCTATTTCGGTAATAAAACAAGTTGTTTTACTCACCCATATCACTTTGGTGTCATATGGAGCATTTCCGGAGATGTTTTAGATTAGCGTTAGGCTAACGCCGTTAGCCTAGTGCGACTTATAGCCATAGCTCGGGGCATTCCCCGAGCATGTAATATGCCCGTGCGGGCTCCAAATAACACAAACTTTAGCACTTTTCAAATCATAGAAGCTCGATGTCTTTAGTCTACGATTTCGTTTGAATCAAAAGTGGCCTTTAATCCGAGATTTAGCCATAGTTTACAGCTATGTGTTCCATGTTTGGGTCCCGGGAGCTGAGAGCACAGTCCGCACATGCGCACTGGCGTCCTCATCTACTCGAAACTATGGCTAAATCTCGGATTACAGGCCACTTTTGACCAAACGAAATCGTAGGCTAAGACATTGAGCTTCTATGATTTGAAAAGTGCTAAAGTTTGTGTTATTTGGAGCCCGCACGGGGCATATATTACATGCTCGGGGAATGCCCCGAGCTATGGCTATAAGTCGCGCTAGGCTAACGGTGTTAGCCTAACGCTAATCTAAAACATCTCCGGAAATGCTCCATATGACACCATTACCGAAATAAGGCTCAAATTGTAAAAAAACGTTACTTTTCCTTTAAGGTTAACAGTATTTGACCTTTAGGTTATTAGAGAGTGGCAAAGTCATGGCTGAAATTATCCCGATGATTCTAGTGAAGGTAAATGGTGTTTAAAATGACAGTGGAGCTCTACCACATGACATCAAAAGGTGGATGTCATGTGTGTTTTCAGTTTGAGAGAAGAAGTCAGCCTAAATATGCAGGGTTTTTGTGTTAAACATGTGTGAATGAAACAAAACACAACTTGTTTTTGATAAGGAAACAACATAATATAGATCAGAAAATACTGTAATAAATAGCAGTAACACTTCAGTACTTAGTTAGTATCTATATTGAAACAAAGTACAGAAAAAGTTTGTAATACAGAAAAATAACCCAAATGTTTTGTTCCATTGTCATGTATTGAACGATAGTCGATATAGTAATTACCGTGACAGGCCTAATAACAAGTACTCTGTGGGATAGTTTAGTCTTAAAGGAAAAGTAACGTTTTTTACAATCTGAGCCTTATTTCGGTAATAAAACAAGTTGTTTTACTCACCCATAGCACTTTGGTGTCATATGGAGCACTTCCAGAGATGTTTTAGATTTGCGATCTCCATAATGTGAGTTCTCGGGGCACTTATTTGCGGTCTCCAAATAACACAAACTTTAGCACTTTTCAAATCATAGAAGCCCGATGTCTTATGCTACGATTTCGTGTGGTCAAAAGTGGCCTGTAATCCGAGATTTAGCCATAGTTTCGAGTAGATGAGGAGGCCAGTGCGCATGTGCGGACTGTGCTCTCAGCTCCCGGGACCCAAACATGAAAAGCAAAGCTGTAAACTATGGATAAATCTCGGATTACAGGCCACTTTTGCTTCAAACGAAATCGTAGACTAAGACATCGGGCTTCTATGATTTGAAAAGTGCTAAAGTTTGTGTTATTTGGAGCCCGCACGGGGCATATTACATGCTTGGGGAATATATTATATGCCCCGAGCTATGGCTAGAAGTCGCGCTAGGCTAACCGCAAATCTAAAACATCTCTGGAAGTGCTCCATATGACACTTGTTTTATTACCGAAATAAGGTTACCTGGCCAGCCAAATGATATCTCTCTGTATTTCCTATACACCGCAATACCATTTGGACACCCTCCATCCACCCTTGCTCCTCCGGTTACAAACGGACTCCGCGATTCTGATTCGTTCAAAGATGGTGACGTCAGTGCCCCCGCCTTTGCCCGCAAAGTCACTCTTAGGCAGCGGAAGTTCCGCCTCAGTTTTGAATCAAGATGGCGCAATCTCTGATTGGTTCACTTAGCTGTCTGTCTACGCGCAACCGCAGCACATTTTGGACCAAGCGTTACCAGACTCACTCGCTGGTACAGCGATGAGTCATGGATTCTTCCAGGCAAGAAATAAGGCTCAAATTGTAAAAAAAACTTTACTTTTCCTTTAAGTCTTTACTTGTGAAACTGGCCCCTGGTTTTCTATAGACACTCTTTATTTCCACTTAAACCATAGAGCTGTTGTTTTCCTGCTCGTCCTTCTCTCCTCTGCCTGTTTGTTGAACCACAAATGCTCTGCTTGTGCTCAGGCTCTGGATGCACGATGCGAACATTGGACAGTGGAATTGGGACCATCCCCCTTCCCGAATCCTGCTCCTTCTTCTCCTCCATCCTGCACCTCCTCCCTAAGTCCTCCTCCACTCCGGAGCAGGCCCTGAGCACCCCCTGTGCCCCGGGCGGCCCCTCCCCCCTCCCCCGCTGGAGAGTCCCGTCCGGCCCCAACGACCAAGCGGGGATGCCCAGTTCTCTGTCCGACTCGTCCGTGCCCCTCCTCCAGTCAGTGCCTTTCCCCCATGTGGCCTTCCTCCAGCCTGCCCCCCCGACCTCTAACCCCCGAGTGACTGCAGTGTGCGAGCCCCACAGCCGCCTGCCCCGCCCACAATCAGGTATAGTACACAAGCCACGCACTACTGCACTAGTCTGTAGAGATTGGACGTTCCAAGGCTGAAATTATCCAAATGATTCTTGTGAAGGTGTGTGGAGTTTAAAAACACAGTGGAGCACTTACTATATTTATTTTATTTATTTATTTATTTGATAGGGACAATGCACATTAATGAACATAAGTATAAAACAAATGTAAATATGTTGAATTTTAGCTACAAAGCTAGTTTTAGTTTAGTCCCTCGGCAGGAAAATACATAAAAATACAACATAGAAAACAAGCAGCACAAACAAAAGTCTAGTGGTCACATGACTGGTTGGTTTTCAGCCATAGTTTGAGTTGTGTTTTAAAAGTGATCAGTGTAGGACTCTCCTGTATGTGCAGAGGAAGACTGTTCCAGATGTTAGTGGCCCTCACAGCGAGAGGGTTCTGACCAAAGGCGGTTCTTCTGTGGGGACCTCACAGTCTCCTCTGGTTCAAGGACCATTTGATGTCTTAGGTTTGAAAAAGACAGACATGGGGGGTGGGGTTAGTCCATGTAGCGCTTTGTAAATTAAGCATACATACTTAAAATGTATACAATGTTCAAAATGTAAAAGATTGTACTTAAAATATTACATACATTAAATGAATTAGGTTTTTGGTCAAAAACTTTAAGAGATTTTTTAAACAGTGATTCAATTGGCAACAGTGGTGAGAAACCAACTTGTGATGCAATATTCAATATAGGATAAAATCATTGAATGAAGAAACATTCTAGCAGCACCAAGTGTTATAAAAGACCTGATTTGTTTAAAATTGTTTAAAGATTATACTTGACAGTATTGGCAAGTTTGTTAATATGATTTTTGAAAGACAAAGTGGAATCAAGTGTCACACCAAGATACTTGAATTCTGTGACCAATTGTAATTCCTCTCCTCTCAAGAATACTCCAGAGCTTTTTATCTCTTTTGATTGCTTTGAGAACATCATACAGACCGTTTTTTTGGAATTTAGAAGCAAACATGATTTAAAAAGCCAGTCATTTACTTATTATTTACTTATTATCATTTACTTATTACATGTTTTGGGAAGGTCATTTATGTACAGTGAGAATAACAGAGGTCCAAGTATTGATCCTTGGGGAACCCCGACAGAGACATCCAACACTGATGATTTTACACAGTCAAGTTGTACATGAGGAAACAACATTAAAACACAGATCAGAAAATAACATAGTAATATGGGCCCTTTAATGATAAGGAAGCACCATTCTAACATGATTAAAGTATTTTCACAATATGTCCCTTTAAACTTAATTGTGCAAAGATTCTAATGTCTCCACCAAACTGAAACCACAACATTGCCCTTGGTGACTTTAGTGCACTTTGAATTAATGAAAGTCATTTGTGACCCAGCAGTTGGGAACCTTCTTAATTAAACACATTAGACAGTTTTAACTCTGAACTGAGTCACATTTTATACTTTTTCATCACGTACACTGGGATAGGCAAAGAATTTTAGACATACCTAAGATGAAAACACACAAATACGGTAGTTTAAAGGTTCTATATTATTTCAAATCATGATATAATCAGCGTTTTCAGTTTCAGAGGGAAGAAAATATATGCAGGATTTGTGTGTTAAACATGTGTGAATGAAACTAAACACAACTCTGATGAAACAACATTATAATATAGATCAGAAAACAACACAATGAGCTCTTTAATTCTTCTAAATAAAACTGCTAATTTATCTTTTCAAAATAAACCGCCAAAAATAAAATAAATAAAATAAAATAAACACCAGCAAAGTGATTTCTGGTATATAAATTCCACCCTCCTGTTGCTATGGTTTTTAGAGGTAAATTTTGAACATAATGTCTGTTAAGAGCCCCAGAAGCTTTCTAAACTCACTGATGTGAACGTGTATTGCATATTTATAAGGGATGAATCACCGGTCATGTAGTTTGTTGGCATAGGTGGTATCTTTCTGTTATTGGTTGTTACAAATCTTGCTTTATGGGTGAATCAAAAAAAAAACAACACAACTCCAGGTATGCTTGTGATGAGGAAACATCATGACATAGATATGAAAACAGTGTCATACGGGTCCTTTAATACACACCATATATTGTCTGTAATATTATCTAACTCCTCTTTCTTACAAAATGCAGAACAAAGTAAAAAGTACCAAACCTTCTAACTGTGTGGTACATTTGTTGTTTCTGTTCCAGGCGACATAGAACCAAAGAAGATGAACTATGTCAAACCAAACCCAGGCCCACTCCAAGTCAACAGAAAGAACAGAGCCGTCTGCAGCTCGCCAACTGTAAGACACACATACAGTCTTTTAAAAGTGCACCATGAAACTTTTCTGGGGAAGGGTGTGCCACCTGCCTGTCTCCATGGAGATGCTATAGCTTTGCCCGCAATGTTCGACAGGATGATGCTAAATACAGCCTATCGATCTAGCAAAGGAGATTATAAAGCATGCATTGTTACTGTGAGTGGGTTTGCCTCTCCACAGATCTGCCCTGCACTTTGGTCTAGACCAGGGGTCGGCAACCTTTACCACTCAAAGAGCCATTTGGACCCTGAATTTGAAATTTAAAATGAAATAACACTGCATATAATGGGTTGTTTTTTGCCTTTCTGCCATAGAAGACATTTTGAAAATGAACAAGCAAAAATAAAATACATTTTAATTAAATACAGTGGTCCCTCGCTATATCTCAGTTCACTTTTTGTGCCCCCCCCAATTTTTTTAGAGTGTATCAACGCGCATTTCTGCGTCCTGATTGGCTAAGGGACTGTAGACCTTTGCCGGTTTGTCAGTCGTTCTCCTCCTTGTCTCCTGTACTGTACAGAATGCGTTCAGTTTGCCAAATTTGTATAAATGTTTGATCGCTCGCAGTGTGACTCTGGAGTGCTGTATGTTTGCAAGTTTTCTCCCAGACAAAACCCGCGATGGTGGAGTGGTGCCAGGACGAAGAGGCTCGGTCAGAGGAACTGTGAAATACACGCAATATGTTTAGGGCCTGAAAACAGGTTTGGATCTTTGGTTTCATTCTATAATATCTTTGCAGATTTCGCCTATCGCGGGTTATTTTTAGAACAAAACCACTGCGATAAACGAGGGACCACTGTACTGAGCCGCATCAGAGGCCTCAAAGAGCCGCATGCGGCTCAGGTTGCTGACCCCTGGTCTATAACATACTTGACATTGTGTTCTTGGGCCCGACACTTGCTTGTCTCTGTGTAGATTGATAAGGTTAATGCCATACTGTAGAACATTTCAAGCAAAGCAATGACAATGTTTGTTTGTTTTTCCTCAAGGATTTCATTTAGCATCAGAAACATCAGAATAAATGCAAAGTAGATAAGTTTAAGGTCACACTGTGGAACATTTTAACCAATGCAAGAACATATCCATGTAGACAAGTCAGCGTTGTGCCAGAAATGTTCCTTAGTGCACCTTTAACTATACTGTTAGACATCAACCAAATACATAGAACTACACTACTATATTCAGTGCTTTATTCAGAATACGCTTACTATAAAATCTTTAAAACTAAAAGTGAGAGGTCTCTTTTGGCTAATGTAAATGTTACACTTTGCTGGAGAATATCATTTCTTTAACTGCGTCTTGCTTCATAGAAATCCTAATGACCAGACCTGAATCATGTGATGACTTACAAGGTTCCTCTGACCATTTCCTTCACCCACAGCTCATTAACACTGGGATAACTGTCAAATTGTATGATCCATAGACGTACATTTAGGTAGTAATTTCAATGTTTGCAGGATTAGTCAGGAGCAAAACAAATTTGACAAGTTCTTTAGTAACTGTAGTAGGGAGCATGTCAATGTCATAGCAGGGGGGAGTTGGCGTAGTATGAATAACTCCACAACTTTTTGAACCAAATTGTAGAACTTGTAATAATAGTAAAATAGCCCTACCAAATAGTAACAGTACCAAGTGTAATTTATGAATAAAGATGCTCCTGCTTGTCTCCATGGAGATTATTATAACTACCTATCTCCAGTAAGTGATATCGTCAGGTCAAACTACAGGAGAGCCAACCGAGTTCACAGTGTTTATTTCTCAATTTGGTTTGAGAAATAAACATAGCCATAGTCAAATAAATTCAAATTCAAATGTTTACTGCCACACTGTCCCAGGCAAAGCAATAGCACCTCCATGAAAATGAAAACAAACTCTCCACATCACCAGAAATGTTATAGAGTATACCTTTATTTTCTTTCTTTCTTTCTTTGATCCATAATATAAGTCAATTTAAAGAACCAATTTATTCACCACTTGTACTGTTCATGTACAGTGGTCAGTATTAAAGGAGAATTAACGTTTTTTACAATCTGAGCCTTATTTTGGTAATAAAACAAGTTGTTTTCCTCACCCATAGCACTTTGGTGTCATATGGAGCACTTGCAGAGATGTTTTAGGCTACGTTCACACTGCAGGGCTTAATGCTCAATTCCGATTTTTTTGTGAAATCCGATTTTTTTGCGAGGCCGTTCACATTTCCAGTTAAATGCGAATTGTATGTGATCTCCAGTGTGAACGCTAAACTCCCCAAAAGTGTCCCGCATGCGCCTTGGAGGACACGATGACGTCACACTCAGCGAACGCGCTCAATGTTTACGGAAGTAGCCTAAAGTTGCTTTCGTACCGGAGCCAAAACATGTACAGCTTATTTGTTTTAAGGAGGAAACGGAGAAGGACGAGGTTTTTGGCCACAGCGTTTTGTGGGGCAGTGGCAGCAACGTGTGCAGAAAGGAACATGTGGGTGCGGAGTCACAGGCAGGAGGGGTGGGATTGCTACGTGCTTCGCCGCTTCACTGATACGAGTTTATATACTATTTTCGCATGATGAGAAGAACGTTTGTGCACATTTGTGAACGCCTACTTGTACCACTCTCATTGGAGGAAACACACTCAGGTCGGATGAATGCGACCTGGCCGTTCAGACTGAAGTCGCATGTCAAAAGATCGGATATGTATCGGATTTAGGACCACATATCCAAGTGGCCTGGATCGCATTTGAAAAAATCGGATCTGTGTCGTTCACACTGTCATTAGAAGATCAGATACAGGTCGCATAGAGGCAAAAAAATCGGATTTGGGTCGTTTCAGGCTGCAGTGTGAACGTAGCCTTAGATTTGCGATAGCCGTAGCGCGAGTTCTCGAGCATGTAATATATGCCCCGTGCGGTCTCCAAATAACACAAACTTTAGCACTTTTCAAATCATAGAAGCTCGATGTCTTAGTCTACGCTTTTGTTTGAGTCAAAAGTGGCCTGTAATCCGAGATTTATCCATAGTTTCGAGTAGATGAGGAGGCCAGTGCGCATGTGCGGAGTCACAGTGTATTTTGCTCCCAGCTCTCTGGACCCAAACATGAAACGCAAAGCTGTAAAATTACCGAAATAAGGCTCTGATTGTAAAAAACGTTAATTCTCCTTTAAGGTTTTTCTATATTGAGTTCTATCTGATTTTTCCTATATTTTTTTTGCAGAATTTGTCCTGAAGCCGATCCTACAACTGAAGACTACATCAGCCCCTCTCACATGGAGGACCTCTGCATCTCACGTGTACGATCAAGGTTAAGCAGGAAAAAACTGGACCAAAAGTGGACCAAAACTTACATTTCTGGATTCAACAAGAGCTCGCTGTAGCAAGGATAAAATACAGAGATATCCGCACTTACTGTTTACTGTAGCACAGAGAAATACTCATTCTCAGACATTAACCATTATACTATAGTAGCTTCAGTATACCATAACCCATTGTAGCCATATTGTGTCAAACCCTTCTGGTATCTTCAAGTTTATTGTTGAAATAGGTACATATGAAAAGGGATGCAAATCTATTACAAAAAATGCGTGAAAAGTCCCTCAGTCGTCCAGGTAGAATCCATGATAAAAGGAGAAGTTCAATTTGTCAACTGGACCAAGTTTGTTTGGTTGAAGACGTTTCGTCGCTCATCCGAGAGACTTCTTCAGTTCTGGTTCTAGTGCTGGTTAGTACCTGTTTATATCTAGCTGCAGGGCGGCTGCAGGGGGAGTTAGACATAAGTTTTCTCCCATTTATAATTCGATTCTTAAACCAAGTCATAACAGACGGAGAAAAAAACATTAGGGCAGACGAGTCAGGGACAGAAGGGTGGAGACGGTCTGTAGTCTGAATAGAGATGCTAAATATTCAAATAACAAAAGGAACAAATGAGGGGATAGTTTCAGAGCTATTTCAGAGCAGTGAGCTCCTCATAGGGCTAAATAGAGATGCTAAACGAGACACCAGGGAAACAAAAGATACAAATTAGCTGAGATAGTTTCAGAAGGATTTCAGTGTAGTGAGCTCCTCCCTGCAGCTAGATATAAACAGGGACCAACCAGCACTAGAACCAGAACTGAAGAAGTCTCTCGGATGAGCGACGAAACGTCTTCAACCAAACAAACTTTGTCCAGTTGACAAATTGAACTTCTCCTTTTATCTATTACAAAAAATGTATTTTTTTCTGAATCATGTGGTGGACACTACTCTATAGGCCAGGCCAATAGATACCCTAAGAAGCCAACAACTTGCCCTTTTAGCTAAACTATTTGCTGTGCCATATTGCAGCACATCTAAGCATTATATGACCTTTCTTAAAATGTCATCCAGATTGGAAGATTTGCCAATTGCTTTAAGTTAACTTGGAGATTGTGTTGAGAAACTTGTTTTCAAATTGGCCAACAATGCACTCCCTTTACTTGCATATAAGGAGCAGTGGTGGAACGTAACAAAGTAAAAGTGGTAAAGTACTGTACCTATATATACATTTTAGGTATCTGTACTTTATTTAAGTAGATTTTAAAGTTTTGACTTTTACTTCACTATATTTGAGAGCAGTATCTTTACCTTCCACTCCGCTACACTTTTGAACGGAACGGAAAAGTAAAGTTTTATCATTGTTTGAGTCCTGCTGAAGAGGCTGAGGGGTTATTTTTAACGCATTTGCAGTATGAGCAAACACAGATATACAAATAAAAACAGCTAGAATAAAACTACCAGTTCAATTGTTTCTATTGAACAAAATTCAGCACAATACTTTGTTCAAATCACTTCATTTGAAAGTTTATTAGATCTCAAAATCTGTGCAAAATACTTTTAGTTTTAAATCTTGAAGTAGATCTTTTCATGAGATTATTGTACTTTTTTACTTGAGGTTTTTTTTTTTTTTTTGCTCCAGTATCTGTAATGTTACTAACAAATTGAGTACTTTTTCTACCACTAATAAGGAGATGTGGTATCTTAACTACATGGGACTAGTCAAGTAGTACCTCAGTGGTACCTCACCTTACGAATGACCCAACAAACGAAAATTTCAAGTTACGAAACGCCTTCACGTCAAATTTTGGTCTCTAGATACGAATGAAATTTCAAGTTACGAAAAGCGAAATCTCCAATCCAATCCAGCACTTTAAAAACAACAAATCTCAAAAATTCAATTAATGCGCGCTCAGATGCGCGCCCCGAAACGTAAATACACTTTATCAACACACACGGGGTTCCAGAGGTGGCCCGTGGTGGGAGAGGTCCACGAGGTAGGACAACTTTGTATTTGGCAATTGTTCTACATGTTTTAGGGCTGTAAATGCCTCACCACACACATTCTACACTTTTTTCTCGCATTTCTCTCTCGTTTAAACACTCAAACTTTCATAGATTTTCAATGGAATGTGTTGGGGGGGGACACGGCTCAATATAGCGCCGCCGAACGTGCGATGGGAGCGGAGACACAACAACACAGTATGGTAAAACTCACCTGTCTCACGACGGTCTAAACCCCGCTCACATTCCCTTAGTGAGTGAACAATCCAACGCTGGTGAATTCTGCTTCACAATGATAGGAAGAGCCGACATCGAAGGATCAAAACGTCCATACGGCGCAAGGCCGCGCTACACCGGGGCTGCGGGATTGAGCTGCGGCGCCGTGTGCCTCCTCCTCGGGGCCGAGCCCGCGCGGCTCACAGCTCACAGTGTGAGCCGTGCTCTGGAAGTCAGATAGAACCAGAACCCACCGAGCGAGACCCCGCGGTCTTGCCCGCCGATAGAGCGGCGGGCAAGAGGTCAGATAGAAGCAGAGCTCGCCCCGCCCCGCTCTTATTCCCGCTGAAAGAACGTCTTTCTCGGCCTCTTAAAGGAGCGGAGACACGAGCAACGAGCAACGAGCACCGCGCTCCTCCAACGGCACTGCCATGTTATAATAATAACAGGTCCAATCCAGGTTTAGTTCTGGCCAGACCTGGTTTATTCCACGTTCTTTAGTCCTGGTCTAGTCTCTTAGCCCGTCGGGAACACAACGTTACACTATAAAAAAATGTTACACTATAAAAAAAAAAACTTGGAACGGATCAGGCTTTTTCCATTGAAATAGCTACTCAACTTACAAATTTTTCACATTATGAAACCACTTCTGGAATGAATTAATTTCGTAAGGTGAAGTACCACTGTATATGACTAGTTGGTTATCTGCAATATTATTAGCAACAGGCGTTTTGACATATACAAAACAATGATAAAAACAATGATAACTTAATTATATATGCTATTATATATATTTTCACATTATCACCAATAGCCATTTGTCAATCATCAAGTTGAATGCAGCAGGCCTCCTTCTTTCCCCAATGCAAGATCCACAGGACTGAATTATAATGTGTGGCCACTTCCTACTATTTGACCCATGTCTGCACTAGTCCGTGTAAGTAATGCTATATTTTGAATAGAAAATGCAAAGTCTGAAGGCCCTTTCCTCACCTTAACGATATCGTTGTACAGCACTTACTACTGATTACCATTCAAGAGCTCTATAGCAGACTGAGTAATGTGAATTTTTAAAGTGTGCACTAAACTTGTTGAATTTTTTACTTTTCACAATGTATTTAAAAACCTGCATGCATCCATTTTCCACTCTACAGCGATGAGGCAAAACAATGACCACTGGATAACACAGATTATGGTTATGTTATGCTATGTCATGTTGATGTATATATATTCTCTTATCAGCAAGAGAGTGGGTAAGGATTAAGTTTGGGTTTTCTTAATCTGTAGTGGTCAGTATCTATTGGAGGGGATTTAGACCTGGGTTAGAATTAGTTTAGACTTTGTTTAGTCCTGGATTAGACCTGGTTTAGTCCTGGTTTAGTGCGGGTGGGTGTTCTCAGGGTCTGTAGTGGTCAGTACCAAGAAGAAATGCTTTAGTCCTAGGTTACTAGATTATACCTGGTGTAATACTGCTTACACTGGTCCAGGGTTAGAACTGCTTGATCCTGGTTACTTGTTTTGACCTGTCTTAGTCCTGGGTTATACCTGGTTTAGTCCTGGTTTCTGCGTTTTAGTCCTAATTTAGTGTAGTCTGTAGTCTGGTCTGTAGTGGTCAGTATCAAACAGAAATGCATTAGATCCAGGTTAACCCTAACCCTTACCTAGTATAGTCCTGGTTACTTGCTAAATAAGATATTCCTTATTTAGTGCATGTCATGTTGGGTGTTCCAGGTCTGTGGTCAGTACCGAGCAGAAGTGCTTTAGACAAGGGTTAGTCCTGGGTCAGACCTGGTTTAGTCCAGGGAAGGTACAGTAGTGAACCAGCAATACATGACACATTAGGGAGTGAATATTAGCCCCAAACTTAGCTGCTAGCTCATGCGATCTAAAGATGTCATAACACTTACTGTATAGTAGCGGCATGTTAGCCAAGTGGTCATATTGTTTTGCCTGATCGGTGTAAGTCTCTCTATCTCCCTACTCCCCATGTAAAACAATGAAGAGTTTGATCAGAGGAGGTACGTTATATTTATCCATTTAGATGCATGTTTAAGATTAGAACACCTCTTAACAAAAGCTCTTCATTGGTGCACCCACAGTTATGACATCAAGACAAAGAGAGATTTTGCATGTTGTTCTGCACCCTAAGGAGACACGTGTAGGTGGGGTAGTTGTTCTAGCTCAGGGAATATTGTAATGTTTTACATAGTCTGATAGAAGCTGTGGATCTCACTCTTTTCTATGAGCATATCTTTGTAACAGTGGCTACTATAGGGTTGTCCAGATAGAATCATTTGAAAGTAATTGAGTTTCTTGTACTCTATTCAGTACTAAACACCTAAAGCTGCATTGTGTAACTTTTCTGGAAAAGGGTCTGTCTTCTATTTTTTTCCCCACGGAGATGTGATTGCTTTGCCTGAAATGTTCTACAGTAGCATTAAACTTATTTATCTTGCGTTTACTTAAAGGAAAAGTAACGTTTTTTTTTTTACAATTTGAGCCTTATTTCGGTAATATAACAAGTTGTTTTACTCACCCATAGCACTTTGGTGTCATATGGAGCATTTCCGGAGATGTTTTAGATTAGCGTTAGGCTAACGCCATTAGCCTAGTGCGACTTATAGCCATAGCTCGGGGCATTTCCCGAGCATGTAATATGCCCCGTGCGGGCTCCAAATAACACAAACTTTAGCACTTTTCAAATCATAGAAGCTCAATGTCTTAGTCTACGATTTCGTTTGAATCAAAAGTGGCCTGTAATCTGAGATTTAGCCATAGTTTACAGCTTTGCGTTCCATGTTTGGGTCCCGGGAGCTGAGAGCACACTCCGCGCATGCGCACTGGCGTCCTCATCTACTCGAAACTATGGATAAATCTCGGATTACAGGCCACTTTTGACCAAACGAAATCGTAGACTAAGACATCGAGCTTCTATGATTTGAAAAGTGCTAAAGTTTGTGTTATTTGTAGCCCGCACGGGGCATATTACATGCTCGGGGAATGCCCCGAGCTATGGCTATAAGTCGCGCTAGGCTAACGGCGTTAGCCTAACGCTAATCTAAAACATCTCCGACAGTGCTCCATATGACACCAAAGTGCTATGGGGGAGTAAAACAACTTGTTTTATTACCGAAATAAGGCTCAGATTGTAAAAAACTTTACTTTTCCTTTAATTACAGGTGTTTTTATTGCTTGAGCAGGGTTGCCTCTACACAGATCTGACGTGTATTTTGGCTTGGTAGTGTCACTTTTTTGTCTCCTTGGAGATAGATACTGTACATTTCATACAATACTGTGGAGCATTCAGGACAAATCAACAACATCTCCATGGAGACGAGAAGGTAACGGACCCTCCACCAGAAAAGTCACACAGTGCACCTTTAAGTAATACATTTAAGTACATTATTTTTGTATGTTTTACTATAAATATTTGTCAAATTATTCTTACAATTTAGTCAGAATGCCTGTTTTTCTAGGTATTTTTGAGCTATAAAACCATCTGTAACATTCCAAGCAGAGCGACCAACCAAAAAGTTACATAGTGCACCTGTAAGTAATCTTAAAAATAAAAAAAAATCTGATTAGAATGAGATTTTGGCGTGCACGTGAACTAGGCCCAGTGTTAAAATGCTATTGCTTTCCTAATTTTCCCCCAAATATTACCAAAATGTATTTGAATAAATTCAACTTTTATATTACTCTTATTATATCATGAATTTTATCAGTTTTTAAATAATTGTATAATATAAAAAATGGCATTTATGTATTTATTTATTTTAGAGAGCCAAGATAGAAGCTAGAAATGTTAGCTAGTACTGCCTGTGTTAGATATAATGAATGGATTTGCATGTAGTCTCTTTATTATCAAAATAATTTCTTTTAACTAATAGAAAATGGATTTAAAAGCAATACAAATAAAACATGAAAATTTGGTTACAGTTCATTTGGTACTGGTAGAATTCTGTTATCTGGATGGCCCTATTCAAATCCAATGTTTTTTCAACTTCAGTATTTATTGTGGGTTTGTTGTACATTTATCTGTAAAATACTGCACCGTTTCTCTAAATGTGTCTTTTATTACTGCAGTTTTTGGTGTTTTTGATGCATCTTGTTGTAGCTAATATTTCACTTGTTACACTTAATTTATCAGCTCTTTGACTTCCATGTTAACTTTACTTTTTACCTACTGTACATTGCCAAATTCTGAGCTTGTTATTTCAGCAACATGTACACTAAATGAATGCAATGATTTACATATCAGACCCGCAACCCAAACTTCCACTGTTGTTTAAGTATTTTTTTATTGTAAATTTCTTGTCAGCTTATACTTAAAAAGCTTGCAAAAGTTGAATTGAGTTAAAATACACTCAACAAAAATATAAACGCAACACTTTTGTTTTTGCTCCCATTTTTCCTGAGATGGACCCAAAGATCCAAAATTCACTCCAGATACACAACACTACCATTTCTGTCAAACATTGTTCACAAATCTGTCCAAATGTGTGACAGCGAGCACCTCTGCCCCGCCGAGACAATCCACCCCACCTCACAGGTGCGCCACATCAAGATGCCGATCCGACATCATGACCAGTGCACAGGTGCGCCCCAGACTGCCCACAATAAAAGACCACCCCGAAATGTGCATTTTTTTTTGCTTTATTGGGGGTCTGGGGACTCAGAACCAGTCAGTATCTGGTGTGACCACCATTTGCCTCATGCAGTGCAACACATCTTCTTCACATAGAGTTTATCAGATTTGTGGCCTGTGGAATGTTGGTCCACTCCTCTTCAATGGCTGTGCGAAGTTGCTGGATATTAGTGGGAGCTGGTACACGCTGTCGTATACGCCGGTCAAGCACATCCCAAACATGCTCAATGGGTGACATGTCCGGTGAGTATGCTGGCCATGCAAGAACTGGGACATTTTCAGCTTCCAAGAATTGTGTACAGATCCTTGCAACATGGGGCCGTGCATTATCTTGCTGAAACATGAGGTGATGTTCATGGATGTATGGCACAACAATGGGCCTCAGGATCTCATCACGGTATCTCTGTGCATTCAAAATGCCATCAATAAAATGCACCTGTGTTCTTCGTCCATAACAGCCTTTGAAGAGGAGTGGACCAACATTCCACAGGCCACAAGTGACAATCTGATAAACTCTATGCGAAGAAGGTGTGTTGCACTGCATGAGGCAAATGGTGGTCACACCAGATACTGACTGGTTCTGAGTCCCCAGACCCCTAATAAAGCAAAAAAAATGCACATTTCGGGGTGTCCTTTTATTGTGGGCAGTCTGGGGCGCACCTGTGCACTGGTCATGATGTCGGATCGGCATCTTGATGTGGCGCACCTGTGAGGTGGGGTGGATTGTCTCGGCGGGGCAGAGGTGCTCGCTGTCACACATTTGGACAGATTTGTGAACAATGTTTGAGAGAAATGGTAGTGTTGTGTATCTGGAGTGAATTTTGGATCTTTGGGTCCATCTCAGGAAAAATGGGAGCAAAAACAAAAGTGTTGCGTTTATATTTTTGTTGAGTGTATGAGCACAAGCTACTAAAACACAAATAATTTTAGGAAAGTAAACGAGGATATTTGACTGTGAACGCGTTTATTTCAATAGCTAACCTTCGCCAAAGTAGGAGCCATGTACTACAAAGCCAATTATGGTTATGGTTATTATGGTAAAGGGCCCATATTACATTATTTTCTGATCTGTTATAACGTTTTTTCCTCATCACAAACATACCTGTGGTCAACACACCTTCACTTGGATAAATCCAGCCTTAGAATTGCCAATCTCTACTGAACTAAATGTAAAAGTGGAACAGAGCATTTTGAGCTTTGGAGATAGACAAACTAATAATGCAAGATTACTCAAACATGTGTGAATGAAACAAAACATAACCCCAGGTATGTTTTTTGGTAAGCTAACAACATTCTGACATGGATTAAAGCTCACAAGAGACCATTTTGTGTAATACAGGATCTTTAAATAACATGACATGCATTATATCTTATTATAGTATTACTGGACTCTTCCATAGTACTCAGGCTCTTACAGTATCCTTGTGTTTTTTATTGTTTATTCAATTGAAACACAAGATTATCGACACTATTGTACTTTTATACTTTTCAACTATATATACGTGTTGATTTTAAGTGGAGATTGGGTTGCAGTGTAATTATGATATCTATAGCCATACCCATACTGTGGTATCACCTCATACACTGTTGCCCGTAAAATAAAATAACATTATTCCTGTTTTCTGATACAAAACAATGAAATGTTGACATAAAATAAATGTATTGTATCTGTTTTCCATATAAATATTTGATGTCAATATTTGAAGAATACACAAATAGTTGGACAAAAATCACAAAAATACATATTCCATTTAAGAGATAATTGATTATAGGGTGCATTCACACTTGCACTTACACATTAACATTGGGACTAAACTGGGACCAATTTCCTAACTAATCCTGGATTAAACCAGGGACTAGAACAAGCTCAAAACAAGTCTATCTGGACTATATCTGGACCCAACCAAGACGTGTGAATGTATCCTAAATGTGCTTGATGTGTTTATCTTTATGGGCAATTTAAACTACCATAAAGTGCTGTCATATCCTCCTGGGACCCGAAGAAATATTTTTTGTTTTGTTTTGTTTGTCTGTTTGTTTGTTTTTTTGTGATTTTCTATTTGCAGGTAAATGAACACCTTAGCATTTACATTTTGTTAATTTTATTTTTATTTTATGTATGTTGGAACATGTCCTCTGTAATGGACTGTGATAGTGTTAAATCCACGTGAAATTAAAAACCTAACAATTTTTTTTTTTTTGATGACCAACATTTCTGACAAACTTCTACAGTTGCCTCAAAAACATTTAGACTCCCTTTTAATTTCTAATTTGTATTTATTTATTATTATTTTATTTACTTTTTTATTTTTTACTTTATTTTATTTCTTTTTTAATTTTTTTTTTTTTTACTTAATTTTTTTATTTTTTTATTACTTTTTTACTTTTTATTTATTTGTTATATTTATTTTATTATTTATTTTTTAATCATAGCGCAGCCACAAACTAGAGTGTATCTCTAAACACTTAAAAGATCGACTGGTTAACTCAGTGTCCACTATAAAGGACACAAATGAATGGGCGGGTCTCAGGAGGATATTACGCGATCCTAAATATTCAGGCGTAGTTCCCCTCTTAAAGGGATATGCCACCCCCAGGTCAAACTTGGGCATCTCCCCACAGTCCAGAGACTAAAATAAGTGGTGGAAAGCGTTTTTCTGGTGACGCAGCCATTGTCCAGGTCTGTCAGCACTGACCGCCATGGTATCTGCAGCTACTCCGCGTTAGACTGGAGGCTAACGTCGCCAGAGAAATATTTCGGCCAAAAGGAATTAATTTGCTCGATGCGTTTCCCAATTACTTTATGTGTAGTGCGCATTCATATCGAGTGCAAATAAATGTGCAAATCAACACGGAGAGCTTGCCTTGGTCATTTTGGGTGGGAACTATTTTTCAGTGCGGAAAAACACAGACGAAGCACACACCACGCTGCGTAACAGGGGAACTCCCTTCCTGGTGCGTAACTGGGATTCCCCTGTCAGCGTGGTGTGTGCTTCGGCTTTGTTTTTCCGCACTGAAAAATAGTTCCCACCCAAAATGACCAAGTGTTGATTTGCACATTTATTTGCACTCGATATGAATGCGCACTACACAGAAAGTAATTGGGAAAAGCATCGAGCAAATTAATTCCTTTTGGCCGAAATCTTTCTCTGGCGACGTTAGACTCCAGTCTAACGCGGAGTAGCTGCAGATACCGCGGCGGTCAGTGCTGACAGACCTGGACAATGGCTGCGTCACCAGAAAAACGCTTTCCACCACTTATTTTAGTCTCTGGACTGTGGGGAGATGCCCAAGTTTGACCTGGGGGTGGCATATCCCTTTAAACTGAAAACATTCAACAGAGCACTTTGAGGTTTGGAGATATAGGAACGCTAATAACGCGAGATTATTCAAACGTGTGAATGAAACAAAACAACTCCAAGTATTTTTTGAGGCGTTAACAACATCCTAACATGGCTTAAAGCTCACAAGAGTCAGTTTTGCGTAATATTGGATCTTTAAGTATTGTCTGGTTACCTCTGTTCAAATCTCACATATGCAGTATTCAGAGGCAGCATTAGCCATGGTAGCAACACAACTGTATTCACTTATGTAGCTATTATAAGGTGGTGTTCAGGGATATGATTGGCTGAAATAATACGGGTAGGCGGAGCATGGCGTCTGTTGTCGTTTAAAGAGCACTTTGTATTTTTCTAACACTCACCTTGTCTTTGAGCGCAGCACCTGTACAATTAAATGTAATAAACCACGTCAGCAGTATTCACAATAATAACTCCTCATTGAATCTGTTTATGAAGCTGATAATTTCAGTGATGTTCTTGTGTGAGTCACCTTCAGTAGCAATTATCAGACTGTATATGATCTTTGATTTATGTAAAAGATGAATGGAAAATAAACTATTTCAATACCTAGTTTTTGTCATTGATTTGGTAACACTTTAAAACAAACATAAAATAATTAGTCATAAGGATGCATGAAGAAAGGCTTAAAGCCCCAGTGTGTAGGATTCGTGGCGCATAGGTGGATGGTGCTATTGCACTTTCTGTTTTAGCTACGGCAGACCTCGAGGGTCACCCGCTACTGTATAAAACGCGGTCCCGTTTTTTTTTTTTTTTCTTTTCTCATGAAAACACACATTCCCGATCATGTACCATGACACTCTACACATCAAATGAAACCTTACAGTCTCCTCTTTTTGACTATGCAATTCATTTCCCTGCACAACAAACACTCCCCGAGCACATGGGGCTTTTATACGGAAAAGCACAAAACGAGGTTAGCTTACCTTAGAATGCTTTGCACAGGTCAAACTCTGTATTTCACCATAAACTTGCTCTCAATTTGTCCATAAGGATCCAGCGAATAAAATCCAGTAAAACAATTTAGTCCAAAACACGTGTTAGATCCATTACGACGTCTGACCCGGCAGCATGCTTGTGTTGTTTACCCAAAACCAACACCGAAGGCGAAGGCGAAGCCCAAATGTCCTTCTGCGGCTCTCGTATTCAAAATGGCTGCCTCTGCATGGGGAAGAACGGCCTGAAACCCGATATCGCAACAGAAAAGTAAAGTTCAGAGCGGTGTTAGCTTCTTTCGGACTAGCAGTGTTTACAAAACAGCTGAGTTCACGCATGCGCACTGTCCTCTCTGATGACGTCATCAAATGAAACTATAGCTGGATATCGGGTTTCAGGCCGTTTTGGAATCCACTAAAAGTCTACCCTGACACAGCGATCTTCTGTGATTTGAAAAGTGCTAAAGTTTGTGTTATTTGGACACCGCAAAGTAATGCCCCGAGCACTCACGGTAACGGATACGGGATCATTAGTAGAACAGAACGGCTCAACATAAGTTCTGCGATACTGCTCCAATTGACACCAAACTGCTATGGGTGAGTAAAACTACTTGTTTTATTGCCGAAAGAAGGCTCAGATTGTAAAAAACGTTAATTTTCCTTTAAATAGTTTTGAATGACCCTCTTCTAAAAATGTTCGTATTAACCCGCTCTACATCATCCTGGTGTTTTTATTTTGTTATTTTTTTTCTTTGCAAATAAATTCTTGTTTCTATTTTCGCTCCTATAACTGGTAGCCTTGTGAACTTCATCTGACTGGAGGGCTGAACGCTATGGGTGACGTCACACTCCTTTAGTGCACTTCTTTATACAGTCTATGGACTAACCAGAAGTGGACGGTTTGAACCAGGACCTTACAGTGCACCTGCATCCTTCACTTCTGTTGTAGACTTGCTGTTGGCAGTTTGGACAGTTGGATTGTGAGGCTCAACTCCAGGAGAGAGAAAAAAAAAAAGTTTCCTCAGCACAGACATCCATCATCACAACAGCAACAACAAGAAAAGGGATTATAGTGGTCCACCATCACCTCAATATGAACTGTACACAGGATCATGAGCAGAGGACACGAAAAGAACAATGCAGACGATAGCATAGAATACAAAACTTACTCAAAGTTATTCATGATGTTTATGTTGTAAAAGTACAGATATGTGGTATAATCAGTCCTTGAGGTCAAAATAAGTCAGCTGTATAACCCATCTACAATTATGAAGCGTTTTTTTATGATCCAATAATCAGGAAGTGCATTAGTTGTTAGAATTCTGCCGATGTCCGTGCACTCATTGTGGTGAATAATTATAGGTTTAGAATGCATAAGTTGGGTGAGGAATAACTTTGGAAGATTGCAAACTATTTAAAATGAACTAGTTTTGTTTTTCACATTTTAAAACAGCATAAAGAAGGTACCGCGTCTTTAAAAAGCACCTCTCACATGAGTATTGTAGTTTTCTAATGGTCATTCTGTCCATACCACTTCTATGGCCCATATTGATTTTGTGGCATTGTTTGCTTGTCTCTATGGAGATTGTTAAATTTTATTTGTGGAACATTTCATTCAAAACAGCACATCTGCGGAACACAGAAGGATTCGGACCCTCCATCTAAAAACTCATAATGCTTTAATATGTTTCTGAAATCATTAGTTCCAGTGATTATATCATTCATGCAGTATATGACATATCTATCTATATCTATCTACAGTGGTACCTCACCTTACGAATGACCCAACAAACGAAAATTTCAAGTTACGAAACGCCTTCACGTCAAATTTTGGTCTCTAGATACGAATGAAATTTCAAGTTACGAAACGCAAAATCTCCAATCCAATCCAATCCAACTTTATTTATAAAGCACTTTAAAAACAACAAATCTCAAAAATTCAATTAATGCGCGCTCAGATGCACGCCCCGAAACGTAAATAGACTTTATCAACACACACGGGGTTAGGTTCCAGAGGTGGCCCGCGGTGGGAGAGGTCCACGAGGTAGGACAACTTTGTATTTTGCAATTGTTCTACATGTTTTAGGGCTGTAAATGCCTCACCACACACATACGCTTTTCTCAGACTGGAGTTTCTCTCGCATTTCTCTCTCGTTTGAACACTCGAACTTTCATAGATTTTCAATGGAATGTGTTGGGGGGGACACGGCTCAATATAGCGCCGAACGTGCGAGGGGAGACACAACAACACATGATCAGTATGGTAAAACTCACCTGTCTCACGACGGTCTTAACCCAGCTCACGTTCCCTTAGTGAGTGAACAATGCAACACTTGGTGAATTCTGCTTCACAATGATAGGAAGAGCCGATCAAAAAGCGACGTCCATACGGCCTGTTAGCTCACCCCGGCTCTGGAGGTCAGATAGAAGCAGGGCCCGCCCCGCCCCGCTCTTATTCCCGCTGAAAGAGCGTCTTTCTTGGCCTCTCAGCCCCAGCGCGGAGCGCAAGGAGCACGGAGACAGGAGCACCGCGCTCCTCCAACGGCACTGCCATGTTATAATAATAACAGGTCCAATCCAGGTTTAGTTCTGGCCAGACCTGGTTTATTCCACGTTCTTTTAGTCCTGGTCTAGTCTCTTAGCCCGTCAGGAACACCACGTTACACTATAAAAAAAATGTTACACTATTAAAAAAAAAAACCTTGGAACGGATCAGGCTTTTTCCATTGAAATAGCTACTCAACTTATGAATTTTTCACGTTACGAAACCACTTCTGGAACAAATTAATTTCGTAAGGTGAGGTACCACTGTATCTATCTATCTATCTATAGAGATAGATAGATAGATAGATAGATAGATAGATTGATTGATTAGATAGATAGATAGATAGATAGATAGATAGATAGATAGATAGATAGATGGCTGTATGTATGGCTTTAAATGAATCTATCTGCCATTTATTGAACAACTTTTTTTTTCATGCTAAAGAAACTGCATTGTGGAACATTCCAGGTAAAACAAAACAAAAACATGACCAACAGAAGAATGACATAGTGCACCTTTAAAGAAAAATGAACTTGTATTGGTGCTTAAATCTCTTCACATTTTTGACTCCGAGCACCATCTACATCCTAAGCATCAACCAGACAAACTCATTCAGCTGCACATTCAAATAAACTTTATTGAAAATGCACCGTCACACTCACTGCTCATGACAAATGCCTAAAAGCACCACTCAGAGATGGGAATTAACTAAAACCTTTAGATTTATGTAATGGGACTGGTCACATGGAAAAAGCTGAGCTGTTTTTAATCAAATGAAAGTGCAAACAGTACAGACAGCAAAGATTTAAAGGTGCACTGTGTAACTTTGCTTGTTCCTAGAGATCTATATCCTTGTTCCACAGTGTGACATTAAACTGCATTTATTCAATTACAAGTGCTTGAAATGAGTGAAAAATGTGGATTCGTATTGGGAAAGCCTCTCCACAGATCTGACCAAAGACTTGGCCCATTTGTCTCCATGGAGATAGATACGTTTAAAGGTGCTCTATGTGATTTTTGTGGTGGGGATCGACATGAAGATGTTGTTGCTCTGCCTGGAATATTGGAATGTTCCACAATATGGCATTAGACATATCTCTAAAGCATTTATTCACTAAGGTGTTTTTATCATTTTATCATTCTCTCCATAGAGCGGACCTATAACATGGCCTATTACCTGTTTGTCTCCATGGAAATACAGATGTGAATATTTCAGAAGAAAAAAAAAATTATTATGGACATTTTTTGGACATTAGACATTATTGATTCTCTACCCACATTTGATGGCAGAAAGCTTGTGTTGCCAACTAACTGGCAAAGACATTATTAGGGCCATTTTCTATGTTATATCTACGTTGCTATGCTCTACTTTGATCTTTTTGATCTTCCACTTAAAGGTCCCATGGCATGAAATTTTCACTTTCTGAGGGTTTTGAACGTTAATGTGAGCTCCCCTACCCTGTTTAGCCCCCCCCCATGGTTAAAAGTTGCGAAATGTCTAAACTGAGCATTTGCGATCCTTTTCTGCGTTACAAAAATCAGAGCTGAAACGGGCGATTCTGAACAAGGCACCTTATTGACGTCAAATCGAAAAAAGAAATGCAAATGCAGTTCCACCCCCGTCTGTCTGTACTCAGCGTCTCTGTAAATCACGCCCAGAGAGTTTGGACTGCGGAGGAGCTACGCAATGCGAAATGCGTTTTTTTATTTGCCTGGAGGCACGTCCGAGTGTTTCTAGGCTCGGAAGTCCTTTATCTGAGCCTCTGGACCTTTGAACAGCAGTGGTTTAATTTTATTTTCTGTGGAAATGTGTTTATTTTTCACTGGAAGGCTTCTCATCTCTCCCCCCGTGCAAAAACACGGAAGTGGGTCACAGAGCGGAGCGGAGAGTTTGGCACGCCCCCACCCCCTACTATAGGCCATCTCTGTCCTCTTCATTTGCATTCAAGCAACAACGCCCATAATGGAGTGTTCCAGAGTGACATTTATGACTCTTTCTCATCTTATCTCTGTTTCTCATGCACTGAGTGTTGATTTTGAAGAAGGATTCATTTACAGTATTAGGGAACCATTAAGGAGCCATATAAAAGCATCAAGAAGTACCATGTCATGGGATCTTTAATCTTTAATCCTTAATCTAGCGTCAGTCAAATTGAGGGGTAAGCGTAGGACGTCATGTTCGATGCCTCGGGCTCAGAAGCTACACAGTCTTTTGACCGTCACATAGCATGTGGGGACGTCATGTAGGATGTCACGTAGCACATAAGGATGTCATGTAGGACGTCATGAGCCATTGTAGGGATGTCACATAGGACGTCATGTAGGGAAGTTACAAACTTTAAAATTCCTTTTTTGTTTCCTTTTGTTGTTCCTTTTTTCCACTTTGTATGACTTTCACTTTAGTAAAGATAGAAAAGACAAACTCTGGATTCAAGACTCTTTATTTTTGTTACGTGCCGCGTCGGAAAGAACCTTCGAGAGGCTCAAGGCTAGTGAGTCAGCGCGCTGCACTCACAGACATGGTTGCCAAGTCTAAAGTGGAAAGTGTCATAAGACATATGCTTTTTTGGGAGTCTTTAGTGTTAAACTAGTTCATTGTAAATTGAAAACTGTGAGATCTAAATCATGTTTAATTAAGAAAACATGTCCTTTAATTTTCTGTTCAAAACTGGATCCACAGATCGGACCTATACCTTAGCACTGGAGAGAACCTCAGAAAAGTTACGTAGGACCCCTTTGAAGGTGTGTACTCTAAAAACTGGGATTTCAAATTGTTCTTTTTGCAGTTCTTTTGCTCTATACAGAAATTATATTATCCAGTGGAGCAGTTTTGAAGCAGCTAATCCATCTTGTGAGTGTGGAAGTCTGTGGCCTCCTCTCCAAAACGCTCCCTGACAGAGTTATTAGTTTGTGGAAAGGCTCTGTACCTTGCTCCACAATGGTTTTATCAATTGAACTTTGAGCCAAATGCTGAACTTTACAGCACTTCTTTTTCTGTTCACACATAATCTCTAATGCATTATGCTGCTATAAGTGGACGCCTCCTTCTATCCTCTTCCCTCTTGGTTTTATTGTAATGGGACAGCTGTGATTGCTTCTGAAAAGAAATCAACCAACGTGTATTAATGAAGAACTCGTGAGCTTTATGAGAGCAAGTGACGGTGATTGTGTTAAGATTTGATGGCGGCTGCAATTGAGTATTGTACAGAAAAGAGAAAAGCCCTATTCGGACGGGATTAGTTTTACAGGGGGATGTAGAGTAATGTCGGTTTATCACAGGACCTCTGTAATATCCTCCTGGGACCCGAAGAAAAAGGTGTATCTAAATCATTATTATTATTTAAATTTTCTATTTGGAGGTAAATGAACACGTTAGCATTTACATTTTGTTAATTTTATTTTTATTCATAATGTTGTAACATGTCCTCTGTAATGGACTGTAATAGTGTTAAAGGTCCCATGGCATGAAATTTTCACTTTCTGAGGTTTTTGAACGTTAATGTGAGCTCCCCTACCCTGTTTAGCCCCTGATGGTTAAAAGTTGCGAAATGTCTAAACTGAGCATTTGCGATCCTTTTCTGCGTTACAAAAAATTGGAGCTCAAACGGGCGATTTTGAACAAGGCACCTTATTGATGTCAGATCGAAAAAAGAAATGCAAATGCAGTTCCACCCCCGTCTGTCTGAACTCAGCGTCTCTGTAAATCACGCCCAGAGAGTTTGGACTGTGAATGCGCTAGGCAATGCGAAATGCGTTTTTTTATTTGCCTGGAGGCACGTCCGAGTGTTTCTAGGCTCGGAAGTCCTTTATCTGAGCCTCTGGACCTTTGAACAGCAGTGGTTTAATTTGGAAATGTGTTTATTTTTCAATGGAACGCTTCAAATCTCTCCCCCCGTGCAAAAACAAGGAAATGGATCAGCTGAGAGCTCAGAGCCGAGAGCGGAGAGTTTGGCCACGCCCCCACCCTCTACTATAGGCCAGCTCTTTTCTTCTCATTTGCATTCAAGCAACAACGCCCATTATAGAGTGTTTGAGAGAGATATTTATGACTCTTTCTCATCTTATCTCTGTTACTCATGCACTGAGTGTTGATTTTGAAGAAGGATTCATTTACAGTATTAGGGAACCATTAAGGAGCCATATAAAAGCATCAAGAAGTACCATGTCATGGGATCTTTAACAACCGAACAAAAACATTTTTTCGGTCGGTTCTACAGTCGCCTCAAAACGTTTTTAGACTCCCTTTTAATTAATTAATTTATTTATTTATTTATGAATTTGTATTTATTTTTTAATGTTTTATTTTTAGTTTTTATGCATTATTATTATTATTATTATTATTATTATTATTATTATTATTATTATTATTATTATTATTATTATTATTATTGTTATTATTATTATTATTATTATTATATAATTATTATTATATATATATTATCAGTGCAGCCACAAACTAGAGTCTATCCCAAAACTTAAAAGATGTCCACTATAAAGGACACAAATGAATGGGCGGGTCTCAGGAGGATATAAATGACCCCATTCACACAGGACAAAAAATGTCCATAATATTTATTTGACATGGGAGGAGTTTGTTTATACTACATTTTTCATTCAACATGGCGCTAATAAAGAGCGTTTGTTTGAGAGTACCGGCATCATTTTGTTTGCCGGCAAAACAAAGCGCTTCAAGCTCCTCCGTGTTTGAAAATTGTTTCTTTAAACGGATGTGACGAAATATTGCATACATCTTTACCGAGGGTCGCATTCACACGGGATTAATATTTCCTATGGTAATTCCACCGGACCGTTTTACAGAAAGTGAAACTCGCTGTAAATTTCACAGACATACTCCGTTATGTTTACGGACATGGCGCGTTCAGACAGGACTAAATTCCCTGGTAATTATTACTTCACCACATGTCACCCCATAAAACTAATCCCGTCCGACTAGGGCTATAGAAAAGTGGGGTAGAGAATGGGGAGAGGCATTCAGAGATGATACTAACGCTTGAAATGCACTACCAACAACAAGTTCAAGTGAGGCTAAACATCTAAACTCCTCACACAACCACATTTTAAATAGAGCTGAGCTGCTAAACCGGGCAGTACCTGGAGGATTAAGAAAAAGAGTGAGGAGGTGGAGAGGTGGAGTCTGTGAGTATAAGAACAGTGTGATTGGTTCAACAGGCACAGTATCTCCATTAGTGTTTGTAATCAGAGACACCAGGCTGTAATCAGGGAAGTCCTGTGTGATGTCACATAGTGCTTGAAATTGCTGTGACCACTGGAGGCAGCATACACAAGTTTTTACCATTTTTGACCAGAAAACTGCAAATCTGGTCTACAAAATAAAAAAAATAAAAAAAACATATAGAGTTTAGTAGGGGAATTTAGTGGATTTAGGGTTTACTTCCACTTTATTTAAGGTTTTATTGAAATTTGTCCATTTGACCCAACCTTAAATGCCACTGGGGTAACCTGTCAGGAGCAGTGAGGACACATGCATCTCCAGGTTTTGGATTGATGGGGGGGGGATTTTCTTTTTTTTCTTTCCTCCTAGCTGTCATGAGGAGCAGACGCACTTTTCTCTTCCTCCTTTATCTTTGCTCTGTCTGATGTTTTATTTCTCTCGTCTCGTCTCTTTTTTTTCTCCTGTTGGATCAGATTTTTCAAATCCTAAATTATTAATTGAATAAAGCTGGTCCCTACGCTTTTTTTCCCCATGGAGGAGCCGGTCTGGAGAGCTGGTCAGTCCTACGGGAACATGCTGCCTGATACAGGAAGGACGCGTCGTGTGCCTGGCACCGCTGTTACCGGAGGACACGGAGTGATTACTATTGGAATTTTGATGGCAGGACATCTGGATTGGCCTGGGGGATGTTTTCTGACCCATCACTAATTGGAGCCGAGCAGATAAAAGAGCCCCGATTTGCCGGTCACGGGGATCTGCGAACTCGGAGGGGGCAACATCAGAAGGAAAAACACAGGTGAACGTATCATCCATCTGTGGGATCCACCGGGCGCTAGATAACATCACGGATAAATGGATTTGGAACTGTGGGGAACAGCGGCTCAGTCCATATTCACTATCATACGTGCCAGGGGGAGGATTGCGAGTCGCACAGACCTGCATGAAGTGGGGACCTGACAGAAACCAGAGTTCTGGCAAATTGTCTGTTCGCCTGGGTTCTAAAATGTATCGATGATGTTAAATTCCCCTTTTTGTAATCAATTCTCCTGAAAAATGTGATTCAACCGGACTCTTTGTTTTGACTGCATCTTCTGCACAAACACGTCCAAGGCCACCAGCTGCCGCTTATCTCAGACTCTACAAAAACATTGCCACACACTATTGGACTCACACCCTGTCACCAAAGAAAAAGACACCGTATGTTATCTATCCAATTGTTTTCTGTCATTACATGTTGTGTATAATTGTATTGATTGTATTGCATCTTTTCTGCTCTGCATCTCCCAGTCGGCGGCGCGCGCAAGTGCAGCGGCCCCTCCCCTACCCACTCTATACTGTCCTGCCTGGTTAGTGGGGAAACTAAATTTCGAATTCATTCTATGTACATGTACATATGATTGTTTTTCGACAATAAAGCAACTATGACCTATAAAACCAGAGTGCCATTCACACATGTTTGGATAACCCTTTATTATTAGTCTGTTTTCATCTTGTGATGTCATGAAGTGGTTTTCAAGTTAAGAACTACCTTTTATCTTTTATTGAGTAGATATTGTCAGTTCCAGGGCCAAATGATTCTAATGAAGGTGTATAGAGTTTAAAACACAGTTGAGTACTTCCTGTATTACCATGACATCACAAGGTGGAACAGATTGTTTTCTGTTTTTGAGAAGAACTCAGCCTAAATATGTAGTGTTTGTGTGTTAAAAAACATGTGCGAATGAAACAGAACTCAACTCCACGCATGTTTTTCATGAATAAACAACATTTTAAAGATCCCATGACATGGTACTTCTTGATGCTTTTATATGGCTCCTTAATGGTTCCCTAATACTGTAAATGAATCCTTCTTCAAAATCAACACACAGTGCATGAGAAAGCCTCGTGAACACAGTCAGAGTCATAAATATGTTTATGTTTATTTGAACAACTTGCAGGTTCCATTTAAGCAAAATTTCACAAATACAAACTCAAAATACAAACAAATAAAAACTTATGTCACATGTCTCTGCAGTTCCTTTTGCTCAACATGGAGCAGGTGGAAGTATAAACTTATGTACTCCTGCTCCATATTCTCACACATTCCATATTGACAGCTATTATAATATATATAATATAATACAATACAATATAGTACAATATGATGTAATATAATACAATACAATACAATATAATATAATATAATATAATACAATATACATTTCTCATCATTGTCCTGTACAACTCTACATACTATATACATATATATCTATACAATACTACTTTGCTTTTACCAATAAATTGAACAGAACACACACACACACTATATATATATATATATATATATATATACATACATACATACACATATACACATGTACATATATCCCCTTAACTCATCCCATGTCTAAATAATTATCAAGTATAATGTTTTTGATCACATGTTTAAAACGGTATTTATTTGGGCAACTCTTAACTTCATCATTCTTGTGATGCACATTTTTTGCATGTTGTACGGAAAAATAATTTCTTAAAATTTTATTCATTTCTTAAGTTATAATTTCCTTCTCTGTTGCTAAATAATATTTGAATATTTCCTGGAAGTTGTTTATACCAGGCTTGATATATAATTAGTAAGGTTTTAAATTTAACCAGATCTTCAAACTTTAAAATTTTGGATTTGTAAAACAACATGTTTGTATGTTCTCTATGTTCTACCCCATGTAGAATTCTCACGGCCTTTTTTGTATTTTGAATAATGAATCTGTATTGGTTCTATATGTGTTTCCCCCACACTTGTGCTCCACAGCTCAAGTAGGAACAATCAACGTGCTGTATAAGATATGGAGGGATTGAGGGTCCAAAAATAATCTTGCTTTTCCGATCACTGAAACATTTCTGGCCACCTTTGATTTGATGATTGAGATGTGGGATTTCCAATTTAATTTATGATCAAGTGTCACTCCAAGAAATTTGAATTCATCAACTCTTTCTATTTCAACATTATCAATCAACACTTGTATCTTTGATTTTACTTCTATATTTCCAAATACAATAAATGTAGTTTTTGTGACATTTAATGAAACTCTATTTATATCAAACCATGTTTTTATTTTACTCATTTCAGCTGTAACTTGATACGCGAGTTGTTGTAAATTGTCTCCTGAGCAGGTTATTAAGAAGAAGAAGAAGAAGAAGTGACTTTATTGATCTCACACTGGAGAAATTCTTCTCTGCATTTTAACCCATCCTATATATATATACATATATTAGGAGCAGTGGGCAGCACACACATTAGGGCGCCCGGGGACCATCTCCATGATCTTCTTGCTTCGGTTTGGTCAGGACCTAAGCTGGAGGTACCTATGGTGCATGTTTTGGGTTGATGGGGGAAACCGGAGTGCCCGGAGGAAACCCATCCAGACACGGGGAGAAACATGCAAACTCCACACAGAAAGGCCTGGGCGACCCGGGGATCGAACCCGGAACCTTCTTGCTGTGAAGCAAGAACGCTAACCACTCAGCTACCGTGCCGCCAAAGGTGGAGCACACAGACTTGGTGCGTCATCAGCAAATAATACAAATTTTAATTGATCAGATATTAAACGCAAATCATTTATGTAAAGCAAAAATAATTTTGGACCCAATACGGAACCCTGAGGAACTCCGCTTAATATTGTTTGGTGTACTGATTTATGATTCCCAAGCTGAACATACTGGCACCGATCAGATAAATAAGAAGTTAACCATTTTAATGCAGGACCCCTGAAACCATATTTACCCATTTTTCCAATTAGTATACGTATTATGGTCGATGGTATCAAAGGCTTTTTTTAAATCAATAAAAATCCCATAAATATTGTGTATTTTTTCCTGTCAATGTCTGTTATATTTTCAATGAGATCTATAAGAGCATGTTCAGTTGATCTGTTCTTTCTAAAACCATACTGGGTTTTGCTTAAGATTTTAAATTTATCTAAAAATGAATCCATTTGTTTGACAAAATGTTTTTCTAAAATTTTGGATAGAAATTGTGGTAGAATTGAAATGGGCCTATAGTTAGAAAAGACATGCTTGTCTCCGGTTTTGTAAATTGGGATAACTTTTGCAATTTTCATCTGTCTTGGAAACTGTCCAGAGGTAAGTGATAAGTTAAATATGTAGGATAGTGGAAGTGAAATTTCATTGATTACTTTTTAAATAATGGACATGTTCAGACCATCACAATCTAATGATTTTTTTTGTTTTGAAACTTTTAACAATATCAACAATTTCTTTTTCATCCAGGCACTCCTCTCACACACTGGTTTCGTTATGTTGATGATAATTTTACAAAAATCTAAATTCAAGATTTGGAACCTTTTACTGCACATATCAATTCTGTAGATCCGAACATCAAATTCACCCGTGAAGATGCCAATGAGAACACATTGGCATTCTTAGATTGTGCAGTAACGATAGGAGGAGACCGGGGACTCCAAGTAGAAGTCTTCAGGAAGCCCACACACACAGACCAATACCTGCTTTTTGATTCACACCACCCACTGCAGCACAAACTGGGTGTTATTCGGACTTTACAACACAGGGCCCAAGTGGTTCCCACAAGCACCGAGGGTAAGGAGAAAGAAGAACAACATGTGCAGGAAGCCCTCTCTGTTTGTGGATATCCTAAATGGCCTGTCAACAAAACCAAGAGAGACAAGGGCAAGAAACAAGACAACAGAGAATCCGAACCCAGGAGGAAAGGGGTAGCGATTCCGTACCTGGCCGGCGTTTCGGAAAAACTACAGAGGATTTTCAGACAATATGAAATTCCAGTTTATTTCAAACCCACAAACACTTTAAGACAAAAACTCGTCCACCCAAAGGACAAAACACCGAGCCACAAACAAAGCAATGTGGTCTACTCCATTCAGTGTAGTGAAGACTGCAGTGAGCGCTACACTGGAGAAACCAAACAGCCACTTCACAAGAGGATGTACCAACACAGGCGGGCGTGCCGGAGTGGACCGTCATCTGCCGTACATCTTCACCTGGAAGCCGCGGGCCATTCATTTGAGGACAGTGAGGTTCAGATCTTAGCCAGGGAAAAGAACTGGTTTGAGAGGGGAGTTAAAGAGGCAATTTTTGTCAAAAAAGAGAATCCGTCGTTAAACAGAAATGGGGGAGTTAGACATAACTTGTCTCCCATTTATAATTCGATTCTCAAACCAAGTCAAAACAAACAAAGAAACATTAGGGCAGACGAGCCAGGGCAGAGGGGTGGAGAGGGTCGTTAGGCGTGAATAGGGAGGCAAAACTAGTCGCCAGAGAAATTTGAAAAACAAAGAGACAGATTAGTGTAGATAGTTTCAGAGCTATTTCAGTGTAGGTAGCTCCTCCCTGCAGCTAGATATAAACAGGGTCTAACCAGCACTAGAACCAGAACTGAAGAAGCCTCTCGGATGAGCGGCGAAACGTTTTCAACCAAACAAACTTTGTCCAGTTGACTCCTTTTATCATGGATTCTACCTGGACGACTGAGGGACTTTTCACGCTTCTTTTTCATTGATTGCTCTAAGAAACAAGGACTTAGGGTTTCCAAAATCAACTGTTTTTTGTGGTTTGACAAGATTAGTACTAATACATGCTGCCAATGCTGACCCTATGTTTATAAAAAAAACTTCAATTCATTTACTATTTCATTAATATTTTTTATTTCTTTGCCATCATTTTTGAAATATTTAGGTAAACAGTTGTTTTTGGATCCCTTTTTAAGAGCAGAATTCAGAACATTCCATAGCCCCTTAGTGTTATTCCTGTTTTCCTCCAATACTGCATTATAGTATTGTTTTTTACAACTCCTAATAATATTTGTAAGTTTATTTTTGTATGTTTTATAATTACCTTCTGATTCATTAGTTCTTTTACACATTTTTTTAATTAGCCCTTTTGTCATCCAGGGCTTGGACTTTTTCTTCTGCTTATTTGTCAGTACCGACACAGGGCAGTAGTAATCATACAATGTCAGAAAAGTTTCCAGGAAGTTACCATATGCTACATTTACATCTGATTGATAAAATATTTTTTCCCAATTTTGATTTTGCAAGCTCATCCTAAATGCCTGTATATTTTCATCATTCACTATTCTTACCTGTCTTAAATTATTATTTAATTCACCTTTTCTGGTTTTAACATTTTTGCTAAATAATACAAACACCGGTAAGTGGTCTGATATGTCGTTAATAATAATGCCACTAGCCATTTCTTCTAGCATATTTGTAAATATGTTGTCTATTAAAGGTCCCATGGCATGAAATTTTCACTTTCTGAGGTTTTTGAACGTTAATGTGAGCTCCCCTACCCTGTTTAGCCCCCCCTCATGGTTAAAAGTTGCGAAATTTCTAAACTGAGCATTTGCGATCCTTTTCTGCGTTACAAAAAATCGGAGCTCAAACGGGCGATTTTGAACAAGGCACCTTATTGACGTCAGATCGAAAAAAGAAATGCAAATGCAGTTCCACCCCCGTCTGTCTGTACTCAGCGTCTCTGTAAATCACGCCCAGAGAGTTTGGACTGCGGAGGAGCTACGCAATGCGAAATGCGTTTTTTAATTTGCCTGGAGGCACGTCCGAGTGTTTCTAGGCTCGGAAGTCCTTTATCTGAGCCTCTGGACCTTTGAACAGCAGTGGTTTAATTTTATTTTCTGTGGAAATGTGTTTATTTTTCAATGGAACGCTTCAAATCTCTCCCCCCGTGCAAAAACAAGGAAATGGATCAACTGAGAGCTCAGAGTTCAGAGCGGAGAGTTTGACCATGCCCCCACCCTATACTATAGGCCAGCTCTTTTCTCCTCATTTGCATTCAAGCAACAACGCCCAGAATAAAGTGTTTGAGAGGGATATTTATGACTCTTTCTCATCTTATCTCTGTTTCTCATGCACTGAGTGTTGATTTTGAAGAAGGATTCATTTACAGTATTAGGGAACCATTAAGGAGCCATATAAAAGCATCAAGAAGTACCATGTCATGGGATCTTTAATGACTGACTATTTGTGGTTATCCTAGTAGGTTTAGTTAATTTTGGATAAAAGGAGTTGCTGTATTAACAACATTTTCTGTTGGTAAGTGAGATTTCATTTTCAGTAAATTTAAATTAAAATCCCCACAAATAAAAACCTCCTTCGTGTCCAAATTAGTAAATATTTTATCTGTAGTCTCTATTAGTTGCTCCACATTTGACCCTGGGGCTCTGTAGATACAACTTACTAGGATGTTTTTTGTGTGCTCTAATTGAATTTAAAAAGACAGACACTCCATAACGTTATCCAAAGCAAATGACATATTTTCAACAACATGTCCATGCAGTTTATCATTTATCTACAATGCCACACCACCTCCAGTCTTACATGTTCTGTCTTGTCTGTACATCTCATATCCGTCAATGTGGTAATTGTCCAGTTTATCCTCATTCAACCAAGTTTCAGTTATTGCAATGACATCAAATGTCACGTTGATTTGGTGTAAGAGATCTTTGATATTTTCAAGGTTTGCATTTAGGCTTCTTCCATTTAAATTAATTATTGAGAATATCTCTTCCTCGGTCTTGATTAAAGCTGATAACTGATGTTCTAGATAATATTTACAGTCATTGTTTAGGTTATTGTAAAAGTTCAGATCTGGGTCAATGTCATGTGTTAGATCATTCATGCAAATGTCTTCATCATGTAATAGTTCATTTCTCATGTCTGTATCATACAATTCCAAATTAGCATTAATGTTGAATGAAGTGTCTCTCAAACACTTTATTCTGGGCGTTGTTGCTTGAATGCAAATGAGGAGGACAGAGACAGGTCAGTGCAGCGGGTGGGGGTGTGGCCAAACTCTCCGCTCTTTCCTCTTTAGCGGTGTGAAGATATGGAGGAAGATATGAGATGATTTCCATTGAAAAATAAACACATTTCCACAGAAAATAAAATTAAACCACTGCTGTTTCAGAGGTTTGGAGGTTCGGATAAAGGACATCCGAGCCTGGAAACACTCTCACGTGCCTCCAGGCAAATAAAAAAACGCATCTCGCATTGTGTAGCTCATTTGCGGTCCAAGTTCTCTGGGCGTGATTTACAGAAACATCCAAACGGGCGGTGGAACTGCATTTGCATTTTTTCTTGAATGTGACGTCAAAAACTTCCCTTGTTCAGAATTACCCGTTTGGGCTGTCTTTTTTTCAAACGCGGAAAAGGATCACAAATGCTCAGTTTACACATATCGCAACTTTTAGCCGTGGGGGGGGCCCTTAACAGAGTAGGGGAGCTCACATTAATGTTCAAAAACCTCAGAAAGTGAAAATTTCATGCCATGGGACCTTTAACATAAATTTAAAAAATAGCCTAACATGAGGCCTTTAAAGTCTTGGTCAGTGTAACGCCTCATGTTGAGCTCAAGGACGTGTGTGGCATGTGTGCTGTGATGTAACCCATAGGCCATCTGCAGAACCCAAAAATGACTGTACTCACTTGGATCCACTCAGGAAGATTCAGTGATGTAAACGTTAGACAAACTGTAGCAGAGGAGCTGACCTGAGAGAAGGACACTGTTTACTGCTGTGAGGGGAAAACAAAGTCACGTTCAGTCGAGTGAACGAGAGCTTTTTAATTAAACAGTGAAAAAAAAACCGCACTAAGCCGCTTCATGTGAGCCCGTATAATTGTATTTAAGACACGCCAATAGACTATTCAATTTGTATTAGGACAATGTTTTTGTTTCTTATTAGACAGTTAAAGGTGCACTATGGAACTTTTCTGGTGAAGAGACTGTCCCCTGCTTAGAACTTAAAGGAAAAGTAATGTTTTTTTTTACAATCTGAGCCTTCTTTCGGCAATAAAACAAGTAGTTTTACTCACCCATAGCAGTTTGGTGTCAATTGGAGCAGTATCGCAGAACTTATGTTGAGCCGTTCTGTTCTGCTAATGATCCCGTATCCGTTAGCGTGAGTGCTCGGGGCATTACTTTGCGGTGTCCAAATAACACAAACTTTAGCACTTTTCAAATCACAGAAGATCGCTGTGTCAGGGTAGACTTTTAGTAGATTCCAAAACGGCCTGAAACCCGATACGCAACAGAAAAGTAAAGTTCAGAGCGGTGTTAGCTTCTTTCGGACTAACAGTGTTTACAAAAGAGCTGAGTTCACGCATGCGCGCTGTCCTCTCTGATGACGTCATCAAATGAAACTATAGCTGCATATCGGGTTTCAGGCCGTTTTGGAATCCACTAAAAGTCTACGCTGACACAGCGATCTTCTGTGATTTGAAAAGTGCTAAAGTTTGTGTTATTTGGAGAGCGCAAAGTAATGCCCCGAGCACTCACGCTAACGGATACGGGATCATTAGTAGAACAGAACGGCTCAACATAAGTTCTGCGATACTGCTCCAATTGACACCAAACTGCTATGGGTGAGTAAAACTACTTGTTTTATTGCCGAAAGAAGGCTCAGACTGTAAAAAAAAACGTTACTTTTCCTATAAAGGAGAATTTACTTTTTTTACAATCTGAGCCTTATTTCGGTAATAAAACAAGTAGTTTTACTCACCCATAGCACTTTGGTGTCATATGGAGCACTTAGATTAGCGATCTCCGTAATATGAGTTCTCTGGGCACATGTTTGCGGTCTCCAAATAACACAAACTTTAGCACTTTTCAAATCATAGAAGCTTAATGTCTTAGTCTACGCTTTCGTTTGAGTCAAAAGTGGCCTGTAATCCGAGATTTATCCATAGTTTCGAGTAGATGAGGAGGCCAGTGCGCATGTGCGAAGTCACAGTTTATTTCACTCTCAGCTCCCGGGACCCAAACATGAAACACAAAGCTGTAAATTATGGATAAATCTCGGATTACAGGCCACTTTTGACTCAAACAAAAGTGTAGACTAAGACATTGAGCTTCTATGATTTGAAAAGTGCTAAAGTTTGTGTTATTTGGAGACCGCTCGGGGCATATATTATATGCGCCGAGAACTCGCGATACGGATATCGCTAATCTAAAACATCTCTGGAAGTGCTCCATATGACACCAAAGTGCTATGGGTGAGTAAAACAACTTGTTTTATTACCGAAATAAGGCTCAGATTGTAAAAAACGTTAATTCTCCTTTAAACTTATATCCATGAAGATAATCAAGTAATGCCATCAAGCCAAGCTACAGGTCAGATCTGTGGAGAGGTGACCCCAATCGCAGAATGCATGTTTTTTAAAGCCCCAGTATGTAGGATTCGTGGCGCATAGGTGGATAGTCGCTATTGCACTTCCTGTTTTAGCTACGGCAGACCTCGAGGGTCACCCGGGCGCGCCCTAGCGTGGACAGCTCGCGTACCGGCGCCACTACTGTATAAATAAAACGCGGTCCCGTTCACTTTTTTTTTTCTTTTCTCATGAAAACACACATTCCCGATCATGTACCATGACACTCTACACATCAAATGAAACCTTACAGTCTCCTCTTTTTGACTATGCAATTCATTTCCCTGCACAACAATCTCTCCCCGAGCACATGGGGCTTTTATACGGAAAAGCACAAAACAGAAAAGCACAAAGCTTACCTTTGAAGGCTCTGCCCAGGTCAAACTCAGCATTTCACCATAAGCTTGGTCTGAAATCTGTCCGTAAGGATCCAGCGAATAAAATCCAGTAAAAGAATTTAGTCCAAAACACGTGTTAGATCCATTACGACGTCTGATCCGGCAGCATGCTTGTGTCCATCCATCCATCCATTTTCTTCCGCTTATCCGGGGCCGGGTCGCGGGGGCAACAGTCTAAGCAGGGACGCCCAGACCTCCTTCACCCCGGACACTTCCTCCAGCTCCTCCGGGGGGACCCCAAGGCGTTCCCAGGCCAGCCGGGAGACATAGTCCCTCCAGCGGGTCCTGGGTCTTCCCCGGGGCCTCCTCCCGGTGGGACATGCCCGGAACACCTCCCGAGGGAGGCGTCCAGGAGGCATCCGAAACAGATGCCCGAGCCACCTCAGCTGGCTCCTCTCAACGTGGAGAAGCAGCGGCTCTACTCCGAGCCCCTCCCGCGTGACTGAGCTCCTCACCCTATCTCTAAGGGTGCGCCCAGCCACTCTACGGAGGAAACTCATTTCGGCCGCTTGTATCCGCGATCTCGTCCTTTCGGTCATTACCCAAAGCTCATGACCATAGGTGAGGGTAGGAACGTAGATTGACCGGTAAATTGAGAGCTTCGCCTTTCGGCTCAGCTCTCTCTTCACCACAACGGTCCGGTACAACGACCGCATCACTGCCGACGCTGCATGCTTGTGTTGTTTACCCAAAACCACGAGCCTTGCCGAAGGCGAAGGCGGAGCCCAAATGTCCTTCTGCGGCTCTCGTATTCAAAATGGCTGCCTCTGCATGGGGAAGATCCCCCTTTTATGTGACTATATCTAAGTCCAAAAGAATACTTTGATTTCATGATGGAAGTGAAAAGGCTTGGAAAACAATGTATTTTTGAATGGGTATCTTCAATTTCAGTAATTAACGGGTAAAAATCTTGCACACTGTCCCTTTAAGGAATTTCTCTGCAATAAAATAAGATAAGATAAGATATGACTTTATTAGTCCCACAGTGGGGAAATGCCTTGAAATCAATCAGTCAAAACTTGATTGATCCCAAAAGGGCAATTCAGTTGAATGCAAAGTTTAATGGCATACTGTGGAACATTCCAGGCAAAGCAATTAAATCTCTGTGGAGACAAGCAGATGGCAGAACCCCCACCAGACATCCATGCAAAAAACACTTTCTTTTAGGTTTTAGACTGGGATATATCAGATATATTGAAAACAGCTATACCTAGAGAAGTATTTTTTTACTCAAAGAATATGTTTGGTCAGATTAATATACAGTATTAAAACTGAACAGCCACAGTTAAAATCAAACCGATCGAAAAACCTATAGCAAGCAGGAGCACAGTGACAGACAACATGGAATTCAATAGCGTTTGACTTGTTGGATTTAAAAGTCTAAAAACCTGACCTGGCTTACCACAACTGTCTGTCACCTCAATTAAATAAAACTGCCCTATATTTAACTGCACATAAAGCAACAATTTCACAAGCATCAGCATCAAGAATTAAGTTTCAAGGACCTGTAAAGTGGCTATAGAAGATAAGTGGGTCAGAGCATGTCCAAAACTAGAGTGTTGCAGTAGCCGGCTATCATTCACACTCAAGTACACAGTATAGAGGTCACTGTGAGATCATTAGTCCCATACAAGGATACACTACAGCTCTGGAAAAAAAAAAAAAGAGACCACTGCATTATTTTTCTGAAATCAGCATCTCTACATGTATTACAGCCATTCCATTCCAGCGTCTGTTGAATTCCAACACAAACACAAAGCTGAGCTACTTCAGTTCTTGCACCAGGAGTGGAATAAAGTCACCCAAGAACAATGTGAAAGACTGGGACTAAACCAGGTCTGAACCAAGACTAAACCAGGTGTAAACTAGGACCCAAGAACAATGTGAAAGACTTGTGGAGAGCATGCCAAGACGCATGAAAGCTGTGATTAAAAATAAGGGTTATTGCAGCACATATTGATCTCTGAACTCTTCTTAAGTGTAAACATTAGTATTTTTTATGTTGTTTTAAAATGAATCTGATCTTGTTTCTTTGCATTGTTTGAGGTCTGAAAACATGGATCTTTTTTGTTATTTTGACCGTTGTTAATTTAAGTTTTCTACTTTATTTTATTCTATCTTATTCCGCTCCAAGTACCGAAGCAATTTCTTAATGTTGTGAACATGTTCAAACATATGGCAATAAAACCTTTCTGTTTCTGATTCTGGTTTGTCATTTTCTGCTCTAAACCAGGGGTCGGCAACCTGCGGCTCCGGAGCCGCATGCGGCTCTTTTGAGCCCTCTGATGCGGCTCAATACAGTGGTCCCTTGTTTATCGCAGTGGTCACGTTCTAAAAATAACCCGCAATAGGCGAAATCTGCGAAGATATTACAGAATGAAACCAAAGATCCAAGCCTGTTTTCAGGCCCTAAACATATCGCGTGTATTTCAAAGTTCCTCTGACCGAGCCTCTTTGTCCTGGCGCCGCTTCACTGTCGCGGGTTTTGCCGGAGAGAAAACGTGTAAACATACAGCACTCCAGAGTCACACTGCGATCGAACATTTATATAAATTTGGCTGAACACATTCTGTCCTGTACAGGAGACACGGAAGAGAGTAACTGATGAATCGGCAAAGGTCTACAGTCCCTTAGCCAATCAGGACGCAGAAATGCGTGTTGATACACTAAAAAAAAAATCTGCGAAACAGCAAGGCTGCAAAAAGTGAACGATATAGCGAGGGACCACTGTATTTAATTAAAATGTTTTTTATTTTGTGCATTTTCAAAATGTAATTCTATGGCACAAAGGCAAAAAAAAAGCCGTTATATGCAGTGTTATTTCATTTTAAATTTCAAAAGGGTTTTGTGGCTCCCAGTGTTTTCTTTACTGTGTGAATAATATTTTTATTTGGAATTTGGGGGAAATGTTGTCAGTAGTTTATAGACTCAAACAAAAATGTTCCTTTTGCCCAAACACATATCTATAAGTAGTAAGCCTCTCCCACTCTTTCCCACGCGCGCTCTGACCACGTGACAGAGCTGGGGAGGCGTGTGTGTGTGTGTGTGTGTGTGTGTGTGTGTGTGTGTGTGTGTGTGTGCGTGTGTGTGTGTGTGTGTGTGTGTGTGTGTGTGTTATTTAAGAGCTGTGCTGTGGAGGCACGAGGAGGTGGCAGGCAGGCTCACCATGGCACGCGGCCCCACGCTCCTCCGTGTCCGCGCGCGCGCCCCGGACTCTGTGGCGCGCGGCGCACGCTGGAGCTGAAGGCGCACGCGGCACGACCATGCGGCTGCTCGCGCTCTCCGCTCTGCTCCTGCTCTGCTCCAGGACAGGTAGAGTACGGAACATTTTTACGCACCATGGAAACCTCAAAGGGCGCGTGCCGTTTAGAAGTAAAGGAGACGTGGCGTGATGACTTTGGGGATATTCCGCGGTGGGTTATTTGGGCTCGAGAGGCGCGCACGTGTCTTAATCGCAGTGTTTGAACACGGAATTGTTTGTTGTGCTAAATTTGACATCCTTAAGTTGAATTTTTGGAGGATTTTGGACAAAAAGAGAGTAGATGTAAATGTCATAACTGGACATACGCAGATAATGATTGCTCTATACCTGAATTAGGAGATATTCAGGTTGAGGAAATAGCAAGTTAGAAACATTTATTTTATTTTATATAATTTTCTACATTTTTTATGAAAGGAGGAGGTTTTACTGATTTTTATTAACAATTATGTGAACGGAGCATCGCATAATGACATCCATAACCTATAGCTGCAGCTTATAGGCTATGGTATTAGTATAATTAGTATAAGTCCTGTAGAAGTAGTATAAATCCTGTATATACTGTAGCCTATATATATGTATATATATACATATAGTATATATATATGATCTGGTTATGTTTTTGTATTAGAAGCATATGCGTTTTATGAGAAAAAGGTAAATAAATAAGCTATGCAACAGGCTGGTGCTCATTCTATATCGTGCAGATGTTAAGGATAGAATTAATCACGGTGAATTCAGTCAGTTTTTTTTTTTTTTAACTATTAGTCATGCACCAGTGATTTTGGATCGCTTTTGAATGAGCGCCCCTTTTTCAGACGCGGTTACTAATATATGTGTCTGTGCCAGTAACAGTTTATGAAAACAAAAAAAATATAGATGTTGAAAAAAATATATATATATATTATAGCCTTAATTCAACCTATACTGTGAGTAATGTGAGTAATTTGTATTGAAACAAGATACGTAAACAATACTAAACATGATTCTGCATTACTCAAATTCTGAAAGTTAACATACAATGTACAATGGACAGTTTGTTCATTAAATCTGTATTAGCCTACAGTTTAAGACATAATATACATTTACTAGTAATGGAACCACACGGCGAGATGAGACACGAGAATGAGACAAGACGAGATTTTGACATTTTTATTTACTTTATTCATATTCATATTTACTTTATTCATTTATTTACTTTATTCATATGTGCCTTTTAACCTTACAGTGTTGTGATATTTTAGTTGATTGTACGTACTTATTATTATCAACCTAAACATGCGCCATAGGTAAAATCCTCCAGTTTAGGGCCTGACCAAGACTAAATAACAAAACAAAATCATGGGGATGGTCCCCGGGTCAAATATAGAAACAACTTCTCCTGTGCGAGATCAATAAAGGTCAATCTTCTAATCCTTGACCACTGTAAGGCGCTTTGTGCTACAATTTTGTATGAAAAACGCCTTATAAATATTGTTTGTTTGTTTGTTTGTTATTATTATTTATCTTAATTTTGATGCATGCTCATATTTTCCAACTGTTTCTGAAACTTGTGTTGTGACACTGCAGTTTCCCCATTGTGGGACAAATAAAGGATTATCTTATCTTATCTTATTTTAGCACTGCTATTTGGAACTTCAGTTTCTCAAGACATTTTTCTCCAGCACAAAGGTCCTATATTTCACACGACTGACTCACGTGAGCTTTAATAGATATTAAAACTTTGTTACCTCCTCAAAAATATAGCTGGAGTTGCATTTTGTTTCATTCACACATGTTTGAGTAATCCTTTATTATTAGTGTGTCTATATCTCTAAAGCTCAAAATGCTCCGTTCCACCTTGTGATGTCATGTAGTGGTAGATTTCAAGTTAACAGCTCCTTTTGTGTGGAGTTTAAAAGAACAGTGGAACAACATCACAAGGTGGAATAGAGTGTTTTTGAAAGAAGAACTCAGCCTAATGCAGATTTGTGCGTTAAACGGGTGTGAATGAAACAAAAAACAACTCCCGGTCTGTTTGTGATGAGGAAATATTATAACATAAATCAGAAAATAGCATAATATGGGCCAATTTAAACCATTTTGTCCATTCCAAATGTAAACAGAAGTAAAAATTCATCATTAATTCTGCGCTGGTGCTTTTGTTTCAGGGCGGTCTCTGCAGATCCAGTGTTATCAGTGTGAGATGACCCAGGACTGCTCCGCTCCAGAGTTTATTGTAAACTGCACCGTCAATGTACAGAACATGTGCCAGAAAGAAGTGCTGGTGATGGACGACGGTGAGTCTATGTATTCTTCATTTATTTAAAGGAAAAGTAAAGTTTTTTACAATCTGAGCCTTATTTCGGTAATAAAACAAGTTGTTTTACTCACCCATAGCACTTTGGTGTCATATGGAGCACTTCCAGAGATGTTTTAGATTTGCGATCTCCATAATGTGAGTTCTCGGGGCACTTGTTTGCGGTCTCCAAATAACACAAACTTTAGCACTTTTCAAATCATAGAAGCTCAATGTCTTAGCCTACGATTTTGTGTGGTCAAAAATGGCCTGTAATCCGAGATTTAGCCATAGTTTCGAGTAGATGAGGACGCCAGTGCGCATGTGCGGACTGTGCTCTCAGCTCCCGGGACCCAAACATGAAACGCAAAGCGGTAAACTATGGCTAAATCTTGGATTACAGGCCACTTTTGCTTCAAACGAAATCGTAGGCTAAGACATCGGGCTTCTATGATTTGAAAAGTGCTAAAGTTTGTGTTATTTGGAGACCTCATGTGTGTATTACATGCTTGGGGATTATATTATATGCCCCGAGCTATGGCTAGAAGTCGCGCTAGGCTAACGCAAATCTAAAACATCTCTGGAAGTGCTCCATATGACACCAAAGTGCTATGGGTGAGTAAAACAACTTGTTTTATTACCGAAATAAGGCTCAAATTGTAAAAAACTTTACTTTTCCTTTAAAAGTCCTATATTATGCAAAATGGACTCTTGTGAGCGTTAAGCCATAGAATGCTGTTACCTCCTCATAAACACACCTGGAGTTGTGTTTTGTTTCATTCACACATGTTTAAGTAATCCTTTATTAGTCTGTCTACATCTCCAAAGCTGACAGTGCTCTGTTCCACCTTGTGATGTCATGAAGCTAGTGATAGTTTTTAAGTCAACAGCTGCCTTTAGTTCAGTAGAGATACAGTAGATCCAAATGATTGTGTGTGTTAAACATGTGTGAATGAAACAAAACACAACTCCAGGTATGTTTACAAGGAGGAAACATTATAACATGGATCAGAAAAGAATGAAATATGGGCCCTTTAATCCATTTGAGGAGCATCAACCGTCTTGGTTCTCATCTCATCTAATACAAAATAACGTACATCATTTGTCCTTTCGCTGCTGACCCATCCTTCTATGCCACTGGGGCAGCCTGTCCAGAGCAGGGCACCCATTTCCAGATTTTGAGATATAGGTTTTGGTCAGGGTGAATTGTGCATACAAACGGAACTAATACACATTTATTTGATTGGTTTTCAAACTCGACTCTGCTCATTCTTTATGGTAATTTCATAGTATTTGGGATAAGAAATATTCAAAAGCAAATTTTGTAAAAGTTATTTGGATTATTTCATATACTGCGAACATGTGTTGTGGTGCAGCAATATTATACTGGATCAGTGGTTGGCATACTATAATAATCATTTCCATTGGTAGAGATGTATTAGAGAAAATTGTATAGAGAAAAATATTTGTAGTTTTTCCTTGTGGAGATACTGTTTGCCCTTAAAGCCCCAGTGTGTAGGATTCGTGGCGCATATGTGGATGGTGCTATTGCACTTTCTGTTTTAGCTACGGCAGACCTCGAGGGTCAGCCGGGCACGAGCCGCTACTGTATAAATAAAACGCGGCCCCTTTTTTTTTTTTTTTTTCTCATGAAAACACACATTCCCGATCGTGTACCATGACACTCTACACATCAAATGAAACCTTACAGTCTCCTCTTTTTGACTATGCAATTCATTTCCCTGCACAACACTCACTCCCGAGCACATGGGGCTTTTATACGGAAAAGCACAAAACGAGGTTAGCTTACCTTAGAATGCTTTGCACAGGTCAAACTCTGTATTTCACCATAAACTTGCTCTCAATTTGTCCGTAAGGATCCAGCGAATAAAATCCAGTAAAACAATTTAGTCCAAAACACGTGTTAGATCCATTACGACGTCTGATCCGGCAGCATGCTTGTGTTGTTTACCCAAAACCACGAGCCTTGGCGAAGGCGGAGCCCAAATGTCCTTCTGTGGAGCCCAAATGTCCAAATGGCTCTCGTATTCAAAATGGCTGCCTCTGCATGGGGAAGATCCCCCTTTTATGTGACTATATCTAAGTCCAAAAGAATACTTTGATTTCATGATGGAAGTTAAAAGGCTTGGAAAACAATGTATTTTTGAATGGGTATCTTCAATTTCAGTAATTAACGGGTAAAAATCTTACACACTGTCCCTTTAAGTTTGCATTGAACCCAACCTTCTTCACATCTTCACCACATCTCGTTTTAGAATCTTGGTCACGATAAGAAAATTTCAAACTCAATTTTGATGCTAAGGAATAGACTGGATACTCGATACTGATTCCAATACCGCGATGATTTAAAAAAAACAACACAAAAACAAACACTTTTTAGACAACAGAATGTGATCGTCAACATTGAATCATAGTACATTCCGTCCTGTGAATTTGACTTTTTTGGTATCAATACCTTTTCAAATCTAGTTTCAGTTTTAGTATCGATTCATATCTGCCTTTTGATACTTTTGACAGCCCTAGTCTGAAGTACCAAACTGAAGACATTTCCTTTGATTGACGGGGGAGACTGTGTACCTGCTAAACCAATCCAGCAATTAATGAATGCCCTGTTTATTCACTCTGAATGAAGATTATATTTGTTTACTTTTACATTCATAATCCAGGGAGATTATATAGTCCAGGGATTTGGGATTAGACTCTTGTTTGATGTTGCTATTATAAACGGGAGTGCTGTGTGCTTTGTAGATTGTGTAGACATACGCTTATAGGAGCCAGGTCAGATTTGCTAATTGCTTCATCACTTTTTTTTTTCTTAAATTTTGGTTTGATTTTAGCTGTGTTCATGCTTGGGAATTTGTAACCAAACCAAGACTAAACCAAGACTTGATCTGGACTAAACTGAGCCTAGAATCAAAATACAGTTTTTTTTGGGGACAGAAGTCTTCAGTATAAAATAGATCATTTTTGGGCATTTTCTTGTATATTCAAACTGATTTTATAATGGGCTGGTGGGTTTGGATTCTTCTGGCATATAATCATTGAATTCAAAAGCAGGACCAGTAACAGATTCAAAAGATAGTATTTATCAATGAAATTATGTTAAAACACAATAGACTCAAACACCCATTTCAGAACTGTCTGCTGATAGCATTTATATTCTATGCAACACTAATTCATTTTGGGCCTATCTGAAATGACGTTATAATTAACTGTCTGAAATGCATACACAACTGTAACTGAGGCATCCCACAACAAACTAGAATTTAACCAGGACTAACCAAGGACTAAACCAGGTCTAACCCAGGACTAAACCGGGTCTAACCAAGGACTAAACCAGGATTAAACCACGGCTAATCTAGGACTAAACCAGGTCTAAACCAGGACTAAACCAGGTCTAACCAAGGACTAAACCAGGTCTAAACAAGGACTAAACCAGGATTAAACCAGGGCTAATCTAGGACTAAACCAGGTCTAAACCAGGACTAATCCATGACTAAACCAGGTCTAACCATGGACTAAACCAGGATTAAACCAGGGCTAATCTAGGACTAAACCAGGTCTAACCCAGGACTAAACCAGGTCTAACCAAGGACTAAACCAGGATTAAACCAGGGCTAATCTAGGACTAAACCAGGTCTAAACCAGGACTAATCCATGACTAAACCAGGTCTAACCCAGGACTAAACCAGGTTTGAATATCATTTAATATACCTTCAGTCCCTAAAAGAGTCTATCAGAAAAGGCTCTTTCTAAAAACCCTCCACTGGACTCTGGCTGTGAAAACAAATGAGCTGTCTGGTCATTACTGGATCACTCTTCTCAGTATGTCTGTGGATGGAATAGTGGATAAATGTGTCCTGCCTCCATCTGTGCACTGGGGGGGAGCAGTTGTGAGATATGGGAGTTTAGACCCAAAAACATCTCTCTAATATTGTTAAAAAGAAAGAGAATAATGACGACTATGACTCATGTTTTCTAAAGACGTGCACATTGTCCATTTATTTTTGATTGAAAATACCACATTTTTTGCATCATCTCATGTTTTGTCCTTACATTTCTTTCATATGAGCTGTTATTTATGTCTCACTTAAGTAGACGTTTTCCCCACTTTTTGTTCTTAATTGAGTCATTTCTTGGACCAAAACCTTGAGGTGATAGTGTAATGGAATAATATAAACTTTGAAGTGACAGTGCTCAATTATTCAGAACTATCATGACTATCTAGACAGGTCTAGGTCTAACCAGTACAATAACCAGAGCTGACGAAGCCTCTCGGATGAGCGGCGAAACGTTTTCAACCAAACAAACTTTGTCCAGTTGACAAAATTGAACTTCTCCTTTTATTATCATGACTATCATATTGGGCTATGAAAAATGATGACTGTTGACATAGTGATTAACAATTTAAAACAAAACATTATATGTTTTGAATGGGGGAAAATTTGTTTAAGGAAGCTGAAATCCATGAGTAGATTGAGATTGTTCATTATTAAAATAATTGTTAGTTGATACCCACTTCTGTAAAGTTAAGGCTTGTATTTTTAATACTGTTTTGTACTTTTAGATATACTTAACATCATTTCTGTAGATTTTGAAATGATACTGTATTGACTCTTGACCCTCAGGTGTTAGTACCTATGTAGTGGTAGATTCAAACTCTCAAAAAATGTTCTTCTGGCCAAACATCCTTGTCAAAGCCTGATCTCGTCAGATCTCAGAAGCTAAGCAAGGCCTGGGTAGATCACATCACTCACTGCTGATGATGCAGACTGGCAACCTGGCTTCAGTCAGTCTGCCCCAGGGCAGCTGTAGCTACAGCAGTAGCTTACTACCACTGAGTGTGGAGTGAATGAACAAATGCACCAAATTACAAAGCGACTTTGAGTGTCTGGAAAAACACTATATAAGACTAATGCATTAATACATTATTATTACAGTTATAGTTAACACTAGTGACCAGAATGCAGTGTATGCAGACACTGGGAGCAAGACGGGTTAAGTGTCTTGCCCAAGGACACAACAGAAGCATTTTTCTGTGAGAGCTCAAATTGCACCACCAACTTGGATCTGACCCCTCTGCCCATGATGTTTTTATGTTGAGAGCAGGATTTAAACCAACCTTCGGATCAGTGGACAAACACACTACCAACACAGCTACTGTCACCTTAAGCTTAGGTCAAAATGCTTTAAGCAGCATGTACACTATAACTGGTTTGGAATAATTCAATCTCCATCAGAATTCAAGCCATTTGGGTTTAGCAATGAATATATGTATGTTTATTGCCCATTGACAAACCTTTATGAGACTGAAGTGCTCCAGTGATCTCTCTATGAGCTCTGTACAAAGCAATAAGACCTCATCCATTTCATCAAATAAAGAGTGCCACTGGCCCAGTGCATTTGGGAGGGAGAAACATCATTAAAACATTCACTATTTAGACACTGCCTTTTGTGTTGCATTTCTGACTGAGTTCACTGTTATTGTTAAAATTTTGGCTTTTAGATTTCAGAATGTTGCCAAAAACTTGCTTCATTTGAATGCTCCTCTACTGGTGACGGCTGCAGAAGCACGAAGTCAATGTACCCACTTGAATTTTTCTCATCTGCAAAAGGCTTCCACTACATATCTTTACTCAGTTGTATAGTATGTCTGAAAGAAAAGGCAGGGAAAAGTATATGTTAAAAAAAACACTGTGGGCCAAAGCAAGAAAACAAGGAAAAAAGCTTTTAGCCAAAACCTTATCTCAAAATCAAAAAGTGTTGGATATGAACATTTAAGTGTGCTATGTCACTTGTTTTGTTTTGTGTTTTATAGGTATAGTTTATGTCCAGAAATTATTCATATTATTTACATTTAATTATTAAATTAAATATCAAATTATTCATTTATTTGTATTGGATTTATTTAACTTTTCAAGTGCTATTATAGCAAGAATCAAGTAATCTGTCTGTTGTTGCACTATGCCAGAATAGTTTTGTGAGAAAAATAGGTCATAGTTATGTTCAGTTTTATCTAAGTCTTGTGTCTTTCTGGAGAATGAGTTGTTTAACTCTCAATGTGTGCAAATTCAACCTCTGATGACTTCCCCACAATGGTCAGGGGAGCCTGTGCATCCTCTGGTGTATTAAAGACCTCAGTAGACCTCTCGTAGCAGCCTTAACTGTTATACACTGGATTACTACAGGGCTCTAGGTCTTCAGTCGATTGGTTGATTAATTGGTAAATGGTGTATTAGTTGATTAATTATTCTATTTAGATAATAAGGATTTATATGAGACAACAGCAGAGAGATCAGGGAGTGAGTATAGCATTGCAGGTATAGCCTTGGGAGTGCAGTTTGGGTCAGAAACACAGAGATACATAATAGTTTTGAATGTTTTTCCTACCTTTTTAATCAACTTGATCAGCAATACATGTCTTTAGTCGACTAAGAATTTCTTTAGTCGACTGCAGCCCCTCTCACCTTATACTCATCTCCATGGAGGCAAGACATTGTCATCACCCCTACTAGAAAAGTCATCTTTTCTAGTAGGGAGTGCATCTTCAAACAATGTAAATGATCCATTATCAGTGCTAAAACTGTTTATATTAGATTACTAGTAACAGGTCTGGTATTTTCTATACCTTTCAGACTTTTCTGCCTGTGTGAATATTTTTGTGCGGTTAGCTGCTAAAGGTCATCCGCAGCCAAATCTCAGCTCTGTTTTCAGACTGTATTAGCCCTTCATTTTTCCTCTGAAGCTCATCTACAAAAGCAATAAGCCCAGTCTTTGAGCCGCCCTCCTCATCCAAAGGGCACCACACACTCGTGAAATGGGAACTTCCTGCTTCAATGAACATGTACAACCCAGGCCTATGTCTTTCTGTCTAATATATACATTATGCTGTGTAAAAAATGAAGTGCGCTTTATTGAAAGTGAGTAGGATTTAGTGTTGTCATGATATTAATCTTAATACTCATTACTGATTCTGATACCATGATGACAATAGAAAACTTTCTTTAATTAGACAATAGCATGTGATTTTCAGCATTAAATCGTAACACTTTCTTTTATATTATCATGTGCCCTAATATCTGTGTAAATCCTCAGTGGTCCAGGTAGGTTCCATAGTGATCCATGGGGGTATACTAGTCTATGAGCTCTTATTCTAGTCCTGATTCAGCTCAAGATCATTCTAAAGCTATTCAGGAAAGGTTCATTTCTGTCCTCTGAATGTGTTTTTAGTATCGCTGCTCAAATTAGTATTTAATTTTGATACTAGTTTCTCTGTCTATCAGTATCTGATTTTTCGTGCTTCTGACAATACTAGTAGGTTTGATATTAAAGGAGAATTAAATTTTTTTTACAATCTGAGCCTTATTTTGGTAATAAAACAAGTTGTTTTACTCACCCATAGCACTTTGGTGTCATATGGAGCACTTCCAGAGATGTTTTAGATTTGCGATCTCCGTAATGTGAGTTCTCGGGGCACATGTTTGCGGTCTCCAAATAACACAAACTTTAGCACTTTTCAAATCATAGAAGCTCAATGTCTTAGTCTACGCTTTTGTTTGAGTCAAAAGTGGCCTGTAATCTGAGATTTATCCATAGTTTCGAGTAGATGAGGACGCCAGTGCGCATGTGCGGAGTCACAGTTTATTTCGCTCTCAGCTCTCGGGACCCAAACATGAAACGCAAAGCTGTAAATTATGGATAAATCTCGGATTACAAGCCACTTTTGACTCAAACGAAAGTGTAGACTAAGACATTGAGCTTCTATGATTTGAAAAGTGCTAAAGTTTGTATTATTTGGAGACCGCTCGGGGCATATATTATATGCCCAGAGAACTTGCGTTACGGATATAAACATCTCCGGAAGTGCTCCAAATGACACCAAAGTGCTATTGGTTTGAGGTATTTGTGAGGAGATCTGCTTAAAGGTGAATGTAAGTCTTAGGGGAGAATCTGCTATACCTGTCTATATCTGTGGAGATGTTAATGCTTTGTCTGGAATGTTCCACAGTATGGCACTAAACCTATCTATTTCAAGTAGATAAGATATTTTTCCATGGAGCCAAGTAACAGAGCCACCACTAGAAAAGTTACATACCTACATACCCAATGATGGGACCAGATCCTCACAGTGACAAATCAAGTGCTTCTGAAGGAGACAAGTAAATTCAAATACCAGTAGTTCTGGTTTACGTGGTGGTGCGGTCCCTGTTTGTGGATTAGATCAGGTTTAGTCGTTGTATAGTCCTAGTTAGCTCAAGTCCAGTTGTATAGTCCTGGTTTAAATCTGATTTAGTCCTGCTTTAAACGTGATTTTATGCTATTTTCTGATCTGTTACAATATTGTTTCCTCATCAAAAACATACCTGGAGTTGTGTTTTGTTTCATTCACACAAATCCTGCATATTTAGACTGTATTCGTCACTCAAACAGAAGACACTCCATTCATGTGGTAATACAGGAAGTGCTCCAGTGTGTTTTTAAACTCCATATACCTTCACTAGAATCATTTTAATGATTTCAGACCTCTCTAGTGAACAAAAATTAAAAGGTAGCTGTTAACTACCACTCCATAACATCACAAGGAAAGAGAAACAAAACAGCCACTTCACAAGAGGATGTCCCAACACAGACGAGAGAGCCAGAGTGGACCTCAATCTGCCGTACATCTCCACCTAAAAGCCACGGGCCATTCCTTTGAGGACAGTGAGGTACAGATCTTGGCCAGAGAAAAGAACTGGTTTGAGAGGGGAGTTTAAGAGGCTATTTTTGTCAAGAAAGAGAATCCGCCTTTGAACAGAAATGGAGGTCTCAGACATTGTTTGTCTCCTATCTATAAATCTATCCTCAAACTTAAAAACCTCAAAACAAACAAAGAAAACAATAGGGCAGCAGGTCAGGTCCAGAGGTGTGAAAACACCTATGAATGGCTCTGCTAACAAGAGCCCACACTCCACTCCCACTGCATATTTAATAGGCCAGAAACTGTAAACAAATAGGTGTGCTAGTCTCAGAGTAATTTCATTGTATTTATCTCCTCCCCTGCAGGCAGATATAGGCAGTGTCCACCAGCGTCTGACCAGAACTGAAGAAGCAGCTTGGATGAGCTGCGAAACGTTGTCGACCAAATAAACTTTTGTCCAGTTGACAAACTGAATTTCTCCTTTTGTCATAACAATACTTAAAGCTCAAAAGAGTAAATTTTGCATAATATAGTTATGTTGGGGGCCTGGCAGGACCAGGGTTCTGGCTAATTGTCCGTTTGCCTGGGTTCTAAAAATGTGTCGATTATGTTAAATTATCTCCCATCAGTGTAATTAATTCTCCTTGAAAATCTGAATCAACACTCTCTTTGTTTTGACAAAAAGACACTGTGTGTTACTTGTCCCATTGTTTTTATCGTAATATGTTTGTGAATATTGTTATTGATTGTACTGCATTTTTCTGCTCTGTTATCTCCAAGATGGCGGCACGCAAATGTGCTGCGGCCCCTCCCTGGCCGTCACTATCACTGTCTCTACTTGGCCAGGGGGAAACGAAATTTCGATTCACTCTATGTCATGTACATATGGCAGAATTCGACAATAAAGCTAACTGTGAACTATAGGACCTTTAACATGAAATCAAGCAATATATAGGCTTGAGTCTATTTTCTCAGTCTAATGCAGGTGATAATTTATGACTTCAACTTGGTTCTTGTCCATTAAAATACAGTTTTCATCAAATGTAGCTTTTACAGTCTATACCAGAGCCTTAGGTCATTTTAAGAGTCATAGATGTGAGTAATATTACAGATAACAGGAATATGTGATGTTGTAAAGATACAGTTTAATAAGGAGATATATTTTTTATGGACCTTCTAGCTCATCTTATTATATACAGTATACTGCCTTTACAGACTGTACCATGTGTAATTCATGATTCTAAATATAGTGTGTTTATTAACTTATTACTGTCACCATGGCAACAATAATGGAAAAAGGACATTATGGTGATATTGTGAAACATTCACTCAAACAAGATTTCTGGGTTTCAGCTTGTTGTTTATAGGCACCATTTCAGTACTTTTTACCCATTGTTTTGAAATCCTAATTACTATGGCAACAGTGCTAATTTTACTGCTCTTAAAACACTGGATAGCCTGGCATAAGAAGCTTATAAATATTATTGATAATAAAGAGATAAAATACGTGACATTTTTACTTATATAAATTATAATGTTGTTTGCTCATCAAAAACATACCTGAAGTCATGTTTTGTTTCATTCACACATGTTTAACACACAAACCCTGTGTATTTAGTTCCTCACTTAAACTGAAAACACTCTGTTCCACCTTGTGATGTCATGTGGTAATACAGGAAGTGATCCACTGTGTTTTTAAAATCCATACACTACAATAATTTGGATGATTTCAGGACCTGGAATTTTCAATCTTTTTTAAATTAAAGGTAAAAGGAAATTGTTAACTGGAAAACTAACACTACATGACATCACAAGGTAGAACAGAGCACTTTGAGCTTTGGAGATGTAGAGTAATAATAAAGGGTTATTCAAACGTGTGAATACAGCGAACCCTCGCTCTATCGCGGTTCACTGTTCGCGACTTCGCTGTTTCGCGGATTTTTTTTTCAAATTTTTTTTTATTTTTTATTTTTTTTTACAGTGTAACATTTTGTCCTGCGTCCTGATTGGCTAAGAGACTAGACCAGGTCTAAACCTGGACTGGCCCTGGACTAAACCGGGACTAGACCAGAACTAAACCAGGACTAGACAAGGTCTAAACCGCTCTTTGCTGGTTTCATGCGGCTGTTTTGTGACCGGGGAAACACGGAAGTACGCGGCGGCGATGAAAATCGATGACCATAACTCCAACACTGCGAAGGGACACCTGTTGTAATCCGAGCACGCGGTGGCCTCACAGTGACAAATCACATGGATCGAGAAGCGGGATGTAGCGAAGGTAACGAGTGCGTCCTCCGTAGCCGACGCTTGCTGAGCCCAGGCGTGCTGCAGTCCGCCTTCGCTTGACCTGGACTCCAGTCCGCGAGCCTCTCTTCCTCGATTTGTTACGGACTCTAGCCGGCGTCCGGGACACCAACCATTACTCAGGTAAGCTGGTGTCAATGGTGAGGGGAGGAGGGAACTGTCGTTTGTACCTGTCCCGAGTATCAAACAAGACCTCCATTTCCTCTCTGATACGGAACAAAGACTCGCGATCATAAGTCTGTAAAGCCAAGACACATCCATTTGCGAGTTGGGCTGATATGATCATGTATGTCGAAAAAATGACCAAAAACAGTCTCCACAACAGGAGCCTAGCCATGGCCACACCAGTCACAGGCGCCATCCATTTATCGTGCTCGGGCGTCGCACCGGTCACGTGTCTCTGTCACGGATTTGTCCACGATGAGGGGTGCACGTGTGGAGCTTCTCCAAGGGGTTGGTGCGCATCTCGTCGTTGCGGTGCTCCTCGCACGTCCGGCGGGGCTTCCGGGGCCATGTCTTCCCACTTTAAACAAGAGGAAAAATGTGAGAAAATGTGTGTGTGTATGTGTGTGTGGCGTTTTTAACCTTGTTTCATGACGGTGCACGTGTCCGAGCGCACCCCCCCACCCCGCTTCTATTAATACATTTTGATGAAAATCTACGAAAGTTTGAGTGTTTAAACAAGAGAGAAATGTGAGAAAATGTTAATACCAGTCTGAGAAAAGTGTATAATGTGTGTGGTGAGGCGTTTACAGCCTTAAAACATGTAGAATAATTGTAAAATATAAAGTTGTCTTACTTTGCGGATTTCACTTATTGCGGGCTATTTCTGGAACCTAACCCCCGCGATAAACGAGGGATTACTGTATAACAAAACACAACTCCAGGTATGTTTTTGAGGACTCCCCCATCTTCAGTCTGCCCAGTCTGTTGTCTGTAGGAGTGAATAAATAATAATTAGTCTAAAAAGCCCATACACGTAATATGTTATAGTTTCAGTGTCTGTTAACTTCAGTAATATTTTAAACTGTGCTTTTATTGGGTGTATGTCTGAGTGATTTCAATGCACAGCTCCTCATACTGCAGGGTGCCACAGTCTGTTCTAATGCAGATCATTAACACAGCATTAACAGCACACTGACAATATCACTTAGGCCCTGTCTACATGGCAATGTTGTGGAGTGACGATAAAGCTTTTTATCGTTTTGGTCTCGCGTCCACATGGCACCAGCGTTCTGGGTACCCCAAAACGATATTTTTTGGAAACGGGTTCCAGAGTGGAAAACTCTGGCAACGTTACCGTTGCGGAGTCGTCTGGACGAGTAGAACGGATTTGTTTACACCTATGTCACAACTACATGGCCAGAACAAATTGGAGCCTCGCACGCAACATTCATTCATAACAAGACAGCGACCATGGCGGACACCAGAGTAGCAGTAGTAGCAGTGCTGCAGTCACTGCTAAGTTTACTTGCGTTATTGAAAGAAAATGTACTGCAGTTATACCAACTAGGCGAGCAGCAGAGACGCTTACAGCACAACATGTGCCAGATTCTTTTAAACCCGCCACGGCGTGTTACTAGACGTGCCAAAAGAAGGAGATTTTGCATGAGACCTGGAAGAACAAGTAGCTGGTGGGACAACTTTGTGAATGGCGTTGCAGAATGGAGAGAGAACTTTTGGATGATAATAATTATGACTCACCCCGTGTTGCAGTGTTTTCGGATAATTCGCGTATCTCCACGTGTATGCGCGTATTGTGTGTTTCGGAGCAAAATCGCACTCTGTACACAAGCTCCGGAGAAACGGACATGTCCTGAATCTGTCCCGAAGGTCTCCCGAACGTGTCATGTGTCCAAGTAGAAGTTAAAAGACCATTTTCATGTCCTTTAGTTTAGTTGCCTGGTTTACACCTGACCATATCACAAGTGATATATGGTCTGGGAGCCACCTTCGAAATATCTCCTAGCGGAGGTGTGGTTTACGATCGCCAACGGCCGTTTATTGGGCGTTACGAATGTCTATCATTTGGCGTATACATAGCCCATAGCCAATCATGTCAGTTGTCAGTTCAAACTACAAACTTCCATTTGTCACGTAGTACGCGTCACCGTCTTTCCACCCCTCCCCGCTCTCTGATTGGCTCCCAGAATCGGGAGAGCTCGCTTGCCATAGTTGCCAGGCTGTCTTTCAGATCGGAATGAACGAAAGCAGCCTGGGATTTCCCAGGTTAGTCCTGCAGTAGGGGTGGGTGATATAGCCTAAAATTTATATCACGGTATAATTTGAACCATAGACGGTAGACGGTATATATCACGGTATACTTTGGTATGTAACAGTATTAACTGTTAACAGTATTAAGAAGAAGAAGAAGAAGAAGTGAACTTTATTGATCTCACACTGGAGAAATTCTTCTCTGCATTTTAACCCATCCTATATATATATATATATATATACATATATTAGGAGCAGTGGGCAGCACACACATTAGGGCGCCCGGGGACCATCTCCATGATCTTCTTGCTTCGGCTTGGTCAGGACCTAAGCTGGAGATACCTATGGTACATGTTTTGGGTTGGTGGGGGAAACCGGAGTGCCCGGAGGAAACCCACCCAGACACGGGGAGAACATGCAAACTCCACACAGAAAGGCTCGGGCGACCCGGGGATCGAACCCAGACCATGCATGCAAACTCCACACAGAACACACACAGAAAGGTCTGGGCGACCCGGGGATCGAACCCGGAACCTTCTTGCTGTGAAGCAAGAGCTTCTTAATGGTCACCAGAGCACATGGAAAAAACATTCAAGCAGGAAGCTGTTTTTTAAACTATTAAATAACATAAATGTCAAGAATATTACTACAAGAAAATGTATTGTGCAAAACTGTAATTGTAAAAAACATAAAACAAGTAACTTCAATTTCAAGCAGTATAAAATTTGAACAAGGCAATGTAAATCGAAAATGAGACTGCTTTAACATTGGCGCCAGTGTCAGTGCTGATGCATACCTGCAACTCTTCGTCAAGTTCCCATGAGTCGAGCGCTTCCCTGAGTCCCTGGGCAATCATCTCCCCTGTATGGTCGTCAGGGAAATACGATGTTTGCAGTACACATGTACTGTTGAAATGGGCCGTACACAGGCATTTGCCGCACAACTTCCAGTCGTCGTCAATAAAGTGGATTGTCAGGCTGATATACGGGGCCATAGTGCGACTTGACCACAAGTCCGTGGCGGTTGCATCGTGTTTTATGTCACGAAGCTCTTTTCCCACTTGATTGCGGACCTCGTCATGCAGTCTGGGCACTTCCACCTGGCTAAAATATTTGCGGTTTGGTACCACGTACCGTTGATCCAGCATCTTCACCATGCCTAAAAAGCCACTTCTCTCTACGGTTTGGAAAGGCACCGTGTCGTTACACAAGAATATTGCGATGGAGTTTGTTATGTCAATCCACCGCTGGCTTTTTATCATAAGCTACGCCTTTTGAAAATGCCTGGGTGATAGACTGCTGGTGTGTAGTGCCAACTTTTTTCCTCCCACTTGAAGACTGGCTTGGCTTTTGAGTGTCGACAATGTTCCCCCTAATGTTTTATGTGTCTGAGCAAACACACTAACTCCCTGAGCGCTCCTTGGACTCCTGTGCGCGACATCCGACATGCACCCCCGGTACACACAGTTGCGAAAGAGCTGCGCGTGCTCGCGGCTTGCGTGTGCTCGTGGCTTACACCGGTAGAAGTTTAATACGAGACACATACTTTTGTTTCTGAATACAGTATCCGACGCCTTGTATCCAAACCATGACCAGATTACAGAAGTTGAGCCGGTCTTTTTCACGAGCTCCTCCTCCTCCATGTGCTCGCTGCTCGCAGCGATTTTTCCTCCTTCCTTGTTGTGGTGACGCAATGAACTATCGCGATAGGAAGGTATAACCCAAATCTCTACCGTTGGCCAAATTTATACCGCATACCGTTTATACCGTTTATACCGCCCACCCCTATCCTGCAGTGCCGCTTACATATGCACAAGCTCCTCACAGCTAATCGGCGAACAGGGAAAACCCCCTCGGCGCTCCTCGCACCGGGATTAGGAGCGCGCGAGCGTGGGAAAATACACAAGTGTTCCATTGCCATGTGTACGTGATATTTTACTGATCCGTTCCCAGTGTGGATTTTTTTACCCGGTAAGAAAAAATCCTGCGTTGCGTTGCCGTTTGGATGTTGCCTTAGGCTCCAAAACACATTGTTTACTTTTTGAAGTATTATTATTTACTTTTTGGCTAAACCTTTCTGAGTATTGATAACACAAAATCAACAGATTATACTAATACAATGTAATGGGTTCTTCCATATTAAAATGCCCATATTACTCTGTTCTGGAGTGTTTTGTTTCATTTGCACATGTTAACACAAAAACCCTGCATATTGAGGTTGAGATCTTTCTGCAACAGTAGCTCAGTTGGTAGATAATTTGTCCAGTGATCTGAAGGTTGATGGTTCAAATCCCGCTCTCAACATCATAAATATGATTGGTTGAGAGGTTCACTGACCCACAGGTTGGTGGTGCGATTCCACAGATGAATGGTGTATTTGTGTTCTTGGGCAAGACACTTAACCCACCTCGCTCCCATTCTGTGTACACTGGTGTACACTGGTGTGTGTGTGTGAATGGGTGAGTGGTTCCTTGCTGTAAAGAGCTTTGAGTTTGCCTGGAAGAATCCATGACTCATCGCTGTACCAGCGAGTGAGTCTGGTAACGCTTGATCCACAGAATGCGCTGCGGTTGCGCGTAGACAGACAGCTAAGTGAACCAATCAGAGATTGCGCCATCTTGATTCAAAACTGAGGCGGAACTTCCGCTGCCTAAGAGTGACTTTGCGGGCAAAGGCGGGTGCACTGACGTCACCATCTTTGAACGAATCAGAATCGCGGAGTCGGTTTGGAACCGGAGGAGCGAGAGTGGAGCGAGGGTGTCCAAATGGTATCGCGGTGTATAGGAAATACAGAGAGATATCATTTGGCTGGCCAGGTAAGCTTTGAGTGCCTTGAAGGTGGAAAAGCATTGTATTAAAAAAACAAAAAAACAAACAGAAAACACTCCATTCCACATTGTGATGTCATGTGATAATACAGTAAGTGCTCCACTGTGTTTTTAAACTCCATGCATATAATAATGCAGGATTACTCAAACATTCAGTATTTCACTACAGTATAGTGTCTTGCATTTATTCAAGTAGAGGGTTTTTTATGGCTCAAAAATACCTTGAAAAACACGGATTCTTAATATGAGTGTGCTGCCTTTCCTCAGATTTGGCCAGCTTGTCTAAATGGAGATAGAAAGTTTAATGTTGTAATGTGGAACATTCTAGGCAAAGAATCACATCTCTATACATTTTTTAAAGGAGAGCAGACAGAAATATAAACTGCTAATACAAGAATTAAATGCATTCAGAACGTGTGTGTAGAGGTATAACTATAATATGACTACTTTTATTAATACACACATATTTATTTAAACAATATTATGCTGTTTTTGGAGTAATATTTCTAATCATAAAAACACTGGAATTTGAGAGTTAAAAGCACATTTTCTCATCCTCCAATCGGTATAAAGTTTGTCTCTATAATGTGGTCACTCTGCAAAGTATAAACACGCAATAAATCCGCTAATTTGCTGCTTTGTAGACCTAGAGTTTCCAGTTTCTTGTCAGACTTATTTACTCCAAAACAGCAATTTTAGCAATCAATAGACTCCAAAATTGTTCTCTAAATCTCCTTTAAAGTTGAACATGCACAGCAAAATTTCCAGTCTTGATATCCCAGTGTGACTTGTATTTGACGCCATAGGTGATCTAACACTGAACTTGGAAGAATGAACACTAACAGAGTAAGTGTTGGTGTAAATTAAGATTGTTAAACTTTCAGTGTAGACTGCCTACACTGTCAGTGCTAAACTTGAGCCCACCTTTCACTTCCAGAATTTGAAAAAGGAGCAGCTTGTGTCTTTTTTCTGCTCACCTTTCAAATTTTCATTTTAAATTTTAAACAGATATGTCAATTAAATGAGTTACCAGTATGCATATACACATTTGACCAGAAAGTCAAATATTTATTATCTATCATTATTTGCATTACATGAAAGAAAACAAAAACATAATGCTTTTTTATGCTTTATTTGAAATGCAATGAATACATTTATTGAGCACAGAAGAACTTGCCCACGGCTGCACACAGCTGAGAGAGTCCCTTCTGCTTTGGACCAAACAGGAAGTTTTTCAAACGATAGTTCAGGTGTTTGACCTGGCCTCCTGGAAGGCCTAGTCCTCTGCGCTCAGCTGAGCCCCCTGGAGTTTGAAGTCCTTTAAGAGGTCTTTAGCCCCAGCTTTGCCCACAGCCCTCATGTTTTTGATGGAGATTGAGACGTTCTGGTTGAAAATCCTCCCACCACTCCCTGGTCTTCTGGTTTAAAGATGGTCTTTTTAACCAGTCTTTGGACCAGAGCTCTGATGAGGAGGCACACCACAGAAGGTCCATCCAGGATCTGAGGAGGACTGGTGGGCTCTTTTTGACTGTAAGACATAGAAAATCACTTTATTACTACAGTAATAGAATTTACATTGAAATAGGTGAAAGTCACATGCAGATCAGAATGAAAACAAAGATTATGTTTTTTTTAACCTCACACAGACCCTGCTCCTCTGATCCAGTCTGGACTTTGAGGAGGGTCTCAGACAGAGTGACCTGGTCTGAGACAGAATCCGTCTCACACTGGACTGAGAGCTCTGATCCAGTGGAATCTTTAATTATGCACAGTCGATCTGTGGAGGGTGTAGTTTTACAACAGTTTTACAGCCTCTGGAGTCTTGCAGATGCCTGGGTCCTGCTCAGAGGTTTGATCCTGGATGTTGAAGAGGATCTCACACAGACTTATGGAGTCCAGGACAGGATCCGCCTCACACTGGATTGAGAGTTCTGGTCCTTCTGTGAAATCAGGTCCATCATATGAGGGTAAGATTAGAACTCTCCTTCTATAATGAATTCTGAAAACTCAGGAGTGTGATCCTGTGATCCAGCTGTCATGTCCTCCTGCCCAAAAAAGATCTGTTCGAGGACCTGAGCTGGACCACCAGAGTCTGAGACAGGAGTCTTGTCTTCTCCAAAAACCTCTTTGGTTTCCACCTCAAGTTCACTGTAAGAGAATAATTATTAAGTGGTATTCTAACAGTAACTATAAGTAACATGCTAATAGCAATGTTTCTATAGGAACAAGATCCAATTTTGTGTTCATATTTGAAAGACTTTTACCTGGACATGTCAGATCCAGCAATCTCAGCAGTTTGATTGGTCACAGTCTCTGGATTAGTCTCTTGGTCTTGTGTCGTAAAGAGACCCTGCTCCTCTGATCCAGTCTGGATCTCCAGGAGGATCTCAGAAAGGATGATTGAGTTCTGGACAGGATTTGTCTCACACGGGACTGAGGCCTCATCCAGGTATTCTACTATCTCCTCTGTGATCTGCACACATCCTCATGATCCTGATCCAGACATGTTTCAGAATTTAAACTCGTCCTTTTCTCTGTCAGGTCCTCTTGCGCCACCTGCTCGGTATTAACCCGGTTCACCTGAAATATAAGTAAAATGAAAATATTTAATGGCATTCAAATGTGGGATGAAAAACTAATAGAAACTAATAACACAAGTTTGGAAGCAACCAAATGCTCCTGCCTTCTGCCTTCTACTGGTAAAAAATCAAAGAAACTTAGAGATAAAGCTTTGAATGGACTCTACTATTTATAGATATTTAACCTTTACAGATATAATGTTTGTATGTAGTAAAAAGTATACCTATTGTCCACGCACCTGAGTAGTTGTTGAAGCATTGTCCTTTTTGTCGAGCAGCGGGCTGTACTTGGGACACTCAAATCCCAGGATCTCAGGGCATTTTGGCCGCTACGTTCTATTTTGTAGCTTTCTTGGTGGGCCCTGTCCCAACTGCATCCACCCCCTACATTGAGACCCTCATTGTAAAGAGCCAGCCCCAAGGGATAAGCCTGGAATCCAGCAGTGCGTACTCAAGCCAACCCCACCCTGCGCTGCTTCAGACAGGTATCCAGTGGGTTTAAAATCCCATTTTAAGGCCTTTCCTGGATTGGCCTGGTTGTTTGGAAGACCCAGGCACAATTCCTGTAAAGGTTCCAGGATGCTGGCCGCTGCCCTGGCTCTGACCTGTTTCTTGTTGCGAGCCTGTCCCACAGAGAGATTTCCTTCTTTGAGGGTGATAGAGAGAAGATCCTCTCACAGACTGGGGCATGCTCCTGGCAGTCAAAGAACCCAGTGGCCAAGTGGTGCTTTGTTGGCAGAACATTCACCTGTAACACAAATTATGTATCAGTTAAAGGAGTTTATATTCACTGTTCACAAAATATAATTCAGAATGGGGTTAAGATTTGACTGTTTAGAGAAGCAGGACAAAGCTACATTGAAAACTAAAATCCTGTCACTTTTCCAGCACACTTTTAAAGTGTTAATATGAACACTATCCATCCATCCATCCATCCATCCATCTTCTTCCGCTTTTTCCATTTCTGGGTCACGGGGGCAGCAGTCCAAGCAGATCTGCTGCCCAGAACACAACACACCAGCCCCCATGAATCCTCCCCCGGTGAGTCCACAGGAGGACGGCCCACGTCACAACAGGCCTTGATGTACTTTTGCCAGGGGGCTACCAGTGTCTTGCCCAAGGACACAACGGCAGCACTCATCTGTGGGAGCTGGGATCACACGCGGTCAACCTGTCAAGAGCGGGATTCCTGGATTAGTAGACAAACGCTCTACTAACTGAGCTACTGCCATTGTTAATTTAACACTATCAGTTTTGCTGTGTGCTCTGACCAGTTTGTTCTGTAGTTGTATCCTCGATGAAGAAACTTCACCCATCTTTAGTGAATTTGGTGTGTGTGCATTCTTTGTAGTGGTATGAGAAGTAGATTAGCAGCCACTGTCTCAGGGTAAGACTGGCAGTATGTAATTTAACCACTAAATAGTTTAACGCTATAATAACAATTACTAAGAAATCAGAGAATCCTTGTTACCCAAACAAGTTAGTAATGTATTTTTGTCATTTAATTTAATTCCACTGAAAAGTAGAATTAAAGAACATAAGTGAAAACAAGCAAGAGATCATGGCTCAGTTGGTAGGGTGTTTGTCCACTGATCCGAAGGTTGGTTAAAATCCTGCTCTGTACATTAACATCGTGGGCAGAGTGGTCACATCTTCTGACTGTTGGCAGATGACTGCAGTCGTGCCCTTGGGCATTAATGTGTGAATGGGTGAGTACCTTGAAGGTGGAAAAGTGTTATAAAAGTGTCATATAAAAATATGACCATTTATCATCTTGTCTCCATGGAGGTTATGGCTTTAGCAGAAATGTTCCACAGTATGGCATTAAAGGTCTTTGTTCCATTTCTGTGAATGGGGTATGCCTCTTCCCAGATGTGACCTGTAAGCTGGTCTGACTTCAGCTGCTTGTCTCCAAATACAGTGTTTAACGCCATACTGTGGAACATTCCAGGCAAAACAATAACATCTCCATGGACACAAGCTGGTAATGGACCCTTCATCAGAAAAGTTATGTAGTGCACCTCTAAAACTGAGAAGAAACAAGCAACACATAATGGTTCCTCCTTTAAATGTGCTGATTTGTATGAAGAGCCAGAGAGGTAAACAAAGAGCAACAAATCACCAGATACAGGTACAGCTCATAGCGTCATTATTATTATTATAGCCTAACCAATTCCGCACACTCCATGATGTTCTTATTAGCACATGAACAGTTTTTCCAGATGTGGAGGTCACTCTGCTCGTTTCTCAAACCCAGAACACCATCAAAACGACTGCAGCTGCTCCTGTTTCCGTGGCTTATCTAAATTAGCTTCTGCAATTCACGAAAAGTTAATTTACTGTATCGGGCCAAAGGAAATGAGAAAGTGCTTACATCCATTTGAGTCTCTGAATGTCAAACCAAGGTGTTATAATCTGCACACGCAGTCTCTTTTCACCATTTTATATATATTCTAATGGTGCCAAAGGAGATTGGTAAATTGTAATAAAGACGCAGTTCAAATCACTTTGTGTAGTGATTACGCTGACATCTGGTGGTGGTTTTGGAGATTGTAATGTCATTTTTAGCATTTTTTCTGTCTTTGCTGTATCAATGTGGAGATCTGTAGGCCAGCGACACTTTATAATAACTTAATTAGTCTTAATAATAAAGCATAAACCATAATTCATAATGAACAAATAGTTTATTAAGAGTGATTACACAAACTTGACTCCAGTGTCCACCTTTTGAGGTCATGAAGTGGTAGTTTTCAAGTCCTCTATCCTTTACCATAAATTCAGTAGAGATGAGCAATTCCAGGGTGGAAATCATCCAAATGATTGTAGTGAAGGTGTATGGAGTTTAAAAACATAGTGGAGCACTTCCTGTATTATCACATGACATCATAAGTTGGAACGGAGTGTTTTCAGTTTAAGTGAAGAACTCTTAAACTCTCTCAACCTAAATATGCAGAATTTTGTGTTAAACATGTGTGAATGTAATAAAACACAACTCCAGGTTTGTGACGAGGAAGAAACATTATATCATAGATCAGAAAACAGCGTAATATGGTCCTTTTAACGCCTCCAGATCTAGTCCAGCTGTGACTCCAGTGCTGGATTTGTTTCTATGGATGTAACACTCACACGAGGACCAGAGCGCTCTGTGCTGGTGCAGTTGAAGATTATTTTGTTATTAAAGGTCCCATGGCATGACATTTTCACTTTCTGAGGTTTTTGAACGTTAATGTGAGCTCCCCTACCCTGTTTAGCCCCCCCCATGGCTAAAAGTTGCGAAATGTGTAAACTGAGCATTTGCGATCCTTTTCTGCGTTTGAAAAAAAGACAGCCCAAACGGGCGATTCTGAACAAGGGGACTTTCTGACGTCACACTCAGGGAAAAATGCAAATGCAGTTCCACCCCCCCCCTCTGGATGTCTACCCAGCGTCTCTGGAACTCATGGCCATAGAGTTTGGACCGCAAACGAGCTACGCAATGCGAGATGCGTTTTTTTATTTGCCTGGAGGCACGTGAGAGTGTTTCCAGGCTCGGATGTCCGTTATCTGAGCCTCCAAACCTCTGAAACAGCAGTGGTTTAATTTTATTTTCTGTGGAAATGTGTTTATTTTTCAATGGAAATCGTCTCATATCTTCCTCCGCGCAAAAATGCGGAAGTGGGTGACAGCTCACAGCACACCGCTAAAGAGGAAAGAGCGGAGAGTTTGGCCCCACCCGCTGCACTGGCCTGTCTCTGTCCTTCTCATTTGCATTCAAGCAACAACGCCCAGAATAGTGTTTGAGAGAGATATTTTTGACTGTGTTCATGAGTGTTGATTTTGAAGAAGGATTCATTTACAGTATTAGGGAACCATTAAGGAGCCATATAAAAGCATCAAGAAGTACCATGTCATGGGATCTTTAAGGGAAAAGGTGGCACGGTGGCTGAGTGGCTAGCGCTCATGCTTCACAGCAAGAAGGTTCCGGGTTCGATTCCCAAGAAGATCATGGAGATGGTCCCCGGGCGCAGTAATGTGCTGCCCACTGCTCCTAATAACAGGATGGGTTAAATGCAGAGAATTTCTCCTGTGTGAGATCAATAAAATCACTTCTTCTTGAGGTGGGCTTCAGCATCTGGGCAGCACCACCAGAGCTGCACTGTTTGAGTTATTATAAAATGGTAGCACAAATTCCACCATTTTGAAGTCTGTAGTTTGTTATAGGGTCAATAAAGTGGACCTAATGTAGATAAAAAGTGGTAATTGCCTACAGAGTTATTCAGTGGGGTCTGTATATGATGGTTATGCTGAGAGTTTCTTTCTTTAGTCCATAGTCACCAAACTTATCTAGGATCTTCACCTTTGAGAGGCTCACTTTCTTTAGTCCATAATCACCATACTTATGTGGGTCTTTTTTTTCTTGCTGTAATTTGAAGTGAATCATGAAAAACATTTTAGTGCCACAGGCTCGTGATCAATCTGGGTGTCATCTTTATGTGGCCCATATACCAACTGTCACGTCACCCTAACGCTCGTCCCATCTGATTTGCATACATCATAAAACGCACTGCATCAACCCAACTACCATTTCTATACTAATTTTCAAAGTGTTTAAGGAGCACTGTGTCACTTTTCCAGTGCATGTGCCATTGAGATGTTATTGCATTGCCTGGAATGTTCCACAGTAAGTCATTATTACATTTATCCATCTTATTTTTTCTTATTGCTCCAAATACGTTCAAAAACATGCATTATTAATGTGGGCAGGGTTTCCTCACCTGCTTGTCACCATGGAGATTGATACGTTTTACATGTTGTGGAACAGTCCAGGCAAAGCATTAACATCTAACCCTAACCAAAAGTTACACAATGCACCAAAAACAGGGCTTCCATGTTTTAAAACCTTTTTATTGTACAGTCATAGCCTAATAGTATATGGATAAATGATTAGTGATAGTAGTAGCAGTAGTAGTAGTAGTTGGCACGGTGGCTGAGTGGCTAGTGCTCATGCTTCACAGCAAGAAGGTTCGGGTTTGATCACTGGGTCGCCTGAGCCTTTCTGTGTGGAGTTTGCATGTTCTCCCCGTGTCTGGGTGGGTTTCCTCCGGGTACTCCGGTTTCCCCCATCAACCCAAAACATGCTCCAGGTAAAATCCTCCAGCTGAGGTCCTGGCCAAACCGAAGCTCATGGAGATGGTCCCGGGGCGCAGTAATGTGCTGCCCACTGCTCCTAATAACAGGATGGGTCAAATGCTTCTTCTAGTAGTAGTGATTGTCCTCTTTAGCTTTAGTCTTAATAGTCTAATTACATAACAGTACCATTGTGTCACGTTACAGCTGATCCTAAGCGCCCTGTTTTGTGATGGTTTGATTTATTGGTCAGACAAACTTCTCATTAGAATCTAGCTGCAATCAACACTTTTCTTTTTACTACTTGAACTCATTGCTTTGCCCTGTGCATTCAGCTGTGTTCATCTCATTACAATAAATCCTGCTAAAAAGTTCCCCTCAAATTAACTCAAAATGCAGACCAGAGAGGAGGACATAAAATGAGTCCATAAATGGGAGAAAACGTCCTTGAGCTCAAATTGTAATGAAACTCTCATTTATTCAGCCCATAGCAGACGACAGAGTATGGAAATGTGTTTGTGGAGAATGATGGATAGACTTGCACTACTAGGCCAAGTTTCCTTTTCATCAAAGTTTCATCGAAGATTCTTGGATTCTCACTGAAGGCATCAGAATATGAACCAACATGTATAGAATGGATACAAAAATAAACTCAAAATAACTCCAAACTGGTTTTATATATTTTTTTTTTTTTTTTTTTTTAATGCCACCTTTTGCCAGCTGTGAAAACCATTTCAGGAAACTTCATCATGAAGCTTGTAATTATTTTTAAAATGTGTGCCTTGTATGGTGTTTTGCATTGAACATGTATGTGTGACTATGTGAGAGCGTCTCTATCTGTGTTCCTGTGTGGTGTGAGAATGTGTCAGTGCGAATGTTTCTTATTGTTGATTGAGATATTTCACTGTAACTTATTAAAGATCCCATGACATGGTACTTCTTGATGCTTTTATATGGCTCCTTAATGGTTCCCTAATACTGTAAATGAATCCTTCTTCAAAATCAACACTCAGTGCATGAGAAACAGAGATAAGATGAGAAAGAGTAATTTTTCTCTCTCTGAACACTCCATAATGGGCGTTGTTGCTTGAATGCAAATGAGGACAAAAGAGCTGGCCTATAGTAGAGGGTGGGGGCGTGGCCAAACTCTCCGCTCTCGCTGTAAGCTCTCAGCTGATCCATTTCCATGTTTTTGCACGGGGGGAGAGATTTGAAGCGTTCCATTGAAAAATAAACACATGTCCACAGAAAATAAAATTAAACCACTGCTGTTCAAAGGTCCAGAGAGAAGAGAAGAAGAAGAAGTGACTTTATTGATCTCACACTGGAGAAATTCTTCTCTGCATTTAAACCCATCCTATATATATATATATATATATATATATATATATATATATATATATATATATATATATATATATATATTAGAAGCAGTGGGCGACACATTACTGCGCCCGGGGACCATCTCCATGATCTTCTACCGGCGGCACGGTAGCAGAGTGGTTAGCGCTCTTGCTTCACAGCAAGAAGGTTCCGGGTTCGATCCCCGGGTCGCCCAGACCTTTCCGTGTGTGTTCTGTGTGGAGTTTGCATGCATGGTCTGGGTTCGATCTGGGTGGGTTTCCTCCGGGCACTCCGGTTTCCCCCACCAACCCAAAACATGCACCATAGGTACTCCAGCTTAGGTCCTGACCAAACCGAAGCAAGAAGATCATGGAGATGGTCCCCGGGCGCCCTAATGTGTGTGCTGCCCACTGCTAGCTCTGTAGCTATAATCTGGTGCAGATCATCTTTGTTTTATGAGCTTAATGTCTCTGTACATTGTCCCTTTTCAAATAAAGACTAAACTAAACTAAGCTCACTGAGAGAAGACCAAGGCTTTGTAGCACTGTCTACAAAGCTAAGGGTGGCTACTTTGAGGATATGATATAAAATATTTAAAACAAATATATTTAGTTGGGTTATTTAACTTTTTTTTTCGTTTTTGTTTAAAAACACAGTGGAACACTTCCTGTGTTTGTGATGAGAAAACAACATTATAACAGATCAGAAAATAGCGCAACATCTCATATTGTTTCAGTGTATATTCATCTCTATTCTTTCTTTTTGCAGGAACTCATTACCGTAAATCGTGTGCGTCGTCTGCAGCGTGTCTCATCGCCTCTTCAGGATATCAGCAGTTCTGTACAGGCAAACTCCACTCTGTGTGCATCACCTGCTGTAACACGCCCCTGTGTAATGGACCCAGGCAGAAGAAGCGGCCCCTGCTGTCCTCCACCTCCTATACCCCCCTGTCCTGTAGCTGGATACGGCTGCTGCCATTCACACTGATGCTGATACAGAGAATGTGCTGACAAACAAGTGGAGAAAAAGACTGAGGACTTTAAGACATATGAGTAACACTTTATACTTACACTTCACGTTTTAAAAAAGTATGAACCACCACTGAAGTGACAATGAACAAATAGTTTATTAAAGGGCCTATATTATGCTTTTTTTTCTGTTGTTTCCTCATCAGAAACATACCTGGAGTTGTGTTTTGTTTCATTCACACATGTTCAACACATATCATGCATATTTAGGCTGAGTGTCATGTGATGTCATGTGGTAAAACACCTGCTCCACTGTTTTTAAACTCCATATACCTTCACTAGAATAATTTTGATCATTTCAGCCTTGGAATTGCCAATCTCTACTAACCTAAAGGTAAAAGGTAGCTGATACCTAAAACATGCACCAGGGACTACAGGTGAGCTCTTGTTCTACATCCTGGCACACTGCATCTCTCCTGTTATTGTGCACTGTCCCTGTCTCATAAATAAACTAAATAAACAAACAAGTTCATTGAAAGTTAGCTGAAAACTAGCATTTCATGACATCACAAGGTGGAACAGAGCATTTTGAGCTTCAGTATTACTCCGATATGTGTGAATGAAACCAAACACAACTCCAGGTATGTTTTTAATGAGATAAAAACATTATAACATGGCTGAAAGCTCACAAGAGTCAGTTTTGCATAATATAAGACCTTTAAAGGTACACGAACCACCTTTTTGTTTCCATTGTATTGGCATTAAACCTATTTTACATATACAGTAATCCCTCGTTTATCGCGGGGGTTAGGCTCCAGAAATAACCCGCAATAAGAGAAATCCACGAAGTAGGACAACTTTATATATTACAATTATTATACATGTTTTAAGGCTGTAAATGCCTCACCACACACATTATACACTTTTCTCAGACTGGAATTAACCTTTTCTCACATTTGTCTCTCGTTTAAACACTCAAACTTTCATAGATTTTCAACAAAATGTATTAATAGTGACGCGTGGGGGGAGACAGAAGTGCGCGACACGTGCACCCCTCATCGTGGACAAATCCGTGACAGAGCAGCGTGACCGGCGCAAGGCTGCGCGTACACCGGGGCTGCGAGCACGAGATCGAACCGCGGCTCCCGGACCGCGTGCTCTCAGCCCGAGCCACAAACCAGCCGCACAAAACCAGCAAAGAGCGTCACATGGTGGTTTAATCCTGGTTTAGATCTGGTCTAGTCCCGGTTTAGTCCAGGTCTAGACCTGGTCCAGTCCTGGTTTAGTCCAGGTCCAGTCCAGGTTTAGACCTGGTTTAGACCTGGTCTAGACCTGGTTTAGTTCTGGTTTAGTCCACGTTTAGTCCTGGTCTAGTCTCTTAGCCAATCAGGACGCAGAACACAGTGTTACACTATTTAAAAAAAAGTTACACTATAAAAAAAAAAAATTCTGCGAAACAGCGAGGCCGCGAACAGTGAACCGCGACAGAGCGAGGGACCACTGTATTCAATTACAGGTGTTTTATTCAGGGGAAAAACCCTCATAAATATGCATTCTTGCACGGGCTCGCCTCTCCACAGATCTTGGCACATCAAACTGTGGAGGATTCCAGGCAAAAGAATAACATCTTTAGTGAAGACAGCAGACCCTCCATCTAAAACGTTGCATAGTGGACCTTTAAGAATCATTTGTAACTAATAAATGAACTAATTAAAACCCTGTACCATTCCCAGGGACCGTGCGTGGGTCCTGAACTTTTTTTAAATAAATTTCTGGGAACTCTCAATTTTATGGACATGTAAAACAGGAATGGACATTTGTATTTCACTTATTTTCAGTCAAATCCTCCATTCTGAGAAGAATCTGGACCACTTTGTACTCCAAAGCCACAAACAACAATAAATAATTCACCAAAATTTAATAGGGCTTTGATATTAATTCAGCCTTTTTTTTTTTCTTTTTGTCTAATTACAAGTCCAAAAATATCATTTTAGTGAGGTATGGGAATTGTCAAGACCCAACAAAGCTCAGCTTGCTGTCTCTCAGATCATCTTATTGTTATATTTATCTCAATTAATTCAGGCGCGGTTTGAAATCTGCTGTTCCTCTTGTTCCCACTTAAAATGAGTAGATCGGACTCTCCTAAATCAGACTCTTAAAATGAGAACAGATCAGACAGAGGCCAAAACTCCACAGAGCTTCAGCTTCACAAAGAGTCCAGCCATTTGTGTGTGCTCCAAGGTCTTCAGAAACAAAGTTTGAAGTGAGAGTCAAGTTAAATAGTTACTAAGAGTGAGTCATTCTTAAGTTATTTGATAAGTCTTTGTTCAAGCTTAATGAAGGCTAGTTAAGGTGGAGTCATTATAAAGTGGTACCAACATATTCACATCTTTTCCAGCATTTTAAAATGCTTTGTACAGTTTTGAAGCTGTTGAACTGCCATGGTTCAAAATCATTACATATATTACTCAAGTTAGACTTTTATCTGAGTTTTGTTTTAAAGGAAAAGTAACGTTTTTTTACAATCTGAACCTTCTTTCGGCAATAAAACAAGTAGTTTTACTCACCCATAACAGTTTGGTGTCAATTGGAGCAGTATCGCAGAACTTATGTTGAGCCGTTCTGTTCTACTAATGATCCCGTATCCGTTAGCGTGAGTGCTCGGGGCATTACTTTGCGGTGTCCAAATAACACAAACTTTAGCACTTTTCAAATCACAGAAGATCGCTGTGTCAGGGTAGACTTTTAGTGGATTCCAAAATGGCCTGAAACCCGATATGCAGCTATAGTTTCATTTGATGACGTCATCAGAGAGGACAGTGCGCATGCGTGAACTCAGCTGTTTTGTAAACACCGCTAGTCCGAAAGAAGCTAACACCGCTCTGAACTTTACTTTTCTGTTGCGATATCGGGTTTCAGGCCCCGAGCACTCACGCTAACGGATACGGGATCATTAGTAGAACAGAACGGCTCAACATAAGTTCTGCGATACTGCTCCAATTGACACCAAACTGCTATGGGTGAGTAAAACTACTTGTTTTATTGCCGAAAGAAGGCTCAGATTGTAAAAAAAACGTTACTTTTCCTTTAACACATTCTGACTACAAAAGCTGATCTGATTTGTTCTGTTAAAGGAGAATTAACGTTTTTTACAATCTGAGCCTTATTTCGGTAATAAAACAAGTTGTTTTACTCACCCATAACACTTTGGTGTCATATGGAGCACTTCTGGAGATGTTTTAGATTTGCGATCTCCGTAATGTGAGTTCTCGGGGCACATGTTTGCGGTCTCCAAATAACACAAACTTGAGCACTTTTCAAATCATAGAAGCTCAATGTCTTAGTCTACACTTTCGTTTGTGTCAAAAGTGGCCTGTAATCTGAGATTTATCCAGTTTCGAGTAGATGAGGAGGCCAGTGCGCATGCGCTGAGTCACAGTTTATTTCACTCTCAGCTCTCGGGAGCCAAACATGAAACGCAAAGCTGTAAATTATGGATAAATCTCGGATTACAGGCCACTTTTGACTCAAACAAAAGTGTAGACTAAGACATTGAGCTTCTATGATTTGAAAAGTGCTCAAGTTTGTGTTATTTGGAGACCGCAAACATGTGCCCCGAGAACTCACATTACGGATATAAACATCTCTAGAAGTGCTCCATATGACACCAAAGTGCTATGGGTGAGTAAAACAACTTGTTTTATTACCGAAATAAGGCTCAGATTGTAAAAAAAAACGTTAATTCTCCTTTAAACAAGTCCCTTTCGAGTAACACTACAGTCAAAAGTTTTATAGCTACCAAACTGTGACGAGAATGTGTGTTTAAATCCATTTAGTGTTTTATGCTGTCCATTGTATAATCATTATGCACCATCAGCCTATCCCTTATGTTAAATGTGTAGTAGGGACCGGCAATATGAAGTATTCTGTTAAATGCAGCTTTATGCTCACCTTTTGCTCTCCTCCTGTTGGTTAACCTTTGTCATGCTCTGAGTGACTGACAGCGGGATCCAACCAATCCCAGCAAAGCATGAACTCACAGAAGAAGTATATCACTTTATTTACCTCTTGAAATGAGTATTCTTACAGGCCTATTTTCACCCGAGGGCATGTGAATTTGCTGAATGTAGTTGGTCAAAATCAGGGGAATTTTGACAGACATTTTCACAGACATGGACTATAAAGTGGAATTATTAAAAATGTATAACTAACCTCACGTGAATAGAGCTAAAACCAGTGCAGCCATTAAGTTTACGAGAAACAAGATTGAATAATACATCTCTTTTTTTGGCATATTTTTTCCTCCTTTTAATTCAGCACAGCCAGCTATCACACAGTATTAAATAATGAATGCGCAAACACTCTTTTGGTGCAGAAAAAGTGAAAGAAGTCTCTAAACATCTATGAGCAACGAAATAGTATGTTTTTCTCCCCAAAAATATATATAAGGTGCAACTTTTCACCATCTGATGCTTCATGCTTGGGACCATATCACCCTGCTGCTGTCATTCATACAGTGTGTTATTAAAAAATACTGACAAAATGAACACAGTGTCTCTTCATTGTGCATTTCTCGTGTTCAAATTGCAGGTTGAGAAAGAACTAGTGTCAAAATGGTTCTCAAAATATGACATCTATGTCCTCCTTTGACTTACTGTAGCTTTTGTTTAGTGAATCATTTAATTCTCATTTCCTGTCCCGGTTTGTGCTTAAAAACGTGGTGGTTCAAAATGTGATGGTTCATGTTTTTTAGAATTCATTTTGGGCTTATAATAGGCATAATTGATGATGATAATAATAAATAAATAAATAAACAAATAAATAAATAAATAAAATTGTATAAATCAATAAACTTATGCCAAAAAAAAGTAGGAAAAAATGATTATCCAAAATTTAGCAAAAAAAGAAAATTCCTACACAAAATATTTGTTATAATATTTAAACTGTCTTTATAGTTCTGTCCTAATATTTTAAATAAATAAATAAATAAAGAATTATAATTAAATTGAAAATAATAATAATAGTAATTTCAAAAATAAAATACTTAAAACTGTAGATGTGGACGCTGTGGATCATCTCATGCTTATGTCATCTCTCCTGTGGACCATCCACTGCCTGGAGTTTCAGATGACCACATGTTTTCATATAAATAATAAATGATTTAGAATCAAAGATAGACTGAGAGACAGACCAGGGGCATTCTGGGAATAAAACGTCTAGGCAACAAAAGTGATGCAACTCAATCAATGCGTTTATGATGTTATGGTTATACTGGGTTAGGCACTGTGGCTGCCAAACTCTGGTACAGATATTGTGGTGGTACGAGCTGCAGGCTTTTCACATGCAAGTTTGGAGAAAGTTTTAGACTTGGTTTAAACCCAGGTCATGCATAGACTTTATACACTATGACTGGTTAAGGTCTGGTTTAAAGTGCATATGACATGTTTTCATGTTTTTCTAATGGGTAAAGTTTTAAATGAAGGTCCCTTATTAAAGGAGTTAATAAGCACTAGTCATTGTTTTGAAGCATGTATAAACTTTTGATTGGAATGAATCCAGATTTGGGACCTAAACACAATGACATGCAAATCAAGCAGCTATCTAAAAAAAATGCTCTTCTTTTTTTGAAAATGGCATAAAATAAAATCTGTTTGTCGTGGACAAATTACGGGGAACTTATTTATGATGGGGAGCAATCTGACAAAGTCTCATCTTTCTAGGTTTGATTTTTTTTTTTTTTTTTTTTAAATAAGAATCTACAGTCGTCACTGGATGTGGATGATGCCGAGAGACTATTGCCATCCATCTGGAAACCCTCAGAAATCATTTTGCAAACTCCATGAGGGTCTTGACCCCTAGGTCAGAAATCATTTGTCTAATGTAATGGAAATCAGCTAAAACATCAAGACACAAAATCAAGCATCAAACTACATGTAAAATGTTTCAGGCTTGCATATGCAGTATTCTTGCAGTAAACAGTGGTGTTGGTGGTGGTACCGTCACACTCTGGGGTATGATATACATAATGGACTAAACCACTGCAATGAATTTGTGCAGTGTTTGGTTATTTGTTATGTTTATTATTAAAGTATTGGCCATGTGAAGGACATTATATGTCATATAATATAATTCACATGGCCAATACTTTATGGTTAATTTGTCAATGTTAAAATATTACTGATTCATGTATTTTGTTTGGTAAAGCCTCAAAACCCCAATGTGATCATGTGTGCCCAGGGGAGGCGCTAAGGGAGTATTTCAGCTCATTCTGTTTTGTTGAGTTCATGGACAACCACCTGTTCCAAAGAGATTATTCAAACTATAGATAATAGATTTGATTAAACCCTAAATTGACATTCATGTTGTCTAGTTGCTCCACAGATGTGTAGTGAATGGTGCACTGAAATGTAAATTATAATTAAGTATCAATTATAGTCTAGGAGAAAAGGCAGCAGAAGAAATAGTTTAACACCACAATAACATATTTTGTATGTAACATGATGACACATCACACAGCTCTATTGAAGCATGAGCTCATTTAGAAGTAGGATTGAGGGTCTCGAGTCCTGGGAGGGTCTTGAGTCCAGCAATCTGCTTTAGTCCTGGGGTGGTCTCAAGTCCAGGGATCTGCTCGAGTCCTGGGAGGGTCCCGAGTCCAGGAATCTGCTCAAGTCCTGGACAGGTCTTGAGTGCACTGATCTGCTCAAGTTCTGGGATCTCCTCAAGTACTCGGATTTCATCAAGTCCTGGGATCTCCTTGAGTTCTGAGATGTTCTTAAGTTCAGAGGTCTCCTGAAGAGCAGGGGGCTTGGCAGGAACAGAATAATTGAGCTCCACAAGCTGTGGTTCACAGTACTTCAGAGGAGACTACCTCAGGGAGGACAGACTCTGTGAGCAGCTCTGAAGTCACATTGAGGGTGAGCACATCTGCACTGGGCTGCTCTGTTGGTTCCACCAAGGCTTCTTGGGTGATGTCCTAAGGAGGAGGAAGAGCAGGGGCAGGAGGCTCCAGGTCTGTGCTGGGGTCTTCAGGCTCCCCAGGTTCAGTAGGGAAGAGAGCGCAGATCTCTTCTACAGTGAGGTCAGTGATGGCCTCCAGCAGGCTGGGGCAGAAGGATTCCATATGATCCTTCAGTTCATCATGTGGAAACATTTGATGGATCCTCGCCATGATTTTCAAAACCATTTGGTCTCAAACACAGTCTAAAAACCACACTCTCTGGAGCATGTTTCCCAGAGCTTCAGTGACACTATCGAGGACAGGATGGGTCAGTGCAATGGCTGGGATGCTGAACTCAGACGACAACATACTAAACCAGCACACATCAACCGGAGGCTGCCACAGGCTGTGGAAGACCTTTGGTACAACCGCCAGTACCACGTCCCTGGGATGGAGCAGGCAGGGACTATCCTCTCTCTGCTCAGACAAAGAGTCCGAAAACTCTTGAGCGAGGTTGAGGATCTTTGGGTTTCTTATGTTAGAACACATGAGAGTGAAAATAGGAATATAGCTGACTGCTTATAACTGTTTATGTTTAAAATAGGCAGACATATAATATGTCTGACAATATCAGACATATGTGCCATGCATAATTAGACAGTTAAACACCACTTTCACTTTAAAACTTGACCTTAAAACTGTTCATTGTTTACGTTAATTGATGCACATTTGTAAGTATAGATCTGAACCATCATCACACTGCACTGTGCATGAGGAAATCATTAAAACATTTTATAACATTTAGTATGCCCAGTTTCTATACAGAGAGATCCACGTCATCAAGTGTGTTTCAACTCGTCCCAAAGTCCTCATGTCTTCCATTTGGTTCTTTTACCAAGTACTGCAAATTGCCCACAATACACTGCGACTTTCAATTTTTACAAACTTTATTTAAGCAGTAAAATGCATTACACAATAAAAAGAAGTAAATATTTTGCTATTCAAATCAGGACAAATGCAGCAAAATCTCAGTCAGATTAAGATTAGTGTTAGGTTAAGGGTAGGTTACGGGTTAGATGTATGAGCGGCAGTAGCTCAGTTGGTTGAGCGTTTGTCCACTGATCCAAAGGTTGGCGGTTCAAATCCCACTGTTGACATATGAAACATCAGTGGTTGAGCGGTCAGATCCACTGACCCACAGGTTGGTTGGTACGATTCCAGCTCCCAGATGAATGCTGCTGTTGTGTCCTTGGGCAAGACACTTAACCCTCCTCCCCCCCAGTGTCTGTGTACACTGGTGTGTGAATGGGTGAGTGGTTCCTTGTTGTAAAGCGCTTTGGGTGCCCTGAAGGTGGAAAAGCGCTGTATAGTGCAATTTAGACACTTTTTGGCTGTTTACATTATGGTTGCTAGGTAACAGTTACAGAAGCTTAGTTTGCTTAGCTGAGACATGGTGCAAAAAGATGAATCACTGGTCAATGTCAAAATAAAGTAGATGAGACAATCAATAGTATTACAGATGTTTATGAATTAAATGAGCACAGACAATGCAGGATTATTACTGTTAAATACACGTACCTATGAATACAAATACAAATACATGTTCTCAGACAGTAACACAACCTCCATAAATAATAGTGTTGTTTTTACTGCATATTCTCCCTCTCTTATCTAATAATTATCTCAACTCTGTTTAAGACCTTGAACTCTGCTATCAGGGTACAGGCAATGTGTCAGATTATACAACTTCTCATTCTAACCTTTATACTTGCAACCTTTATACTTTTTGAACATGTAAAATAAAAAAAATAAAAAATAAAAAACGTAATATGATACAGGTTGTATCCACTTCCTGCCAGAAAAGATTTTGGTGGAGGGTCTACTGCCTGCTTGTCTTCACTGAAATATTATTGTTTTGCCTTGAATCTTCTACAATGTGGCATTAAACTCATCTACACAGAGACACAGCACAAGCAAGACAAGTTACAGGTCAGATCTGTGGAGAGGCAACATCGCTCACAGTAAGAATGCATGTTTTTTATGGTATACTATGGAATGTTATAAGAAATAATATTTTGCATGTCTTCCTTATTGTTTAATACAAAAAATACAAAAATAAAAAAAAAAATGTACTCATGGGTTCAGATTCCTGTTATATGCACTTTAAGGACTTTTTCCCATTCAAAATATATAATGTATAAAATAATATTTAGTTTTAAATGGTTAATCATTCTGAAAGCCACAAATAGTCAGTTTATGCTCCATGTATCCACTTCTTCTCTTGGACTATTCTTGAGTTTCCTCCAGACAAAGAATTGTCCCTCATACGAGCGTTTTCAGAGCTCTTCTCTCAGCCTGAGTCAGATCCTCTCAAATATTGATGTTTGCTTTGGTTTGTTTCTCTGCACACAAAACAAGGACGAGAGGAGCCACTGCCATTTACCCACAGCTCTGACCAGACCTCACACTTCAGCTTCTTTCACTCAACTGTATCTCTTATGGAAAAATGGTGTAGTCGTTCTAAAAAAAATATTCATTGCATGCATTCTTAACATAAATATACACTGAATATATGGTACTTAAATATAATATAACTAGGAAAACAAAAGTTATAAGTACATAATGCAATGTTTTAAGTTGTCTCCATGGAGCTCTACATGCTGACACGCAGGTGATGCCACTAGGCCAGTGCTTCTCAAATAGTGGGGCGGGCCCCCCTGGGGGGGCGCGGTGTGATGCCAGGGGGGGCGCGTGTGACCCTGGGAAACATGCTTTTTTGCCATACTGTACTAGAACGAAAGTGTAATTGCACATCAACAACAGTAGTTGGCAGTAGCGCTCTCGTTGTCGCTCTGGGCAGGGTTCGGCGACCTTAAATACTGATGATGATATACGCACAGAACAGACTTGCCATCAGCAGAACGTCCTCTGTCACAGAAAAAACACGTTATATTCCACTGAGCTTTGAGTTTATGCAAATGGACCATGTGGTTTTTAAGTTTCGTTTCTGTAAAACGTAAACAAATGTGCACAAAGCTGCATTAAAAGCACATTAATATTTGAGTCCTCAGTGTAAAAAAAGAGTGCAGTGTTTGTTGGAAGTTTTTTTCTTTTTTTGTTTTTAATGTTAATAAAAGGACACATTGTTATGCAGAGGTGTACTAATAATTTTCTAGACAAATAATACTATTAATAGTCGTGCGCAGGGAGGGGGGCGTGAAATTTTTTCTTCTTCCTAGGGGGGGGCGTCATAGAAAATAATTGAGAAGCACTGCACTAGGCCAAGTCACAGGTTAGATTTGTGGAGAGGTGACCCAGCTCACAGTAAGAATTCATGTTTTTCAAGGTAATATAACAAGAATAGATAAGTTTAATGCCATACTGTGAAACATTCCAGGCAGAGCACTAACATCTCCATAGAGACAAGCAGATGGCGAACCCACCACCAGAAAAGTTACATGGTGCACTGTTATAGTTAAAACGCTGAATCTGTAGTTGTTTTCCTGATATGGATGCCATTGTGTAAAATTGTTTGTTGTTATGGCACTGATGAAGTTAATTCCGAAATAATACATTTTTCGATTCAATTCAGTCATTCAAAAATCAGTTTCTACTCTGATGATTACTACTGGAATTATACCTGTATAATTCTTACATTAAGTTTTCCTTCTTTAAAGGGACAGTGTGTAAGATTTTTACCCGTTAATTACTGAAATTGAAGATACCCATTCAAAAATACATTGTTTTCCAAGCCTTTTCACTTCCATCATGAAATCAAAGTATTCTTTTGGACTTAGATATAGTCACATAAAAGGGGGATCTTCCCCATGCAGAGGCAGCCATTTTGAATACGAGAGCCGCAGAAGGACATTTGGGCTCCGCCTTCGCCTTCAGCAAGGCTCGTGGTTTTGGGTAAACAACGCAAGCATGCTGCCGGATCAGACGTCGTAATGGATCTAACACGTGTTTTTGGACTAAATTGTTTTACTGGATTTTATTCGCTGGATCCTTACGGACAGATTTCAGACCAAGCTTATGGTGAAATGCTGAGTTTGACCTGGGCAGAGCCTTCAAAGGTAAGCTTTGTGCTTTTCCGTTTTGTGCTTTTCCGTATAAAAGCTCGGGGAGTGATTGTTGTGCCGTGAAATGAATTGCATAGTCAAAAAGAGGAGACTGTAATGTTTCATTTGATGTGTAGAGTGTCATGGTACATGAACGGGAATGTGTGTTTTCATGCGAAAAGAAAAAAAAGTGAACGGGGGACCGCGTTTTATGTATACAGTAGTGGCGCGCGGTCTTGCACCGGTACGCGAGCTGTCGGCGCTACGGCGCGCCTGGGTGACCCTCGAGGTCTGCCGTAGCTAAAACAGGAAGTGCAATAGCGACTATCCACCTATGCACCACGAATCCTACACACTGGGGCTTTAAAGGTACACTGTCTAAGATTTTTACCCGTTAATTACCGAAATTGAAGATACCCATTCAAAAATAAATTGTTTTCCAAGCCTTTTCACTTCAATCATGAAATCAAAGTATTCTTTTGGACTTAGATATAGTCACATAAAAGGGGGATCTTCCCCATGCAGAGGCAGCCATTTTGATTACGAGAGCCGCAGAAGGACATACTGTATTTTGGGCTCCGCCTTCGCCGTTTTCTTTATAGTTGTTGGCACTGGCCCGTGGTTTTCACACAACGAGATAGTACGCGTTTGGATAAACAATGACAAGCATGTTACCGGATCACACTTACTCCGCACATACATCGCAGGAGCAAGCACCTTCATCTAAGAGGAAAAGAAGAAGGACATAGTACCTACCGCGGCTGGGGCTTTGTCGCAGCGCGGGCCCGCACCCCGGGCCCGCACCCCGGGTTCCCCCTTCGTGCAGCCCGCCCTCCGCCCTCCGCAGTCCGGTTCCTGATTCCCCCCACTCGCGCACAGCGCCGGGTGCGCTTCACACGTGCGGGCGGTTCAGGCGCGGCTGCCGGTGAACCCACCTCCGGGTACGCCGAGCTGTCCGCGTTACGTCACGCCCGGGTGACCCTCGAAGTCTGCCGTAGCTAGAACCGGAATTGCAATACCCACCATCCACCAATGCGCCACCATCCTACACAGTGTACCTTTAACAAACTGTTATATATGTAGAAACTATATATATAAAAAAAAAAGCATTTTATAGACAGTTCTAAATACAGTGAAAAAGTAGGTAGTTGTCTCCTTCCATACCATCCTTAAAGCTGCACTATGTAACTTTTCTAATGAAGGGTATGACACCTGCTTGTTTCCATGGAGGTGTTACAGCTTTGCCTTGAATGTTCCATAGTAAAACATTCACTATGTCAATCCCCATGGAGACAAGCAGGACAAGTTAGTTAAAAAGTAAAAGTAAATGCAAGATAGATACATTTAATGCCATACTGTGGAAAATTCAAGGCAAAGCAATAGTATCTCCATGGAGACCTTCCAGACCTTCTACCAGAAAAGTTACATAGTGCACCTTTAACATTCTTTTATAAACAGTCTTTTAAAAAATCAAACTTCAGACTCTGGTAGTTTATTTTTCTCACTTGTTTCGGCCTCTTGAGTCAGACTGAGAGACTGCTGTGTTTCAGAGCCAATTCCAGAATCACTTTGTTGTTGAAATGTTGTAAAAGTGGGTGGTGGTCTGTGACTGTCCTTCCCGACAGTATTATTCCCTTTACTTCTCCTCAGAGACCTGAAAAGCGGCTGCATGGAGCGGCCGGAAGCTGCTCTGGAACTGGGCACATTCTTTTTGTTGACATGTTCAATGGTCAAGTGACATTTTAACACTTGTAGAAACACCTCCCTGAATTGTTTGGAGGAGAGGTTGTAGAGGAAAGGGTTGATCACAGAGCTAAGGTAGAAGAACGTGTCGGCGATGGGGTGGAGGGCGATGTAGCTGTGGAAAAACGGGACGGTCCACTGAGATTTGGGCACGGCGGCCATCATCAGACGACGGATCTGGTTGGGGAGCCAGCACACCATCAGAGAGCCCACGATTAGACCTGTGAGGAAGACCAAGGACAAGGTTAGGATTGGGCTTCGTAGTAGTAGCAGTTGCAGCAGTAGTAGCAGTAGTTTTTGTAGTAGTAGTAATTGTAATAGTAGTAGTAAGAGCAGTCGTTTCTTTAGTAGTAGTAGTAGTACCAGTTTCTTTAGGAGTAGTAGTCATAATAGTACTAGTTTCTTTAGGTCATAATAAGGTCATAGGTCATAATAATAATGTCTAGTAGTAGTAGTAGTAGCCGTAACAGTTTCTTTAGTAGCAGTAGAAGTAGTAGAAGCAGTAGTAATTTCAATTTATGACAAATCGTTTTTAGCTACTGTTGTTTATTTAGTTCTCTTAAGAGTAATAGCAACCTTAGTAGGAGTAGTTGTAGCAGTAGTAGTAGTAAATAAGAAATAGTATTATAAGTATAAAAGTATTTGATTAAAAGAATATTCAGGTAACAATACTTAAGTATTTGTTTGGGTAACTCAGTCAGAAAGATGTACAGTTAACAAATAATCATATAAGGCAGGAAAAAACTTAAATGCCCACCATCAAAATATATTCTTAAGGATCATTTTCAAAGCAAAAGTAAGAGATTTCAACTGAATCTAGACTCTGGTAGTAGTCGTAGTCGTCGTCGTCGTCATCGTAGTAGTAGTAGTAGTAGTAGTAGTAGTAGTAGTAGTACTGATAAAAGGAGAAGTTCAATTTGTCAACTGGACAAAGTTTGTTTTGGTCGAAAACGTTTCGCCGTTCATCCGAGAGGCTTCGTCAGTTCTGGTTCTAGTGCTGGTTAGACACTGTTTATATGTCGCTGCCGGGAGGCGCTCCCTACACTGCAAAAAGCTCTGAAAACGATCCCCCCTAATCTGTCTCTTTGTTTTTCAAATTACTCTGGCGACTAGTTTCGACCCGCTATTCAAACAAACTTTGTCCAGTTGACAAATTGAACTTCTCCTTTTATCATGGATTCTACCTGGACGACTGAGGGACTTTTCACGCATAGTAGTAGTACTGTTCATCTGTTTGCTTGTCTTTCGTTTGTTCTTTTGTTTGTTTGTCCATCTGTTTGTTTGTTTGTCAGTTTGTTTGGCTGAGTGGCTAGCACTTGCTTCACAGCAAGAAGGTTCGGGTCGCCAGGGCCTTTCTGTGTGGAGATTGCATGTTCTCCCCGTGTCTGGGTGGGTTTCCTCCGGGCACTCCGGTTTCCCCCACCAACCCAAACATGCGCCATAGGTAAAATCCTCCAGCTTAGGTCCTGACCAAGACTAAATAATAAAATCATGGGGATTGTCCCTGGGTCAAATATAGAAACAACTTCTCCTGTGTGAGATCAATAAAAGTCAATCTCCTAATCCCTAACCACTGTAAGGCGCTTTGTGCTACAATTTTGTATGAAAAGCGCTTTATAAATATTGTTTGATTGATTGATTGATAGCAGTAGTAGTAGTAGTAGTAGTAGTAGTAGTAGTAGTAGTAGTAGTAGTAGTACCTTTTATTTGTGTTAGAAAGAGATGAGTTAAGGGTTAGGGTTGTGGAATTATAAAACAAAGTGTTTCACTAAGTCTATAGCGACAGCTGTTGGTGTTTTCCTATATGCTAAAGCCTAATGGAGCACAGTGTTTGCACATGTACAGCTCTGTGATGGTGTGTGACTGATGACAGAAACAATTACAGGACAGAGTAAAGAGTGAACCATGCAACATCACCTCCATCACATTTCAACTCTTACTGGCTTCAAAAAGACATACATAAAAAAACAAAAACAAAAAAACTTGTGTAAAGGTAAAACAATTGGGGTAGGACATAACCTACTTTTGAACACAGAAATAGTCCCAAACATGTACATGTACATATCATTGTTTGTAATGCACTGTGGTCAAGATAAAATAAAATCAATGAATAAAAATGACACACCAATTTGGTACTAAACTGGAGCTAAAGCTGGAATTACATCTGGATTAGATTAGACCAGGACTAAACCAAGTCTACATCAGCATTCACACTTGTTTGGTCCTGGCTTGAGCCCAGTTTAGTCCTGATAATAAGTCCTGGGTTGGTCCTTTTCTAGTCCTGGTTTAGTTCTGATATAGTCCAGGATTAGTCCCCAATTTAGTCCCAGTATGTGCAAGTGTGAATACGCCCTAAAGGAGAATACTTTGAAAATGTATTTAGATACAGAATTCTGAATACCTGCATTCATTTATTGTTGTTGTTTTGTTTTCTGTTACATGGGCCAATCAGAATACTGTACTCTGAAGTTTATATTATAGAATAAAAACCATCATATATATTACAAACAGCTTTTATTTGTTGCACGGTTTGTTATGCATTAATTCATGGCTAATTGGAGAAGGAAAACTGCATGCACACACATCTCTAGATCTGGGTTTTCTTTGTCTCTCACCAGTGTTGGGAGGAACTCGTTACAAAAGTAATTAATTACTGTAATGCATTACTTTTTGGTGTAACACAGTAATGTAACGCATTACACGGAAGAGAATCGGGAATATATTACTCGTTACAATGCCAGTAACGCACATTATAATGCATTTTAACCTGCTTTGTTTTTGTGGGTTTCACCGCGAGATCAGCTACTGAATCTGATAAGTCCGCGCAGAACATTACACTTCATACAAAGTTCCGCGAGATCAGCTAGTGATATAAAAGTCCGCGCAGACCATTCCATTTCCTTTTACTTCGTCTCGAACTGGCAGACTGACAAAGGATGACAGAACCAGAAGAATTGGATAGTGCTAGCTCCTTTTCAAGATGGGCATACGCCCACTACTTTCACTTCGTTCAAAATAAGGACTCCAAGAACATTTTAGTTAAATGCACACTGTGTGTAGATGCCAAATCCTTATTTCCAGTCATTTTGGCGAGAGTAACTAAAGTAATGCAAAAGTAGTGTAATGCCTTAGTTTTTATTTAGAGTAATATTGTAATGTAAGGCATTACTTTAAAATGACAGTAACAAGTAATAAGTAGTGCATTACAGTTTTTGAGTCACTTGCCCAACACTGTTTCTAACTAATACTGAAGCTGAAGCTGTGTCAAGTATCACCATGTATTCCTTTGATTTGAGAAAAGTACCTGTATTCTGAATAGTGCCATGTGAAAGAGTAACTGTACTGGAATACAGCTGCTCAAAATGAGGATGTATTTTCGGTACATTCAGTGTTCAGTTACTTCCTAACACTGCCTAAGGAACTAAACTGGGTTCAAATCAGGGACAAGTGTCCAATCTTATCTACTTTATTTCTATAACATAAATACAGGCACAAATCATTCAAATCAATATCACACAAGAGTAAAAGACACAGAGGATCACACAACACAACACAGTGTTAAAAGCCAGAGAATAAAAGTGGGTTTTAAGATGCGTCGACCACAAAGAACTTTGAACACAAACCTTATCAACACACATTGAACTGGTGCTTACTGCATGGATTAAAACCATGAATTCAGTCAAATATAGAATGAACTAAGCAGCCAGTGGATTTGTAAAAACAAATGAATATTGAATAAAAAGATAAACAAAATAATAATAAAAATAATGAACATGTAGATATGAAATACATTTAATAAGCTGTTTTCCTCTTTGGCTGGTTTCTGCTGTTCTCACTGTGCCCTAAAGAGCAGTTTCATTTGTTGCTTAGACTGAATTAGAAAACTATTAAAGGTTATTGTTCCTGACATTCACATCTGAAAATGTCACAATCAGTGTAAGTGTGTGCAGATATGATTCAACTATGAGAGGAAAAACTGAGGCACTCATGTTCTTTCACTCTATCATGTGGTATTAATCCACTCCGTGGCACAGTGGTGGAGTAGTGAGGACTTTCACCTCACAGCAAAAAGGTCTAGTGTTCAATTCCCAGGTGGAGTCTGCTTGTTCTCCCTGCATCTGGGTGGGTACTAGGCTCTGCTAAAGTAGTCCTGACAAAGTCTAGGTCAAGATCTGGAAATAAGTCTGCTCCTAACCAGGGATGTAACAATATCAATTGTATGTAACAATATGCATCTCACGGTACGATATTTATTGTTTTCATTTCATTTCATTTTATTCATAAGGACAATGTACAGTTACATTAAGCACAAAGGCAGAGATGCTTGGACCAGATTCTAGCTTTAGAGCTCATTTCCATCTGTAGTCCTGTGGGGGAGGGGTCAGAGTGCCATATTTACAGTGCATTAAAACTTGAAACCCATGTAACTTCATCCATACAATTTCCTCAATCTTCACATACTCACAGTCATTACGTCAGTTATCAAGTACTCCATACATCCCAATAAACATACACAGTTCATTCGTACAGTTAAAATTGCGTACATGTCTGGTTTTCTAAAAACCATGCTTTCACTTCACGATTAAAAACAGAGAGGTTATTTATGCTCAGTAACTCAGATGGGAGCTTATTCCACTGTTGAACAGCCCTAAAGGAAAAAGCTGTTTGAGAAAAGGCTGTTCTACATTTAGGCACGTTACACTGCCCCCTAATGGTGCCTCTCGTTACTCTTGTGGCCGTATCAGCGACAGTTGGATGAATTCTTTGAGTAAAGGCGGGGCCAGGTTATGGACAATTTTGAAGACCAATTGGACATGGGAGAAGGAAACAAAGTTATCAAAGTTAAAGCCCCAGTGTGTAGGATTCGTGGCGCATAGGTGGATGGTGCTATTGCACTTTCTGTTTTAGCTACGGCAGACCTCGAGGGTCACCCGGGCGCGCGCACGAGCCGCGCGGTCCCGTTTTTTGTTTTTGTTTTTCTCATGAAAACACACATTCCCGATCATGTACCATGACACTCTACACATCAAATGAAACCTTACAGTCTCCTCTTTTTGACTATGCAATTCATTTCCCTGCACAATAATCACTCCCCGAGCACATGGGGCTTTTATACGGAAAAGCACAAAACGAGGTTAGCTTACCTTAGAATGCTTTGCACAGGTCAAACTCTGTATTTCACCATAAACTTGCTCTCAATTTGTCCGTAAGGATCCAGCGAATAAAATCCAGTAAAACAATTTAGTCCAAAACACGTGTTAGATCCATTACGACGTCTGATCCGGCAGCATGCTTGTGTTGTTTACCCAAAACCACGAGCCTTGCTGAAGGCGAAGGCGGAGCCCAAATGTCCTTCTGCGGCTCTCGTATTCAAAATGGCTGCCTCTGCATGGGGGAAGATCCCCCTTTTATGTGACTATATCTAAGTCCAAAAGAATACTTTGATTTCATGATGGAAGTGAAAAGGCTTGGAAAACAATGTATTTTTGAATGGGTATCTTCAATTTCAGTAATTAACAGGTAAAAATCTTACACACTTTCCCTTTAATCATATTGTAGTTATGAAGTATGTTACAGTGATGGTATCGTTGGCTTTTTTTATCCAGTATTTTCAGAGCATGCTTGTATATCGCCTCGAGCGGTTTAAGATTTGTTTTGTTCGCTGGGGACCAGCTGGTTATGCAGTAGGTAAGGTGTGATAATATCATGGCATGGAGGAAACTTTTGGCTGCTTCAGTAGAGAGTGAGTTTCTGATGTTTTTAAAAGTGGCCAGGTTGAACTTTAGGGTTTTTGTTATCCTTTTTATGTGTTTCTAACAGTTATTTCTTCATGTAAACAGCGCACAGGACTATGGTCAATGTAGTTCCCTCAGTTCTGTAGTCAGACTTTACACAATACATTGTGATGACCCACGATATTATTGTGAGACTTTTGACAATACAATATCATGATATTTCAGTTATTGTTACACCCCTACTCCTCACACTTGAATGTCAAACCAGTGACAATCTAGTGTCTAGCTAGTTAGCTCCTCCCTGCAGTTAGATATAAGCAATGTCTAACCAGCATGAGAACCAGAGCTGACAAAGCCTCTCAGATGAGCGGCGAAACGTTTTCGACCAAACAAACTTTGTCCAGTTGACAAATTGAATTTCTTCTTTTATCATAACATTTCAAACTCAATATCAGTATTAAACAATGGACTCGATACTTGATTTTGATGCCCAAATGATCATTTTAAAACAGTCTGTTCCATGTGATGTCATGTGGTAATACAGGAAGTACTCCGCTGTGATTTTAAACTCATGTCTTCACTAAAATCATTTGGGTGATTTCAGCCCTGGAATTGCCAATCTCTACTGAACTAAAGGTAAAAGGGTCTGTTAATCTGAAAACTACCACTTCATGACATCACAAGGAGAAGCAGACAGGCTATTAAAGATCCCATGACATGGTACTTCTTGATGCTTTTATATGGTTCCTTAATGGTTCCCTAATACTGTAAATTAATCCTTCTTCAAAATCAACACTCAGTGCATGAGAAACAGAGATAAGATGAGAAAGAGTAATTTTTCTGTCTCTGAACACTCCATAATGGGCGTTGTTGCTTGAATGCAAATGAGGAGAAAAGAGCTGGCCTATAGTAGAGGGTGGGGGCGTGGCCAAACTCTCCGCTCTGAGCTCTGAGCTCTCAGCTGATCCATTTCCGTGTTTTTGCACGGGGGGAGAGATTTGAAGCGTTCCATTGAAAAATAAACACATTTCCACAGAAAATAAAATTAAACCACTGCTGTTCAAAGGTCCAGAGGCTCAGATAAAGGACTTCCGAGCCTAGAAACACTCGAACGTGCCTCCAGGCAAATAAAAAAACGCATTTCGCATTGCCTAGCGCATTCACAGTCCAAACTCTCCGGGCGTGATTTACAGAGACGCTGAGTACAGACAGCATGGAACTGCATTTGCATTTCTTTTTTCGATCTGACGTCAATAAGGTGCCTTGTTCAAAATCGCCCGTTTGAGCTCTGATTTTTTGTAACGCAGAAAAGGATCGCAAATGCTCAGTTTAGACATTTCGCAACTTTTAACCATGGCTTACAAGAATCAACTTTATATGATATAGGACCAGTAAAGCAATTAATTTGAAATATAAAAGTTAAAATTATCTAAACAATAAATGTTTAGATACATTTAAGATTACAGTACTGAAAAAAAATGACTTATTTAACATCTTTTTATATTCACTGACTTGATTCCATATTGTTTTACACGTCTATGTGAACGCAGCTTCCATCTGGCTTAGTCTAATTTATCTTTGCTCGTGTTTCTACAGCCGCTCTTCAATTAAATCTCTTTCAAAATGGAAAAACTTGTCATCTCCCCCCGTGGTAGAAACAAAAAGGAAATGAGTCATTTTAGGTTCAACTCCTCAGAATGTGACTGAACTGATTTGGAAGTTCACAGAAGGAACTGACTGGTCATTCTGGCCTTATAAAAGCTGACCCAGTCACACAGGGAAATGTAGATGTAGAGCAGGGGTGTCAAACATGCGGCCCGGGGGCCAGATCTGGCCCTCCAAGACCTTTAATCTGGCCCTTGGCTGATTTTCTATTAAAATATTTGAATTTTCTATTGAAATATTGGTAATTTTCTGTGCTGCTTTTCAGGCACAAATGACGGACTCTCGTTTTGACTCTTGACCGTGACACCCTCATCAGCAAAATGTCAAAAATCAGAAAAGTGGACGCCGAGTGCAGGATTTTCCAAGAAAAAAAATTGTTGAATGGGAAACCTGTACGCTCGGTGTGTTTGCAACAAGTGGCGGTACTCAAGGAATATAATCTTAAACGCCACTACGAGACACGACATTTCGAACAAGATAAACAAATTATTGCTGCGACTGAAGAAACAGCAGTCTGTAATAGATGTGTTTCTCTGCACAAATATTTGGACTTATTGCCATTTTTGGGGTATATTTGCCATGAGTTTTCTGATCCGGCCCCTTTGGGATCAAAGTCGGTTGGATATGGCCCCCGGACCAAAATGAGTTTGACACCCCTGATGTAGAGTAACATATAGAGCAGCTCATAGATGATAATACTGTTTCAATTATACGCACAGACTGTTGATGGTTTTCAGATTCTAGAATGTGGACGTCATATTCCCAGATGGGAAACATAAACACACTTTAAATTAAATTAAACATTAAATTATTAAATATTAAAATTAAATAAAAATTAAATATGTCATTTGTGTTTAAACATTTCAAATATATGTCCATGTTAAAATTTCGCCTACCTCAACGTGCCTTTTACATCATTTAGACCGCCTGGGCAATGCTGAAGTCACTGTTAAACACAGTGCACCGCACCACAGTGCACCTCACCACAGTGCACCTCACCACAGTGCACCTCACCACAGTGCACCTCACCACAGTGTCAGCATTTTTCACCCTAATCAGACAGGGATATATTTTAGTATATTCTGCCGTAAAATGAGTTTTATATTTTCGTTTTTTAGATTCTGTCATCTCGCTGCACTAAATTATAACTTCTGTGACCGTCACAGAGAAAGTGAATTGAAGCCCGCCCACACTGAAAGCTGATTGGCTAGTTTTGCTGAGTGTAACCAATCAGCGCGTTCTCTGGCCAGCGCTCGCTTAAACACACACACACACACACACACGCACACACACACACACACGCACACACACACACACACACGCACACACGCACACACACACACACACGCACACACACACACACGCACACACACACACACACACGCACACGCACACACACACGCACGCACACACACACGCACGCACACACACACACACACACACGCACACACACACACACACACACACACGCACACACACACACGCACACACACACACGCACACACACACACACACACGCACACACGCACACACACACACACACACACACGCGCACACACACACACACACACACACGCACACACACACACACGCACACACGCAGGTTTCACAAGCGCAAATTCTCTCTCTCTCTCTCTCTCTCTCGTGCGCATTCCGTTTGAAGTAGTCCGTGATGATACAAGAGTTATTATCTTGCGTGCACGCTCTACACCAGAGGTCTTCAACAGGGGGGTCGCGACCCCTAGGGGCGTCGCGGAGGTACTGCAGGGGGGTCGCGAAATCTTTTGATTTCCCTTTAAAATAATGATCAAAGGAGAAGTTCAATTTGTCAACTGGACAAAGTTTGTTTGGTTGAAAACGTTTCGCCGCTCATCCGAGAGGCTTCTTCAGCTCTGGCTAGCTTCAGCTTAGGCCAGAGCTGAAGAAGCCTCTCGGATGAGCGGCGAAACGTTTTCAACCAAACAAACTTTGTCCAGTTGACAAATTGAACTTCTCCTTTGATCATGGATTCTACCTGGACGACTGAGGGACTTTTCACGCATCTTTAAAATAATATAATTTTATATTTTATAGTGTAAAATACAGTATTAACCTGTGTATTATTTCCTTGTATTGGATGTACCATAACAGAGTAGCAATGTTTATACATGACACTAAGCTCAATTTAATATAAAACACAATTCTATGCCGTATATATAGTAGGGGGTCCCTGGCCCAGTTCGCCTTCTCTTTGGGGGTCCCTGGCCTGAAAAACGTTGAAGACCCCTGCTCTACACAGTCAAAAAAAAACAACCTCACATTGTCTAAAATCCGAGATATTTTATCCGACACCGCGGGCGTCAGGGAGCCAATATAATTATCCGTGAGACTCCCAGAACTTCCTGGGAGACTTGGGATGTCTGCCTGTGCTGTATTTTAACACAGTCTGACTTGAAAGACTTGACTTATTGATTTATTTATTGAACAGATGATCTGAACAAGTGTACTCTTAAACAAATCCCTCACAGTCCCCAACAGTTTTTTTTTTTTTTTTTTTACTCAACAGGACCATGAATGCTTGTATTGATCAGAGGCTCCTGAAAATGTTCTGTTTAAATCCATTTTGTGTTTTTTCTTTTGTTTTCAGACAACTTTAAAGCTTTTTTGACTAATGTGTGCATTGTGTCACCATGATATCTCCTAAACATTCCACCTTTAGAGATACATGTACTACACCCTCAGCGTGATGTCATTGCAAAGTATCAGCTGATTATTAGAGTATAGTGACCCCTTTCTCAGTAACTGCTGCTGTCAGGATATCAGGGTGTGTACCTTCAGCAACCTCGCTCCGGATTGGCTCTTGGGTGGCTAAGAAATGCATCAGAATTCCAAATATGGTAATTAGCTGCTGTCCTTGATTGGCTTCAGTTGAACAGTATAGCGTCCTTCAGTGCACTTCTGCAGAGTCTATACGCTGTGTCATTGCCTGATTTAAAGGAAAATTAATGTTTTTTACAATCTGAGCCTTATTTATGTAATAAAACAAGTTGTTTTACTCACCCATAGCACTTTGGTGTCATATGGAGCACTTCCAGAGATGTTTTAGATTTGCGATCTCCGTAATGTGAGTTCTCGGGGCACATGTTTGCGGTCTCCAAATAACACAAACTTTAGCACTTTTCAAATCATAGAAGCTCAATGTCTTAGTCTACACTTTCGTTTGAGTCAAAAGTGGCCTGTAATCCGAGATTTATCCATAGTTTCGAGTAGATGAGGACGCCAGTGCGCATGTGCGGAGTCACAGCTTATTTCACTCTCAGCTCCCAGGACCCAAACATGAAACGCAAAGCTGTAAATTATGGATAAATCTTGGATTACAGGCCACTTTTGACTCAAACGGAAGTGTAGACTAAGACATTGAGCTTCTATGATTTGAAAAGTGCTAAAGTTTGTGTTATTTGGAGACCACTCGGGGCATATATTATATATATTACTCGCGTTACGGATATAAACATCTCTGGAAGTGCTCCATATGACACCAAAGTGCTATGGGTGAGTAAAACAACTTGTTTTATTACCAAAATAAGGCTCAGATTGTAAAAAATGTTAATTCTCCTTTATTAAGACCATACCCGATTGTGTATTTAAACTGTTACTAAACTAAGCCTGACTTTATATTTTTTAGTAAATCAGCTAACTTTGATGATTATGGTCAAGTTTTTGTATTGAACATTAGATGAAGAGAAAAATTACAAATTAAACATCTTGTTCACGAGTGAGGGGAGGATGGAGCGTGAGATTGACAGGCGGATCAGTGCAGCGTCGGCAGTGATGCGGTCGTTGTACCGGACCGTTGTGGTGAAGAGGGAGCTGAGCCAAAAGGCGAAGCTCTCAATTTACCGGTCAATCTACGTTCCTACCCTCACCTATGGTCATGAGCTCTGGGTAATGACCGAAAGGACGAGATCGCGGATACAAGCGGCCGAAATGAGTTTCCTCCGCAGAGTGGCTGGGCGCACCCTTAGAGATAGGGTGAGGAGCTCAGTCACACGGGAGGGGCTCGGAGTAGAGCCGCTGCTTCTCCACGTCGAGAGGAGCCAGCTGAGGTGGCTCGGGCATCTGTTCTGGATGCCTCCTGGACGCCTCCCTCGGGAGGTGTTCCGGGCATGTCCCACTGGGAGGAGGCCCCGGGGAAGACCCAGGACGCGCTGGAGGGACTATGTCTCCCGGCTGGCCTGGGAACACCTTGGGGTCCCCCCGGAGGAGCTGGAGGAAGTGTCCGGGGTGAAGGAGGTCTGGGCGTCCCTGCTTAGACTGTTGCCCCCACGACCCGGCCCCGGATAAGCGGAAGAAAATGGATGGATGGATGGATGAATGAAATGAAAATGTGTTGTGAATGGAGTAATTATACCTGATGCCCTCCCTTTTGCACTGAGCCAGCAACCATCAACTTGGCACAACTGACACTTAAAAGTTTTTTGTACTTTTCAAGATTTCATTCTAACTTATAACTACAAAGTTTTGTTTCAGCTGTTCATTCGTTCTATTGCTTTTAGTGCTTCTATATTGCCCTGAATGTTTTGCTTTATGGCCATCCAGAAACAATGGATTTCTTATTGCAACTGTAAATGGGTCTGACACAAGAAAACTATTGTTCAAAAGGTAAAAAAAAAAAAAAAAAGTTGTTTTCAAAAGTTTCTCATCTCTCTGGAGGGCTGCAGTTTGGTCCAACAGCACATTTAGATAACAAGGTTTTAACTTTATTTGGTCTAATCTCTTGTTTAATAAGTGAAAACTGTATGCCCAATTCACAGGGGCAGCCATTGTTAATTGGGCTTAAGACAATGTTTTTCAGCAAACTCTGCAACATGCATAAATTTCCAACATAGCATTATTTTAAAGGGACAGTGTGTAAGATTTTTACCCGTTAATTACTGAAATTGAAGATACCCATTCAAAAATACATTGTTTTCCAAGCCTTTTCACTTCCATCATGAAATCAAAGTATTCTTTTGGACTTAGATATAGTCACATAAAAGGGGGATCTTCCCCATGCAGAGGCAGCCATTTTGAATACGAGAGCCGCAGAAGGACATTTGGGCTCCGCCTTCGCCTTCGGCAAGGCTCGTGGTTTTGGGTAAACAACACAAGCATGCTGCCGGATCAGACGTCGTAATGGATCTAACACGTGTTTTGGACTAAATTGTTTTACTGGATTTTATTCGCTGGATCCTTACGGACAAATTGAGAGCAAGTTTATGGTGAAATACAGAGTTTGACCTGTGCAAAGCATTCTAAGGTAAGCTAACCTCGTTTTGTGCTTTTCCGACTGATTGTTGTGCAGGGAAATGAATTGCATAGTCAAAAAGAGGAGACTGTAAGGTTTCATTTGATGTGTAGAGTGTCATGGTACATGATCGGGAATGTGTGTTTTCATGAGAGAAAAAAATAACAAAAAAACCCAAAAAAAAACGGGACCGCGTTTTATTTATACAGTAGCGGCTCACGACCCTCGAGGTCTGCCGTAGCTAAGACAGAAAGTGCAATAGCACCAACCACCTATGCGCTACGAATCCTACACACTGGGGCTTTAAAGGTCCCATGGCATGAAATTTTCACTTTCTGAGGTTTTTGAACGTTAATGTGAGCTCCCCTACCCTGTTTAGGGCCCCCCCTAAACAGGGTACAAAAAATCAGAGCTCAAACGGGCGATTTTGAACAAGGCACCTTATTGACATCAGATCAAAAAAAGAAATGCAAATGCAGTTCCACCCCCGTCTGTCTGTACTCAGCGTCTCTGTAAATCACGCCCAGAGAGTTTGGACTGCGGAGGAGCTACGCAATGCGAAATACGTTTTTTTATTTGCCTGGAGGAACTTGCGAGTGTTTCTAGGCTCGGAAGTCCTTTATCTGAGCCTGTGGATATCTGAAACAGCAGTGGTTTAATTTTATTTTATGTGGAAATGTGTTTATTTTTCAATGGAAGGCTTCTCATCTCTCCCCCCGTGCAAAAACACGGAAGTGGGTCACAGAGCTGAGAGCGGAGAGCTTGGCCACGCCCACACCCCCTACTATAGGCCATCTCTGTCCTCCTCATTTGCATTCAAGCAACAACGCCCATAATGGAGTGTTCCAGAGTGACATTTATGACTCTTTCTCATCTTATCTCTGTTTCTCATGCACTGAGTGTTGATTTTGAAGAAGGATTCATTTACAGTATTAGGGAACCATTAAGGAGCCATATAAAAGCATCAAGAAGTACCATGTCATGGGATCTTTAAAGGAACAAACTTTGACGATATGGTAAAGCTGCATACAACTTTATTTCATGAGTATGTGGAAGTGTGGCCTGTGGACGGGCCTTGCCACTTAAAGGGACTTAAGTCACTTAAATAGCACTTCCTAAAAAATAAATAGATAAATAAATAAATAGCGCTTCCTTTAATCCTAACGTGGCTGTTCCATTAGTGTCGTGGCCTGTTACCTGATCGCTGGTCCAGGATAGCTGTGGTACCACTGTCAAAGCCTCAGAAGACGCGTTCCTGTGAGGTGAAAGTGGCATACTGGAGCTACAGACCTTCATTATTAGTTTAGCTGTAGGATTAGCAGTCATTTCATTGGTGTGGGTGCTGAATGTCTGGACTGTTTTCTTGTTCCATTAACATAGGCCTGACCTGTTAAACTCAATGCTGACTCTTATTCTGTAGCTTATGTTGTTTATCGGACTTTGAACTGAACTAATGCAATACATGGAGCTATTTAAGTAGATGTTCACTCAACTAAATGAATAATGTGTAAAATAAATGTACATTAAAAAAAAAAAATGGAACCTTGCCTCTGTTATCAAGAATGAACCAGAGTGATTGTTTAGTTATTTTCTGAGCTACGCCCGATGGTGTTATCAAAATCAGATCACTGTGTTAACTATAAAACTTGGCAACATGTTTTGTATCATAGTTGGGCAGAAGATACAGTTAACTCTAGGCTTTAAAGGAAAAGTAACGTTTTTTTTACAATCTGAGCCTTCTTTCGGCAATAAAACAAGTAGTTTTACTCACCCATAGCAGTTTGGTGTCAATTGGAGCAGTATCGCAGAAGTTATGTTGAGCCGTTCTGTTCTACTAATGATCCCGTATCCGTTAGCGTGAGTGCTCGGGGCATTACTTTGCGGTGTCCAAATAACACAAACTTTAGCACTTTTCAAATCACAGAAGATCGCTGTGTCAGGGTAGACTTTTAGTGGATTCCAAAACGGCCTGAATCCCGATATCCAGCTATAGTTTCATTTGATGACGTCATCAGAGAGGACAGTGCTCATGCGTGAACTCAGCTGTTTTGTAAACACCGCTAGTCCGAAAGAAGCTAACACCGCTCTGAACTTTACTTTTCTGTTGCGATATCGGGTTTCAGGCCGTTTTGGAATCCACTAAAAGTCTACCCTGACACAGCGATCTTCTGTGACTTGAAAAGTGCTAAAGTTTGTGTTATTTGGACACCGCAAATCAGTGCCCCGAGCACTCACGCTAACGGATACGGGATCATTAGCAGAACAGAACGGCTCAACATAAGTTCTGCGATACTGCTCCAATTGACACCAAACTGCTATGGGTGAGTAAAACTACTTGTTTTATTGCCGAAAGAAGGCTCAGATAGTAAAAAAAAATTGTTAATTTTCCTTTAATTAAAGACCCTATATTTAACTTTCACCATTTGCCTCACTGTAGTGCAAAAACAGCTACTTGGGGAATAAAAGCTTAAATAAAATTTGGCACTGCTTTCTGTCTGAATCGTATTGTAAATCATTTTTACTAAGCGCTGGGATCTGTTGGTGTTATGATAATAAAATCATGCATTCATTCTTAAAGAAGTTTGTATAAGATAGCAATGAATCATTTAAAGGTCACTTTTCTGGTCGGGGATTCACTGCTTGCTTGCTTAACCAGATGTTAATGCTTTGTCTGGAATGTTCCACAGTATGGCATATCTATCTAGAATTATTAATTACAGGTATTAGAAATACCTTAAAAAAGATATGCATTTTTATTATGAGTGGGGACTTAAAAAATTACAGCTTTGTGACATCACAAGGCGGAAAAGACCATTTTGAACTTAGGAGATGTAAAGTAGACAGACTAATAATGCAGAGTTACACAAACATTAGGGGTGTGCAAAAATATCAATATATCATGATATTAAATTTGGTGATACAGTATTGTTATTATGGACTGCTGTATCAATATATCTAGAATAGTATTTTTTGTGTCTTTTAGCAAATGTTTTTGACTGCTCTACAATTCTGTTGCTAATATTTAGTGGAAGGAAACTTGTTTTGTAACACACTTTACATATTCACTGTTTTGATGATTAAAATATATGTATTTCATATTAACATTGCACAAGTAATGAATGTATTTGGCTCCTAAGAACAACAATATATTGCCATATCGTATCATGTATTTGATCAAATCATGAGAAACCCTGTGATTCCTCGCCCTAGTGTACATGAAACACAACTCTGGATATGTTTTTATTCTACGAGCTTCATGTCTCTGTACATTATCCCTTCAAATCAAGACTAAACTACTCTAATATGGCTAAAGCTCACATGAGATAATTTTTCATAAAATAGGTGGATTATTTGTATTTATTATTTATTTTATTTCTTTATATTGTTTATTGAAGTTGCAACACTAGCTAGAGCTGTTGTCAGTGCACTAAAACAATTTATCACTGTGTGATAAAATAAGTTATGATGCTAAATTAACATTAGTGAGTGGGACACTTAATGACCCGTATGAGTTAAAGGCAGGTGAGTGAGTAAAGGACGAGAAGCTCAAACTTCAGTAGCCGGACATCCACTCATACCTGATCAATACACCTAGCCCTGTCCCCCAGGAGAGCCTGAAATTTGCTGAAATCCTACGAGACACTGACATGATACAAGACAGGACAGCGGCTCTTTCTGCAGGAGACGTGCAGTAGAGCACGAAGTGACTGTCTGATAATCGCTCTAAAAATAGTGATAAATCATGTGTAATATCAACTATAACCAGTGTTGTCCCTGAACGCGTTCACTGAACGATAGTTCATGAACGCGTTCATATTTTGGGTGAACGTGAACTGAACGCTCTGTATTACTGCCTGATGAACGAACTGTGAACGAGTTCATTCTGGTGTCTGTGAACGACGCGCGCTATCGCTTTAACTTCGTTCAATAGGGTCTCAGATCCCCCCCCCCCCCGACCGGCACTTCTCTCCCTCTCGCGCAGCGCGCGGAACGCTCCGCCTGGTTTGCCTCAAAGCTTTCGCTGCTACTGCAGGAGTGCTTACAAACTGTTTCCTGCTGTCTGGACTCTGTTCCCCTCATGCTCTCCCGACCTTCTCCTCCGCGCTGCTCTCTGGTTCAGGGGCCAAACTGCGGCACTTCCTGGTCTTGCGAGAAATAGCGCAGAGTGGTGCGCTAAAGGGGGCCACATTAAAGGGGGGAATCACTAATGTTAATTTGTGGGTTTATTTTGTTTTCTTAAAGGTCCCATGGCATGAAATTTTCACTTTCTGAGGTTTTTGAACATTAATATGAGCTCCCCTACCCTGTTTAGCCCTCCCCATGGTTAAAAGTTGCGAAATGTCTAAACTGAGCATTTGCGATCCTTTTCTCCGTTTGAAAAAAACACAGCTCAAACGGGCGATTCTGAACAAGGTGACTTCGTTACGTAACATCGACAAAAGAAATGCAAATGCAGTTCCACCACCGTCTGGATGTCCACCCCCTGTCTCTGGAAATCACGCCCAGAGAGTTTGGACCGCGAAGGAGCTACGCAATGCGAAATGCGGTTTTTTATTTGCCTGGAGGCACGTGCGAGTGTTTCTAGGCTCGGAAATCCTTTACCCGACCCTCTGGACCTCTGAAACAGCAGTGGTTTAATTTTATTTTCTGTGAAAATGTGTTTTTTTTTCATTGAAATACCTCTCCTTTCTGCCTTCGTGATTAAAACGCGTAAGTGTGTCCTTCTCATTTGCATTCATGCAACAAGGCCCAAAATGAGTTGTTCAGACAGAGAGATTCTGACTCTGACTGTGTACATGTGTCTTTCTCATGCACTGAATGTTGATTTTGAAGAAGGATTCATTTACAGTATTAGGGAAACATTAAGGCACCATATAAAAGCATCAAGAAGTACCATGTCATGGGGCCTTTAAGTCTCTTAGTTAATTAAGTCATATCATATGGGGGTTATTTAAGTATTTTCTTTATTATGTTGAATTGCAGGTGTTTTATCATTATGGGGACCGTTATTCATAGTTGCATAAGGATGTGAAATTGGATATGAAGATGGAATCTAACACATGGTTTGATTGTTAAAACTGATATAATAATTGCTGTCTGTGGTTCTATATGGGCTTTGGCAATGATATTGAAAAATAATAGCTCGCAGCAATGTATTGGGAAAAAAAGAACTATGAACTAGTTCATTTTTTGGAACTATGAACAAACTACTAACTATAAACAATTATGAACTATGAACGAACTAGTTCATTTTGAAATGTGTGAACTGAACTTTGAACTAGTTCATGTAGAAAATGAACTTTCCCAACAGTGACAATAACTATACTATAGCACAGGGGTGGGCAAACTTTTTGACTCGTGGGCCACAAAGGGTTCTAAAATTTTACAGAAGGGCCGGACCAGGAGCAGCTGGATTTAGTGTTTTGGTAAAAACACTAAAAATAACATGGGATATGTAGAAAACATGTGCTTTATTTCAATTAAAAATTAACAAAAGCATTACAACAAAATGTCCATCTTTCAAGTTCCACAGTGTTTAGCTATTTATTGAAATGACTATTAAAACACAAGAAATTTAATTAATAAAATACAGCTTTTTTATTACTAACAGTAACTATTTTAAAGCACTGAAAGTTCTGTTCTCCTTCAGGTTCTTTAGTTCTTTCGTTGACTGCTTGCTAGCATAGTTAGCATGTTTTGTGGCAAAGTGACGGCTGATATTATATTCTTAAAAACCGCTATAGTCTCTTGGCATATCAGACATACAGCAGCTGATAAATATTTGGTGAAAAAATATTTACTTGTCCACTCCTTATTAAACACTCGACATTCTCTGTCCACTTTTCTTTTCTTAGCTCCGCTCGTCTTTACAGGAGGCTGAGGGGTCAAATAGTAAAGCACAAACGAGGAGCAAAACGCCGCACCTCAACAAAGGTCAATGTATGTAGTGCGCCAGCTGTTGGAAACGCCAGAATTGCAGAGAAATTAAAACATTAACAAGGTTTATTAATATAATTTCTTCAAGTTCCGCGGGCCGGATTAAGAAGCTTAACGGGCCGCTTATGGCCCCCGGGCCGTAGTTTGCCCATGCCTGCTATAGCATGTATTGGTATATCATGATGTTTTTGTATTGTGAACCATGCATCGTGTATGACATTAAATCACAAGGCTCCTTGTGATTGCTATTCAAAAGAGCACACATGTTGTTGATAACCAGGGCAGCCTATTTTTTTCTACACAAAGATGATTATGTGGATTCTTATCTGATTTCCCCCTGTGTGAAAAGAGCCTTACAGTATGTTGTGTTTTACATGATTCTGTGTTTGGTTCTTCTGTTTGGTCTCTGGGCACACACTGTTGTTGCTGAAGGAGCTTGTAGCTTTGCCTTCAGCAGCAGATCATATGAGACTGATGTTTTTACCAAATCCAGATGTGCAACTTCTTATATTCAAACAACAACAGACAGTCAACAGTTGTGTTCAGCTCATGGAGGATCACAAGACACTGCTGGAAAACCTTATTTCATTATCCTATAATAAGAATTATAATAATACAATCCTAGACACACTTTTTTGATCCACGAGAGATAAACACATATGTTCAGTAAATGGTAAATGGTCACAATTTTATATAACACTTACTTTTCACTAGTGCTTCACATCAAGGAACCACTCACCCATTCACACACACATCCATACAACATTCATACAAGTTTGTTTATCCGATGATGAAACATACATTTCCCCTGTGGCCATAAATAAGTCTAGCGTTTAAAAAAACATTGATACTGAAGCATGTTATTTTCATTTTGACTTTATGTCCTCTGGGCCTGCTCCCTGGAGTTTCATAGCCCCTAACTGTCAGTCTGAGGAATCCACCTTTAGCTAACGCAGCTCTGGGCCAAAACAGTGTCACCTGCCAATCATCAACCTGAAACTAGCAGGGATAAGACAGGGGCGGCAGGGACAAGAGCAACAGAGACAGCGGCAGCAGGGACAAGAGCAACAGAGACAGGGGCGACGGAGACAGGGGCAGCAGGGACAAGAGCAACAGAGACAGGGGCGACGGAGACAGGGGCAGCAGGGACAAGAGCAACAGAGACAGGGGTGAAGGAGACAGGGGGAGCAGGGACAAGAGCAACAGAGACGGGGCGACGGAGACAGGAGCAGCAGGGACAAGAGCAAAAGAGACAGGGGCGATGGAGACAGGGGCAGCAGGGACAAGAGCAACAGAGACAGGGGTGAAGGAGACAGGGGCAGCAGGGACAAGAGCAGCAGAGACAGAGGCGACGGAGACAGGGGCAGCAGGGACAAGAGCAACAGAGACAGGGATGAAGGAGACAGGGGCAGCAGGGACAAGAGCAACAGAGACAGAGGCGACGGAGACAGGGGCAGCAGGGACAAGAGCAACAGAGACAGGGGCGATGGAGACAGGGGCAGCAGGGACAAGAGCAACAGAGACAGAGGCGACGGAGACAGGGGCAGCAGGGACAAGAGCAAAAGAGACAGGGGCGATGGAGACAGGGGCAGCAGGGACAAGAGCAACAGAGACAGGGGTGAAGGAGACAGGGGCAGCAGGGACAAGAGCAACAGAGACAGAGGCGACGGAGACAGGGGCAGCAGGGACAAGAGCAACAGAGACAGAGGTGAAGGAGACAGGGGCAGCAGGGACAAGAGCAACAGAGACAGAGGCGACGGAGACAGGGGCAGCAGGGACAAGAGCAACAGAGACAGGGGCGATGGAGACAGGGGCAGCAGGGACAAGAGCAACAGAGACAGGGGCGACGGAGACAGGGGCAGCAGGGACAAGAGCAACAGAGACAGAGGCGACGGAGACAGGGGCAGCAGGGACAAGAGCAACAGAGACAGGGGCGACGGAGACAGGGGCAGCAGGGACAAGAGCAACAGAGACGGGTGAAGGGCAACATGGACAAGGGAGTAGGGACAAGGGAGCGGTGACAGGGCAGGGCCGATAGGGAGGGGACAGCAGGGACAGGGGCAACAGGGACATAGAGCAAGCCTTCAAATTCTCCCCCTGCAGGCAGAGGTAGGCAAAGACAAAATAACATTACTGAATATGTAGTAACTGTTTAATGGGGAAAAGTAATTGTCATTGATGTCTACTGTTTTAAAAACATGGAAACAAAGAACTAGTTGATTTGAAACGGTTTGCAGTGGTTCACCTCACACATAGTATTCTAATGATTCACTGTGAAGAGTCACTGTTTGCACCAACTAGCATGCAAGCAACTGACGCATTGGCATTACTTCCTACTTCCTGGACAGTTTTAGAGTTTTCTCATGTTTACACTTATTCAAAACACATAGATATGGCTGGTAGACTATAAAAATAGGTTCAGTTTCTCTTAAAATGTTATATTTTCCTCTGGGGCTCAAGCCTGTGGATGGTGGTCAGTGACCCCTGGTCTGCAGTGAGTCCGTATAGTCCTGTTGTGTTGTCACATTATGATAAAGTGCAGTCGTTTTGGAGGAACAGGGGATGGAACATGGCTTTAGGGCTTCCCTGAGAGAGAAAGAACAAGATAGAGAGAGAGATAATTCATTTCATTCACACATATTTAACACACATAGCCTGCATTTTTAGGCTGAGTTCTTCTCTCAAACTGTTCCACCTTGTGATGTCTTGTGGTAATACAGGAAGTGCTTCACAATGTTTTTAAAGGGACAGTGTGTAAGATTTTTTTACCCGTTAATTACTTAAATTGAAGATACCCATTCAAAAATACATTGTTTTCCAAGCCTTTTCACTTCCATCATGAAATCAAAGTATTCTTTTGGACTTAGATATAGTCACATAAAAGGGGGATCTTCCCCATGCAGAGGCAGCCATTTTGAATACGAGAGCCGCAGAAGGACATTTGGGCTCCGCCTTCGCCTTCGGCAAGGCTCGTGGTTTTGGGTAAACAACACAAGCATGCTGCCGGATCAGACGTCGTAATGGATCTAACACGTGTTTTGGACTAAATTGTTTTACTCGATTTTATTCGCTGGATCCTTACGGACAAATTGAGAGCAAGTTTATGGTGAAATACAGAGTTTGACCTGTGCAAAGCATTCTAAGGTAAGCTAACCTTGTTTTGTGCTTTTCCGTATAAAAGCCCCATGTGCTCGGGGAGTGTTTGTTGTGCAGGGAAATGGATTGCATAGTCAAAAAGAGGAGACTGTAAGGTTTCATTTGATGTGTAGAGTGTCATGGTACATGATCGGGAATGTGTGTTTTCATGAGAAAAGAAAAAAAAAAAAAAAACGGGACCGCGCGGCTTGCGACCCTCGAGGTCTGCCGTAGCTAAAACAGAAAGTGCAATAGAACCATCCACCTATGCACCACGAATCCTACACACTGGGGCTTTAAACTCCAAACACCTTCACTAGAATTATTTGGATGATTTCAGCCCTCAAACTGGCAATCTCTCAAAAGGATTACTCAAACATGTGTGAATAAAATAAAACAGAACTCCACTCACTATAGCAACTCTTCTGAAAAAATGAGGGCTTTGTCCCTATTCAAACTATATATATTTTGTTCTTAATTATTAATCACTATAGGTAACAAGTCCACAGTTTCCATCATTCTGCATAGAGCAACTCAAAGCTATTCCATTACCCTCTACCTTGTTTAACCTGGTTTCACAAGTGTTTCTGTCAGGGGTAAAGGTCATGAAGCACCAAAACATGAATATTCACTCTGCAAACGCCAGCTCTCAACAAAAAAAAAAAAGAAGAAGAAGAAAAAAAAACTCGACAAGGTAATTAACCCGGTGTCTTGTTCGTGGGCGGCCAGCGAAAAGAACGTCCTCTGCTTTTAATTACTGCACAAAGTCAGAGAGAACGGATTAAGAGTTAGTCTCAAGTGAAACTGTTACAACATTTTAAAAAGGAAAGAGGCTCTATGTGGGAATATGTTGTGCTCTGTTTTGGAATCTCCATAGTTTCAGTTTGAGCAGAGGTGGGTAAACCTACTTCAAAATAATATTACTCAAGTACAAGGACAAAGTAGTGGTCCAAGAGATGAAGTAAGAGTAGAGAGTATTTGGGAAAAGTACTACGCAAGTAACATCTGATTTATAATTGAATGCAATTGGAAGGACAAGATATTAACTAAACAATGCACACAATTTGATATTTTCAAAGGATAGATACAAAAATGAGAGATAAAACTAAATCATATCTGAGGGAGTGGTACCAGAAACATAAATGTTCAAATAATTTCATATTGTCGACATAAAGCTTTGGTCACTTGTAGACTTACTCATAGTGGGTGAGAGTGACTAAAACTTGTACTCAAGTAAGATACCGTAAATAAATTGCTAATGTCACATTATGTAGCTTTTCTGGTGGAGGGTCTGCCACCTGCTTATCTTTATAGAGATGCTATTGATTTGTCTGAAATATTCATTGCATGAAATCTACCTATCACCTGGTACAGGTGTTTTATTGCTTAAAAACAGGTGTTTTTATTGCTTAAAACAGGCCACTTGCCCCGTGCTGTCACCTGCTGGTCTCCATCTTCATGGAGATGAATAATGCCTTATAAGGCGTTATTGAGAGCATGCAAAAAAGAACAAGGGGAATGTGCATTCCTAGTAGGGCTAGGCAAGATTACTTTAGTTTTGGTCCACTTTCAAATTTAATTCAAAGTTATACCTATAATTTGAACATAATTTCAGCATTACATAAATCAACACAGGCTTCAAACCCAGAGCCAATGTTCATGTATGTTGTTCATTTGTTCAAGACCCATACAACTGTGAGGTAAAATATTTATCTTATCATTATTTCTGTTGACATGTGGAATGAACAGATGCTTTCAACAGATTTGTGTTTATACCAGTTTGGGTCAAGAGCACACCCTAAAGCAGAGCAGTGAGAGGCATGTCGGAAATCCATCACACACATTGTCCAAATACTTAGACATGTCCTCAAACTAAACTTAACAGCTCTGTTCAACACATACATTGAGGCAATACTATACAAATGCATAATAAGACATGCAGAACAGATGCCTATTACATCTATGAGCTGAATGAGAGGAATGCATGTTTAACTAAGCCTCTGTTCATTTTATTAATTGTGTTTTTTTTCTCGTGGACTTTAGAAAGTTGTTTAGTCCTATGTTGAACAAAATAGTGCCATGGATAACAATTAAGTCTAATTCATTCCAACCAATAGAATATGGTAAAGTAATAGTGTGAATTCATTTGTCAGTATTGAGCTCACCTCTCCACAGATCATGTGACCTGCTCTGGTAGCATCACATGGTCTCCATGGATTAGTGATGGGACTTTCGTCTCTTTTGGATGTGTCCATTTCAAAGAGCTCTTCAAAAGACTGGCTCTTCTTATATTTATTTATAGGAGAGAAGCCACCATCAGATCTGTTTGAACTCAAAGTGGAATTGTGTATACCATTTGAAATTCTAAATAAAACTTGCACAAAGCTCTCACCCGTGTTGCCTACTCTGCTTCTGAGCTGATTTTTGTATTGGTTCATGTGTCAATTGCTATAAAAATTAGAAAGAAAAATATTAGGTTCTTTTAAAAAAATAAGACTCGCTCAAAAGGCTGACTTGTTCAGGGTACAACCCTTATTCCGACTGACCCCCACCCCGACATTCCGTCATTCCAACATGCCCGACTTTTTGATGCCGCATTCCGACAACCAATTCATAGTTTGGAGCATCACCATGCCTGAACTGGACTTAGTGTCGGGACGGGCCTGGAGGTATGCCCGCGTAGACTGTCGGGTGACCGCAGGTGAAAGTACCAGAGCAGAGCTCCACGCCCCAGGGGGCGGCTCTGCGGGCTCTGGGATCTTTCTCTCTCAAGTCCAAGATCAGTCCTGGTTTAGTCCTGGTTCAGTCCTGGTTCAGTCCTGGTTCAGTTCTGGTTTAGTTCTGGTTTAGTCTTGTTTTAGACCTGGTTTAGTCCTGGTTCAGTCCATATGCGGCACAAAAGTCCGGCATCTCAATCGAGGTTTCTTCTGCTCAATAAGTAACGCCAGTGAAGTGAAGAGATGTATTTTTGGACTCGCGTCTGTGAATTTGTATTCGTACTGTTGTAACTTTTCATTTCGTATTCTGATGGATAAAATACATACAATACATTTTATGTACGACTGGACTCATTTGAGAGTTTACGAATATTTATTTTATGCTCACCTACAGCCAGTTACGCATGGATTTTCCAAATATGCACAGATTTCTATCCTATGCACACAGATATTTCTGGAAGCTTTCGTACTCCATACATATAGCTCATTCTAGTAGGCCCACGTATTTTTAAGAATTACCTTGTTTGTCAGAATGGCGGAATGTTGAAACAAATTCTTATGTGCCGCCACTCCAACCATGGGGGGAAAAAATGTCAGAGTGCCTCCACTCCGACAATTAGACGTCAATGTTGGAGTGGCGGCATGTCAGAATGGTTGACTCGTTCACAAGTGTCACATCACTACCATGGATACAGGAAGGGCAAAAAGTTAGGCCCAAACTCTAACTTCTGCACATCACATATGACAATACAGGTTAAGACCACACAATTTAATAGATATAAGATTTTGACTTACCTAGAAAAACTATGGTCTGTTTCCGGGCCATTTTCACTTTGGGACTTTCGTGTTTTGGTGCCACGTAGCTCCCGTTAGCTTCTCTGTCCACCGAGCTCAGCGGTCTTCGCAAAACCAGGATCATGGCTCTGCACATGAACGCCACACCAATGAGCACGATCATGTACACTATAAATGCTATGAAGATGCTAACTCGAAACATCGTCCACTTATCCCTCAAGTTTGTACAAAAAGTTAGATTCTGAGCTGGCGTATCTTCGTTTAATGGGATATGGCCTTGCGTTCCCGTGGCGACCAATAGCGGCAAAGCTACTAGCACGGATACCAACCACGCAAACGTTATTAGCCCAGATGTCCTCTTCCCTCCCAATGTCTTGAACTTGAACGGATGACAGATAGCTACGTAACGCTCAAAGCTAAGCGTAGCCACGTTTAGGATAGTGGCGTAGCTGCATGCTTCGAAAAGGAAGTTGTAGATTTTGCAGGAAACGTTACCAGATGCGGAGGAAAATGGAAACCAAATTGCGCTATATAACTCCACTGGCATTCCGATTATTAGCACTAGTAAGTCGGAGCATGCTAGGCTAACCATGTGATCGGTAACATTTTTCTGCAAATATCCATTCCGTTTCAAAATCTGCGTAACTCGGATTGTTATTGAATTACCCACGATTCCAGTCAGCAAAATGAGGCTGTACAAAATTGTCAAGAAAACTTTTAAGGAATAATTTGGCTCTAGCTCTTTCCAGTCTTTGTTTTCAGCAATTTCAATTCCGTCCATGTTTTCGCTCGGTGTGGACATTAGGTAAGCACTGATTTACCAGAGATTGATTGAATTGTTATCAGGTTAGTTTCAGATTGCGTCCAAAATCTCCTCTTTGAAAGGCACGTGAACAAAATTCCTCTTCAAAAATCCAATATTTTCATTTTACACATTGATCCAGCCTTCTTTAACATCCATGTAGCTTAGTGTTGAATTCTTTGCCAGTTTGTCTTGATACTAGCTTGAAGTCTTGTAGTTTCAACCTTCTGTGACTAAAGTATGAGCCAACAGGCAGTTTTCCTCCTCCCACTGACAAAGGCACGGCTGTTAAACATTAAACAGAAGTCTACGCAGCCCGCCCAATACGTTTCTTATCTCCATTAATTACAACATGTTCCTCTTACTCATAAAAAGCTTTTAGATAGACATTATCAGAAGTAATTTAGTAGTTAAAATATACATGTGTTTATCTAAAAGCTTTTTATGAGTAAGAGGAGCATGTTGTAATTAATGGAGATAAGAAACCGCCCCATATGTTAACAAAGACAAAATGCTATAAGCTTTCATTTTCTGTTTTTTGTAGACATTAATCAAGTATCCATACTTGACAGAAGTATACTTAGAGAAATGACACAAATTGGTAGTTTTCAGATCCTACGTGATGATGTCATAGATTTTTTTACTCAGGGCTCAGGGCAAGTTTTGAAGATTGGTAGGAGTGAGATTTCCGAGGAGGGGGTGGCGGGGGGTGGGGGGGGTGGTTAGTTTTGGTTTAGTCCCGGTTTAGTCCTGGTTTAGACCCGGTTTAGATTTGGTTTAGTCTTGGCTTTGTCCTGGTTTAGACCTGGTTTAGTCCTAGTTTAGTCCTGTTTTAGTCCTGGTTTAGACCTGGTTTAGTCTTGGTTTAGTCCTGGTTTAGTCCCAGTTTAATCCTGGTTTAGACCCGGTTTAGTCCTGGTTTAGACCTGGTTTAGTTCTGGTTTAGTCCTGGTTTTGTCCTGGTTTAGACCTGGTTTAGTCCTGGTTTAGTCCCGGTTTAGTCTTTGCTTAGTCCTGGTTTAGACCTGGTTTAGTCCTGGTTTAGACCTGGTTCAGTCCTGGTTTAGTGCCGTGTTAGTCCCGGTTTAGTCCTAGTTTAGTCCTGGTTTAGACCTGGTTTAGTCCTGGTTTAGACCTGGTTCAGTCCTGGTTTAGTGCCGTGTTAGTCCCGGTTTAGTCCTAGTTTAGTCCTGGTTTAGACCTGGTTTAGTCTTGACTTAGTCTTGGTTTAGACCTGGTTTAGTCTTTGTTTAGTCCTGGTTTAGTCCCAGTTTAATCCTGGTTTAGACCCGTTTAGTCCTGGTTTAGTCTTGGCTTAGTCCTGGTTTAGACCTGGTTTAGTCTTTGTTTAGTCCTGGTTTAGTCCCAGTTTAATCCTGGTTTAGACCCGTTTAGTCCTGGTTTAGTCTTGGCTTAGTCCTGGTTTAGACCTGGTTTAGTCTTGGTTTAGTCCTGGTTTAGTCTTGGCTTAGTCCTGGTTTAGACCTGGTTTAGTCTTGGTTTAGTCCTGGTTTAGTCCTGGTTTAGTTCTGGTTTAGTCCTGGTTTAGTCCTGGTTTAGTTCTGGTTTAGTCCTGGTTTAGTTCTGGTTTAGTTCTGGTTTAGTCTTGGTTTAGTCCTGGTTTAGTGCCGAAATAGATGCAGAAATAATCTGATATGACTCACCCATAAAAACGCGGTCACTCGTATCCATGTATGCACGTGTCACGGTCTTTAATAATCCGGAGCTCCGGAGAAAAGGACATATCCCGAACTTTTCCCGTGTCCCGAGACGAGAGTTCCTTCTTACGTAGCATTAACGTAGCAAGTTAAGGATTCTTATTGTCTTGGAAATGCCGCGTAAATATCAGCTGATCGGCGAACATGCCGATCAGCTGTGAGCGATCGGCCTCACAGCTGATCGCTCAACTCGAGTACTGGTGTGTGAGTGACTTTTTTTCACTGAAAACGCGCGGTGCCTGCATTAACTTACCGATTTTCTGGGCACAGAAGCGCTGTGAACAGTGGCTACAGTTTTGAATTGCTTAAAAAAATTTCAGCGTGAGAAATACCATGTGTGGCGTGTGAGCGTGTGAACACGTCGAATTGCGTGTGTCACACTCTCAAAGCGTGAGACTTGAGAGCCCTGTTTTACTGGTTACATTGTACTTTGCCATGAAATATTCATATACCAGACTCTCATCTTCGTTAAGTGTGTATTCTGGATCCCAGGCAAACAAGAAATAGTTTTTGCTTATTAACCTTTATTTACACCCAAAAATGTCCTCAAGAGCTTTTATCATGATAGGAGAATTTGCATCTGAAGCCTCCCTCGCATATTTTCTCTCGATTCGTATCACTGCGCGCACATTAGCTGTATTAGCCTGTTCACTTTAAGCAGATGTTTACAAGTGAATAGGCTAATACAGCTAATGTGCGCGCAGTGATACGAATCGAGAGAAAATATGCGAATGTGAATTACGCTGCTGAATTTTTAGCAGACAACTGTTTTTGACGCAAATATATCAGTTTTTGCGAACGTAGGCGACTTGGTGAGCAGTAAGCCAGTGTTAAAGGGATAGTGCGTTCACTTGTAAACTTCGGCATAGACATCCGCTGAAGGTGAACAGGCTGATAGAGTTAACATGGGCGTAGTGATACGAGTGGAGAGAGACAATACGCAAATGCGAAATACGCTGCTGGATGTTTTGGACGCAAATATATCACCTTTCTAACAAATGTTTTGTTTTGAGAAGAAAAACAAGCTTTATTTCATGTTCCAGGGAAGTTACTGGACCTACTTACGTGGGCTCCAGAAAGCGAGCCGAACTGGGATCAGCTGAGAGTGTCAGAGGTAAGCCGGTGTCAACACACGTAACTTTTAGAAGGAAACCCATACAGATTAACATAAAAAAAAACACACTATCCCTTTAACTTTTTTTGGACATGAACTACTTTTCTCTGTGCTTTTGAAATTACTATTACGATTTATATTTCCCTTTACAGACATGGATCCCCCAAAAATCAAGTGTCTCCTCTCCAGACTAAAGTTTGCTCAGCCTGGTAAGCTGACGGCTACAGTGTCCTGGCATCTACCAGTGGCCTCAAATATAGCTGATAGATCACCTGAGTATGCCGCAGTTCCCTCTTCATTTCTTACACAATTTGCTTTAAACACTGGGCAAATATTCCTTCTTATTCAGGGTTATACTTGTCGGCCCTGAGCCAGACAATGAATTTAAAGAAGGACCCACCATTATCCGATACAAAGTGTATGATGCCGATGGCGTCATCGCATGGTGCTGTTTGTTTGCATGTCGCATGGCGGAGCTGGCACTTTTGGCGGAGAGGGCAGCATGGGGTGTCCATTGAGTGGTGAGTGGCGGATCGATGTGGGTTCTGCTGCGGTGAACGCTTCTCTGTGGGTTTGTGGATGTGGCGGCGTGGGGGAGTGGGGCAGCAGGGAGGTTGCGGGGCTTCTGTCGCTGTCCATGGTCCTTGTCAGGGGTGAGCACGGATGTATGTTTTGGAGTGGACTTTGTTTGGTGTTTTCCTCATGTGGGTGGCACCGGTGCGCACACAGGGCTCTGGCAAGTTTTCAGATTCGTACAAATTGTTTTCCTTCCTTTTTACAACCGGATCCTATAGTTTTAGAAGTGGCCACAGCTTATGAAAAAACTAGTTCACTAGGTCACAAAGAGCGTTAATCTTGCGATTAAAAAAGTAACAACGTTAAAATTGTTTTGCTTTAACATGTTCATAGCGCAATATTTTTGACAACACTAATTTTAATGTACGTATGTACGTATGTGTAATGTAACAGGAATATATTCAGACTAACTAATAAATTAAGACTAACCAATGGAACATGTCTCTTTTTCAGTGTACTTAACTGGTGCCATGCTTAAACTCTACCAGTCAGTACTGCTCAGCCTACATAAACAATACTGTCAAAATAGTAATACTGGTTGTATGGTTACACACAACACGGTGGTTATCTCAGGGTTCCTGCTGTGTCCTATAAATATTGTAAAATGAATGTATCGAGTAAATAAAAATCATCTTCGGATCCAAACTCCGGTTCGAGCAGAGACCGGGCTCATCTCAGTGGGATCCCCTTCCCCTACACATTTGAGCTGAGAGACAAAGGTCAAATAAGTTCATTGCAGAAACATTCCTCAAAACACAGTTATGTACAGATAAGAAATATACAGCATTATTACATTTTTAATGAGAGCATTTTTGGTTGGAAATATACAAAATTTTAATTTGTTGCTGTTTGTTTTCTATTTTAAATCAGCTGGTAAGCACTTCCAGAGTCTAAGTCCCTTTGGCATAGAAAGAGGACAGACTGAGGTTGTCTTGTACACTGGGACAACACAATTGTACAACCACTATTGTAGTAGCTCTATGTGTGCAGTTTATGGTCCTGCAATTTCTGAATTCAGAGGTTAAGACATTTCAAAAATAATCTTGACCTGTGACTTGGCCTGGTCTTCTGGTTGCCTCCTTTGTGATTGACACATTTAATGCTATAGTGAGGAATATTCCAGGCAAAGCAACTTCATGGAGACAAACGTAGCAGACAGTCCACAGAAAAGTTACATAGTGCTACTTTAAAACTAGCTGCATTTGTTGTCCAGGTGAGCACACCCACCTTCTCCCAGAGGACCAGATCCAGCTGACCTGTGAGGAGGCCTATGCAGGAGCCCTGTCCATCATCTCTTATGTCCACCTTGAAAACTTCAACAATGACACCACCCCAGAGCCCCTTTAAACAGACTGGGCTATTCCTGATCCTCCTCAGCACTACTGTCCTCCAAAATCTCCACTGGCTCCCCATCCAATTCAAAGTCCTCCTCCTGACCCACAAAGCCCTCCATAACCTGGCCCCATCATACCTCTCTGACCTCCTGCACCGCCACACCCCATCCCGCTCCCTCCGTTCCTCCTGCACCGCCACACCCCATCCCGCTCCCTCCGTTCCTCCGACACCAACCTCCTGTCCCTCCCCTACAAGACCAAGCTCCGAACCTGGGGTGACAGAGCCTTCTCCATTGCTGCCCCCACCCTCTGGAACTCACTCCCACGATCTATCCGTGACTGCTCTGACATCCCCACCTTTAAAAAACTGCTCAAGACTCACCTTTTTAAAACTGCTTTTCATGTTTCTTAATGTTTAATGTTTGTCTGTTTATTGTTTTATTACTTGTTTTATTACTGATTTTACCTTCTGTACAGCGTCTTTGAGTGTCTTGAAAAGCGCTTTATAAATAAAATGTATTATTATTATTACTGTCTCTGTATCCATCACCACTGGACTCCTGTGGGTGAAAGAGGAGCAGTACCAGCCTTGTACAGCAGGAGGCGGTGTGGCATTGAACCATTTGACTGGACGCTGGGATTTAGAAATTGCTCTCAGGACCAGGCCTGGACTGGTAATTGGGCATACCGGGCATTTTCCCGGTGGGCCGACAGTCCTAGGGGCCGATGCCCTTTTTTTTTTTTTTTTTTTTACTTAGAGACCGGCCCACAATTTAAGACTGAACCAGGACTAAACCAGGACTAAACCAGGACTAATCAGGTCTAAATCAGGACTAAATCAGGTCTGAACCAGGACTAAACCAGGACTAAATCAGGACTGAACCAGGACTAATCAGGTCTAAATCAGGACTAAAACAGGTCTGAACCAGGACTAAACCAGGACTGAACCAGGACTAAACCAGGACTGAACCAGGACTAAACCGGGACTAATCAGATCTAAATCAGGACTAAATCAGCACTGAACCAGGACTAAACCAGGACTAAATCAGGTCTGAACCAGGACTAAACCAGGACTAAATCAGGTCTGAACCAGGACTAAACCAGGACTAATTATGAGGGGCCGGTCTAAGCCAAAAATGCCAGGGCCATTTTTTTGTCCCAGTCCAGACCTGCTCAGGACTCATACATTTGTATTATTTTAAGATTTATGAATTAACATAATGGAAACAGTTAACTATATTAAATAAACTTCAAATTTACATTTTAAGGCAGGCAAAAAAGTAAAAATTGTGTAGTTTATCTCATAGGTTTATTTTCATGTATCAGTATGTTTATTGTTGTATAGGTGTGTATGTATGTTTGTATATTAAGTATTAATTCCTAAAGTTTTCAGAGCCATTTAGAAATGTTATTTTTGTTTTTGTTTTGTTTTTTCCCCAGCTTCTTCCAGCAGATGGCAGTATAACACCACAATTCTTGACAAACTTCACTGCTCCTCAGGAAAATTAGAACACTAATTTGTCATCAAGAATGAATTGTGTACGCCATTGTCATATTTCTATCAGAGAATAAACAAAAATAGAGCAGATAAGATGCTCTTCCATCTGCTCCTCTTTATTGATATTTTGTAAATATAACGTTGTGACACTGTTGATGTCTAATATTTCATGAATTAAATAAAAATAAGACAAAAATTAATTAAATAAATAAATAAATAAATAAATACTAATGGGCTTACAATTACAGATTTGCCTATTTTATTCTTCCCTATTCTACCACATCTACTGATCTTCTTCTCTCAAATAGAAAACTCCTCCACCTTGTGATATCATGTGGTAATACAGGAAGTGCTCCACTGTGTTTTTAGACTACATACACCTTTACTAGAATCACTTTGATGATTTCAGCCCTGGGGTAGCCCTGGAAAGCAGCTGTTAACTTGTAAATTAACATTACTTGACATCAGAAGGTGGAAAAGAGCATTTAGAACTTTGGAGATGTAGACAGACTAATCATAAAGGGTTACACAACTCCAGGTGTATTTTTGATTAGGTAACATTCTAACATGGCTCAAGCTCAAAAGAGTCAATTTTGCATAACTTTTCTAGTGGAATGTACACCCCTTGCTCAAAGGGATAGTGTTTAAAAAAAAAAAAGTTAATCTGTATGGGTTTCCTTCTAAAAGTTACGTGTTGACACCGGCTTACCTCTGACAGTCTCAGCTGTTCCCGGTTCGGCTCGCTTTCTGGAGCCCACGTAAGTAGGTCCGGTAACTTCCCTGGAACATGAAATAAAGCTTGTTTTTCTTCTCAAAACAAAACATTTGTTAGAAAGGTGATATATTTGCATCCGAAACAGTTGTCCACGAAACATCCAGCAGCGTATTTCACATTTGCGTATTGTCTCTCTCCACTCGTATCACTACGCCCATGTTAACTCTATCAGCCTGTTCACTTGTAAACTTCGGCGTAGACATCCGCTGAAGGTGAACAGGCTGATAGAGTTAACATGGGCGTAGTGATACGAGTGGAGAGGGACAATACGCGAATGCGAAATACGCTGCTGGATGTTTTGTGGACAACTGTTTCGGACACAAATATATCACCTTTCTAACAAATGTTTTGTTTTGAGAAGAAAAACAAGCTTTATTTCATGTTCCAGGGAAGTTACCGGACCTACTTACGTGGGCTCCAGAAAGCGAGCCGAACCGGGATCAGCTGAGACTGTCAGAGGTAAGCCGGTGTCAACACATGGAACTTTTAGAAGGAAACCCATACAGATTAACATTAAAAAAAACAAAAAAACGCACTATCCCATTAACTCCATGTTGCTGCCTTGTCTAGAATTTCCCACACTATGTTATGAAACTTGTCTTATGAATCTTGCATAATTTAACTACAGGTGTTTTTAGTGCTCAAAATATCTGACATTCTTGCTGATTTTACACTTGCCTCTCAAAAGATTTGACTTGTAAATTGATTTGGTGGCATTCCCTACTTGTCTTCATGAGGATGTGTTAAGTTTAAAGCATAAACTGTATATATATAAATGGACATAGCTAGCCTGCCAGCCACAACGTTCCATATAGCAAGTGAGCATGGATGCGCTTCCGGCTCCATCAACTCCATCTTCAATTCACTTTGTATTGAGAAACTGTCACCTCTCCCTCTGTAACTGCTGCCGTCAGGTTTGTCGTTTGGTCTTAAAATATTTGTGCCTATTCCTAATTCCTAGTTTAAAAATCCCATGACATGGTACTTCTTGATGCTTTTATATGGCTCCTTAATGGTTCCCTAATACTGTAAATGAATCCTTCTTCAAAATCAACACTCAGTGCATGAGAAACAGAGATAAGATGAGAAAGAGTCATAAATATCGCTCTCAAACTCTTTATTCTGGACGTTGTTGCTTGAATGCAAATGAGGAGAAAAGAGCTGGCCTATAGTAGAGGTGGGGGCGTGGCCAAACTCTCCGCTCTCGGCTCTGAGCTCTCAGCTGATCCATTTCTGTGTTTTTGCACGGGGTGAGAGATTTGAAGCGTTCCATTGAAAAATAAACACATTTCCACAGAAAATAAAATTAAACCACTGCTGTTCAAAGGTCCAGAGGCTCAGATAAAGGACTTCCGAGCCTAAAAACACTCGGACGTGCCTCCAGGCAAATCAAAAAATGCATTTCGCATTGCCTAGCGCATTCGCAGTCCAAACTCTCTGGGCGTGATTTACAGAGACGCTGAGTACAGACAGACGGGGGTGGAACTGCATTTGCATTTCTTTTTTCGATCTGACGTCAATAAGGTGCCTTGTTCAAAATCGCCCGTTTGAGCTCCGATTTTTTCTAACGCAGAAAAGGATCGCAAATGCTCAGTTTAGCATTTTTAACGTTTTTAACCATGGGGGGGGGGGGCTAAACAGGGTAGGGGAGCTCACATTAACGTTCAAAAACCTCAGAAAGTGAAAATTTCATGCCATGGGACCTTTAAACACTCGCTTAGTCCACTTTCTTTATACACAATCTACGGTTTAATGCCATAATGTGGAATATTCCAGGTAAAGCAACTCCGGAGACCAGCACCAGAAAGTTTTACATTTAAATATTTCATTATTCCTCCGATTTCACTTTTCTTCCTTCACCTGTGTGTTTTACTAGTCTCATCCTATAGCTTTTGTTTCCCCTGGTCATTGTAACTCAGCTTACACACTTGCACACACGTTATTGACATTTTGGCATTTACACAGTGCACCTGAATACCTGATTGGAGTTTGACGGATGGACCACTGGCTCCGATGGCTCTGCCCTAAAGCTGTCTCTACGCTGGAAATTACATTGAGCTGCCCATAAAAACCTCCACAAGACTGAAACACCGGGGGACCAGGGGAATATTAAAGCAGGAACACAGCTCCAAACAGTCTTATATGGGCCCTGGGGGAAAGGACCAGTCACTGTTTCATCACTTACAACCGTAGAGCATTCACATATACAATCTGCAAGCCACAAGCAAGGGCTACTGTTGTGTGCGAGCAGAAGAACGACATAATGAGTTCTTGTAAGTCAAAGAGGGAGGAGAGAGAGAACTAAATATATGGAAAATGTCGGTAAAGAATGGCTGTATATGAAGAGCCAAAGGGAAGACTACTGATTGCTGCTAATGGATTATGTAAAACAAAAGGGAGATTGGGCATAGAAACCACATCTCTTTCATCAATATAAAAAAAATGTAATAAAAGAGCTATAGGTGACACGTTAGTAAAGTCAAGATTTAGTGTTAGCATAGTCTATTCACTGCAAACATGGACAATACAGTATAGGGACATTATTTGTAAAGTTATGGTTAAGTTATAATAAAAAGGGCCCGTATTACGCTGTTTTATGATCGGTTTCTTCATCACAAACATAGTTAGAGTTGTGTTTTGTTTCATTTACAGTGGTCCCTCGCTCTATCGCGGTTCAATGTTTGCGGCCTCGTGTTTCGTGGATTAAAAAAAAAATGTATTGTATTGTATTGTATGTACATTTTTTAAATAGTGTAACATTGTGTTCTGCATCCTGATTGGCTAAGAGACTGTAGACCTTTGCCGATTGATAGATGGGGGACGCGGGGGGGATCGGAACTAGACCAGGACTAGACCAGGACTAAACGTGGACTAAACCAGATCTAGACCAGGTCTAAACCTGGACTGGTCCTGGACTAAACCAGGACTGGACCAGGTCTAGACCTGGACTAAACCGGGACTAGACCAGGTCTAAACCAGGATTAAATCACCCCGTGCGGCTCTTTGCTGGTTTCGTGCGGCTCTTGCGTTCATTTGTGCGTGTTCGGTTTGTGGCTCGGCCTGCGAGGACGCGGTCTTGAGGTGGAGGCATGGTCCGGGCGCCGCGGTTCGATCTCGTGCTCGCAACCCCAGCCTTGCGCTGGTCGTGCTGCTCTGTCACGGATTTGACCACGCGCACTTCTCCAAGGGGTTGGTGCGCGTCACGTCCGGATCCAGTGACTCATGTCTCCGCTCCCCTCGTGCGTCCGGCGGGGCTCCCGGCAGAGCCCCCACGCTTCACTATTAATACATTTTGTTGAAAATCTACGAAAGTTTGAGTGTTTAAACGAGAGAGAAATGTGAGAAAACGTTAATTCCAGTGTTTTAAGGCGTTTACAGCTTTAAAACATGTAGAATAATTGTAAAATATAAAGTTGTCCTACTTCACGGATTTCACTCATTACGGGTTATTTCTGGAACCTAACCCCCGCGATAAACGAGGGACCACTGTACACATGTTTGAGTAATTCTTTATTATAATCTTTCTACATCTTCAAAGCTCAGAATGCTCTGTGCTCCACTGTGTTTTAAACTCCATACGCCTTCACAAGAATCATTTGGATGATTTCAGTCCTGGAACAGCCTATATATCTACTGAACAAAAGGTAAAAGGTAGCTGTTAACATGAAAGCTACCGCTACTACTGCTACTTCACAACACCAGACGGTGGAACAGAGCATTTTGAGCCTTGGAAATGTAGACAGTCTAATAATAAAGGGTTACTCAAACATGTGTGACGTGTGTTTTTGACAAGGTAACAACATTATAACTTACATTACAACTCTCACAAGAGTCAATTTTGCATAATATAGGGGCTTAAAGCAAAGTATTATTTCAAGTTTTTCAAGGAGATTTTTAGAGTAAATTCTAAGGACATGTTGCAGCAAAGATTTTCCTATGAAACATATGCAGTCTTCTATGTTATCTGCTTCTCTGATCAAATCTTTGCCATTATCTACATTTACTGTATGTATGTGCATGTAATTCACTTTATCACTTATTCTTGTGGGAGACTGGCTTACATCAATAGGCCAAATGCTTAGGTAAACAACATGACAGCCATTCTGAAAGTCCAAAAGATTTAATTCACGTGGGCCATTTCTGTGTGGAGTTTGCGAGTTCTTCCTGTGTCAGAGTTAGCTTTATTTTATTTATTAGACTAAAATATTAAATCAGGGACATTGCAGCTTGGTTCTCCTGAGATTTGGAGAGGGATGCCCTGTGATGAGTCAAACGCAACCTTATCCTGTAAGGGACAGTTTGTAAGATTTAGATTTTAAATGTCAAAAACAGGACCTCCATACAAGGCAGCTCCATTTGACATGATGGAATGGGCATGTTGTTTAGGTTATAATTTGGTGTTTTGGTTCGCCATACGCTTCTCCAATCACAAATCAGAATGAGACTCACACAGGCTCTCATTTGGGTTATCAGGTTCACTGCTGAAATCCAGTTGGTTTAAACCTAAAGGACTCTCTCTGATCTGAATCCTCACTAACCTGAGCACATGCTGCCAATCATCAATTAGAGCTTGTGCAGCCTCTGCCTCTTCCATAAATGAATTTTAAATATACTGGAGTACACATGTAGTATCTCTATGACTTGTTATTATGAATGGCGGTTGGACAGCACCTTCTTTTTAAAGGAGAATTAACGTTTTTTTTTACTATCTGAGCCTTATTTCGGTAATAAAACAAGTTGTTTTACTCACCTATAGCACTTTGGTGTCATATGGAGCACTTCCAGAGATGTTTTAGATTTGCGATCTCCGTAATGTGAGTTCTCGGTGCACATGTTTGCGGTCTCCAAATAACACAAACTTTAGCACTTTTCAAATCATAGAAGCTCGATGTCTTAGTCTACGATTTCGTTTGAGTCCAAAGTGGCCTGTAATCCGAGATTTATCCATAGTTTCGAGTAAATGAGGACGCCAGTGCGCATGTGCGGAGTCACAGTTTATTTTGCTCTCAGCTCAAGGGACCAAAACATGAAATGCAAAGCTGTAAATTATGGATAAATCTTGGATTAAAGGCCACTTTTGACTTTTGACGGGCATATATCACATGCCCCGAGAACTCGCGTTACGGATATCGCTAATCTAAAACATCTCCGGCAGAGGTGTGGACTTGAGTTATGTGACTTCGACTCGAGTCAGACTCGAGTCACGAATTTGATAACTTTAGACTTGACTCGACAAATTGTACAAACACTTGTAACTCGACTTGGACTTCAATATCAATAACTCGTGACTTCACTTGGACTTAGGCCTTTTGACTTGTGATGACTTGCTACGTGCAATGAAAAAAAAAAACTCTAAAAGTATGTTGATAAGGACCGCACTCGTTGTACTTGTGAATCTGCGAAAATGTATGCAAAGAGCATGTGCGCGCGGCTTGCACAACATCCAATCACAGTAGATCTACGTTGCTTTCATTCAACCGCATCCAAGGCAAATTGCACAACAAATGATGCTGAAACAAGCATCCACGCACCAGTTTGTAAAATGATGCCGAAGGTGATTTCATTTGGTTATAAAAACTACGAAGTTGTCAACAAAAAACGAACGGCAATATGCAGAACGTGTGGGTCAAAGATTACAGACGGAGCTTCCACAACGTCCAATTTTGTTCGGCACCTTTTTCTAATGTTATTTGATATGGTGTAAAAAGGTAAAATGAATACAGATCTTGCAGACATTATATGATTTGTAGAAATTTTATTTCTTTATAAAGGGGATTCGAAATGACTCGAAACTAAAATGCTAGGACTTTGGACTCGACTTGAGACTTGTGAGCTTTGACTTCGGACTTGACTCGGCACTTGGATACTCTTGACTCGCGACTTCACTCAGACTTGAGTGCAAAAGACTTAGACTTACTTGGGACTTGCCCAACAATGACTTTGTCCCACCTCTGAGAAGTGCTCCATATGACACCAAAGTGCTATGGGTGAGTAAAACAACTTGTTTTATTACCGAAATAAGGTTGAAATAAGATTGTAAAAAATGTTAATTCTCCTTTAATCAGGGTTTCCACATACTGTATGGATACTCTGTCATTCCCCATATAAGGAATACTGCACTCTGCTTTATAATAGATATGAATCTGTATGAGAGGGCTCCTTCGTGTCGACCCGGGACACCTCTGCTCCACATTCACTTATAGCTAATCAATGCACAGAGCCCCATTCTTCACACACTGTCCGCACTAGTCAATGGGAATTATGCCATGCTTTTTAATTGTCACTGGTAATCAATGAGGGAGGAGCTGCAGTCTGCATCTTCCAATCATTACAACTGGGCATACATCACAAACTGTGCTCACGCTGCATGGAGAGGTACATTTGACTAGTGGTGTTGTACTAATATACCCAGTAGTGGTAGTATGGTTAATAGTAGGTTTAGTAGTCGTAGTCATAGAATTTTTGGTTACATTTTTACTACTGATTCTCTTGATGACAGCGTTGTCTTAAAGGAAAATTAACGTTTTTTACAATCTGAGCCTTATTTCGGTAATAAAACAAGTTGTTTTACTCACCCATAGCACTTTGGTGTCATATGGAGCACTTCCAGAGATGTTTTAGATTAGTGATATCCGTAACGCGAGTTCTCAGGGCATATAATATATGCCCCGAGCGGTCTCCAAATAACACAAACTTTAGCACTTTTCAAATCATAGAAGCTCAATGTCTTAGTCTACACTTTCGTTTGAGTCAACAGTGGCCTGTAATCCGAGATTTATCCATAATTTACAGTTTTGCGTTTCATGTTTGGGTCCCGAGAGCTGAGAGCGAAATAAGCTGTGACTCCGCACATGCGCACTGGCGTCCTCATCTACTCGAAACTATGGATAAATCTTGGATTACAGACCACTTTTGACTCAAATGAAAGTGTAGACTAAGACATTGAGCTTCTATGATTTGAAAAGTGCTAAAGTTTGTGTTATTTGGAGACCGCAAACATGTGCCCCGAGAACTCACATTACGGAGATCGTTAATCTAAAACATCTCTGAAAGTGCTCCATATGACACCAAAGTGCTATGGGTGAGTAAAACAACTTGTTTTATTACAGAAATAAGGCTCAGATTGTAAAAAAAAAATGTTAATTCTCCTTTAACTCTGTTCAGTGTGAATCACCAGTACCTGAGCCCATGTGATTCCATGCGTACTGGAGTGGCCATGGCCCCAAGAGCAAATTCTGTTTGGAGTCCCATGAAGGATAGGGCCGGCCCTGAATACAGGATTACACAAACATTCGAATGAAGCAAAACACAACTCCAGGTATGTTTTTGTGGAGGTAACAAAATTCTAACATTGATTAAAGTCATTTAGAGTCAATTTTGCATAAGAGAGGACCTTTAAGGTAAGATCTTACTTATTATTATAATGGTATTACTTCTCAGTACAAAGATACAAAGATATGGGATGGGTCCATTTGCCCTTTTATAAAAGCAGTGGTTCTTGTACAAACATGAGTGAATGACTGCCTTTCGTCCCAGGTCCACCACTAACTGCTGAGGGATTTCGTTGACGATGGTTTTAAGGCGTTTTTATCCTTTTCACTGTTTTCATTGGACAGTAACACAACATGCTTTCATTCTCACAAGATTTTCAGTAAAAGCCTTATTAGACTTTCCATATGTCTCTTTGCAACTATAACACCCACGAAGTTAGTACAAATTCCACTTTTTTCATGTCCAATTACATCTTGCTAAAGCAAAAGCAGGACACGCAGTAGTGCTTCCTCTTTGCAAATGTAGTGTAACTGTTGACCCGCCGTATTCACATGAGAGAGCTGAGAAAATAACTGTTCCCACTCAAGCAAAAGAGCAGAGGGACTTCATCGTTCACACAAAGTGCATACTCACGAAATGTAAGCTTTACAAAGGACTAACTCACAAAATCTAAGTTTTACAAAGGACAAACTCAATTTTTTATCATAGTTTATTCAAAGTAACTTTTAATATGAAAAGTGTTCTTAAATCATTATTTAGCTTGACTACATAATTTTTATTTGTCTGCTGTTCTGGTACTTTGTGTTGCATCATTGACATTTCTCCATCATCATTTTTTTTTTTATCTCAATACTAAAATATAAACATACAATATACAGCTGCTAGCTACTGCTAATTACTACTACTACTACTACTACTACTACTACTACTACTACTACTACTACTACTACTACTACTGCTTTGGGCTGGAATGTTCTACTACAGTATGGCAATAAACATATGTATCTCCATGGAGACAGCAGCATGCCAAGTTATGGGTCAGATCTAGGTAGAGGTGATACCACTAATAGAAAGAATGTATGTTTGTGAGCAATGTTCCCCCTAATTTTTCATGTGTCGGAGCAAACACAACTCCCTGAGCGTTCCTTGGATCCCTGTGAGCGACATCCGACATGCACACTGTGGCCACACCAGTATCACACCTGAGATCATTGCAAGTTACATAGGTTATTCATGAAATTACTGCAGTGATTTCCTTTAGATTACTTTTAATTAGGGCTGTCAAACGATTAATTTTCTTGATCGCAACTAATCTCAGAAATTTCATAGTTAATCGCGATTAATCGTGATTTATTTTGCATGTTTAAATTGATATCTTGCAGTAAGACCGTTCGAATCTAAAGTTAAACTCACAATACAAAGTATTTCTCACCATTTTTTTTTATTTAAAAAAAGTGCTGAGAAAGGAAAAAGTAACAATGAACCAGTAATAGTGCTTACTTTGAGAAATTGTAAATAAATGATTGAAGCCCGCTCGAGCTGCCTACGGATGCGTAGAAGGAACAAAATACTAGCAAACTCAAAATAGCGCATTTAACCAACAATGAGTTTAATTAATACAACCAAATGAGCTGCATATGGATGGTAGAATTGCGGAAAATGCTGGCAAACTCTGATCGCGATTAAAAAAATTGTTCGCGATCATAACTTACATTAATCTAATCGCGATTAACGCGTTAATATTCCCAGCCCTACTTTTAATATAACTGATTTTTTTTTGGTCTGCTTAGAATGACAAAGACAAAAATCTGTTCATGAGCTTTGTACTTGTTGTATGTCAGTGTGAGGGTCCTGCTGTGGTCAGTGAAACATTGAACATTACAATATTTGAAAAATAACCTCATACATACATAAAATTTAATTATAGTGTATAAACCTGTAAAACCACATGAAGAGAGATTTTTTCAGCTTGATAAATATATAGCCTGCATATAGCTGCAGATTTTTTTTAGGGATTGTAGGACCTATAGGCCACTATAAGATGAGTCTTTCTCCAGAATAAGTATACATTTTTATCAGTTTATATCTTGCTTTTTAATCATCAGCCTATTTAAGTAATTTCGTGTGAGTGTCAGAGCTCTGTGGAATAACGCTCTGGGGAGAGGATTCACACTTTGAGAAAGTCCCATTATTTTGGCTCACAAAAAACTATGACTGGGCCAGAAAAAAGAAAACAGCTGAGGATTACATTATGGCTCTACCTGTCTCCTCTTCTGTTCTTCCCTACATGGAGTGTGTCCTGTCGGCTGGTGCGGACCTGCCGCTGCTCGAAGATGTGCACTACAACTACGGTCATACTGAAGGAAGCGAGTGAAATGTGGTCGAAATGTGTCTGTTTGTAGTTGGCTTGTTCCTAACGCATGTCACATTCACATGTGCAAACTGAATCTATCAGACTGGATTCCGTGTGTCAAACCAGCGCTGAGTTCAAGTTAGATTTTATTTTATGCGCTGAAAAGAATTTGACGTGTGCACTGAACGTCTGGGCAGTGCGCAATTACGCATGCGCACACCTTAGAGGGAACATTGTTTGCAAGGTATTGTTTCACTGAACAGACATATAATGAAATCAGTTTCAGAATAGATTTCATTCAGTGTAAGACAAAGCCTTATTAGAATCCACAACCAACTACATGGAGAAAAAAAAAGTAAATATATTAAATTAAAATATGGAATATTCAATAAACTTAAATAAAGTCTGAGCTGACCTCTATTTACAAAGAAACCTGTCCTCACCCTCACCACATCTTGAGAACCAGTACACTCGGAGCTATAGCAACATTGTGATTGGAAAAGCAATAGAGATGTAATATAGGAAACTGCAGTAGACCACACAGCAATCAGTCCAGTCACAGCCCATTGGCAAAAGGTGAGGAGGGCATCTGTGTTGGCCAAATGAAGACTTCCAAACAGGAAATAGTCAATATCATTGTAATCCACAGGGGAGCTCTCCGTGAACTAAGGCATGGATAGAGATATTCTGATGCTATTTGTGCTTAGCAGACGATTGCAAACTTGAAATTGTACTTTGAATCAGTGTGTCTTTAGCATTTGTAAATTCATGTGGAGATGTTTTGAAAATAGTCATATTTCATGGGACAATGCTTATCTCCAGGCCATCTTTTCCCAGAGTGGTAAAAGTATATTTTTAAACCATCTTTCCCATTGTGTTTCATTGCATGCTTTGAACAAAATGTGCTAAAAAAAAACTACCAAAAGAGGAAAAATATGTAGAAAATCACAAAGCTCTGTTCCACCTTGTGATGCCATGCAGTAGTTTTCAAGTTAACAGCTCCTTTTACCTTTTGTTCAGTAGAGACGGGCAAATTCCAGCGCTGGAATTACCCAAATGATTCTAGTGAAGGTGTATGGAGTTTAAAAACACAATGGAGCACTTACTATATTATCATATGATATCACGCGTGAAAAGTCCCTCAGTCGTCCAGGTAGAATCCATGATAAAAGGAGAAGTTCAATTTGTCAACTGGACAAAGTTTGTTTGGTTGGTTTGGTTGGTTGTTTGGTTTTCAACCAAACAAACTTTGTCCAGTTGACAATTTGAACTTCTCCTTTTATCATATGATATCACGTAATAGCATAATATGGGGCCCTTTAATCTATTTACCCACATGTAACAGAGCATTTTACAACACATACCATTGTAATGTTTAGTTCATTTGTGTGGACTTCTGAAATTGACACAGTGATGGGTGCTGGCAAAAACCCAACATATTCACAGGAAAGGAAGACAAGACAGATTAGGTTTTTCAGAGAGAAAGCCCAGATCACAAATGCTCTGGCCACAATCTGCTCGGAGCGTTCTGGCCCTCTGTGCCCTCCGCTTGCGTATTTATTCAGTTTTTCACAACCCTAGTTACACATGGGCAGTCCTGCTCATAAGGGGTGGGGGAACACGTGGCAGGACAGCCGACAAAACATAATCATTAAAGCCAAAACATAATCATTAAAACCAAAACACTTATAAGATAATTCCATCTCTCACAGGGACAATGTCACTGTGACTTAGATATGGAGGAGCCAAGCTGTCTGCTTATGTCTCCCCTCAGATATCTGGCTTTGCTGCAACTCAAAACATATGATCACAAGTCACGTACACACTTTTGAAACTTCATTTCTAAAAATTGACGAATCACAAAAGTTAATAATATATAATTATTCCATCACACAGTTTTTTGAAGCCCACCGTTACAGTCAAGATCGCGTCTTTCAACAGCATTATGTGAAACAATATGGTAAAAATGTACATCATATCTTGGTATTGATATACAAAAAGAGCTATGGAGCTATGTGCAATTAGAGTTTCAGTTTTGTGGCTGCAAACAGAAGCTTGGATAGCAGATGACACTGCTATCCTTGCCTTGCTCAAAGACAATAATTCAGTTATGGACTATTACAGCACAATCACAAAATTCACCAGGTGGTGCAGTGAGAACCATCTCCACCTTAATGTCAGTAAAACTAAGGAACTCATTTTTACCCCCCCCCCCCTTCCCCCCTCACTACAGCCACCCATCATCATTAGCAGCCAGACAGTAGAGACAGTGGACACTTTCAAATATCTCGGAGTCACAATAGACAATGCACTTACATTTGATCAACATACCACAGACATTTACAAAAAAAGCCATCAACGATTGTCAATAATCAGAAAACTTAAAGGACTCTATGTTTCTCCACATCTGTTATTACTATTGTATCAATCCATCATCCAGTCTATTCTGTTGTATTGTTCTACCTGCTTTTTCAATATGCTCACTGTTAAAAACCGGTCTAAACTCACGAAGGTAACTCATACAGCTGCTAAAATTATCAGACTCCCAACACCCAACCTTGCAGATCTCAACAACAGGGCTATTGGACGCTTTGCACTTTCAATAGAACAGGACCCCACTCACCCACTACAGGAGCACCTCACCCCTCTGCCCTCAGGACGGAGGAACACCTCACCCCTCTGCCCTCAGGACGGAGGAGCACCTCACCCCTCTGCCCTCAGGACGGAGGTGCAGGAGGGCGCGGTTTGGCAGAAGCCTGATCCCTTCAGCCGTGTTGAGCCGCATTTTGTAATAACAGTGCATTTTGTAATAAACGTCCAAAATGTAATAACTTTTTCATTTCATTTTGTCATAAACTGCCGCGTTTTGTAATAAACTGCCCCAACGCATTTTGTAATAAATTTTGCCGCATTATGTAATAAGTTATTACATATTGAGAAGATTATTACAAAATGCACTTGCAACATTTTTATTCTCTAGGAAATGTAATAACATGGTGCATTATGTAATAACAATTCTAAAGCATAGTTTATTTGTTTGTTAATTGTATTTTATTTGACTTTAAAGTATTTGTAAAAGCTAGGCCTATTATTAGTATCACTGTATTAGCCTAGTAGCAGTACTTAGCAATTACTATCAGCACACTATTCAAAGGTTGCATTAACAGAGAATATTCTGTAAATTCCAGATTTTCTTTATTGGAAACCAAAACCACATCAAGAATAGTTATAAACATCCAACAAACCTTATTATGCGTCTTGTAATACAGAACAAAACTCTGGGTATCAAAATTTAATCCATTCGTAAACATTAACATATGCACATACAAAATAGAAACGCAAAATGTAATAACTTATTACATAATGCGGCAAAATTTATTACAAAATGCGTTGGGGCAGTTTATTACAAAATGCGGCTTTATTACAAAATTAAATGAAAAAGTTATTACATTTTGGACGTTTATTACAAAATGCACCGTTATTACAAAATGCGGCTCAACAAGCCATCACATTTTTGAACAACAGGCCCCGCTGAGTGTGCTGTAACACTTGTTGTATGTCTTTGTGTTTGTTGTGTTGTTGCTGTGTGTGTCAAACAGGCTCTGTGTACGTGAAAATGAATTTCCCCTTGGAGACAATAAAGTCTAAAGTCTAAAAGTCTAAAAAGTCTAAAGTCTAACTCACTTCTTGGCAAATACTGAAAAAACACTGACTAATTCAATAAAACTTCTACTTACTTACTCACGTACTGTTCTCTTGTTTGAAAAAGTGGGAGGTGGTATACTTGTGTGATTAAAATGATTTTTCACTGGGCATTTTTAAGAAAGTTTCAGTCGGTGTTTAAAACTTTCCTAATAGAAAAGAGTGTTACAAAATGTTCTGTTCTGTAACCACTTTGATCCAACACTTTATAAATGGCTCACATCTTCTGCTAATGCCACAAGTACAGCTCCATATTTTCACTTAGCCGCTAGAGGGCACTTTAGTTTTATGTAAAGCACGAGAATTCAGAATAGTATGCAGTGATGGTAATTCAATACATAGATAAGATAGTTACTTACACTTATATTTTTATTATTTTGAGAAAGAGAAAATATTGATGGATTGATTCATAACTTAAAGGGCCCATATCTGATCTATGTTATAATGCTGTTAAATCATCACTAACATGCCAGGGGTATGTTTTGTTTCATTCACACATGTTTAACAAATAAATGCTCCACTCTGTTCCACCTTGTGATGTCATGTGGTAATACAGGAAGTGCTCCACTGTGTTTTTAAACTCCATACACCTTCATTAGAATCATTTGGATCATTTTAACCATGGGATTGCCAATCTCTTATTCTGAACTAAAGGTAAAAGGAGCTGTTAACTTGAAAACTACCACTACATGAAATCACAAGGTGGAACAGAGGGTTTTTAACTTTGGAGATGTGGAGGAGATGTACAGTAAAGCAGGGTTACTCAAACATGTGTGAATGAAACAAAACACAACTACAGGTATGTTTTTGAAGACATTCTAACATGGCATGCACTACAGTATATAATATATATTATTGGTTGGGGGTCCGTCATCTGCTTGTTTCTAGAGGTATGTCATTGGTCTTCTTGGAATGGTCCATAGTATGACATTAAACAGCTATACCAGGCATGGGCAAACTATGGCCCGGGGGCCATATGTGGCCCGTTAAGCTTCTTAATCCGGCTCGCCGAACTTGAAGAAATTATATTAATAAACCTTGTTAATGTTTTAATTTCCCTGCAATTCTGATGTTTTCCAATAGCTGGCACACTACATACATTCACCTTTGTTGAGGTGCGGCGTTTTGCTCCACATTTGTGCTTTACTCTTTAACCCCTCAGCCCTCCTGTAAAGATGAGCAGAGCTAAGAAAAGAAAAGTGGACAGAGAATATCGAGTGTTTAATAAGGAGTGGACAAGTTAATATTTTTTCACCGAATACTTATCAATTGCTGTATGCCTGATATGCCAAGAGACTGTAGCGTTTTTTAAAGAATATAATATCAGCCGTCACTTTGCCACAAAACAGTCAACAAAAGAACAAAAGAACCTGAAGGAGAACAGAACTTTCAGTGCTTTAAAATAGTAACTGCTAGTAATTTTAAAGGGATATGCCACCCCCAGGTCAAATTTGGGCATCTCCCCACAGTCCAGAGACTAAAACAAGTGATGAAAAGCGTTTTCCTGGTCACCCAGCCATTGTCCGAGTCTGTCAGCACTGACCGCTGCGCGAGCTGCTGCTCCTCCGCGTTAGACTGGAGGCAACGGCGCCAGAGAAAGATTTCGGCCAAAAGGAATTAATTTGCTCGATGCGTTTCCCAATTACTTTCTGTGTAGTGCGCATTCATATCGAGTGCAAATAAATGTGCAAATCAACACGGAGAACTTGCCTTGGTCATTTTGGGTGGGAACTATTTTTCAGTGCGGAAAAATAAAGGCGAAGCACAAAGCACGCAGCGTAACGGGGGAACTCCCTTCCTGGTGCGTAAACAGGGATTCCCCTGGCAGCGTACTGCGTGCTTCGTATGTCTTTTTCTGCACTGAAAAATAGTTCCCACCCAAAATGACCAAGTCAAGCTCTCCGTGTTGATTTGCACATTTATTTGCACTCGATATGAATGCGCACTACACAGAAAGTAATTGGGAAACGCATCGAGCAAATTAATTCCTTTTGGCCGAAATCTTTCTCTGACGCCGTTAGACTCCATTCTAAGGCGGAGGAGCTGCAGATACCGCGGCGGTCAGTGGCGACAGACTCGGACAATGGCTGGGTGACCAGGAAAACGCTTTTCATCACTTGTTTTAGTCTCTGGACTGTGGGGAGATGCCCAAATTTGACCTGGGGGTGGCATATCCCTTTAAAAAAAAAGCTGTATTTTATGAATAAAATTTCCTGTGTTTTAAGAGTCATTTCAATAAATAGCTAAACTTGAAAGATGGACATTTTGTTGTAATGCTTTTGTTAATTTTTAATTTGAATAAAGCACATGTTTTCTACATGTCCCATGTTATTTTTAGTGTTTTTAACCAAACACTAAATCCACTTGCTCCTGGTCTGGCCCTTCTGTCAAATTTTAGAACCCTTTGTGGCCCACGAGTCAAAAAGCTTGCCCACCTCTGAGCTATACTTTACATTTATTCAATTACAGGTGGTTTTATAGCTCAAAAAATACCTAGAAAAACAGGCATTCTGACAGTCAGCGGGGTCGCCTTTCCACAGATCTGACCTGTAACTTCTCTCTGGTTTGGTCTTCGTGAAGATAGAAACATAACAGACAAAGCAATAACATCTCCACAGAGAAAAGCATTTGACGGACTCTCCACCAGAAACATTACACAATCCACCATTAAGTCAAAGTAAGATCATTTGTTTTTATCTTGTCTGGGACTGGCTGTGTTTACCTGCACACTAAAATCAAAAATCAGTTTGATGTGAGTTCATTTCTTTCTGATTTGACAAGGAAAATTATGCAAAAAATGTAAACTAATATGACAAAAACAAAAATATTGAAAATTCAACATGCTATTTGAAAATCAATTGTCCCTTTTCTTTCAAATACAACAGTTACTCTAAAAATCCATTGATTAACTTTTCCTGTAAACACACAACAAAAATCACATTCTAGTTATTCTTACTTTTACTTTTACTATCTTACTGGTTTTACATGTCATAGTAGTGATTAGTAGTAGTGATTGAAGCTACTGAAATAGGAGTAGTAGGAGCAGGTCTGGACTGGGACAAAAAAATGGCCCTGGCATTTTTGGCTTAGACCGGCCCCTCATAATTAGTCCTGGTTTAGTCCTGGTTCAGACCTGATTTAGTCCTGATTTAGACCTGATTAGTCCTGGTTTAGTCCTGGTTCAGTCCTGATTTAGTCCTGGTTTAGTCCTGGTTCAGACCTGATTTAGTCCTGATTTAGATGTAATTAGTACTGGTTTAGTCCTGGTTCAATCCTGATTTAGTCCTGGTTCAGACCTGATTTAGTCTTGATTTAGATCTGATTAGTCCTGGTTTAATCCTGGTTTACTCCTGGTTCAGACCTGGTTTAGTCCTGGTTCAGACCTGATGTAGTCCTGATTTAGTCCTGGTTTAGTCCTGGTTCAGTCCTAAATTGCCCCTAGGACTATCGGCCCACCGGGAAAATGCCCGGGATGCCCAATTACCAGTCCAGGCCTGATTAGGAGTTCTAATGCCCGTAGGAGTACTTTTACTAGGGTACTGTACTTCCAAGTCTGATTATAAGTATTCCAAATAGCACTTGAAATCTCATATTGCCACTACTGTATTGATGTATAACGCACTGTGTGAAAATGTAATGGTTTTGCGTGGATAGTAAGATGTGAGTTCAGTCTATGCAAATTAAAACACATAAAGTTTATTAATAATGAAATCTGAGCTAAACCTCTTTTGATCACTCCTAACCTTTGAGTGAAAATATCAGTGAGTGTTAGCAGCAGTGTGGGCGTCTGTGGGAGGAGGTGCACCCAAAATACAGTGAAGTCAAATTGAAATTAAAATGTAGCGCTTTGATCCAGATCTATTTTTGCCTCAAGAGTGGTTTAGAGTGTGCATGTACTTACTTTTCTCTGTTTTATTTTCATTTGGACACAGCGGGTAAGATGTCGATTGTCAGACAGAAGGAATTTGAAATGCAATAGGTACAATAAAGATAGAATGTACCGTATTGGCCCGAATATAAGACGACCCTGATTATAAGACGACCCCCTCTTTTTCAAGAATCAAGTTTGAAAAAAGACTTTTTGAACACCAAATTTAATTTTTATACAGAAAATAATTACAGTACATCTGAAACTAATGATTATAACAATATATTCAAGAGAAAAAGCATGTTATTTTGCCTCATTCAAATCATGCAAAAACTGTCTATCACATCTTAATATCTGAACATTTAAATATGTAAACTAAAGTGCAATCACATTTGTAAATGAATGGCTTCTGGTTTTTGAAATGTAAATAAACCAATCTACTGTGATAAAACAACAAAATTGCAATAACTGCATTAACCATCAAAGTGAAGTCTAAGTGAAGTCAGCTGCCGGTTAACCTGGCCGATCTTTGACCCACTTTTCTCCAGATTGTCGTTACGTTTCTCCATTTTCTGTTATCTCTTCTCTTATTTTCTTCTCTTTTCTTTCTTACCGCTATTTTTTTATTTTTCTTCTTCGTGACAGGGGTTCGCTTTGGCCTGGGGAGTTCAGTTCAGCATTCGCTTTAAAGATATCTGGCGCCATCTAGCGTTGTGAATGGGTATAATGTCTAGACCCCGAATGTAAGACGACCCCCACTTTTTCAGTCTTATTTCAATGCAAAAAACATCGTCTTATATTCGGGCCAATATTCGGGTATATTGATACTTTGCAGCTGATGTTATCAACAGTCCCTGGGAGTACTGGGGGTGTGATGCTAACTAGACTGCACTGCTCTGTATGAAGCTCTATTAGACTTTAATCCGATCTTCATTTAAACAATCTGACTGAAAGGGCTGACTTAGTTGGAACTACAGGTGAGCTGATATGTGCTGTGAAATAAGTCCCTCTCAAATGACATCATAATCCCAGGCAAACCATCTGCTCCTGAACATGGACAAGACCAAGGAACTGGTGTTGACTTCAGGAGAAAGAGGACACCAGTGGAGCCCATTACCATCCAGGGTCATGATGTGGAAATAGTGGACTACTACAAGTACCTCGGCGTTCATGTGAACAACAGGCTGGACTGGAGGGACAACAGTAATGCATAAGCAGGCATAAGCAGACTCTACTTCTACTTCATTGTGTGCAGCAAGTAACTGGAGATCTTCTACCAATCTATGGAGGCCAGCGACCTGTACTCCACTGTGATCTGTTAGGAGAGCAGCACCAGTAAAAGGGACATTGGATGGATTGACAAACTGATCTGTAAAGCTGGCCACATGATCGGCTGTGAGCTGGAGACATTTGTCAGAGTGAGGGACAGGAGGACACTGGACAAACTGCTCTCCATCATGGACACTCCTGCTCACCCACTGCACCAGACCATAGAGGGACAGAGGAGCTCATTCTCCAACAGGCTCCTACAGCTCAAACAGTGAGAGATACAGGACGACATTCATACCATACTCTATACAACTGTACAACAACTCACCCTTATGTAACAGATAATACTCCCTACAACTGTAAATAGCTGGGATTGGACATCTTATTTGATATTGTATTTTATATTTTATTACTTACTTTTTTATTTTATTCTGATTTGTACATATACATTTATTATCTTTTTAAAATTTTTATAATTATGTCTCATTTGACACCGGTCTCTTGCTCTTTTTTTGCTATTCCAACTTTTTTTTTTTTTACCCTCTGGTATATATTATATTTGATGAGTGAGCTACTGTACCCAAAACAATTTCCCTTGTGGATCAATAAAGTTTGTCTAAGTCTAAGTCTAAGTAGTCACAAGTTCACTAACATTCGCCAACAGTTTTTCAGTTAGTGACCTTTGAAAATCAAACTCAACACAGGACCATGAATGCTCGTATTGATCAAAGGCTCCTGGAAATAGGTTGTTTAAATCTGTTTTCTTTTTTTTTTTCTTAAAATGTTTTTGTCTGTTTGCTAATGTGTGCCTTGTGTCACCTGTAACATTCTGCTAATAGAGACACATGTAGAACACCCCCAGCATGATGTCCAAGTGCCCAAAGGTACAGTAACTCTCTGGAGGTAGTACATCACCTGGATGATTCCATAAAAACAGAAAGTAAAACCATATTTCAGTTTATGCCATATGGTAAATTACAGCCAAAGGAACATTCCTATGCAAAGAAGCAGGAGGGGGCCTTCCTCCAGGCCAATTAAGAGTCAGGTTTGTGGAGATGCAAGCCTGCTCACATGTTTTTCTGTGCAATAAAAACATCCAAAAGAAAAAAACTTTTATTCTTATCTATTTGGGTAAAAAGTTACATACTGTGTCTTTAAAGGGACAGTGTGTAAGATTTTTACCCGTTAATTACTGAAATTGAAGATACCCATTCAAAAATACATTGTTTTCCAAGCCTTTTCACTTCCATCATGAAATCAAAGTATTCTTTTGGACTTAGATATAGTCACATAAAAGGGGGATCTTCCCCATGCAGAGGCAGCCATTTTGAATACGAGAGCCGCAGAAGGACATTTGGGCTCCGCCTTCGCCTTCGGCAAGGCTCGTGGTTTTGGGTAAACAACACAAGCATGCTGCCGGATCAGACGTCGTAATGGATCTAACACGTGTTTTGGACTAAATTGTTTTACTGGATTTTATTCGCTGGATCCTTACGGACAAATTGAGAGCAAGTTTATGGTGAAATACAGAGTTTGACCTGTGCAAAGCATTCTAAGGTAAGCTAACCTCGTTTTGTGCTTTTCCGTATAAAAGCCCCATGTGCTCGGGGAGTGATTGTTGTGCAGGGAAATGAATTACATAGTCAAAAAGAGGAGACTGTAAGGTTTCATTTGATGTGTAGATTGTCATGGTACATGATCGAGAATGTGTGTTTTCATGAGAAAAGAAAGAAAAAAAAAACGGGACAGCGCGGCTCGCGACCCTCGAGGTCTGCCATAGCTAAAACAGAAAGTGCAATAGCACCATCCACCTATGCGCTACAAATCCTACACACTGGGGCTTTAAGCATTCCATATATAAGAACCAATTCCAGCGTATTATTAATATGACAAAGTATTGGCAAAACAATATATGAACGTATTATTTTATCATGTTTGTGTATTTTTGCATTATCCTGCTACTGCACATAGAAATCTCTGTTTTGTCAGTGGCTTACATCCTCTTTCAAAATCTCTTTTCAAAATTTTGGCTGCTATCCTTCACCACCTCTCCCCTGTCCTCTCCCCCAATCTCCATTTGTCCAGCCTCTGCTCCGGACCATAAAACCACCAAGCCTTCTCCGTGGGACAGGGGGTCAGACGGTGCCCTGTAGGTTGATGACTAATGATGTGAAAAAACACATTTTTCTGTCACGACATCATTGACTTCAAATGGAGAGGAGATACCACCCTCACAGCCAGAGCTCAGACCCAAATGAACCATGTGTGAGTGGACTTAAATATGGTGGTTTTGTGTAACTGTGAAGAGACAGACAGAACAGTCACACAAGGATGGTTTTCTTAATGAGAAAATGAGTTAGATTTTTGAAGAAGTGGTGAGATCATAAATTACCAGTGGGTATTGGAAAGTTAGGAAAGAAAGTTCAAAATGTTCTCCTCAAAATTCAGTTCACTACTTAAACTTTTGTGTTTGGTCCTATATTACACTAAACTGACAATTATGAGCTTTAAAGGTCCCATGGCATGAAATTTTCACTTTCTGAGGTTTTTCTGAGGTTTTTGAACGTTAATGTGAGCTCCCCTACCCTGTTTAGGCCCCCCTCCCCCCCATGGTTAAAAGTTGCGAAATGTCTAAACTGAGCATTTGCGATCCTTTTCTGCGTTACAAAAAATCAGAGCTCAAACAGGCGATTTTGAACAAGGCACCTTATTGACGTCAGATCGAAAAAAGAAATGCAAATGCAGTTCCACCCCCCGTCTGTCTGAACTCAGCGTCTCTGTAAGTCACGCCCAGAGAGTTTGGACTGCGGAGGAGCTACGCAATGCGAAATACGTTTTTTTTATTTGCCTGGAGGAACTTGCGAGTGTTTCTAGGCTCGGAAGTCTGAAACAGCAGTGGTTTAATTTCTGTGGAAATGTGTTTATTTTTCAATGGAACGCTTCCCATCTCTCCCCCCGTGCAAAAACACGGAAGTGGGTCACAGAGCGGAGCGGAGAGCTTGGCCACGCCCCCACCCCCTACTATAGGCCATCTCTGTCCTCCTCATTTGCATTCAAGCAACAACGCCCATAATGGAGTGTTCCAGAGTGACATTTATGACTCTTTCTCATCTTATCTCTCTTTCTCATGCACTGAGTGTTGATTTTGAAGAAGGATTCATTTACAGTATTAGGGAACCATTAAGGAGCCATATAAAAGCATCAAGAAGTACCATGTCATGGGATCTTTAAGTCATGTTGTTACTTTATCAAATACTTACCAGGAGTTGTGTTTTGTTTCATTCACATGTTCGAGAAATCCTTTATTATTAGTCTGTCTCCATCTCCAGAGCGCACCTTGTGATGATACGTTTTAACTTTGTTCAGTAGAGATAGGCAATTCCAGAGCTGAAATTAGCCAAATGATTCTAGTGAAAGTTTATGGAGTTGAAAAAGACAGTGGACCACTTCCTGTATTATTACATGACATCACAAAGTGGAAAAGAGTGTTTCAAGAGACAAACTCAGCCTAAATATGCAGGATTTGTGTTAAACAGTGTTGGGCAAGTTACTCAAAAACTGTAATGCACTACTTATTACTTGTTACTGTCATTTTAAAGTAATGCCTTACATTACAATATTACTCTAAATAAAAAGTAAGGCATTACACTACTTTTGCATTACTTTAGTTACTCTCGCCAAAATGACTGGAAATAAGGATTTGGCATCTACAGAGCAAATCTCTCATGTGTCATGACTTTCACCTGCCTCCAGGAGGTTTTGGGAGCCTGCAGACTGAAAACCAACATGTTCAGTAATTGCTTCTTACCCACTTACAATACCAAAAGATAAATCGTCCTTTCCCTTCTTGCCACACCTTACCATGCACTCCAGCACCTGTTCACTGCCATCCTCTTCAATTCTGTAGCAAATGGCATTTTCACATTTGGTATACACATCTGTGAATATAGCCCATATGTATAGCTATTAAGATAGTTCCAGCTGTATTGCCCTCTGTTGCTAGCAGCGACCGGGATCTTGGAGATAATTTTTCGGAAAGCGGGTGACTCCACCGTGGAGAGTGGCAGTATGTCTTCCACAATATACTCGGCAACGAGCCTTCTCACCTCTCGTGGCTGGAGATTCTCTGGTCGGTCAACATCAGTTTCGGCTGCTTTGTTGGGGTTGTATGGTTCCCTGTCCCATCCCCTCCTTTCCTGACTAATTTCGTGGTGCTATGGCACCTCTGCAAGTGCTTCGTCAAATTGCTTGTACTGCATTTCGACGTGGAAAGAGGTTTGGGATTCACACACAGTGTGCATTTAAATAAAATGTTCTTGGAGTCCTTATTTTGAAGGAAGTGAAAGTAGTGGGTGTATGCCCATCTTGAAAAGGAGCTAGCACTATCCGATTCTTCTGGTTCTGTCATCCTTTGTCAGTCTGCCAGATCGAGATGAAGTAAAAGGAAATGTAATGTTCTGCGCGGACTTTTATATCACTAGCTGATCTCGCGGAACTTTGTAGGAAATGTAATGTTCTGCGCGGACTTATCAGATTCAGTAGCTGATCTCGCGGTGATCCGCGAACTTTGTATGAAGAAAACGCAAAACCCACAAAAACAAAGCAGGTTAAAAATGCATTGTAATGTGCGTTACTGGCATTGTAACGAGTAATATATTACCGATTTTCTTCCGTGTAATGCGTTACATTACTGTGTTACACCAAAAAGTAATGCATTACAGTAATTAATTACTTTTGTAATGAGTTACTCCCAACACTGGTGTTAAACATGTGTGAATGAAAACACAAAACACAACCCCAGGTATGCGTGTGATGAGGAAACAACATTATAACACAGATTTAAAAAAATAATAAGATGGACCCTTTAAAAGATGACCAAGATTTATAACGGTAAAGTTGCTTTTGTATTGTTATATGGATTTTGGAGCACCATAAAGTAACTACCCATTTAAATGTTATTGCATAAGGTAGTGCTACTGTTTGGTGGAAATGATACTAGAAAAGAGATTTCTGTAGGTTAATGCATGGTCACAAGAACTGGGAGCCTTATTAGTATTATTAAAGGCGCATGATTTAACCTTTTCTGATGCAGAGCTTGCCCCCTGTTTGTTATTGCTTTGCATGGAATGTTCCACAGTAAGAAATGATGACAAACTTATATCCATGGCGACAAGCAGGCGATGCCACCAGGTCAACTACAGGTCAGATCTGTGGTGAGTTGATCTTGCTCACTGTAGAGTATGTGTTTTATTAAGTTATTTGTGAGCAATAAAAACACCTGTAATTTAATAAATGCAAGATAAATAACACTCAATCTGCTTCTGAGATAAAAGTGGCTAAATCTCACTTATATTGATAAGATGAACTGAAAATCAATTGATAACTGTGGTGGTTAGCTAATGTATTCAAGATATGTAATGATATAATAATAATACATATATTATATATATTGATGTATGTTAAAACTCTAAACATATTAAAATGAATGTATGTGAATGTGCAGACAGGCTTTCAGATAGAACTGGTTGCTTATAGACACACTACTGTTTCTGCCTTATTTTGCATAAATTTCCTATTTTGACCCAATCCTATATCTTGGAAACTCTAGCCAATCAGCACTTCTCACTTACTTCTTCTTTATTAGTGACCTAAACCAAGAAAAAAATCACTACTTTTGTTCCGGAAGCATTTTGCTTGTAGACCAGTGTAGTCTATCTTTAGCAGCAGGTCATGGACCCAACCAACTTAAAGGAAAATTAACGTTTTTTTTTACAATCTGAGCCTTCTTTCGGCAATAAAACAAGTAGTTTTACTCACCCATAGCAGTTTGGTGTCAATTGGAGCAGTATCGCATAAGTTATGTTGAGCCGTTCTGTTCTACTAATGATCCCGTATCCGTTAGCGTGAGTGCTCGGGGCATTACTTTGCGGTGTCCAAATAACACAAACTTTAGCACTTTTCAAATCACAGAAGATCGCTGTGTCAGGGTAGACTTTTAGTGGATTCCAAAACGGCCTGAAACCCGATATCCAGCTATAGTTTCATTTGATGACGTCATCAGAGAGGACAGTGCGCATGCGTGAACTCAGCTGTTTTGTAAACACCGCTAGTCCGAAAGAAGCTAACACCGCTCTGAACTTTACTTTTCTGTTGCGATATCGGGTTTCAGGCCGTTTTGGAATCTACTAAAAGTCTACCCTGACACAGCGATCTTCTGTGATTTGAAAAGTGCTAAAGTTTGTGTTATTTGGACACCGCAAATCAGTGCCCCGAGCACTCACGCTAACGGATACGGGATCATTAGTAGAACAGAACGGCTACAACATAAGTTCTGCGATACTGCTCCAATTGACACCAAACTGCTATGGGTGAGTAAAACTACTTGTTTTATTGCCAAAAGAAGGCTCAGATTGTTAAAAAAAAAAAATCTAACAGAAAAGCTGCAGAGTGCTCCTTTAAATAGTATTGTATAGTCTTGTATTGTTTAGTGCTACTGAATTCTTGAGACAGACACAGGCAGAGAGGTTTTTTTTTTTTTTTTTTTTTTTTTTTTTTTTACAATTTTGCCTATATTTTAACATTTTGATCAACCATATTACCTTCAATTCTCTGTTCTCTACATAACTGCACCAACAGGCTCACTTACTGGATCCATGCCTTCCCTTTAATCATCACATGTCCTCTCTATTTTGATATAAAAATGATTTACTGCATACACCCCACTGTGCCATAAACAATAAATTAAGCTGAGAGAAGAAAATATGCCTTCTCATGTATGCCCAATGGTAAATATATGCACAAATAGCCCTGCATTTCCATAAACTGCCAAGCCTCCATGCATACAGACTACCCTTTTAAAGCAATCATTACATCTCCACTGGCTCATATAGAACAATAAGAGAAGATGCATGCTAATAAGGGGTAGATGGAGGTGGGAAGGGAAAGACTCACTGTACGGTTGGAGCCCTATGTTAAATATATGGCTTTCAATGGCAGAGCAGTATATACGCAGTAACAGGTGAATTGAATAGTATTGATGAACTAGTTAGCTTGGTCAATGGTCAGGCACGAGGGCACAACACAACAAGGATTTGGTGCTAACAACCTGAAGCTAAATGCTAAATCAGTGGTTTAAAGGCTCAGTGAAGTGTATGTTTATTATCGATGAATTCAGGGCTAATTTGGGGAAGATTTGGGGTTTTACATGTGAAATGATTAAAGGTAGACTTAGACTTAGACAAACTTTATTGATCCACAAGGGAAATTATTTGGATACAGTAGCTCACACATCACAATATAATATATAACAGAGAGGAACAAAAATAGATGGAATAGCAAAAAAGAGCAAGAGACAGGTGTCAAATGAGACATAATTATAAAAATAAAAAATTATACATGTACAGTGGTACCTCACCTTACGAAATTAATTTGTTCCAGAAGTGGTTTCGTAACGTGAAAAATTCGTAAGTTGAGTAGCTATTTCAATGGAAAAAGCCTGATTCGTTCCAAGGCCCCGATCCAAGTTTTTTTTTATAGTGTAACTTTTTTTATAGTGTAACATTGTGTTCTGATTGGTTTCTCAGACTGGATTTAAACTTTTCTCACATTTGTCTCTCGTTTAAACACTCAAACTTTCATAGATTTTCAACAAAATGTATTAATAATGAAGTGTGGGGGGAAGGGGGAGGGGGGAGAAGACTGCGCTCTGACACGTGTGTGATAGCGGCATGTGTGACAGCTGACCCGGCGCGGGGGCTGTCAGCAGGTCTAGACCTGGACTAAACCAGGACTAAGCCTGGACTAAACCTGGTTTCGTTTCGAGTCACAGCTGAGGCGCATGCAAGAGCTGCTCTAGACCTGCCCGCGTAAGGTGCTCACAGAGAGGCCTGGATAGAACCGTGAGGTCGGCCTCTTCAAGACCTCCAGGCCGGTGACCGGGACAATCCCCGGACCCATAGGGAGCTCTTAAGGTCAGTGTCCCCCTGGGTCGCTGGATGTCTGGGGCTCCGTGCCTGGAGTGGCCCTGGAGAGCAGGTCTAGACCGCTGCTCTTGCAGGCGAGCAGCGGCTCGCCTCAGCTGTGACTCGAAACAAAACCAGGAAATAGACCCACGCGCGGCGCTTTAATCCACCTGGTCTAGTCCTGGTCTAGTCCAGGTTTAGTCCAGGTTTAGTCCAGGTCTAGACCTCCTGGCAGCCGGGTCAGCTGTCACACATGCCACTATCACACACGTGTCAGAGCGCAGTCTTCTCCCCCTTCCTCCTTCCCCCCACACTTCATTATTAATACATTTTGTTGAAAATCTATGAAAGTTTGAGTGTTTAAACGAGAGAGAAATGTGAGAAAAGTTTAAATTCAGTCTGAGAAAAGCGTATAATGTGTGTGGCTGAGCGCGCATTATTTGAATTTTTGAGATTTCGCGTTTTGTAACTTGAATTTTCTTTTGTATCTAGAGACCAAAATTTACCGTGAAGGCGTTTCCTAACTTGAAATTTTCGTTTGTTGGGTCATTCGTAAGGTGAGGTACCACTGTATATGTCTGACTCCTGTGAGATTTTGGCTATGTTATAATGTCACTGAGTTGTGTTTTGTTTCATTCACACATGTTGAGTAATCCTTTATTATTAGTCTGTCTACATCTCTCAAACTCAAAATGTTCTATTCCAAGCTGTAGTTTTCATGTTAATAGCTAACCTATGTTTCACCTTTATTTCAGTAGAGATTGGCAATTCCTGGGCTATCCAAATGATTCTAGTGAAGGTGTATGGAGTTTAGAAACACAGTGGAGCATTTCCTGTATTAGTACATTACCACATGTTTGAGAGAAAAACCCAGCCTAAATATGCAGGTTTGTGTGTTAAATGTGTGTGAATGAAACAAAACAAAACTCCTGGTATGTTCTTGATGAGGAAACAACATTATAACATAGATCAGAAAATGGTGCAATTAAAGTAAAAATAACATATTAAATTGCACATGTAATGAATGTGATAAGTGCTACAAAAAAATCATCAAAGTTCAGAAATCCGGTTATTAAAAAGCATAGATGTTTGAAAATATGTAACACGCTTAATAATGCCAGGATAATTTGGGACCCAATTTATAAGAAGAAAGCTTTACTAGGGGGACATCTGAATATTCGTAGTATGGTATCAAAACGCGAACAATTAGAGCACTTGTTATGTGATTCAAATATAGACTTTTTTGGGCTGTCTGAGACTTGGTTGACCAGTGCCTCTCCTGAATCTGCAATATCCCTACAGGGTTTTAATGTTTTTAGAAAGGACAGGGTTCAAGGAAAAGGAGGGGGTGTATTATTATATGTCAAAGATCAATTCAAATGTAATCCTATTGTATGGCCCAGTAACGCATAAGAATGTGTTGGCGTAAATATTTCTCTTTCTGCTGAAATGTCATTATCTGTAATCTGCCTTTATCGTAAGCCTTCAACTAAATGTGATTTCTATGATCAACTTAAAGATCTTCTTAAAACGTGTAATCATGAAAAGGAAATATTATTATTTGGGGATTTCAATATAAATTGGGAGGATAAAAAGGACAGGAAAAATGTAAAATGAATAACTGATCAGTTCAATTTTATGCATCCATCCATCCATCCATTTTCTTCCTCTTATCCGGGGCCGGGTCGCGGGGGCAACAGTCTAAGCAGGGACGCCCAGACCTCCTTCACCCCGGACACTTCCTCCAGCTCCTCCGGGGGGACCCCAAGACCCAGACCAGCTGGGACACATAGTCCCGCCAGCGCGTCCTGGGTCTTCCCCGGGGCCTCCTCCCGGTGGGACATGCCCGGAACACCTCCTGAGGGAGGCGTCCAGGAGGCATCTGGAACAGATGCCCGAGCCACCTCAGCTGGCTCCTCTCAACGTGGAGAAGCAGCGGCTCTACTCCGAGCTCCTCCCGTGTGACCAAGCTCCTCACCCTATCTCTAAGGGCCCAGCCACTCTACGGAGGAAACTCATTTCGGCCGCTTGTATCCGTCATCTCGTCCTTTTGGTCATTACCCAAAGCTCATGACCATAGGTGAGGGTAGGAACGTAGATTGACCGGTAAATTGAGAGCTTCGCCTTTCGGCTCAGCTCTCTCTTCACCACAACGGTTCGGTACAACGACGCTGCACCAATCCGCCTGTCAATCTCATGCTCCATCCTCCCCTCACTCGTGAACAAGACCCCGAGATACTTGAACTCCTCCACTTGAGGCAAGGACTCTCCACCCACCCAGAGAGGGCAAACCACCTTTTTCCGGTCGAGAACCATGGCCTCGGATTTGGAAGAGCTGATCAGTTCAATTTTACGCAATTAATTGAAAAGTTGACCAGAATTACAAATCATTCTGCGTCTAGAATTGACTTACTCTTCTCAATAAACCTGAGAGAATTACAAAAACACACAATTTGCTAACTGGTCTTTCAGACCATAATGCTATCTTTTGTACAAGGAAACTGACCAAGCAGCGATTTGATAATGCAATTTCTAATAATGAAGGAAAACAACTGCCAATACGGGGAGTCCCCAAAAGTGAACAACAAAATCTGGAGAATGCTCTTAAAATTTTAAATTGGGAAAGTATAATATCGTGTGATGATACTGAAATATGCTCTGAGGTGTTTCTCAAAGAAATACAGGATGTTTACATGTTGTTTTCAAAAATACTAAATCGTAAAGGAAAGAAATCTCAATCTGTCCCATGGGTAAATTCAAATTGTTTGAAGCTTATGAAAAATAGAGATCAATTGTTAAAGAAATTTGTTCGTTCAAAATTGTCCATAGACAGATTAAATTATACAACAATGAGAAATAAGGTAATAACTGAAATGAGAAGGGCAAAAGCAATTTTTTTTTATTACGATAATGGAAAACGCCAATGGAAATGGAAAACTAATCTGGCAGAATATTAACAAACTTATAGTAAAACAGAAAAGGAAAGGTGGTGAATTAGAGCTAAAGATAGGAAACGAGCTTATCCAAGCACCAAAGGTATTAGCGGAAGAACTTAACTCATTTTTTAAAAGATCTGTAGAAGAAGTAGCAGCATGTTTTACTACACCTGAGTCAATAAGCGTTTCTTAAAAAAAATGAAGAAATGTTTGAATTAAAACCAATATCAGACACAGAAGTTATAAATATTATTACAGCTATGAAAAATTCAAAGGATTACCTGAGTTTTGATTCTGGATTCTTAAAAACACATAAAATGTCATTAGCAAATCCACTTAAACATCTAATTAATCTATCTATAAAACACTCCATTGTACCACAGACCTGGAAGAGAGCTATTGTAACTCCGATTTTTAAAGCAGGCGATAAAAGTGATATGAACAATTATAGACCAATAAGTATATTGCCTGTGTTTTCCAAGGTACTGGAAAAATGGGTTGCAAGGCAGCTAATCGAACACCTTAAAGGAAAAGTAAAGTTTTTTACAATTTGAGCCTTATTTCGGTAATAAAACAAGTTGTTTTACTCACCCATATCACTTTGGTGTCATATGGAGCATTTCCGGAGATGTTTTAGATTAGCGTTAGGCTAACGCCGTTAGCCTAGCGCGACTTATAGCCATAGCTCGGGGCATTCCGGCTGGTTAGCTCAACTGGTAAGTCACTGACTTTCCCCCTGGGGGTTGTGGGTTCAAATCCCCCCTGGGCAATGAGCTAACCAGTGTGGGTCCTTGGGCAAGACCCTTCACGGTACTGCCCCCCGGGCGCCGAAAAAAAAAAAAAAAGATGGCTGCTCACTGCTCCTGAAAAAAGGATGGGTCAAATGCAGAAGTCAAATTTCTCCCGTGTGTCACTGTGTGTCATTGTGTGTGAGACCAATAAAGGCCAATAGGCCAAGGCTTAATCTTAATCTTAAATCTTAATCTTAATTCCCTGAGCATGTAATATGCCCCGTGCGGGCTCCAAATAACACAAACTTTTTATCCATAGTTTACAGCTTTGCGTTCCATGTTTGGGTCCCGGGAGCTGAGAGCACACTCTGCGCATGCGCACTGACGTCCTCATCTACTCGAAACTATGGCTAAATCTTGGATTACAGGCCACTTTTGACTCAAACGAAATCGTAGACTAAAGACATCGAGCTTCTATGATTTGAAAAGTGCTAAAGTTTGTGTTATTTGGAGCCCGCACGGGGCATATTACATGCTCGGGGAATGCACCGAGCTATGGCTATAAGTCGCGCTAGGCTAACGGCGTTAGCCTAACGCTAATCTAAAACATCTCTGAAAGTGCTATGTGATATGGGTGAGTAAAACAACTTGTTTTATTACCGAAATAAGGCTCAAATTGTAAAAAAACGTTACTTTTCCTTTAATAGTGGCTTGGCTCCTTTGCATCCCATGCAATTTGGCTTTCGTCAGTACCATTCAACTGAAACTGCAATAACAATGTTTTTGGAAAAAGTTAAAAGTAAATTAGATAGAAATAATTATGTAGGGGCAGTATTTTTAGACCTGAGAAAGGCATTTGATGTAGTAAATCATGCTGTGCTTTTGTCAAAGTTGCATTCTTTTAATTTCTCTGACCAGGCTATAAAATGGATGGCCTCATATTTGTCCAACAGAAAACAGTGCACTGTGGTCAATGGAGTTAAATCATCATTTGCAAATTGTCCACTAGGTGTCCCTCAGGGATCAATTCTGGGACCGATTTTATTTTCTCTATTTATTAATGATTTACCAGATGTTTGTAAGGATGTGGACATACAGTTATATGCAGACGATGCAGTGATTTATACAAGTGCAAAATCATCAGAAGAAGCAGCTCAAATTCTTTCTTTAGCTCTAAGACATATTCAGAGTTGGCTTACCAAATCTTGCCTTCTCTTGAATACACAGAAAACAGATGTTTTCCAAAAAAGCTACAAGCATCAGACGTTCTAACGTGTTTTTTGGAGATCATGAACTGCAACTGGCAACAGAATTTAAATATTTAGGGGTCCTGTTAGATTCCACACTTTCCTTCAAAAAACATGTTAAAATGATATCTCGCACAATTAAGTATATTTCCAATTTTAATCAAATTAGAAGATCTTTAACAGATAAAGCTGCCATGATGTTTTTGCACTGTATGATTTTTTCCCATGTAAGCTATTGTATAACAAGCTGCTCTCTGACAAACCAATAGAAGGGCTATATAAAAAAGCCTTGAAAATTCACCTTTCACCACTGTAACATCCTTTTAAAATATAATCTCTTGAGTTTTGAAAACTTCATAAAATTTAAAAATGCATGTCTCATATACAAGAGCTTACATGGGCTGGCACCACCACCTCTAAACGAATACATTAAGCACAGGAGCACTTTATTAAGAACTACCAGAGCAATAAGTAGAGGCGACTGTGAGATTCCAGGGAGAAAAACTACTTTTGGTCAAAATGTTCTATCATATAAAGGCTGTGGCCAGTGGAACAGTCTGCCCACCTTTGTAAGAGAGGCACCTACTTTCACAATGTTTAAAAGTTACCTAAAGGAATGGCTAAGATCAACTCAAACATGTGAGCACAATCTATAAGAACAGGAACTTTAGGGAGGTGCAATACACTTAGCACTTATGCAATACATTCAGCACTGAGCACTTTAGGACTTGTGCAATATGAACTGTGTAACCCTCCCGAATTTATGTTTTTTGATTATTTTTGATTGTGAATCGCTCCTGTGTGTAATCTGTGTGTTTAATGTATTTTTCTCTTGTTTTATTGTATGTGTGACCTTTTAATTGGCACCATCAACCTGTCCAGGGACAACAGATGGAAATTAGCCTGTGGCTATAATCTGGCATATTTACATATATATTATATGTTCATTAATGTGCACTGTCCCTTTCAAATAAATAAATAAAATAAATAAAAATAAAAAACAAATGTATTTCTGGTCACTAATGATCTCCTTTGATGTCTGCTGTGTATTTTCGCTCCATTAAACCCAGTCTGGAATACACAGTTGGAAATGATCCATCAGTGAGATAAACCACTGTGGGACCAAATACTACTAGCTCAAACAGGCTCTTTAACGTGTCAAGAATTTGCAGGACAACACTAACATTATAACAACACTAAACCAGGACTCAAATGAACTGAATTCTCTTGAAATGTTTATACTACCTTAAAGCTACATCTGTATTAGATTGGCCAGTGTTGGATTCTCACAAAAGACCACTTAGCTGCGTTACTGCAGTCTGACCATGTGCCAGTTTTGGCCTGACAGGAGAAGACAAAAGAGCACAGGTGAGCCTGAACAAAGGCCAGGTGAGGTGAACAGGTTTCACATCGGCCACCTACTAGTGAAACAAAATAAAATAATTAGGGCTGATAGTTTAATGCGTTAATTAGATTAACCACCAAACCACGCTCGCAGAATTTGGGAAACGATTAAGCAAAGCAACCGCAGAAAAACTGACAAACTCAATCGCAAAGTGGGTTCACTCGCTCGATCGCTTGCTCACTCACAATCTGTCTCTCCCTCTCTCTCTTTCACACACTCTTAAAATGTGATTAATTAATTACAAATCCTGTAATTAATTCATTTTTTTTTTTTTTTTTTATCGCCTGACAGCACTAAAAATAAACTTTTAACTCTACTCCTCTATTTGTCTCTCCCAGGCCTTTCTGTGTGTGTTCTGTGTGGAGTTTGCATGCATGGTCTGGGTTCGATCCCCGGGTCACCCGAGCCTTTCTGTGTGGAGTTTGCATGTTCTCCCCGTGTCTGGGTGGGTTTCCTCCGGGCATCCGGTTTCCCCCACCAACCCAAAACATGCACCATAGGTAAAATCCTCCAGCTTAGGTCCTGACCAAACCGAAGCAAGAAGATCATGGAGATGGTCCCCGGGCACAGTAATGTGCTGCTCACTGCTCCTGATAACAGGATGGGTTAAATGCAGAGAAGAATTTCTCCTGTGTGAGATCAATAAAGTCACTTCTTAAAGGTGCACTGTGTAAGTCTTCTGGACAAGGGTTATTGATACGTATGGCATTGAACTAAATGTATTTTGCATTTACTCCATTCCGATGTTTTTATGCTAAAATAAATACATAGATATTTTTTACTGTAAAAGGGCTTGTCTGTCCACAAATCTGCCCTGTAACTTGGCCTGGTGGAATCACTTGCTTTGCCCCTTAGATAATGTTACTACTGTGTAAGATTTCATTCAAAGCAATCACACCATCTTGGAAACAATCAGGTGACAGACCCTCTGCGAGCTTATATAGTACACCTCTAATTTATGTTATTATATAAATTTGAATCTACGCTACAATAGGTTAAAGGGACAGTGTGTAGGATTCGTGGCGCATAGGTGGTTACTAGCTATTCCACTTCCTCTTTTGGCTATGGCAGACCTCGAGGGTCACCCGGACGCGACGTACCGTCGACATCGCGCGTGCCCGCGCACGAACCGCGCACCGCTGTATACATAAACCGCGGTCCCCCGTTCACTTTTTTTTTTTCTTTTCGCATGAAAACACACAATCCCGATCATGATTCATGACAATCTACACATCAAATGAAACCTTACAGTCTCCTCTTTTTGACTATGCAATTCATTTCCCTGCAAAACAATCACTCCCCGAGCACATGGGGCTTTTATACAGAAAAGCACAAAACTTAGCTTACTTAGCTTACCTTTGAAGGCTTTGCACAGGTCAAACTCTGTATTTCATCATAAACTTGGTCTCAATCTGTCCATAAGGATCCAGCGAATAAAATCCAGTAAAACAATTTAGTCCAAAATACGTGTTATATCCATTACGATGTGTGATCCGGCAGCATGCTCCCCCCTCCCCCCCTCCCCTTCCCCTTCTCTCCTTCGCTCCTGGCTGCATATGAGAGCAGAGGACCGAAGGAGAGAAGGGGAAGGGGAGGGGGGAAGGGGGGAGCCATACGCAGCGCGGCTGTGCAGGAGCCGAGGCGAAGGATGAGCCCAAATGTCCTTCTGCGGCTCTCGTATTCAAAATGGCTGCCTCTATATGGGGAAGATCCCCCTTTTATGTGACTATATCTAAGTCCAAAAGAATACTTTGATTTCATGATGGAAGTGAAAAGGCTTGGAAAACAATGTATTTTTGAATGGGTATCTTCAATTTCAGTAATTAACAGGTAAAAATCTTACACACTGTCCCTTTAATGAAACACCATAATTTTGATGTACAATGCTTTTGTGCACTGTAAACTATCAGTATTTGATAAATTTAAAACATAATGTAATTTCTTGCATATAAAATATTCAGTAAGGCAGGAGGACAGGTTAGTAGCAGTGATAAATAAAATCCAATCTTGTTATACGGGTGTGGCACTGCGTACATTCTCAGGGGGGCTATTGGCTGATAAAGACACAGGCTGCAGAGTGGGGGAGGAAACCACTGAATGAATGGCTGACATGAGATTAATGAGCACCAAGGGACATCGGCGGGTTAGCCAAGACAAATGCCCTCTCCGTGATCGCACAACAAAGAACCAACAAGATGATAATGTTAAGTCAACGTACATTTGAGTGCTAACAGTCTCAGCTTTAGCCACAAAAAGCAGTAGGCCTATATAGATTATGATGAGTGTGGAATGAGTGATTGTTTAAAGGTCCCATGGCATGAAATTTTCACTTTCTGAGGTTTTTGAACGTTAATGTGAGCTCCCCTACCCTGTTTACCCCCCCCCCCCCATGGTTAAAAGTTGCGAAATGTCTAAACTGAGCATTTGCGATCCTTTTCTGCGTTACACAAAATTGGAGCTCAAACGGGCGATTTTGAACAAGGAAATTTATTGACGTCAGATCGAAAAAAGAAATGCAAATGCAGTTCCACCCCCGTCTGTCTGTACTCAGCGTCTCTGTAAATCACGCCCAGAGAGTTTGGACTGCGAATGCGCTAGGCAATGCGAAATGCGTTTTTTTTATTTGCCTGGAGGCACGTCCGAGTGTTTCTAGGCTCGGAAGTCCTTTATCTGAGCCTCTGGACCTTTGAACAGCAGTGGTTTAATTTTATTTTCTGTGGAAATGTGTTTATTTTTCAATGGAACGCTTCAAATCTCTCCCCCCGTGCAAAAACACGGAAATGGATCAGCTGAGAGCTGAGAGCGAGAGCAGAGAGTTTGGCCACGCCCCCACCCTCTACTATAGGCCATCTCTTTTCTCCTCATTTGCATTCAAGCAACAACACCCATAATGGAGTGTTCAGAGAGAGAAAAATTACTCTTTCTCATCTTATCTCTGTTTCTCATGCACTGAGTGTTGATTTTGAAGAAGGATTCATTTACAGTATTAGGGAACCATTAAGGAGCCATATAAAAGCATCAAGAAGTACCATGTCATGGGATCTTTAAAGGTTCCATCTTTTGCAAAGTTGACTTCTGTGAGCTTTAAGTCACATTAGAATAGTGTTACGTCATCAAAAACATACCTGGAGTTGTGTTTTGTTTCATTTGGACATGTTTTATTAATCCTCTGTTTACATCTCAAAAGCTCAAAATGTTCTGTTCCACCTTGTGATGTCATGAAGCAGTAGTTTTCAAGTTAGCTACTTTTTATCTTTTGTTTAGTAGAGATGGCAACCAACTGATTCTCGAAAAAGGTCTATGGAGTTTAAAAACACAGTGGAGCACTTCCTGAGACCCACCCATTCATTTGTGTCCTTTATAGTGGACATCTTTTAAGTTTTGAGATAGACTCTAGTTTGTGGCTGTACTATGATTAAAATAATAATAATAATAAAATAAATAAATAAATAAATAAATAAATAAGTAAGTAAATAAATAAATAATACATACAAAATAAAAATAAAACATAAAAAATATACAAAAAAATGACTAAAAATAAAATTAACAAAATGTAAACGCTAAGGTGTTCATTTACCTCCAAATAGAAAATTAAAATAATAATAATAATAATTTAGATACACTTTTTTTCTTCGGGTCCCAGGAGGATATGACATCACAAGGTGGAACAGACTGTATTCTGTAAAATACAGAGTAAAATGGACCCTTTAAGTGAAGTGGGTTAGCCAAGTTATATTTGCACAACAAAGAAAGATCTAACCAACTAGATAATAATAAGTTATCATAAAATGTAGCACTTGCAGTCTAAACTTTAACAGCAGCCAAACAACAGCTACTGGTTTGTGAATGAAGATATGACATGAGAGTGAAGTGAAATTGGTTAACACAGAAAACAAGACGACAGTGTCATAAATAAGCTTCAAATTGAGTGGTAATCGTCCCAACTTTGACAGCAAACACAAACGATGAATGAAAGTAGAGTGAGTGATTGTAAAGTGAAGTGAGTTAGCGAACAAAGATTTATAACCAACAAGATAATAATTTTAGAAGTTGTCTTAAAATTTAGCGCTAACAGTCTCAACAATTTACAACAGTCACAACAGCCTGATTGTTTGAGTGAATGAATGTAAAATGATGGTTAAAGGAGAATTAAAGTTTTTTACAATCTGAGCCTTATTTCGGTAATAAAACAAGTTATTTTACTGACCCATAGCACTTTGGTGTCATATGGAGCACTTCCAGAGATGTTTTAGTTTAGCGATCTCCGTAATGTGAGTTCTCGGGGCATACAATATATGCCCCAAGCATGTACAGGGGGTCCTTGGGTTACGACGGTCTCGACTTACAACGTTTCGTGGTTACGAACGCGCCCCCATTAAAAAATATATATATATTACGCGTCATTGCGTCTTACGCGGTTTAGCGTGGTAAGAGATGTAAACAAACGCGAACGGCGCGCGGCGCACGGCGGAAGAAGATGCTTTGTTGTGGTTGTAGGGAGAAGAAGACGGCCTCGTGTGCGTGCCCAATGTGGGCGGAAGTACCTGATGTGGGCGACAGTAATAACCAAGCAGCGTAGTGGTCTAATTATTGAGATGGAAAGGTTATTGGTGCTTTGGTTGGAAGATCAAAGTCAAAATCCGACTTACGACGAAATTCGGGTTATTTTCGTTTGAGTCAAAAGTGGCCTGTAATCCGAGATTTATCCATAATTTACAGCTTTGCGTTTCATGTTTGGGTCCCGGGAGCTGAGAGTGAAATAAGCTGTGACTCCGCACATGCGCACTGGCCTCCTCATCTACTCGAAACTATGGATAAATCTCGGACTACAGGCCACTTTTGACTCAAACGAAAGCGTAGACTAAGACATTGAGCTTCTATGATTTGAAAAGTGCTAAAGTTTGTGTTATTTGGAGACCTCAAACATGTGCCCCGAGAACTCACATTACGGAGATCGCAAATCTAAAACATCTCGGGAAGTGCTCCATATGACACCAAAGTGCTATGGGTGAGTAAAACAACTTGTTTTATTACAGAAATAAGGCTCAGATTGTAAAAAAAAAAAACCCCGTTTATTCTCCTTTAACTAAATGCCCTATCATTGGTCAGACAACAAAGAAAAACCTAATGCTGCATTCATGTGGTCCCGGGGAACTCAGAAAAACATTTTTACAAGTTGAAAAATACACATGAACAGCTCAGGAGTTTGAGTCAATCCGAGCTGCCCGACTTCCACACGAGATGGATGAAATTTACATGAAACAATTGAAGCTCTTGAGCTTTACGTTTAGGGCTTCATTCATAAGAGCAACACATTTTTCTGCAAGACTCAACACTTCTGTTTAAATCGTCTAATTACCAATGTAACGTTAGAGTGATAGCTCAATTAAAACACATTTTTAAGAAGTCTTGTTGGTTAACTATTAGAATGAGCAGACTCAACATTGACAATAGCCTCAAAGAACAGTCTGACAGATTGTGAATGCATGAGAGTGGGCTATAGTAGTGAACGATTGTAAAGTGAAGTGTCAGCATTGTAAGGGCTAAAAGGACGGACATGGAGGCACAGATGGATAGGACCGGTGTCAAGGCATTTAAATAATGTCTCCCAGGTCTGTAGTTCAGTTCCTTTTTCAGAATTAAACACGCATCTATCACCCCAGCGTGGCTCGTTAGGGGAGAAGCTCTAACCAATCCCAATACAACCATTTATATTTGAACAAAGACGGAGGAGGGATTTTAATCTTTTTGTGTTCCTTTCTGTCACTCTGATACTGCGCCTGTCTTCTTCCCCTGTGTATTTTTTAAAGCTAGACTCAAATGTTCACGAGCAAAAAACCCTCTATAAACAGAGCATTCTTAATCAACAATAAATAACAAAGATCAAATATACTTAGAAAAGTAACGTTTTTTTACAATCTGAGCCTTCTTTCGGCAATAAAACAAGTAGTTTTACTCACCCATAGCAGTTTGGTGTCAATTGGAGCAGTATCGCAGAACTTATGTTGAGCCGTTCTGTTCTACTAATGATGCCGTATCCGTTAGCGTGATTGCTCGGGGCACTGATTTGCGGTGTCCAAATAACACAAACTTTAGCACTTTTCAAATCACAGAAGATCACTGTGTCAGGGTAGACTTTTAGTAGATTCCAAAACGGCCTGAAACCCGATATCGCAACAGAAAAGTAAAGTTCAGAGCGGTGTTAGCTTCTTTTGGACTAGCGGTGTTTACAAAACAGCTGAGTTCACGCATGCGCACTGTCCTCTCTGATGACGTCATCAAATGAAACTATAGCTGGATATCGGGTTTCAGGCCGTTTTGGAATCCACTAAAAGTCTACACTGACACAGCGATCTTCTGTGATTTGAAAAGTGCTAAAGTTTGTGTTATTTGGAGAGCGCAAAGTAATGCCCCGAGCACTCACGCTAACGGATACGGGATCATTAGTAGAACAGAACGGCTCAACATAAGTTCTGCGATACTGCTCCAACTGACACCAAACTGCTATGGGTGAGTAAAACTACTTGTTTTATTCCCGAAAGAAGGCTCAGATTGTAAAAAAAAACGTTACTTTTCCTTTAAAGTGTGTCCTGTTGTAATAATACATTTCATTTAGCCTCATTTACAATAAGAAGGTTATTTCATTGCAGTACTCTAATTATAAACCTAATGTTACCAATGACTATATAGCCTAGCAGCATGGTCATAGTTTTCAAATTCCTCATGTACAAAATCAGGTAAAACAACAAAAGATCAAATCAAAGATCAAAGTTAGCTTTATTGTCAATTCTGCCATATGTGTTCAACATACAGTGAATCGAAATGTTGTTTCTCTCTGGCCAGGTAGTGCAAAAAAGACAAAAAATACAATATAAAGACAAAACACAACAAAAACTATCTAAGACAGAGATCTAAAGTTAAACTAAAGTCTAAGATCTAAAATCTTAAAGCAGTGCAACATAATAAATAAATACCTATATACAGATGTCCAAAAGTGTGCAGTGTGCATCAAAAATGTGCAATGGAAGATACAGTGAAATGGTCATGTGCAATAGAATGTGCATTGAAGTTAAGATAAAAATAAATGTGCAACAGTAGTAATTCTAGTGCAATAACAGTAGTAAACAACAGTAGTAATAATGTGCAATAACAGTAGTAAACAACAGTACAACAGTAGTAAAATTCCAGTAGTAAATGTAAATGTGCAACAGTGCAACAGTAGTCCTTAGCAGCAGTTTTTTAAAGTGTCTAGAGTGATATGTCTTTTTATGGAATACAGGTTATGCCAATATGGGGGGTGGGGGGTGGGAGTTCAGGTGAGAGTTCAGCCTCCTGACAGTCTGGTGGATGAAGCTGTTTGACAGTCTGGTGGATGAAGCTGTTTGACAGTCTGGTGGATGAAGCTGTTTGACAGTCTGGTGGAGTGGGCCCGGAGACTCCGGTACCTTCTCCCCGAGGGCAGGAGGCTGAACAGGCTGTGTGAGGGGTGGCTCGGGTCACCCACAATGCTGGACGCTCTGCGGGTGAGCCGGGTGTTAAAAACACATTCACAGACACACAAAAAAAAAAAAAAATCAAAACTGGGACTTAACTGGGTCTAAACCTGGACTAAACCAGGACTAGAATGTGATGTTAGAGATATCCCATAATCAAACCAGGACTAAGAATAGACTATAACATGTGATTTGATTAATGTTGAAAAGGTACAGTGAATTCAGTAGGCTTCATAAACTAAAGGGACATGTGCAAAGTAGATTTTGAAGAGCTTTTAACTGTGTTTTATAACCCACTCAAAGTTGTGTTTAGAGGGCTGATGAATCTTTGAGACATCTTTTTTACTGTAAGAGCAAGCAAATATTGCCACCACTCTTTTCATAAGGAACAAGTATTAGGGCCATTTAACTGCAGACACAAAGGAGACATTTTATGCAAAATTGACTTTTTAGAGCTTTTCACCATTTAATAAATGTTTCCTCTTCTCATTTGCTCACTCAGAGTTGTATTTAGCGTTTTCATGCATGTCTGAGTAATCAGGGAGACAGTAATTGAGGAAATTAATGTAGAATATTATAGAAGATTGACTTTATTAATCTCACACAGGAGAAATTGTCCTCTGTATTTGACCCATCCTGTTATTAGGAGCAGTGGGCAACACATGACCGCGCCCGGGGACCATCTCCATGATCTTAATACTACTATAATACTACACTAAACTACCATAATACTGCACTAAACTACCTTTCATTATGCAGAATATGTTTACTGCTGCTGCTCTGTATGAATGTATCATGTTTGTCACGACCTCACTGTAAACTACTGTTACCTGTGCAATAATCTGTGCAATAACCTATGTGCAATATTTATACCATACTATGTGCAATACGAAATCCACATGCAACACCTACACCACACCATATTATGTGCAATCTATGAAATACTCTACTTACACCTTATTTGATCTTTGATTTAATCCTACCTGCACCTTTGTACATTGTACCTTGAACAGTAATCCCTCGTTTATCGCGGGGTTAGGTTCCAGAAATAACCCGCAATACGTGAAATCCGCGAAGTAGGACAACTTTATATTTTACAATTATTACACGTTTTAAGGCTGTAAACGCCTCACCACACACATTATACACTTTTCTCAGACTGGTATTAACATTTTCTCACATTTTCTCTCTAGTTTAAACACTCAAACCTTTGTAGATTTACAATAAAATGTATTAATAGTGAAGCGTGGGGGGGGGACACACACATGCGCGCGGACACGTGTGTTTGTTTTGGAACAACATATCCATGCCATGTGCGAAAGTCGAGTGGAAAGCGACCTGGATATCATTTTGGGCAAGACTCAAGCCACCGCTAACAGTGCCGAACTGCTAACAGACGCCTCTGAGCACCAGTCCTCACCACCCGACCAGGTACGAACACTTCAGCGAGGGGCTAGGTCTAAAGCCCCGATCAGCTCTACCATGAGGCTTTTCCCCCACTAACCTGCGCTCACAAGGGTTGGTTGCATTTCACCCCGGCTCCAATATCAGACCGCCCCGGAGTTCGGGGCATGGCTCGCCAATACTCCACAGCTCTCTAGGACGGGGTCGGGTTCGTCCGTTAAGCGTGAGGGAGGAAGACCCACTGTCTCCTCTCTGCGCGCGAGTGTCCTCCCCCGCTGCGGCTCCCTCGAATGCGGCTCCCTCCACTGCGGCTCCCTCGAATGCGGCTCTCCCCACTGCGGCTCTCCCCGCTGCGGCTCCCGGGCCAGGCCCATCCGTGTTGATTCTTGGCTCTTTCATGGTCCGGCTCGTGCAAGTAAACAAAGGCCACACCTCCTGTCACCCAGGCGCTCTCGTGAAGGACATCAGAGACTCTGTCCCTACCACCCTGCGTGACCATCCCTGGTTTAGACCTGGTTTAGTCCTGGTTTAGACCTGGTTTAGTCCTGGTTTAGACCTGGTTTAGTCCACGTTTAGTCTCTTAGCCAATCAGGACGCAGGACACAATGTTACACTATAAAAAAAATTGGAAAAAAATAAAAAGAAAGAAAGAAAAAAAAATCCGCGAAACAGCGAGGCCGCGAACAGTGAACCGCGATAGAGCGAGGGTTCACTGTATTTTTATTACATTTTATTACATATTTTATTATATTGTTTATTATATTGTTTACTTTGTTCTTCCCCTGCACTTTTGCAACACTTTTTTTTTTACCATGTACTATTACTGCATGTTATTAGTACTTCTGACTATCTTAGCGAGTCAACGGTTCTTCTGATCCTAAGCATTTCATTGCATTGTTGACCTTGTGTTGATTCTGCATATGACAAATAAACAATCTTGAATCTTGAATCTTATTGCTTAGGCTTGGTCAGGACCTAAGCTGGAGGATTTTTACCTATGGTGCATGTTTTTGGGTTGATGGGGGAAACCGGAGTGCCCGGAGGAAACCCACCCAGACACGCAAACTCCACACAGAAAAGCCCGGGCGACCCGAATCTTACGGCCATACCAACGTGCCACACGGGGATCCCAGAACCTTCTTGCTGTGAATCGTGAGTGCTAGCCACTCAGCCACCGTGCCGCCATTACTGTATATAAGAAATTCCACTTCTGTGCTGTACAAAGAGCACTCACTGCCAGCTCAATCCTTGGTATCTTGGCCTACGTCATCAGAGGTATAATAGTCCCTACAACAAAAGCAAAGCCACACTGGACTGCATTGAATGGAATGGACAAAACTATCACAATGTCTTGAGGGTTCATTTGTCAATGTCCCATGTCCTGTACTGATGGTAAATAAACTTTTGCGTTAGAACTCCAGATGCACACCTCTTTCTTCAACTCTTGAGCTACAATTTGTTATATAACAAATATGAGTAAAGTTTTAGAATCAGGGAAGGAAGGGAAGTTTATATCAGCTGACCAGAGACGTCACAGCAACCTTATGTGACCACTCTGAGGAAGACTAAATTTTGGTCTGAAAAAAGAACTTATTAATGTAAATGATCAGAAAACCAAATCAGTGTTAATATAGAGAAGACTTTTTCATTTAGTTATATTTAATTTGAAATATAGATGAAAAATAACTCTTTTAATTTGTAACATTTCAATGCATGTGTCTCGGGTTTGGCCCCTTCAGATATGGGCAGCTAATATTTCACAGTCAGTTCACTTCCATTTCTGTGATTAATTGCTAAAGGTCTTAATTGGTTTTGGTTTGTGGAAGTCTCTGGTCATTTCTCTCCCAGCCTCAGTCCCTCCCTTAATATTTACAGCATCATTATCAGGAGCCACACATGGTCACTATAGCAACGTCATGAGTACACTGTAGTGTGCAGTCCAGCCACACATCAAATAAATATGGTTACCCGGGCATAAGTATACATAGGCTGGTACACAAACAAATTATGGATTTTACATACAGTATACTATATGAAATCTGTAGTCATCTGTAGAAGAAAATAGTCACGTTTGGTAATCGCACTACTGACAGTTGCACATAAAACTAATGTTGCACATTATGTGTAAATATGTACATAGCACCTAGCCTGTATTCTTCATAGTGTATATTCAGTAAAGATTTTATTATACTTTTTTACATGCTCTCTTTATCTTATTTATCTATTTAAATTTTTTGCATGCTCTTGGCATCCAGGTTGTACAGGGAAACATGTTTTTTACTGTGCATATGACAAAAAAATCTTGAATCTTGAATTTAGAAAATTGAAAAATGAATCTTGAATTTAGCATTATAATCTCAAAAATAATTTAAATTACACAACATTGATTCCACAACAAAGAGACATACGGAAGAGGATTAGGGCCACATGAACAGATTTTTTTTTTTTTTTTTTTATTCTGAGGAAAAAAAATCTCAGAATTTCTGAGATTAAAGTCAACATTTCTGAGATTAAAGTCAGAATAATAATTTAAAAAAATCTGTTCATGTGGCCCTAATCCTCTTCCGTAGAGACAAGATGAGATTTTGACATCATTTGTAATAAATAAATTGTGAGGGTTTTGTATTTATTTATTTATTTATTTATTTATTTACTACCAGTTAAATACCAATATTCTTCAACCTTTAGAGAAGTGAATATAAGATGGTTTGATTAAATGTACACTTCCAGTCAAACGTTTAGACACGTCCTCTCATTCTTTCTACATTTTAAAAATACAAAAGACATGAAATATATGATGCAAGATTTGGGGAATTAAAGAAAGTGGTAGAGAAGAAAAAAGTGAAATAACGCAACAAAATTTTATATTCAAACCCTTTGCTATATTGCAGTGCTTCTCAATTATTTTCTGTGACGCCCCCCCTAGGAAGAAGAAAATATTTCACGCCCCCCTTCCTGCGCGCGACTATAAATAGTATTATTTGTCTAGAAAATTGTTATTAGAACACCATTGTATCCTTTTATTAACATTATAAACAAAAAAAAGAAAGAAACTTAAAACAAAGACTGCACTGAGGACTCAAATATTAATGTGTTTTTAATGCAGCTTTACGCACATTTGTTTACGTTTTACAGAAATGAAACTTAAAACCACCTCATTTGCATAAGCTAAAAGCACTGAAAAAATACGCTCTCTCGTTGTGCCACTGATGCGTCAGCTTCTGTCGGACTAAAGGACACGACTCAGTGGAATATACGTGTTTTTTCTGTGACAGAGGATGTTCTGTTAATGGTGAGACTGTGCGTAAATCGCATGTGAGAACGCCACTGCCAACTACTGTTGTTGATGTGCAATTACACTTAGTTCTAGTACAGTACAGCAAAAAAACATGTTTCCCAGGGTCATACGCGCCCCCCCTGGCATCACGCCACGCCCCCCCAGGGGGGCCCGCCCCACTATTTGAGAAGCACTGCTATATTGACAGTGCTGCAAACCCTTAGACTTCTTTCAAGGCTCATCCTGATGAAGTCTCCTGAAATGGTTTTCACTTCACAGTTGTGTCTTGTCAGGGTCAAGAAATGGCAAACATGTAAACCAGGGTTCAAAGCAAAGGGTGGCTATTTTTAATTTTCTTAATCTAAAATAAGTTTTCAGTTATTGAGATTTTTTTGTTTGTTTGTTTGTTTGTTTTTGTGTCCATTCATAGGTTTGATGCCTTCAGGGATAATCTACAATACAAATAATCATGGAAATAAAGAAGAAGAAAAATAAATGAAAAGGGTGTCCACATTTTGACTGGTAGTGTATTTTGTTGCATTATACTGCAAACAGCGCAAAGCCAAAAACACTAATAACATTTTTGAAGGTTTTTGTTTATATTCATGAAATCATTTTGTCCCTACATCATTTTCACTCATTTTTCCACCTCTCTCCACCTGTCTCCTGTCCGTGTGTTGGTTTGTTGGTTTGGACATTATTAAAAATCTGTCCACTCTTTGATATGTGGCTGCTGCAGTTATTGATGTCCCTTCATTACTCATTATTGTAGATTGCCTCCATTACTGCTGACCACCTCTTCTCTTTCTCTTCTTCCCTCCATTTCTCTCCCCCTCTCTCGCTCACAAACCTACAAACCTGACTTTTACACTCTTCCCCACTCCTTCCCCTGTCCCCTTTTCCTCTCCCACGTCCCCCTCTCTCCCTGCATGTTTCTCTTTCTTTCACTCCCCATCCCTTCTCCTCTTTCTCTTGCCCCTGCACCCCTCTCCCTTTACCTCTCGTCTCCCCCTTACTCTATCCTCCCATCCCTCCCTTCATACCTCTCTCTCCCTTGCTTTCTCATTCTCTCTCCTCACTCTATCTCTCTCTATCTCTCACTCACCCTAAATCCCCCTCTCTCCCTTTCTTTCTCATTCTCTCTCCTTACCCCCCTTCATTTCTCTCCTTCCCTCTCTCTTTTATCCCCTCTCCTCTCTCCCCTCTTCCCTTTCTACCTCTCTCTCTCCCCCTATATCTGTCTCCCTCTTTCTCTCTCTCCTTCTGTCTACCTCTCTCCCGATCTCCCTTTACCCCATCCCCTCTCTTTCTCTCTCTCTTCCTCTCTCTACCCCTCCCTGTCTCCACCTCTCTCCCCCTCTCTTCATCACATGTGCAGACGGAGCAGAGCTGACACACTCAGACTGTCCCACCTCCAGCGACAAAGATTATTCACTGAGATTAATGAAACTCAGCAGCCTCGTTCTCACAGTATCAATCATTCAAATGCTCCAATGGTGAACGAGCTTGGATCAAAATTTATTTATTTATTTATTTATTTACATTTACTTTATTTGTGAGACAGGGACAGTGCACAATCTACATTAACATTAACAGGAGAGCTGCATTGTGCCAGGTTGCAGCACTAGAGCTAATTTCCAACTGTAGTCCCAGGTGCAGGTTTTTTTTATGCTGGCGTCCACACCAACTGCAAACACATCATTTATACTCTATATGACCAGTATTGTAACATGGTACCTCTATTTCCTCACAGCTAAAGTCACAGTCCAATGACATGGTACTTGGTTCCCTAATACTGTAAATGAATCCTTCTTCAAAATCAACACTCACTGCATGAGAAACAGAGATAAGATGAGAAAGAGTAATTTTTCTCTCTCTGAACACTCCATAATGGGCCTTGTTGCTTGAATGCAAATGAGGAGGAAAGAGCTGGCCTATAGTAGAGGGTGGGGGCGTGGCCAAACTCTCCGCTCTCGGCTCTGAGCCCTCAGCTGATCCATTTCTGTGTTTTTGCACGGGGGGGATTTGAAGCGTTCCATTGAAAAATAAACACATTTCCACAGAAAATAAAATTAAACCACTGCTGTTCAAAGGTCCAGAGGCTCAGATAAAGGACTTCCGAGCCTAGAAACACTCGGACGTGCCTCCAGGCAAATACAAAAAACGCATTTCGCATTGCCTAGCGCATTCGCAGTCCAAACTCTCTGGGCGTGATTTACAGAGACGCTGAGTACAGACAGACGGGGGTGGAACTGCATTTGCATTTCTTTTTTCGATCTGACGTCAATAAGGTGCCTTGTTCAAAATCACCCGTTTGAGCTCTGATTTTTTTGTAACGCAGAAAAGGATTGCAAATGCTCAGTTTAGACATTTCGCAACTTTTAACCATGGGGGGGGGGCCTAAACAGGGTAGGGGAGCTCACATTAACGTTCAAAAACCTCAGAAAGTGAAAATTTCATACATGGGACCTTTAAAGGGCTCAGGTTTGATTTCCAGTTTGTGCAGTGTTGACACTTCATCCATTTTGCACATCTACTATATGTGGGGGCACAGAGTGACGGGGCACTGTAGGAAATAGCAACTGTAGCAACTGCAATTATAGAATATTTGTGTCAAAGAAATTCTATTATGTTCAAATATATTGTAAAACCACTGTTGGTCTGACCCACATACTATGATATCACATATGATATCAATATGACATCAGCACTTATGATAAAATGCGTTCCAGAAAGATAAGCCCCTGATTCCTCGTATCCTGTTTCAGTCACAAACTGTGTATGTTCCTATGATTTATGCAATCTGTGTGTCATGTGATTAACTCAATAAAAACTGAAGCGGCATTCCCATTGTTGGGAGACACTGGTGAACTGACCCAGGTGCGGTCAGTCTCTCTGTTCCCCCTTGCTGACAAGTAAAACTTCAACCTGGTGTTGCTGGTTGTTCCTTTTAGTAATACTGTGGCAGTATTGAATCTGTGATCTAACTCTGACCGTTTGTTTGGGTCAAGTGGCGACCTTTATGTAGACACAAAAAGTTCAGATTTTCAAAATAGACTTCAATAATCTAAAGAGACATGTGCAAAATAGACTTTGAAGAGCTTTTATCTGTGTTTTATAACCCACTCAAATTCATGTTTAGAGGTCTGATGAATCTTTGAGACATTTTTCATACCGTAAGAGCAAACAAATATTGGCACCACTCTTTTCAACAGGAACTAGTATTAGGGCCATTTAATTGGAGCACACACAATTTTAAGCTTTTTATCATTTTGTAATAATTTTCTCTACTCATGTCCCTACTCAAAGTTGCATTTAGTGTTTTCATGCATGTTTGGGTAATCTTTTTAAAAGCTTTTACCATTAAGGAACAGACAAGATCCCGTACTGCATTATTTAACCAGAGAGCAACAGATTAGTTTCTTTCATTCAGTCATTTTAGCTCAATATTGCCCAATGTAAAAAATATAAAATAATGATCTACCAGTGTCATAGACTATATGTGTATATATATATATCTATAGCAAAAGCACAATATATCTCCTTTAAAGATCCCATGACATGGTACTTCTTGATGCTTTTATATGGCTCCTTAATGGTTCCCTAATACTGTAAATGAATCCTTCTTCAAAATCAACACTCTCACTGCATGAGAAACAGAGATAAGATGAGAAAGAGTCATAAATATCTCTCTCAAACACTCCATAATGGGCGTTGTTGCTTGAATGCAAATGAGGAGAAAAGAGCTGGCCTATAGTAGAGGGTGGGGGCATGTCCAAACTCTCCGCTGTATCACATACAGACCTGGAGTTGGGTTTTTGTTTCATTCACACATGTAAACTCCATACACCTTCACTAGAATCATTTGGATAATTTCAGCCCTTTAATTCCCAATCTCTCCTAAACAAAAAGTCAAACTTGATGAACTTGAAAACTACCCCTTCATGACATGGATTTGGAGGATTTGAGCTCTGGAGATGCAGACAGACTAATAATGCAGGATTACTCAAACATGGGTAAATGAAACAAAACACAACTCCAGGTTTGTTTTTGATGAGGTAACAACATTGTAATATGGCATAAAGCTCTTCAGAGTCTATTTAGCGTAATATAGGATCTTTAAGTCCCTTTTCAAATACTGTATGTTATTTAGTAAAGTAAATTAGGGATTTCAACAATTAATCGACTTACAGTTAATTGTCGTTCAAGACGTTGGCCGAACAAAATGCATTAATTGTAACTAATCTCTAGAGGGCGCCACTCTGGAATGTGAACACGAGATGCAACCCACTCGCGAGAAAGACCATAGCGTTACATCATGTAACCCTTTCCTCTCTGGATGTTGCCGTACAACTCACAGTAGAGCTGGACCTAGAACCATATATTTTTGAAATGATAAAAGCATGTCACTTACATGCTTTTATCATTTCTTGATTGTTCTGGTTTGAGGCCCTGTAATGTTTTATGCTGTGTCCAGGGGCCCTGTGAAATGAATATTTTGTACTGTAACCCTTCACAGATTAAGGGAGAGAAATATTGTTGATGCCTTAGTTCAAAATAAATGTTGAGAATGTCCTAAAAATATCCTGGATTCACTGGTTTCATCATAATATGTAGACTAAATAACATTCTGTTATTTAATTTCTTCTGTTCCTTTTAATTTCAAGATTTCCATGCTGCAAGTGCAACAACTGACCCAGTCCTCAATTTATTTTCAATAAAGAATGTATTTTGTTATTCAGCATCAATACATTTGTCTGCTTTTTACTAAGGAATAATTAATTGAGGAATATACAATATAATAATACTATGATATATTTTTGACTCAGTGTTATGTTACTATAGCTTATATTCTTAAAGACCCTATTGAAACACTAAAATTCAGGTGAAAAACGCCGCTTATCAGTTAATCGTAAGTCGATCGATAAGGTCAATCAACTATAGATTAATGAATTAATCGATAATTTGCATCCCTAAAGTAAATCCTACTTACATCACAGTATTCTTCACTGGTATTGCCATAAGAAAGGCAAAAAAATGTATAGATGAAGAGCTGACATGAGTGATACAGTGTTGACCAGTGCAGACAGGATGGCAGTGTGGTACAGCTAATTCAAATGATCCTTCTTACTCACCTCTGTCCAGTCACTACTGTTAAAACACAAGCCTCTGTGTGAGTTATAGGCCACTGGATACTCTCCATGTTTATCCTATGGGCCTGGCTCTAATATGGGAAAAGCAGGAGAGGTGGAGAGAGATCTGACACATGTCTTTTATGACGCTAACACTGTCCCCCTGTGTAAAGCCTATGCAGGTTTGATCACATGCACAGAGCAGCATATGGAAGTACTTGTGAATGTTGGTGCTTAGGTTCGGCGGTGTTGTCTTTGGGTCTGGTTACACTTCACATGAACCGTCTTCTCACATCAGTCTCTCCGCATGTGTGTGGAAAAATCAAGTGGGGGAAAAAAATTTTATGGTTCAAATTTTACAGTAAACTCTTAAAAATCAGTGGTGGGAATAACACTCCAGTCACATCAGATCTTAGGATACAAGATAACCTTATATTAAAACCATAGACTGTATAAAGAAGTGGACTAAGGTAGTGTGGCTTTACCCATAGTGTTCGCATCCAGTCAAATGAAGCTCACCAAGGTTAGCAGTTATGCAGTGAATTTGGAGGAGAGTTGCATATTAGAAATAGGAATTGATTCAAGGACAAAATAGTGAAATAAAAACACCAGGATCATGTACAGTCGGTTAAAACAAACATTTTAAGAGGAGCTTGACAACAGCAGTTATGGAGAGAGGGGCAACATTTTTTCAATATAAAGACAACTGGAGCCATGGTCAATTTGGAATGCAGCAGCTAGCAGGTGGGCTATGTCCATTTATATATACAGTTTATGATTAAAACGTAATAAAAATGATCAGCTCAGGTCTTTTTAATCAAGAAGTCCACAGCCAGTCCTCCATCAGTGTCCACCTGACCATTCTAGATCGGAAACCACGGAACATCACTGTCAAATATCATTCATTCATCTTCTTCCACTTTTCCATTTTTCTGGGTCGCGGGGGCAGCAGTCCAAGCAGTGTTCTGCTGCCCAGAACACAATGCACCAGCCCCCATGAATCCTCCCACAGGTGGTGGGTCCATAGGAGGACGGCTCACGTCACAACAGCCTTGATGTATCTTCCGCAGACACTGGGGGCAAGGTGGGGTTAAGTGTCTTGCCCAAAGACACAACGGCAGCACTGAAGTGAACTTTATTGATCTCACACTGGAGAAATTCTTCTCTGCATTTTAACCCATCCTATATATATACATATATTAGGAGCAGTGGGCAGCACACACATTAGGGCGCCCGGGGACCATCTCCATGATCTTCTTGCTTCAGTTTGGTCAGGACCTAAGCTGGACCTATGGTGCATGTTTTGGGTTGGTGGGGGAAACCGGAGTGCCCGGAGGAAACCCACCCAGACACGGGGAGAACATGCAAACTCCACACAGAAAGGCTCGGGCGACCCGGGGATCGAACCCGGAACCTTCTTGCTGTGAAGCAAGAGCGCTAACCACTCTGCTACCGTGCCGCCACGGTACAAATGGGAGCTCACTTTGTGAGCTGTGGGAGCTGGGTCAAATATGAAATAAACATAAAATGCTCAACTTTGATAATACAATTAATAATATACATAATATAGATAATACATCTGATCAGATGGTCAACAACCACCAGAACAACCAGGTCAAAGGTCAGTGGCCAATGTGCAATACCAAAACAGAGAACATCACTAGGACAATCAGCATTTTCAGTTAAAACAATCTCAGAAAGGAACAAAATTCCAACTGAGCTAAAATTATGCAAATGCTTAAAAAATGTTGCCTGGATATTAGACAACAATTTCTAAGAGTGCAGACGTGTCAGCATTAAAGACTAGACACGAGAAGGGGGTACAGGTATTGGGAAAAGAGTTTTAATTATTTTTTAGTAATTGATTAAATGTATCACTGCCACTGACGAAGCCTCTCGGATGAGCGGCGAAACGTTTTCAACCAAACAAACTTTGTCCAGTTGACAAATTGAACTTCTCCTTTGATCATCACTGCCACTGTAAATATTATGAATTGCACTGTTTTTATGCTTTATGTTCATTGCTTGTAATGTCTCAGGGACTGCAGATGGAAATTAGCTCCGAGAGCTAAAGTCTGGTACAAAGCATCTTTTCATTTTTTTGTGATTAATGCTCCTGTACATTGTCCCTTAAACTAAACTAAACCTTATACCAAAAGTTAATCGCGATTAATCGCGATTAGAGTTATGATCGCGAACAATTTTTTTAATCGCGATCAGAGTTTGCCAGCATTTTCCGCAATTCTACCATCCATATGCAGCTCATTTGGTTGTATTAATTAAACTCATTGTCGGTTAAACGCGCTATTTTGAGTTTGCTAGTATTTTGTTCCTTCTACGCATCCGTAGGCAGCTCGAGCGGGCTTCAATAATTTATTTACAATTTCTCAAAGTAAGCACTATTACTGGTTCATTGTTACTTTTTCCTTTCTCTGCACTTTTTTGAAATAAAAAAAATGGTGAGAAATACTTTGCATTGTGAGTTTAACTTTAGATTCGAACGGTCTTACTGCAAGATATCAATTTTAAACATGCAAAATAAATCACGATTAATCGCGATTAACTATGAAATTTCTGAGATTAGTTGCGATCAAGAAAATTAATCGTTTGACAGCCCTAATTATTTTGCTTGGGGCTTCCGATCCTAATAGCAAATAAGTTATATTCAAATTACAAAGCCATTTTAAAGCCTCCCAGAGAATCATTGCCTGGTTGACTTGTTGAAGCACATAAACATTTTACATAAATCAAGCTACTTTATGTCATATTTTAAAGCCCCAGTGTGTAGGATTCGTGGCGCATAGGTGGATGGTGCTATTGCACTTTCTGTTTTAGCTACGGCAGACCTCGAGGGTCACCCGGGCGCTACTGTATAAATAAAACGCGGTCCCGTTTTGTTTTGTTTTTTTCTTTTCTCATGAAAACACACATTCCCGATCATGTACCATAACACTCTACACATCAAATAAAACCTTACAGTCTCCTCTTTTTGACTATACAATTCATTTCCCTGCAGAACAATCACTCCCCGAGCACATGGGGCTTTTATACGGAAAAGCACAAAACGAGGTTAGCTTACCTTAGAATGCTTTGCACAGGTCAAACTCTGTATTTCACCATAAACTTGCTCTCAATTTGTCCGTAAGGATCCAGCGAATAAAATCCAGTAAAACAATTTAGTCCAAAACACGTGTTAGATCCATTATGATGTCTGATCCGGCAGCATGCTTGTGTTGTTTACCCAAAACCACGAGCCTTGCCGAAGGCGAAGGCGGAGCCCAAATGTCCTTCTGCGGCTCTCGTATTCAAAATGGCTGCCTCTACATGGGGAAGATCCCCCTTTTATGTGACTATATCTAAGTCCAAAAGAATACTTTGATTTCATGATGGAAGTGAAAAGGCTTGGAAAACAATGTATTTTTGAATGGGTATCTTCAATTTCAGTAATTAACCGGCAAAAATCTTACACACTGTCCCTTTAAGGGTGAGACTTTTCTCAAATTCCCAATTTAAATGAATGGGATTGCTGTTTAACTAAAAGTGCCATCACAGTGAATGTGTGGTTTAGGAGCATTTAGAGGCAAAATGAGCGGGGCAGAATAAGGTCAATAAAGATGTGGTTTGGAGCTGAACTCACACTTAAGAAATTGGACTACTGCTTTTGTGTTAAGTGGCACTGAGTCTACAGAAATAAAGCCAAGGTGAAGAAAAAAATACATGTTTTTTTGTTTTCTTTTTGTTTGTTTTTTTTTTGTTTTTTTTTTTGTTTTGGCTTATCGTCCAGATTTACAACAAATAATACAATTATTTTTATTAACATTTTTATTCCTGATGAGACCAGACGTTTTGCCTGTAAGTGAGAAATCAAAAACATATGATTCAATTTGTATTCAATTATATAATTTAGAAAGAGTTTTTGTTGTGCAACCAAATTAAATATTGACTCACTATTGTAATTTTCAGCCGGTTCAACAAACTATTTTAAAAACAAACTCAATGGCAGAAAATTTTGTTTAAAAGTCAAATAAAATTACAACATAGTCATACATGATTGGAGAAAAATTATTGGCGAGTACATGTAACAATGTTTGAAATCATTGCTTCTGAAAAACTTTTGATTCTTAAGATATAAATTTTGAATTTGCTGATTAATGAACCAGACTTTTTTCTTAAATCTTCCAGACCTTCAGTGTTATAAGTGATGTGCAACCATATTGGCATTTAGACCACCATTCTGTTCAAATATTATGAGTAAATGATGCATATTTGAGAAACAGCTTTTGGTAAAGATGTGCATTTCTGACACAAAACAAGATAAAGATGTAAGTACAGTGAAGTTTTCCTCCGATGTGAACCTTACATCAGGGCCTTGGCGTAGCAGTGGTTTAACACAGTCGGATCTCTACAGGAGAGTTGTTGGACTGATTCCCAGCCGAGCAACTTCTCTGTGGGAGACTGGGCTCATATTGTGTGCATTTCAGACATGCATCCTACAAACTCCAAAAGCAGAGAAAGTACAAACAGTTCTGAATCTTTAGTTTACAAACAAAAAGATGTTTAGTGTTACTGGCTGTTTAGCAAAATCCTGATTTGTTTGTATATGAATATGTAACGGTGAACCAGTAACAATACAATATTTTAGCATTTTGGTTTTTGTTTTTTTTGCCAGAAATATGACAAAATGACACTTGCTACCATTTTTGTTCTAATTAGTTATTACTTCTTGAATTAATAACTGTCCCTTCAAATTATAAGTCTGTGTAAAGTGTAAAGTGTTGTGGAGACTACCCCAACATGAGCTGCCTTGTGTGACGTTAGTTGACAAGACTGAAATCTACAAATAACAATATACAACCAGGTGCACTGTAAGAACAAAAGGGTTCATTTAAAGATCCCATGACATGGTACTTCTTGATGCTTTTATATGGCTCCTTAATGGTTCCCTAATACTGTAAATGAATCCTTCTTCAAAATCAACACTCAGTGCATGAGAAACAGAGATAAGATGAGAAAGAGTCATAAATATCTCTCTCAGACTCTTTATTCTGGGTGTTGTTGCTTGAATGCAAATGAGGAGAAAACAGCTGGCCAATAGTAGAGGGTGGGGGCGTGGCCAAACTCTCCTCTGCGGTTAAATGCTCTCAGCTGATCCATTTCTGTGTTTTTGCACGGGGGGAGAGATTTGAAGCGTTCCATTGAAAAATAAACACATTTCCACAGAAAATAAAATTAAACCACTGCTGTTCAAAGGTCCAGAGGCTCAGATAAAGGACTTCCGAGCCTAGAAACACTCGGACGTGCCTCCAGGCAAATAAAAAAACGCATTTCGCATTGCCTAGCGCATTCGCAGTCCAAACTCTCTGGGCGTGATTTACAGAGACGCTGAGTTCAGACAGACGGGGGTGGAACTGCATTTGCATTTCTTTTTTCGATCTGACATCAATAAGGTGCCTTGTTCAAAATCGCCCGTTTGAGCTCCGATTTTTTGTAATGCAGAAAAGGATCGCAAATGCTCAGTTTAGACATTTCACAACTTTTAACCATGATGGGGGGGCCTAAACAGGGTAGGGGAGCTCACATTAACGTTCAAAAACCTCAGAAAGTGAAAATTTCATGCCATGGGACCTTTAAAAGCATGCATTTTTAAGAGCAATTCAAATATGTTCATTCGTTTTCCTTTTGAAGTAGGACCCTTAACTAAACCTTCAGTCACAACCCTTACTGACACTTTGCAGTAACATCACGCTGGGAGTGTTCTACATGTATGTCTATTGGCGGAATGTTCAGCAGTTACCATGGTGACACAACTCACACCACAAACACATTAAGACTGTCTGAAAACTCAAGGAAAAATACAAAGTGGATGGAACACATTTTCACAAGCCTGTGATTAATATAAGCGTTCATGGTCCTGTTTAAGAAAAGGGAAGAACTGTTGGCTATTGCTAGATAGCTGGTGACTCTAATTTTATGTGTGAGACTTTTTAAGCATACAAAACAGATCACCTCTTGTAGTTCCAACCTGTGTTAAAACAAAGCTTTGTTTAAAGGAAAAGTAAAGTTTTTTACAATCTGAGCCTTATTTCGGTAATAAAACAAGTTGTTTTACTCACCCATAGCACTTTGGTGTCATATGGAGCACTTCCAGAGATGTTTTAGATTTGCAATCTCCATCATGTGAGTTCTCGGGGCACATGTTTGCGGTCTCCAAATAACACAAACTTTAGCACTTTTCAAATCATAGAAGCTCGATGTCTTAGTCTACGATTTTGTTTGGTCAAAAGTGGCCTGTAATCCGAGATTTAGCCATAGTTTCGAGTAGATGAGGACGCCAGTGCACATGTGCGGACTGTGCTCTCAGCTCCCGGGACCCAAACATGAAACGCAAAGCTGTAAACTATGGCTAAATCTCGGATTACAGGCCACTTTTGACTCAAACAAAATCGTAGACTAAGACATCGAGCTTCTATGATTTGTGCTATTTGGAGACCGCACGGGGCATATTACATGCTCGGGGAATATATTATATGCCCTAAAGGGAGACATAAAAGCTATGGCTAGAAGTCGTGCTAGGCTAACGCAAATCTAAAACATCTCTGGAAGTGCTCCATATGACACCAAAGTGCTATGGGTGAGTAAAACAACTTGTTTTATTACCGAAATAAGGCTCAAATTGTAAAAAACGTTACTTTTCCTTTAAGTCTAACTTGAGTAACAGAGATTCTAACAGAGCAGTGCTTCCAGTTAGCTTCACACCCCCAGTGAATATTGTTGACATCAGCTGCAAAGTATCAATTATAACTATAAATTGTCAGAGAATCAACTGCGCATTAGCATTAGCCATCACTGTTTACTGTCTGAAACTTGAGTTATGAGCTGCTAAACATTCCTCTGTTTATCTTGGCTGTAGTTCCCATTAAGCATCAGCATGTGGACAGTGAGTGCGTGGGGTAGCTTCAGTAAAGTAATGAGGACACTGTAGGGTGGAGGGCATACAGACTAATTACAGTTTGATGAATTTGTCCTGGAACAACAAGCTGCGTTCCAATGGCTCCTTGTCTTGTTGACGGATTACAGAGCAGCGCCTCCCTCCTCATCCATCATATATTACTATTGGCCCTCCAGGGAAAATAGCCACCATAATATGTAGTGTTACTGTACTTAGTTATTTGTTTGTTCCTGGATAAGGGGGGTGTTTCCTCTGTGGTGGCTAGAGATTAGAAAATGTTGGTAGCTATGGCATCTAAAATATTCCAAAGAATAGTTTTAAAGGTGCACTATGCAACTTTTTTGGTGATTTAATAAAGATAGTCTTGCTTTTCCTGGAAAGTTCCAAAGTAAGGCATTAAACTTTTAAATCTTGCATGTATTCAGTTATAGGTATTTCTTTGCTGAAAAAAATACAAAACATGAATTCTTACTGTGAATGGACTGCCCCTCCACAAATCTGGCTTGTAACATGGCCATGAGGTCCCACCTGCTTGTCTCCATGGAGAGGGTACTAAGGGTGCTTTTACACCAACAGCAATTGGTGCGCACTAAACTTTCCATTTGAACCAGAAGCTCTTAGTTTGGTTCGTTTTCCTTGGTGTGAAAGCATCAATCGCCTGCGGATCTGCAGTAAATCAAGCAGACTGAGACACCCTCGCTCAAATTAAGGGGTGTGATGGGGGCCAATGTTGGGTCTGGACGCCTGCCGGTCTGTAGGTTTGCAAGTCTAAGCTCCCCGGGCCAGGGAGGCTCTTAGGCAGGGCTCAAGAAACCATGTCTGCCGGAGGCCAGCCTCCGCTTGGGGGAATAGGGACTGGCCTGTGCTGTCAGTATCCCACGGAGGGGCTCTGTGGCAAGGCCACTGGGCAAGACGGTGCATTTTGGCATCGCTTACGAGATTTCTGGCCTGCAGGAGAGCCTAAGCGTCCCCAAGTCACGTGGAGTCAAACCCACTGTGAGCAGGAGCTTTGGATATACACTATATTGCCAAAAGTATTCAATCACCTATCCAAATTGATGGAAATCAGGTGTTCCATGGTCACAGATGTATAAAATCAAGCACCTAGGCCTGCAAACTGTTTCTACAAACATTTGTGAAAGAAAGGGTCACTTTCAGGAGCTCAGTGAATTCCAGCATGGTACTGTGATAGGACCTGTGCAACAAGTCCAGTCATGACATTTCCTCGTTCCTAAATATTCCACAGTCAACTGTCAGTGGTTTGATAACAAAGTGGAAGCGACTGGGAATGACAGCAACTATGGATGTCAACAATTAATTGACTTACGATTAATTGTCGATCAAGACGTTGGTCGAACAAAATGCATTAATTGTAATTAATCGCTAATCGCGGACACGCGCACCCGCGTGGTCACGAAACAAGGCAACCGCGCACCGCGCTGCGCCAAGCTCGACTCACAGCCGGCCGCAGGCGCCAACTATGCTGTTGTTGTACTATGCTGAGCACGAGATCGAACCGCGGCGCCCGTGCGTAGTCTCAGCCCTAGCCACAAACCAGCCGCACGAAACCAGCAGCAGCACGTGGTGGTTTAATCCTGGTTTATTCCAGGTCTAGAACTGGTCCAGTCCTGGTTTAGTCCAGGCCCAGTCCAGGTTTAGACCTGGTTTAGTTCTGGTCTAGACCTGGTTTAGTCCACGTTTAGTCCTGGTCTAGTCTCTTAGCCAATCAGGATGGAGAACAGAATGTTACACTATAAAAAAAAAAGTTACACTATAAAAAAAATAAAAAAATAAATAAATAAATAAATTACGCGAACCGCGATAGAGCGAGGGATTACTGTATTTTGTTATTCAGCATCAATACATTTGTCTGCTTTTTACTAAGGAATAATTAATTGAGGAATATACAATATAATAATACTATGATATGTTTTTGACTCAGTGTTATGTATACTATAGCTTATATTCTTAAAGACCCTATTGAAACACTAAAATTCAGGTGAAAAACGCCACTTATCAGTTAATCGTTAATGGATCGATAAGGTCAATCAACTATCAATTAATGAATTAATCGATAATTTGCATCCCTAACAGCAACACATCCACACAGTAGTAAGCCACGCAAACTGACGGGGCGTGGTCAGCAGATGCTGAGGCTTTGTCTGACTGCATTGTACCAAGTGTAAAGTTTGGTGGAGGGGGGATTATGGTGTGGGGTTGTTTTTCAGGATATGGGCTTGGCCCCTTAGTTCCAGTGAAAGGAACTCTGAATGCTTCTGCATACCAAGAGATTTTGGACAATTCCATGCTCCCAACTTTGAGGGAACAGCTTGGAGATGGCCCCCTTCCTCTTCCAACATGTCCATAAAGACATGGATGAGAGAGTTTGGTGTGGATGAACTTGACTGGTCTGCACACAGTCCTGACCTCAACCCAAAAGAACACCTTTGAGATGAATTAGAGCAGAGACTGAGAGCCAGACCTTCTTGTCCCACATCAGTGTGTGACCTCACACCCTTCTGGAAGAGTGGTCAAAAATTCCCATTAAAACACACTCCTAAACCTTGTGGACAGCCTTCCCAGAAGAGTTGAATCTGTTATAGCTGTGACGTCATACTAAACCCTATGGATTAAGAATGGGATGTCACTTTACTTCATGTGAGAGTCAAGGCAGGTGAGCGAATACTTTCGGACCAATGTTGGTTCATTTGCAGGTGTGAAAACGGACCACACTGGAGTCTTTATGCTACATTATAACAATTTTATTGCCGGGTGTGGACCAAATAATAGAACTAGCGGTGTGAAAGTGCTCTAAATATAATGCAATACTGTGGAATATTCCAGGCAAAGCAATATAATCTCAATAGAGACCTTCAGCAGAAAGGTTATATTGGGCACCTTAAAAGCAACGTAGTGTTGCTTTCTTGTGTTAGAATGTCACCTGAACATCCATGGAATTAGACAGTAAAAGCCATACTTCAGAACATTCTCCATGAACATGAGTATTAAACCATACTGTGGAAGATTTTAGCCAAAAAAAAAAATTTTCATGGCTAGATAAGAGTCAAGTTTGGCAAGATACAAGCCTGCTCACAGAAAGTATGCCTTTATTTCCCAGTTTTTCAGTTTTTAATTACAATAAATACATCTAAAATTTGCTTTAGTTTTTTTTTTGGCTATAAAGTCACACAGTGGGGCTTTAAGTAATTTGAATATTTCTCATTTGCACTTCGGTACAGCTAATTTGTTGTTGTTTTGTCTACAAATCTCTTTTATGAACACAAATTTGCTTTGGAGTCTGGAGGGGAGTGGTCAAGCAATTAACCAGCTGCGCTAACGATCATCTTGCTGCAAAATCACACAATGTTTTACAGCGCCATGGACCGCTTTACTGCCTTTGTTGTCACAGTGATGTGGTATTCACCGTTGTAAAGTGCTGATTGTTGCGAGTGCTTGGATTCGTGCACCACATACAAAGTCAATGGCGATGTCTTATATGCACACCGCTCTACACATTATACCATTGTTTTACTGCTTTTATGTGTTTTTATGACCAGTGCTGCCGATCTGCCCTGGGACCCATCTCCAGCCCCTATAGTCCTCCTATCGAATAATATATGAGGAAGGAGTAAGGCCCTTGCCTAGTATGCTGTATTTTACTATGCACACTCCCTCTCTATGTATTTTATTATCTGCATACAGGGCTATTTATGTTGGAGAAGAAGAAGAATACTAATACCATGATGTCCTATGATGTGTTCAATGCTTTAGTAACTTAGAGATCAATTATTTTTTGTTTAAGAACCAGACAAAAATAACACTAATCTACTTTTATGGGCTTTCAAAGGTGTTATATTACTCAAAACTCTTGTGAGCTGTAAGCCATGTTATAATGTTGCTACTTCATCAGAAACATACCTGGAGTTGTGTTTTGTTTCACTTATTTATTCACTTAATTATTCACTTATGTTTGAGTAATCTTTTATTAGTAGTAGTTTTCAAGACTGAAATTATCCATATGATTCTATTGAAGATGTGTGGGGGTTTAAAAACACAGTGGAGCACTTCCTGTATGAGATCACGAGGTGGAACAAAAAGAACTCAGTCTAATCAGCAGGGTTTGTGTGTTAAACATGTGTGAATTAAACAAAACACAACATTATAACATAGATCAGAAAGTAAGGCCCTTTAATCATGTTTCAATGGTGTTCCCTCATAATAACTTTTATTTTGATCGATTTATGCATGTTTGAGTAATCCTACCCTGCATTGCATTTGAGGCTTTAGACCTAAGAAAATTCCTATTTTAATCTACCCACTATTCCAACAGGCATTGTTGCATTTAGTTATGAATATTTGAAAAATGTCACTCACATTCAAAAATGTTCAGTAGCCATTTTTCAAAACCAAAAACGGTGAACGGTGCTATGGTGAAATGCCTCCATGAAGAGGCAGTTTTGAACATCAAGTCAGTGGTCCCATTTCAATTACAGATTCATGTTAGATGAATATTACATTTTATAATTAACAAAATATCAAATTGTGATCCTACTGTGTAGTGTATACTAAGTTTGTTATTGACAATTGTGTAATATTCATTCTCTCCATATTAGCCACAAGTGTCAGTCTGTGTTACTAGTGAATATATAATTAATAATGCTGATTGATATGTCCAATTTAATGAACACATTTTGTAAAAAGAAGCTAAAACTCAGCAGGATGTGTTAGTACTAGAGAGGATCCAATATCATTTGAGAAATTTAAGGGAGATTTTGTGTCAGTGTCACCATAGAAACAGCAACAAGTAGCGCCTTGTTAGGTAAGAATCTTAGAAACTTCACCAATTCCACCAAGACATCAATCAAATGCTTAAATAACTCTGGAACTAATGATATAATGTTTTGTAATTGAGAGCAATCATTTATGTTGGGAATAAAATCTATTTTTTCTCTATTCTACTCTTCGTTATATTTCACATCATGGATTCTTGTGAGCTTTAAGACATGTTACAATGCTGTTCCCTTGACACCTGTTTAAGCGATCCTTCATTATTAGTGTATCTACCTCGCCAAACACAACTCCAGGTGTGTTTGTGATGAGGAAACAACATTAGAACACAGATCTGAAAACAGCACAATATGGGCTATTTAAGATATTGTATTTCATTGGCTTAATAGGAACAATAATAGCTAATAATTTACAATGTCCTGGCCTTCCTTCATGTTGCCAGCATACAATTCAAAATCATGAATAATACAATCTAAAAACTATTAACCCATACTTACACTTCAATGTCCTATATGATCAGCCAATGCCACCACTAACACACCTGTATATGTCCATAAGCAGTACTGTAAAACAACAAAACAACTCTTAATGTTGTTTTGAAAAGCCCAGTAACGGCCAGTAACCCAGTGTTTTATAATCCTAAACCTATATATATATATATATATATATATATATATATATATATATATATATATATATATATATATGTCAAATTACACACAACTGTCCGGCCATACTGAAGACTGTGGCTCATTTTAAAGTCAATTATAACAGTGATGGCATGTTGGCTTCTCCAGTAGCATTGATCGCATGTGCATAGATATGTATGTGTGTGTGTGTGTGTGTGTGTGTGTGTGTATGTGTGTGTGTGCGCGCGTGCTAGTAGTTTTTAATTAATCTCTGTCATTAATAATTTAATCTTGGCTTTTTGTTTAATAAACAGTTTGGCAGTGATGTATGGCACTGGGGCAGGTAATTTGATTGGCAGTGGAAATGAGCTGGCTATGCATCTCTCTCTCACTCTCACTCTCACTCTCACTCTCTCACTCACTCTCTCACTGACTCACTATCCCCCTTTCTCCTTTCTCTCTCCCCCCTAACTCCATTCCATCCACTCCATCCTCTCTTATTCTAATCTCTCTTTCTTTTTTCACTCTCCTTCCCCTTTCTCTCTCCTTTCCACTCTCTCTTGTTCGCTTGTTCTCCATGCTTCTCTCTTGCTACCTTTCTACCCCCCCCCCATCTTACCCTCACCACATGCCCCTCTCTCTATCTCTATTCTCTCTCTTTCTCCTTCCCTCTCTTTTCCTTTCCCTCTGTCGATCCCCCTCTCAGATATTATTGCTAGTATTCAGAAACTCACTTGCACACACATATCCGCACGCGCAGCAGGGGGAGGGCAATTACGCTAAGATGCCATAATGATCAGTGATGGATGTTGGGAGACGAGGCAGTTTCCGAGCACATTTCAGCTAATACAATAATACCAGCGAGAGCAAAAAAGCAAAGGAAATGCCCCAGAATTACTTTATATTACCAACTACATTTGCATCAGTGTCTCCACAAATAATACTCCAGGCAGCTAAATGAGGTTATACTATGGCTTTTATAGGACTCTTGGTATACCATTGGGCGCTGTCATTTTTACTGCAGTACTCGATATTTGCTTAAAACACTTGGAATTTCTAAGTTGGTAAAATCATTGTAGACCTCATGGCAAATTTTGTTCCATAGTAGTAGTAGTAGTAGTAGTAGTAGTACTAGTAGCTGTAGTAGAAGTAGTAGTAGTAAGAGGAGTAACAGTAGATAGTAGTAGCTGTAGGCAGTAGTGGTGGTAGTAGTAGCAGTAGATAGTTAGTAGAAAGTAGTAGTTGTAGTTGTAGACAGTAGTCATAGTGGTAGTATAGTAGTAGTAGTAGTAGAAGTAGTAGTAGTAGTAGTAGTAGTAGTAGTAGTAGTAGTAGTAGTAGTAGTAAATTTGCATATTTAGGTAGTTGTAAGTCTATATTTGAATAGATATTTTTTCACTTGCTAACACTAGATGGCAGTGTTGACTTTCCATTTTCACTACAGCCATGGCCGTAAAGTTTGCTATAAAGAAACACATAGGCCACTTAAAGACGCACTATGTAAATTTTCACAGTATGACATAAAAAGTTGTGTTTTGTTTCATTTACACATCTTTGAGTCATCCTTTATTATTAGTCTGTCATGAAGCTGTAGTTTTCAGGATAACAGCTACCTTTTACCTTTTGTCTACTAGAGTTAGGCAATTCTAGAACTGAAATCATCTTAGCGAAAGTGTCTGGAGTTTCAAAACACAGTGGAGCACTTCCTGTATTACCATATGACATCACAAGGTGGAACAGAACACAACCTAAATATCCAGGATTTGTGTTTTAAACATGTGTGAATCAAAACACAATTCCATGTTTGTGATGAGGACACAACATTAGGTCGTAAAATAGCATAATATAGACCCTTTATATAATAGTATGTTTCTTATTTGAGGTTGTTTGAAACATATTGTCTGAGAAACTTCGAGGTTCATATTTTCATTAAATCCTGCAGTCACAGAGATCTATTTTAAAATGATTTTTTTGTGGTAATTGTGTTAGTGAGAGTAAATGGCCTGAGCATCTCATTGATATACACACACACACCTGAGCTGAGGATCAGAGCGCCCCTGGATTTAATATTCTCCATTACCATAGTTTTATACTACAGCTGAGAACAATAAAGATAGGCCTCCCTACAGACATGCAAGGCAAATAATAATAATAATAATAATAATAATAATAATAATAATAATAATAATAATAATAATAATAATAATAATAATACAACTTAGGTCATCACAATATTTTATTCACTTGTTGTGTTCTGTTTCTCATGACTTATTTGGTCAAATTACTTGTCTACAAATACTTGTCTGGTTTCTTATTGTGATTGGCTCCACACATCTGACCTGTAACTTGCCCTATGGTGTCACCTGCTTGTGCTCATGGAGACTGAAGTTTAATGCCATACTGTGGAACATTCCAAGCAAAGGAGTAACACTTCCATGGACACAAGCATGTTTGTAAAAGTTCCATTATGCACTTTTAATAAGCATGCATTAAATCTAATAGTAAAGAAATGCTTTGTTCAACAAATAAATAGGTAGAATCTCTACACCTTCATATCCCCCCCCCGGGCAATGAGCTAACCAGTGTGGGTCCTTGGGCAAGACCCTTCACGGTACTGCCCCCCGGGCGCCGAAAAAGATGGCTGCTCACTGCTCCTGAAAAGAATGGGTCAAATGCAGAAGTCAAATTTCTCCCGTGTGTCACTGTGTGTCATTGTGTGTGAGACCAATAAAGGCTTAATCTTAATCTTAATCCCTTCTTCAGGCAATGTCTTTTCACCTACCTCTTAAAGAACACATATTGGTCTTGTATCTGCTATATTATAATCTATGACACAAGTGGATCATTATAATTATAATTTACACACAATATTGATCTAAAACAACTTATAATAAAAGTAACAAGTCCATTTCACTTTAGAAAACTGTGGTGTCCATTGAGCCAAAGTTGCCATAAACATCATCACAACCAACAACAAACAAGGCAGCATCTCCGATGGATAGCTGCAGAATAAGATAGCAAGCAGATTTATTTTTATTTTTTAATTTCTACCAAAGTTATTATGCAATGCTGTTGAATCCTGCTTGTATCACTGATTAAGAAAATAAAATTGGAGAATGAAGTAAAAGTAAAAACAGGAGTTGACTGGCAATATGGCATCTTGAAAAGATGGTGCAAACATGCATAAATCACTCCAAATACAACACTGAGAGAGTAAATGGTGAGGGGACACAACCCAGTGCCGGCCCAAGGCATAAGCTAACTAAACAGCTGCTTAGGGCCCCCACACCACCGGGGCCACTCCAAGACCAGTTGGAATGGCCACCTGCTAAAATATTTTTAAATTTAATAGCGTAATATCAATTATTTGATATTGCAGAAAATGTGCCCAGAAAATCGATCTGTGTGGCTCAGTTTATGCAGGCACCACGCGTTTTCAGCTAAAAAAACTCCCCCCCTTCCTCCTCGCCCCGCTCCCTCCTCCTCGCCCCGCTCAGCGAGTGTCTAAGCGCGCACTGCACTGTCAGTAGGGTGACCACTGGCATGAAACAGGAAAGGAGGACACTTGTGTCCAAAAAGGAGGACAAAGGCCCTAAAGTGAGGACACCTTGTTTTTTTGGGGTTTTTTTTCCCCTTGGGGGTGGGGGGGGCTGTTGTAATGCTGGATATTACAACATGCGCATTTCGGATGTCGCGCACAGGGATCCAAGGACCGCTCAGGGAGTTAGTGTGTTTGCTCAGACACATAAAAAATTAGGGGGAACATTGGCCATGTCCCAATTCCAAGTATTACTAGTCGCAATAGAATAATATTTTTGTCTGTAGGGAACAAGGAGCAGACCACCCGGCTCATTGAGCTGAGGCGGGACCTGTTCCATTTCACAGATGCCCATGTGATCCCCGGACTGCACTCAGGGCTCAGCGAGTATGCACCGCCTCGACTGCAGACTGAAACCACACTCCGAACCATGCATTGGGAATTGGGAAACGGCGAACATCGCAGAGTAGCAAGTGTAAATAATGGGTGGGGATTTATGACGATTTATGCAACGGTGGCCGACGAGGGTCCGAAAGGAGGACAAAATGTAAAAAAGGAGGACACGTGACAGACGGCCGGACAGACAGCTCTAAAACCGGACTGTCCGGACGAAATCCGGACGAATGGTCACCCTAACTGTCAGTGAACGACAAAACGGAGAACCATCAGGTAATAACTTCATTTATATAACTCTCATTAGTTGCTTTGTAGTTTAAGTTTGCTCTTTAGACAAACATTTACACAGGGCTCTGTGTAAATGCAATCGCAATTCGACGTGTTCACACGCTCACACGGCATTTCTCACGCAATTCAAGCGCCCCCCCCCCCCTTCGGAAATTACGCAGTCTCACGCCCCCCGCTCAAAACTTGAGTATCTAGCTAGCATGCATGAACCATATTGCAAAATAGCATTTCATTCCACGTAGTCTGTAGCCTCGAAAATCATGTTGATGTGTACAGGTAAGGCAGGAAAAGAGCAAGTTATGTTTGTCAGTGAAAATAATTTCATAAATGTGGCAATGTTCTAGAATGTCTCAGTGTGCAAGTCATTTGCAGGGTAGCAGCTGATGGGAAGTTACGTTCTGGTTGTTTTGTTCACTTTTCTTACTAAATGCAGACGTTTCTTGCACTTAAGCAAACAAGGAAAATACCAACAGTGTATAACAGTGCAATACATTATTCCTGCCTCACCAATGTTGGCTTGGATTCTGTTAGATGGATTTCAAAATTTGATTTGTTCACTGTTATTGGTATTGTGTGTATGAAACGCATAGTAAGTCCTGTTACACTTATACAATGTAGGCAAAGTCATCATCAGATGTGTCAGCCGACTCTTAAATATGAGTAACTGTCTGCTCTTGAATATAAGTAAAGATACTATATTAATTTATTAATGATGTTTTACTTTTATTTCAAAATGATTTTGTTGCTGAAACACAGTTGAATATTTATTTTGAATAACATGACACATTTTACATGGTTGGCCTGTTTTTTTGTTGTTTTTTTTGTTTTGTTTTTTGTTTTGCTTTTTTTTTTTTCTTGTTGCTTCAGGTTCATCCTCTGAGATCTACCAGCACCTGAGAGTGAGGGGCAGATTCAAATGCCTGAAATTGAGGAGCAGTCATCAGCACATGAAAGTCAGGAGCATTCAAAACTGAGCAGTCACCAAAATCTGGAAATGAGGGGCACAAGCAACAGCACTGCCTAATCCAGTCACTGCAACATCAGCCGTACCAGGTTGGTTTAAAAGGACAGCCTTTGTATATTGTTTACTTTAACATATTCTGGGATAAAATGTAATTGCAATTATTAATTTTCCACATAGGTGGAAACTTCCAGTCATCAACATGCAACAACATTGCCTCCACTTGACCCTGCGGAATGGCCTCCTATGCTGTCACACTCGGAGAGGATAGATCTGGCCAGCAACTTGTTTACAGTAAATACAGTGTCTTGTCTGCTGATTTGTTGTGTTACTTACAAATAGTTTAACATGCCACACATCACTCTGAATATTTTATATTGCAATAGCCATAATGACACAAGTTACAGTATAATGTAAACCAACTAAAAACGCAGATGATAGTGGGTGTAACTGTGCATCCTATGAAATGATAAAGCAGCTAGTAGTGCAGTTTTGGTGGTGTGTGTGTGTGTGTGTGTGTGTGTGTGTGTGTGTGTGTGTGTGTGTGTGTGTGTGTGTGTGTGTGTGTGTGCGTGTGTGTGTGTGTGTGTGTGTGTGTGTGTGGGCCCTGACACAACCACATGGTTTAACATGGTTAAAAGCTCTGAAAAGTTAATTATGGTCATAAAAGGTTTAAGCCCATACATATCACTTAATATCTTTTAAGACTTATTTTGTACTCTCTGCTTTTCACAGATGAACAAACTATAAGTGACACTTTTCCTCCAGTGGATTGACCGCTATGTGATTAATTAGTGCTCAAAGATTTTAGTTTTCAAGATTTCAGTGAAGCATAATATAGTACTGCCTTGTATTTTATTATAACTTTAAAGGTTTTGACATATATAGTGAACAAAAGCTGCTATGTTTGATATAGCTGGATAATTAGCATTTTGAAGTGTAGCAGTAGGTACAAAGTAGACCACTGTCCCCCGAGAAACATTGAGCAGATGTTACAAGTGCGTTAAGCGGGATCTGGAACAACTACGCACATCGTAACATAAAAAACAAAAAAAAGGCTACAAGCTAAACAGGCTGTTGAGCAGAAAAACAGCTCAACATATGTAGAGGGGAGACAGGAAAGGAGTGGGCTGTTATGAACAGGCAGCAACAGAGAAAGTGCTGATAGTAGAGAGTATAATTGTGTATCAACTGATCACAAACTCAATAAGTGTGCGTTTTTAGTCAGTACTATAGCATTTTTAATTTAGTAGATATACAGTATTTGTAAAGAAATTTTGACATACTCGTGCACTTTATTGATCTACTTGGACGCAGCTCATACATTATAATAACAAAGAGCAAAAAATAAATAATAATTTATGATAATAATAACTAAAAATCAATAATTAAAGATAGCAATAGTGTCAAATGAGGTACAGATATGCAGATTATATATATACAAGTAAATATAGTAAATATAAAATAGCTATACAAAAGCTGGGGGAAAAGAGAGTTCATAGATGAAAATGTTGCTTTGACATAAGCTTATTTTGGTATGATCCCGCTATGATCCGGAGAAAGGGTTGTATCATGATTCAGTGTATTTCTGTTTAATGGAATTCTCTGCTATGGTCATGAGCTCTGGGTAATGACCGAAAGGACGAGATTGCGGATACAAGCGGCCAAAATGAGTTTCCTCCGCAGAGTGGCTGGGCGCACCCTTAGAGATAGGGTGAGGAGCTCAGTCACACGGGAGGAGCTCGGAGTAGAGCCGCTGCTTCTCCACGTCGAGAGGAGCCAGCTGAGGAGGCTCGGGCATCTGTTTCGGATGCCTCCTGGTCGTCTCCCTCAGGAGGTGTTCCGGGCATGTCCCACTGGGAGGAGGCCCCGGGGAAGACCCAGGACGCGCTGGCAGGACTATGTCTCCCGGCTGGCCTGGGAACGCCTTGGGGTCCCCCCGGAGGAGCTGGAGTAAGTGTCCGGGGTGAAGGAGGTCTGGGCATCCCTGCTTAGACTGGCTCCGGATAAGCGGAAGAAAATGGATGGATGGATGGATGGAATTCTCTGCTAAAACACAGACATTTTTCATCAGATTCACTCTTGTTGGCAATATAAAATGACTATTGTAAAACAAGTGATGAAACTGGATAATGAGATGAAGAGAAGTTTAATGCCATACTATGGGATATTCTGGGCAAAGCAATTAGAACTCAATGGCGGTGACCAAAGTTATATATAGTATATACACTTTAAATTTGGATATGAACACACGCTGATGACGCTATGACAGATGACTTCTATGAGAAAAAATACTTTCCAAACACAGAACTTTCAAACTAGATTTCTATTTAAAGAGGGTATGTCATACTTACTACTGTGGGGTATTCATTTTCTTCAGATCACTGTTACTTTTTCTCCCTAAAACAATGTATTATAATGTTTAATTAGTTCTTGATGCTTTGAGTCATTCAGAGTGCCATCACAATACAATCATTGTGTATCCTGCTAGTGCATATTGCATTAGGTTTGTGAAGTTGCAGTGCATTGTTTTGTTTCATGCTTATGTGTATATTTATGGAAATTACAGTGCAAACATGCACCGATGAGATCTAAAAAGATGAGAAAGCTCCAAAAAGCATAATACTCTTTATACTTCTTTAAAGGCCAATATTGCACTATTTTCTGATCTATGTTACAATGTAGTTTCCTCATCACAAGCATACCTGGAGTTGTTTAACACACAAATCCTGAGTTCTTCTTTCTGAGTTCTTTTAAACTTCAAACACCTTCACTAGGATTATTTGGATGATTTCAAGGTGAAACGGAGCATGTGGAGCTTTGGAGATGAGGACAAACTAATAATAAAGGATTACTCAAGCATGGGTGAATGAAATAAAACACAACTTCAGGTATGTTTTCAATGAGGTAACAGCATTCCCACATGGATTAAAGCTCACAAGAGTCAAGTCTGTGTAATATTGTATTATAGTACGATAAGATAACATGTATTGTACACTTGCTTTCAAAGTCACAGGGGCAAAAATGCAGTAGGCAACCTTATAGTAGTATAGTAAATCTTGAGCTAGGCTTGGACAAGATTTTTACCAACTGCACATGTTTTTAGGAGTAATTCAGTCATGATTTTGTCCTCAATTTCTCCACATCATTTCAACATAATCAGGTTTTCAAAGAGAACCACAAATGTCACGCCGTACGTCACATTTTGTTCTCCTCAAAAATACAATGTATGTTACAGGAAAGAAAGGCAGGAAAATTAAAACTTTGCTCACAATTCTTGCACGCTGGGTCATGGCAAGAGCCGGTCCTTTGTGCTCTGATTGGCTTAATTAGCTTTTGAAGTAGGAAATTACTCCCACAATGAGATAATGGGATTTCTGAGGGTGTGAGGAGAATGACTTAATCAAATATAATCAGAAAGGAACGCATTTGGACCTCTGTCTACGGCATTTCACAAGAGAGTGGCGATTTTCCATGATACTTATAGCAATATAAGCTTGTGGTTCACTAATATGATTTTCATCAAGTATATTAATCAGTCTATAGGCCTGTCATTATCCATTGTCCATTTAGGATACTGGATAGTGCGGACCACCAAGGGAATAGTCCTATATCTCACAATGGTAAGAAATAATTGAAAAAAAAAAAAAAAAAACATGGATCATCAAGCTCAGCAGCAAAAGCTTGGGCATTTGAGTTATAAAATTGTTTTAATGTTTTAAAAGTAACTAAAATAATATTGTTGTGCTATTAGTAGTAGATTTGGATCAGTCTGACAGTCTGAGGATATTTTTAAAGGGGCTATATAACTCTATTTAACTCCTCCACACATGTCCTCAGCACTGGTGCACCCCAGGGCTGTGTTCTCAGCCCTCTCCTGTACTCCCTGTTCACCTATGACTGTACCGCCAGGCACAGCTCCATCATCATCCTCAAGTTTGCTGACGACACCACCATCTTAGGCCTCATCACTAACAACAACGAGAGCGCCTACAGAGACAAATGAGCAAATGATTGTGGACTTCAGGAGACAGCGTGTAGACCAGCATCCCCCCATCTTCATCAACAACGCTGAGGTGGAGCAGGTCAGCAGCTTTAAATTCTTTGGGGTACACATCACTGAGGATCTGTATTGGACACTACATACAGACACTGGTTAAGAAAGCTCATCAAAATCTCTACTTCCTGAGGAAACTGAGGAAGTTTGGAATGAACACCAGCATCCTCACAAACTTCTACAGGTGCACCATGGAGAGCCTGCTGACGGGCTGCATCACAGTGTGGTATGGGAACTGCACCGCTCAGAGCCGCAAAGAACTACAGAGGGTGGTGCGAGTGGCAGAGGACATCACTGGCAGCAGTCTCCCCTCCATCCAGGACATTTACCACAGCAGGGGTCTGCGTAAGGCACGCAGCATCACTAAGGACCATACTCATCCGGCACAAGGACTCTTCCGTCTGCTACCCTCTGGTAGATGATACTGGAGCCTGCCAGCACGCACAAAAACACTCAAAGACAACTATTACCCCCAAGCTACTGAACTCTGGATAATACTGTAAATAATACTGAACTCTCAATAATACTGCACTAAACTACTTTTCGTTTTGCATAATAATGTTTGCTGCTACTGCTCTATATGAATGTATCATGTTTGTCACGACCTCACTGTAAGCTACTGTTACCTGTGCAATAACCTGCTTCATAACCCACGTGTAATACTTATACTATACTACGTATATTATGTGCCATCTGTGAAATACTCTACTTACACTTCATTTAATTCTATATGTACCTTTGTATTTTATTACATTTTATTACATATTTTTTAAAATTATATTGTTTATATGTTTACCTCTTCCCTTGCACTTTTTTACCATGTACTATTATTGCATGCTATTAGCACTTCTCGACTATCTTAGCGAGTCAACGGTTCTTCTGATCCTAAGCATTTCATCGCATTGTTGACCTTGCGCTGATCCTGCATTTGACAAATAAACAATCTTGAATCTTGAATCTTGAATCTATTTTCTGACCTATGCTGTTTCCTCATCAAAAACATACCTCGAGTTGCATTTTGTTTCATTCACTGCATCTATAGGCTTGGTCCTTCTCTCAAACTATAAACACTCTTTTCCACCTTGTGATGTCATGTTGTAGTACAGGAAGTGCTCTGTTGTGTTTTTAAACTCCATACACCTTCACTAGAATCATTTGGATGAACTAAATGACATCACAAGGTGGAACAGAGCATTTTGTACATTGGAGACATAGACAGATATAAACCTGTGTGAATGTAACAAAACACAACTCCTGGTATGTTTTTGATGAGGTACTGTAATAACATTATAACATGACTTAAAGCTCACAAAAAATCAATTTAATGTAATATAGGACTTTAAAATCTACAGTTTAGATTGACAAGTTTTGTGAACTTTTTTCAAGCAATTACATGGCAACAATGTACATCTCGCAACTTACACAATTTCACCAAATCTCTACCATACTTTTGGCAACTATTAGCTTATTAAAATATTAGAATGTTTTCATATACAGTGGTACCTCACCTTACGAATGACCCAACAAACGAAAATTCCAAGTTACGAAACGCCTTCACGGTAAATTTTGGTCTCTAGATACGAAAGAAAATTCAAGTTACGAAACGCGAAATCTCAAAAATTCAAATAATGCGCGCTCAGCCACACACATTATACGCTTTTCTCAGACTGGATTTAAACTTTTCTCACATTTGTCTCTCGTTTAAACACTCAAACTTTCATAGATTTTCAACAAAATGTATTAATAGTGAAGCGTGGGGGGAAGGGGGAGGGTGGAGAAGTGTGAGCGCGCGGACACATGTGTGATAGCGCAGCATGACCCTGCGCAGGGCTGAGAGGACGAGACCCGTGCTCAAACCGTGTCTCCTCTAAAACAGGATTAAACCAGGTCTGAACCAGGTCTAAACCAGGATTAAACCACCGCGGCTCTTACCTGCGTTCGTTCATGCGCTCAGACTGCGTGCAGTCCCCTCCTCGCTGAGGTCCCCTCCTCGCTGCTCGCCTCAGCTGTGACTCGTGAGAAACCAGGAAATAGACCCGCACGCGGCGCTTTAATCCACCTGGTCTAGTCCTGGTTTAGTCCAGGTTTAGTCCTGGTCCAGTCCAGGTATAGACCTTGTTTAGACCTTGTTTAGTCCACGTTTAGTCCTGGGTCTACAGTCTCTTAGCCAATCAGGACCCAGAACACAGTGTTACGCTATAAAAAAAAAGTTACAGTATAAAAAAAAACTTGGAACGGGGCCTTGGAACGAATCAGGTTTTTTCCATTGAAATAGCTACTCAGCTTACGAAAAATTCACGTTACAAAACCACTTCTGGAACGAATTAATTTCGTAAGGTGAGGTACCACTGTAGTATCAAAGATAAGAATCATAATTTTGTCAACATATGTGCCACTTCCCACTTGCTTCAGGGAGGGCATCGGAGCTAAAAATGTATACATTAAAGATTAACGTATTTCCTGCTAACTGATATACAGACAGACATACCCTTTACCTTTACCTTTTTTCATGTAATTTTCTTCTATATAAAATGATGTAAAAACCCACTGCCACATGTTGATGGATCAGAGAGAACATGTTCACATGACACCAGCTGCACAGATCAAACAGGAACTGGGCACTCACAGCAACAAGCAACACACATTAAACACATATAATACAATACAAGAGAATACATGAGAATACTAGTGTCACAGATAGAGAGAGAGACAGCTTACAGCCAACAGCAGGAGAGGGAGAGAAGGAGGAGAAGGAGGGGGTAGAGGAGGAGAGGGAGGCAACAAACAGTACTCCAGGAATAGAGAGGGAGAAGGAAGCGAGAGAAGGGGAGAGAAAAAGAGGAAGAGAGAGGAGAGGGTGAGTGAGTGTGTGTGAGAGAGCGAGAGAGAAGGGAGAAGGAAAGAGAGGGAGTGAATGACATCTAACTCCAGTAGCAGCCCAGGAGGAGAGGGAGATAGGTGAAGAGAAGGGGAGAGAGAGAGATGGAGAGAGAGAGAGAGGGGAGAATGAAGTGGAGATAAAGAAGGAGAGGGGGTGAGAGCACGAGAGGGGCAGGAAGGGATGATTGAAATCCAGACACATTTACAGTAGGCCAGCACGCACACTATAAAAGAAAAACACTATCCACCCCTTATCCAAGACTTTGAACAAGGCATATAATTACAAAATTATGAATAGTTCATCTTGCACACATTATTTAGTCTGTGTAAAGGGCCCATATTACATTATTTTATACTAATACTATGCTATTACCTTGTTTCCTCATCAAAAACATACCTGGAGTTGTGTTTTGTTTCATTCACACATGTTTTAGCCTTTAGTTTGTTTTGTTAGTTAGATCGACTTCCAAACAAATAATTTTAACTGATAATTAAGACATCTTTTAAAGGGAGATCATAAACATCGAGGCAGCTTTTGACTTTGGTTATTACCTGGACCTGTGTTTTAAGTTAAACACATAGTGATGGGCAGACGAAGCTTCATGAAGCACAGAAGCCTTTCATCCAATTGGTTCACCCCAACACAAAGCTTCTTGAAGCTTCATTTGCTCTAGTAGGACGTCTACTGGATGCCAAAAATATCAGTTGGCATGAATTTGAAGTGTGTGGCATTTTGCAGAAAGCTTGTGAATAAAACTGTCAGCAAAATAAAGAAGTATGCAAAACATGTATTGTAATGATGGCAGTATACTGTGTGTATATGTACTGGCAGTATGGAAAATGATTACAGGGGGTCCTCGGGTTACGACGTTGATCCGTTCTTAAGATGCGTCGTAACCCGAATTTTGTCGTAAGTCGGATTTTGACTTTGATCTTCCAACCAAAGCACCAATAACCTTTCCATCTCAATAATTAGACCACTACGCTGCTTGGTTATCACTGCCGCTTTCATAGGAGCAGATCAGAGCCCACATCAGGTACATTGGGCACGCACACGAGGCCGTCTTCTTCGCCCTACAACCACAACAAAGCGTATTCTTCTGCCGTGCGCCGCGCGCCGTTCGCGTTTGTTTACGTCGCTTACCATGCTAAACCGCGTAAGACAAAATGACGCGTAATTTTATTATTATTTTTTTAATGGGGGCGCGTTCGTAACCACGAAATGTCGTAAGTCGAGACCGTCGTAACCCGAGGACCCCCTGTATTTGGAAATGATGAAAATGGAAATGATCATTTACAGTGAAGTGAGGGGGGTTGGGGTATGAACAATGATTGTGCTTTAGTAACGTTGAGGTATGGCCAGTGATTATGGTTTAGGGCAGTGGTCCCCAACCACCGGACCATGGACCGGTACCGGGCCGTGAGCCCTTTGGTACCGGGCCACGGCAGCTCATTCCCCCACCCTTCATTTTGAGTGGCCCGTCCGTGTTCCGAAAAGAGCATGTCGACTTCTATGTGCGCACAAGGCTTGTCTTAGGCACGTGATACCTAACCCTAACCCTAACCCAAACCCTAACCCTAACGCTAATATTAAACCCACAAGCAAAAAATGAGTAAAAATAAGACGTCTTTGGAAAGTTTCTTTGCAAAGGGGAAAAGGCCCAGTGAGGAGACAGAAGAAGAGCCTACGCAGCTTTTGGAAAACGATGACGTCATGATGCCGTAATCATCTGCTTTGGCAGGACTCCCAGTCACTGTTCTACTGATACTGACGTGTTTTGTAATCCGAAATAACTCCACTTCGTCGTCAGTCCAAACGAGAGAGTCGGTTTTTGTGCGTGTGTTCGCCATCATTATTATCTTCTTGTGTTTGTTTGCAGAAGAGAAAGGACTTTATGCACATCCGCTCTTTGTATTATTGTGTTTCCGTATGTATTACAACGTTTTCACTCAGCACTCCATTTTTGTGTGGACGCAATTATTTACTGACCAGGAGACCTACTTAAAATATGGATTTATCGCAACAGGTGATTCCCACACACGAAGCCCGGCGACTAGCTCTCCAATGAGGCAACCTTAAAAGTATGTTCGAGACATCAACTCTGCCGGTATTCTGGATAAAAGTTACGGAGTAGACTGGACATAAGCAACACACTTTGGGTGTCATTGTCTCCCATTACGCCGAGATGCGACCATCTCGTAGCAGTGAAACAAGCTCAGGGTTCTCATTGATTCACCGTTATGGTGAGTTGTATTTTTTGTGTACTTTATATTTGTTTTGTGGTCTATTTTATTTTGAAGGCATGTTTAAGCATAGCAACCAGAAAGCATAGGGGCAGAGAGGATGTTGTGACTCTTGATATGTTGTTGGCGCATGTCATGTGGACGCTTTTATTAAAGTTACATACAAGTACACAGTGGATTCACCGTTATTATTATATTCACAGCATGCCACAATTCTTGTGTTATTTGTATAATTTTATTTTGTGGTATTTATCCGCCAATATCTGCATGCACACCCCCCACCCTCACCGGTCCGTGAAAATTTTGGGTGACATTAACTGGACCGTGGTGCAAAAAAGGTTGGGGACATGTGGTTTAGGGGACACATCATTGATTTTTATTTAAAAACAACAGTTTCTCCACTGTGGTGTGATTTCTTTGTCTTTGTGATTGTCTTTTTTTTTGACAATATTTCACCTGCTTTGGAAAACACTCGCTCACAGGGCACAGATGAGGCAGGCGTACACAAGAATGCCACTGCTAACTTCTATAAATGGGGATAGACATATTTCTGCCTCTCCCAGTATTGAAGGGGGGTCCTCCAGCCTTCCAATATTTGAATGGAGCCTGAGGGGTTTATATCGTTGTCAAAACTCACGGCAATATCCGAACCACTTCCTGAATCAGTCACGTGGTACAGCCGGACTGCGAGGCTTCGGACATCATCATTTTGAGCTCCTCCCCTAAATGAAGCAAGCCATGATACGCACATCGCGGAAACGCCCCCTCCCCCTACTCGGCACATGCTTCGAAGCCTCGATACGGAACGTCACATCACTAGTTTTAACCTCTAGAAGCACAAAGGTTAAAATGAAGACAACTAACAAAAGCGCACCAGTAGGCCACAGACTGCGCGGCCACAGGTGAGCCATGCACCCACTCACCTCCACATCCAGCTCTGACAGCTGCATCATCAACATTAAACCCCTATTTTAGCATGTTTTACTTGACATCCACTGATTCTCTGTGAGCAGTTTGCAGACCACTTCATGGGAAAGATAAACACTATCAGATGTGATATTTTATCTTGTCAAAGCTTGTTTTTAACACATCTGAGTGTTTGTCTGGACCAGAGGAAACACTGGACAGTTTTGTCCTGGTTAATGCTGAGATACTTGACAAAGTTTTCTCCTAGTTAGGCCAACCACATTTAGATCGAATCCCCACCCCATTTTTAAGTCATTTTATTTAGGGATGCGTTTTTAATCATGATGAATTGCTCTCTTCAGACAGGGATCTTTCCCACTGCCTTAAAGCGGCGGTGGAAAGGCCCCTGGTGAAGAATAGTGTGGTCTACTGTGTCAAAGGCAGCGCTCAGGTCCAGTAGAATCAACACAGTCACCTTTTGTGAATTACAATTTATTCTAAAATCATTTAAAACCATTGCTAAGGCAGTCTCTGTGCTGTGGTTCACCCTAAAACCAGATTGAAATTTTTCCAAAATGTTATCATCCAAAAATCATTTAGTCAGATAAAAAAAAGTTTTTCTAAAATTTTGTTAAGTTAAGTTAGATTTTAATGATTTTAACAACTACCGACCAGTGTTTAACTTACCATTTCTAACTTACAAGTATCTAACTTAACAAAATTTTAGAAAAACTTTGATTGAATCGAATTATAAATGGGAGACAAGTTATAATTTGATTCTTAAACCAAGTCAAAACAGACAAAGAAACATTAGGGCAGACAATCTAGGGCAGAGGGGTGGAGAGGGTCGTTAGACGTTGAATAGGGAGGCGAAACTAGTCGCCAGAGTAATTTGGAAAACAAAGAGACAGATTAGTGGGGATAGTTTCAGAGCTATTTCAGTGTAGGGAGCTCCTCCCTGCAGATAGATATAAACAGGGTCTAACCAGCACTAGAACCAGAGCTGACGAAGCCTCTTGGATGAGCGGCGAAACATTTTCAACCAAACAAACTTTGTCCAGTTGACAAATTGAACTTCTCCTTTTATCATGGATTCTACCTGGACGACTGAGGGACTTTTCACGCATATTCAGAATACAGTACTCTGATTGGACCATGTATCAGAATACATTCCAAAATACATTTTAATGCAGGTATTGAGTATTCTGTAATGAAATACTGAAATCAATGTCACTAAGAAGAGAGTCGTTTTTCATAGAAGAAATTAAGCAATAGTGTACAAGTACTGCAGGTAATGGTTTATATTCTCCAAATTTAAGCAAATTTATTATTATTATTGACTTAAAAAGTATAAGATATCACACATTTTTTTCATATTTTTTCTGTATTTTTGGTTGTACTATTTCTATATTTTATATATTTATTTGTGTAATGACAATAAACATACTACAAATCAATGTAAGTGATGTCCCATCCTTCAAACCTGGAATGTCATCATGTAAGTTTTATACATCTTAAAATTTAATTTTATGTGATAGGTGGATATATAGCAAATATAATTACTTAATTACTTTTGTTTCCAATTCTATCAGACTTAACTGTTGTGAATTTTCTATTTTTCTATTTGTTTTAAAATAACTCCTGTCCCCATCTGGCAGACTGTCATCATCTCATTCTAAAACCTGAAGACAACCATTCGAACACACACAAAACACACACACAACACACATGGAACCCTGCCGTCACCATGGAGACCGGCTGACTCCACTCGGCGCTCTTTGTTCAGTTCAGACACCTGTAATCACTGTACCTTCACTTCTCTTTCCCTTTTACTCTTTTCTATACCACGTTTGTATTCATGTGATCTATTCAGTCTTGTTATATCCCTTTTCACTCCATTTTGATTTCTTTTGGTGACGTCTTTTTGGTATTGGTCAGCTAAAGTTGTGCAAATACAACATATATTTTAAAGCTGTCCATCTGTGAAGCAAAGATCTATATGATTTTTTTGGCTATATATAACTTATCTAGTGGAGGGTCTGTCACTTACAGTATCTTGTCGCCATAGAGATGTTATCGCTTTGCCTGGAATGTTCCACAGAATGACATTAAACATTTATATGTGCATGATAAAAGTGAAGTTACAGGTAAGATCAGTGGAGAGGTGAGCCTTGTTAGGTATAGCAATAAAAACAAATGTAATTGGAAAAAGCTAGATACATACATTTAATGCAATACTATGGAACATTTCAGATCAAGCAAATATAGACTTAAACTTTATTGAACCACAAGTGAAATCATTTATTTGGACACAGTAGGTCACACATCACAACATAATAACAGTACAAAACTATAAATGGTAATAATAAATTCAAAATAAATGAAGCAAAAAGATTGTGCACCATAAAAGTTCCACAGTGCTTCTTTAAAATACTATTCTATGATGTATTTAACCTATTCCAAGTCTGGCGTTTTACTTCCTCCACCTCTAGCCCACTTCCATTTTCCCCCAATTTACCTTAGACTTGTTCCCCGCTCCCTTTGCCCCTTACCTCCCATGTAGTGACACACATTCAGAGACAAAACACACCCACCTCTTATCAGGTTTAACAAAGCACTCACACACACCGAGCTGCGCCAATCCACTTAACCAAACCTCTGTCTTCCTGAAAACGGCTGATTTTGGGCCCCCGCAGCCCCTAATCAACCAATCAGAGACGGAGCAATCTCCTCCCCACTGAGCCTATCAGAGCCCTCGGTTTAAGGTTCACCATCCCGCCGCGAAGCCAAGATGGAGTCGTGTTCAGATCAGCCTGCCACTCATCTGCCTGAGCCCAGGGAGGTGTTCAGGGACTGGGACTTTGTGGTTTATTTGTGTGTCGCGGCGTGGGGGTGTCAGACCACTGTGAAAAGTGCATATTGCTCGAGTCAAGTCAAGATCACATATCTTCAATTTGGTATTGAGTTTTGTTTTTTTGTTTTTTTTTGTCTTGAAGTGACAGGCACTATCCACTACAAGTAACACTCAGACACAGCTGTGAAGACTATGGACACCAGAGTCAAAAACATATATATTTAAAGGTGCACTGTGTGACTTTTCTAATGGTGCTGTTATTGTTTGGCTTGTAAGTTCCCCAGTTTTAAAGAGTCCATATTACACTATTTTCTGATCGATGTTATAATGCGGTTTTCTCATCAAAAATATACTTGAAATTAGGCTACATTTAGGCTGAGTTCTTCTGAAAGTGATGTCATGTGGTAATACAGAAAGGGCTCCAGTGTGTTTTTAAACCACATACATCTTCACTAGAATCATTTAGTTCATTTCTGCTAAACAAAAGATAAAATGTAGCTGTTAACCTGAATTACCACTACATAATATCACAAGATGGGCATTTTGAGCTTTGGAGACAAATAACGATGGATTACTCAAACATGTGTGAATGAAACAAAACATAAATCCAGGTAGGTGTTGTTACCTCCACTTTGAGGAGGTAACAACATTATAACATGGCTTAAAGCTCACAAGAGTATTATTTTAATATTTATTTTATTTCTTTAATAATTTAGGACATTAAAGATCCCATGACATGGTACTTCTTGATGCTTTTATATGGCTCCTTAATGGTTCCCTAATACTGTAAATGAATCCTTCTTCAAAATCAACAGTGCATGGGAAACAGAGATAAGATGAGAAAGAGTCCTAAATATCTCTCTCAAACACTTTATTCTGGGCGTTGTTGCTTGAATGCAAATGAGGAGAAAAGAGCTGGCCTATAGTAGAGGGTGGGGGCGTGGCCAAACTCTCCGCTCTCGGCTCTGAGCCCTCAGCTGATCCATTTCCGTGTTTTTGCACGGGGGGAGAGATTTGAAGCGTTAAAATAAAATTAAACCACTGCTGTTCAAAGGTCCAGAGGCTCAGATAAAGGACTTCTGAGCCTAGAAACACTCGGACGTGCCTCCAGGCAAATAAAAAAAACGCATTTTGCATTGCCTAGCGCATTCGCAGTCCAAACTCTCTGGGCGTGATTTACAGAGACGCTGAGTTCAGACAGACGGGGGTGGAACTGCATTTGCATTTCTTTTTTCGATCTGACGTCAATAAGGTGCCTTGTTCAAAATCGCCCGTTTGAGCTCCGATTTTTTGTAACGCAGAAAAGGATCGCAAATGCTCAGTTTAAACATTTCGCAACTTTTAACCATGGGGGAGGGCTAAACAGGGTAGGGGAGCTCACATTAACGTTCAAAAACCTCAGAAAGTGAAAATTTCATGCCATGGGACCTTTAAACAAATCTCTGTAACATTTATTTTTGAATGGATATGGGAATTGCTCAAAAATGACTGTAATTATTTTTTATTTTTATTTTATTTCATCTCATAGTTCATCTCTCCAAAGATCTGAACTGTACTTGATGACTGAAATAAATAAGATGTCATACTGTGGAACAAACTTAGCATCTACATAGATACAATCAGGTGGACGTGCTGACACACATTACATCTTTAAAGGGACAGTGTGTAAGATTTTTACCCGTTAATTGCTGAAATTGAAGATATCCATTAAAAAATACATTGTTTTCCACGCCTTTTCACTTCCATCATGAAATCAAAGTATTCTTTTGGACTTAGATATAGTCACATAAAAGGGGGATCTTCCCCATGCAGAGGCAGCCATTTTGAATACGAGAGCCGCAGAAGGACATTTGGGCTCCGCCTTCGCCTTCGGCAAGGCTCGTGGTTTTGGGTAAACAACACAAGCATGCTGCCGGATCAGACGTCGTAATGGATCTAACATGTGTTTTGGACTAAATTGTTTTACTGGATCCTTACGGACAAATTGAGAGCAAGTTTATGGTGAAATACAGAGTTTGACCTGTGCAAAGCATTCTAAGGTAAGCTAAGTAACAAACCTCGTTTTGTGCTTTTCCGTATAAAAGCCCCATGTGCTCGGGGAGTGATTGTTGTGCAGGGAAATGAATTGCATAGTCAAAAAGAGGAGACTGTAAGGTTTCATTTGATGTGTAGAGTGTCATGGTACATGATCGGGAATGTGTGTTTTCATGAGAAAAGAAAAAAAAAAAAAAACCGGGACCGCGTTTTATTTATACAGTAGTGCCCGGGTGACCCTCGAGGTCTGCCGTAGCTAAAACAGAAAGTGCAATAGCACCATCCACCTATGCGCCACGAATCCTACACACTGGGGCTTTAAGTCTTTTTTTTTTTTTTTTTGTCTCAAAGCAGAAATTAAATTCAAAAGTAACAAGAGTTTTCATTTTGATTTATCAATTGGTAATTAGAATTTGACATTTTTGATTAGACTAAAGTAAGGATTGCTACTCAATACTGACACCATGAGTGATCTAAGTGATTAGGGATAGCCACAGTTATCTTGTAGCTCCGTAACCCTCCATCATTAACAAATACGCAGTAACACACTACTAGAACTAACCAACTACACTCATACTAGCAGGATGGGCCAAATGCAATAGTCTTACCATTAGTCTTTGGTACATATGGTCGGTGTGGGTCACGCCTACAGCAGGTGCTCTGGTCGGAGTAATGAGAGTTTGAAGGAGGAAATGAGCTCTTGAATGGGACTGTGTGATTTCAGAGGGGGGAGAGAGAGGGACTTAATCAGATATAATCACAATAAGGATAATTAGCACTTTTATCTGCAGCATACAAACCAAGCATATTATATGGTTCATAATGAGCACTGACCCAATTAAAGGGCCACAGAATGAGGTTCAAATTGGACTGAATTAAATGCATGTAATTTTTCTTTCAAATTGTATTTTCTCTTTCCATATTTTCACATATACGTATAGAGAGAGAGGATAACGTAGGGTGCAGTTTGACCATTTTGTGTAAACCGTTTCAAGTTTCACTATGCAACTTTTTGTTTAGAATGTCTAACAAGGCATTAAAGGTCCTGCATGTCATGTTAGAATGTTGTTGGCTCACCATAAACATTGTTGGAGTTTTGTTTCATTCGCACATGTTTGAGTAATCCTGATTTATTAGTCTGTCTACATCTCTAAAGTTCTCTAATATGCTCTGTTCCACCTTGTGATGACAAGAAGAGTTAATTTTCGAGTTAACAGCTACATTTTACCTTTTCTTTCGTAGAGATTTAGTAGAGACAATTCCGGGGTAGAAATCATCCATCTTATTTTAGTGAAGGTGTATGGGGTTTAAAAACACAGTGAAGCACTTGCTGTAATACCACATTCACTTCCATTTGAGAGAAGAATATGCAAGGTTTGCGTGTTAAACATGTGAATGACCCAAAACACAACTCTAGGTAAGTTGATTCAAGATTCAAGATTGTTTATTTGTCATATGCAGGATCAACACAAGGTCAACAATGCAATGAAATGCTTAGGATCAGAAGAACCCGTTGACTCGCTAGGATATTCGAGAAGTACTAATAGCATACAATAAAAATACAAGGGAAAAAAGTAAACAATATAATAAAAATATACAGTATAATCATATATAATAAAGTACAAAGGTACAGGTAGGATTAAATAAGGTGTAAGTAGAGTATTTCACAGGTGGTAATACTGCTCAAAAAAATTTCATATTGCACATAATAAAATATAGCATAAGTACTGCATGTGGATTTTGTATTGCAATGCCCAACAAGACATTAAACCTCTATCTCCATGGAAACGAGCTGAATAACACCACTATAATGTAAATGAATGAACGCAAGAGAGTTATATTTAATGAAAGTTATATTAAATACTTAAATATTAAAGGCGGCACAGTGGCTGAGTGGCTAGCACTCATGCTTCACAGCTAGAAGGTTCCGGGTTCGATCCCCGGGTCGCCCAGGCCTTTCTGTGTGTGTTCTGTGTGGAGTTTCCATGTATGGTCTGGGTTCGATCCCCGGGTCGCCTGGGCCTTTCTGTGTGGAGTTTGCATGTTCTCCCCGTGTCTGGATGGGTTTCCTCCGGGCACTCCGGTTTCCCCCATCAACTCAAAACATGCTCCAGGTAAAATCCTCCAGCTTAGGTCCTGACCAAGCTGAGCAATAAGATCATGGAGATGGATCCCCGGGCGCCTGAAAGACGAGCTGCCCACTGCTCCTGAAGGATGGGTCTCTTCTCATGCAGAGAAATAATTTCCCTACAGGGATGAATAAAGTCTGTCTTCTTCTTCTTCTACTCATAAATGCTAAAAGCGACATAATACACCTTTAAAACATTTTCCGCTATGATACTGGTGTTGTCCTAATTGTGTGAATTCAAAACATCAGCACAGTAAAATCTTAAAGGTCCCATGACATGGCACTTCTTGATGCTTTTATATGGCTCCTTAATGGTTCCCTAATACTGTAAATGAATCCTTCTTCAAAATCAACACTCACTGCATGAGATATGACTCTGACAGTCTTCATGAGGCTAGATATGTGTCTAAAATGCTTTATTGTGGGTGTTGCTGCTTCAGTGCAAATGAGAAGGACAGAGAGATTGGCTAAGGAGCGGGGGGCGGGTTTCCCCCGCTCTGCACCGCTGTCTGCTCACTTCCGTGTTTAACACAGGAAGACAGATGGGAGACTTTGCAATGAAAAAAAGCATATTTACACAGAAAATAAAATTAAACCACTGGTATTTCAGAGGTCCAGAGGGTCGGGTAAGGGACTTCCGCGCCCAGAAACACTCGGACGTGCCTCCAGGCAAATAAAAAAACGCATTTCGCATTGTAGCGCATTCACAGTCCAAACTCTATGGGCGGGATATACAGGGACGCTGAGCGAAGACAGAGGGAGGGGCTGGAGCTGCATTTGCCGATCTGACGTCAAAAAGGTGCCTTGTCCGAACTCGCCCGTTTGAACACTGGTTTTGTGTAACGCAGAAAAGGACCGCAAATGCTCAGTTTAGACATTTCGCAACTTTTAGCCAATGGGGGGGGCTAAACAGGGTAGGGGAGCTCACATTAACGTTCAAAAACCTCAGAAAGTGAAAATGTCATGCCATGGGACCTTTAAAATAGTAACTTCTTCTGGTAACTTCGTAGTAAAGGCAATTTGAACTCTGAAATAATCAGAGAATTAAACCTGTGCCCTGTTACTCAGGTAACCTCAAACAAGCTACTGAAAGATAATTTAGCATATTCAAATCAATACGTTATCTATACAAGAATATTTGCAACTGAAAGCACATGACTTTATTGTTACGGCTCTATTTTGAAGATTATTCACTATTCCAAAGCTATTTTGTATTGATAATTGCTATGACAGCACAGCGGCCTGAATTTTTCATTAAACCCATAGATACATTTCAACAGGAGAGCCTTATCAATACAAATGTTATAATAACCAACCATATTCTGCTTATTCAAATCCTTTATTTACACAAAAATATTTGCAATTTAAGGCTTTCAGGCTTTCTTGTTATGGACACCATTTTGAGAACTACTGGCCATTCAACAGATGTTTTGTATTGATAATTGCTATGACAACGGCCCCTATTTCCTATGAAACCGACAAATAACACATTTATCAATAGAAATGCTATAACCAAACATGATATACAGCACATCCATGTTGTGTATCTAATAACCACCTCCCTTTGTCTGAGCCCTTATTGCCATCTGTTCATTTGAGCAGCAAGAAACCAAGCTCTCACAAACACTCTTACACTCACAAAATGAAGAAAGAGAAACCTAGCGCAGGAATTAGCCCCCATCCCTCTATATCTGACAGTGAAAGCGACGTAATTACAAAAAATACACAAAAACACCATCTTTTCATTCTCTACCTGCACTCACCCCAACTCAATCACCTGGCATGTTTTTGTCCATTTGATTTTGTCCTTTTCATGCACCATAATAGACCCAAAGCCTTGCCACAGCCTCATCCCAGCTTCCTATTCACTTCCATTATATCAGTCTTTGTCTGTCTTTCTCTCCACCCTTCTTCTCGTTCCTCCTCCTATCTGTGCCGATCTTATTACCAAGAAAGGAGCTCCCATGCTGCGATCCCAGGCTAGGTTGTAATGGTTGTGGCCTATAGCCGATGGGGGGATTGCAAATGTAGCACAGATGAAATATTAGCTTGGAGGCAGCAGGGAGGGTGTAAATCAGTAGGTTATGACTGGGTGCCTCTATCCAAGGCACAGAGCTGAATCTCACTGGTAAAGGGTTGGTAATATCGGACTATACAGTGGACAAAGAAAGGAGAAAGATCGGGACTGAATAATGTATTGTGGTGTGACATGTATGACAAAATATTAAAATGCTGTGATTCTGTGAAAAAATAAAGATCCTATATTACACAAAATTGACTCCTGTGAGCTTTAAAGGAAAAGTAACGTTTTTTTTTACAATCTGAGCCTTCTTTCGGCAATAAAACAAGTAGTTTTACTCACCCATAGCAGTTTGGTGTCAATTGGAGCAGTATCGCAGAACTTATGTTGAGCCGTTCTGTTCTACCAATGATCCCGTATCCGTTAGCGTGAGTGCTCGGGGCATTACTTTGCGGTGTCCAAATAAAACAAACTTTAGCACTTTTCAAATCACAGAAGATCGCTGTGTCAGGGTAGACTTTTAGTGGATTCCAAAACGGCCTGAAACCCGATATGCAGCTATAGTTTCATTTGATGACGTCATCAGAGAGGACAGTGCGCATGCGTTAACTCAGCTGTTTTGTAAACACCGCTAGTCCGAAAGAAGCTAACACCGCTCTGAACTTTACTTTTCTGTTGCGATATCGGGTTTCAGGCCGTTTTGGAATCCACTAAAAGTCTACCCTGACACAGCGATCTTCTGTGATTTGAAAAGTGCTAAAGTTTGTGTTATTTGGACACCGCAAATCAGTGCCCCGAGCACTCACGCTAACGGATACGGGATCATTAGTAGAACAGAACGGCTCAACATAAGTTCTGCGATACTGCTCCAATTGACACCAAACTGCTATGGGTGAGTAAAACTACTTGTTTTATTGCCGAAAGAAAGCTCAGATTGTAAAAAAAAAAAACGTTAATTTTCCTTTAAGCCGTTGTCTCTTCAAAATTTACTTGGAGCTGTGTTTTGTTTTTTTGTTTGAATAAGCCTCTATTATTATTCTGTCAAAATCTCCAAAGCTCAAAATGTTCGGTCCCACCTTCTGATGTCATGTAGTGGTAGTTTTCAAATTAACAGCTACCTTTTAACTTTAGTTCAGTCGAGACTGACAATTCCAGGGATGAAATTTTCCAACTGATTCTGGTGAAGGTGTATGGAGTTTAAAAACACAATTGGAGCAGTTTCTGTATTACCACATGACATCACAAGGTGGAGTGTTTTCTGTAATATGGGCCCGTGAAGGACAAAAACAATTATAAATCATTCTTTAAGCAGGTAAAAAGTGGGAAAAGTCTTATATTTCGATGAAACTTTTATTCATTCATGAAAGTGTTTCTTTAGCAAAACATTGTAGCTGAATTCACATTTCACCTCAGCTTTGCCTCAATCCTAATAAAATGTCATAGCTCCAAAATACTGTTGACTGCAGCGCTGCCAAATGTCATGGGATATTTCAGTTCATATTGTTTCTTTGTGAATCGAGGTGAGCGTCATAAATACTTTCTAATAATAAGCCTGTGGATCTATAGCTCATTGGGCAATTCACAAAATCTCAGGCACATGTAATTATTGATTGCTTAGAAATGTCAAGAAAAGGCTGTTATGATTGAGACAAATGCTTCGGCAAAATAGCAACATTTCTACTTGCATATATACCCAAGGTTACAGTTACAGCTAATGTTCGCAATGTAGTATACATTTTGTGCCTTTCACCATAATTGATGTACTTTCATTGACAAAACTACACATCTTTGTTTTATATGGTTTTCTGGCCCATGTTTTAAAGGTCCCATGACATGGTACTTCTTGATGCTTTTATATGGCGCCTTAATGGTTCCCTAATACTGTAAATGAATCCTTCTTCAAAATCAACACTCAGTGCATGAGAAAGACACATGTACACAGTCAGAGTCATAAAATCTCTGTCTGAACAACTCATTCTGGGCCTTGTTGCTTGAATGCAAATGAGAAGGACACAGATAGGTTAGAGGAGCGGGTGGGTGGGGGGGCAAATGCGCCGCTGGTTCCTTGTTACTGTGCACTGTCTCCCACTTCCGCGTTTTAAGTGCGGAGGAAGAAAGGAGAGGAATTTCAATGAAAAAAACACATTTTCACAGAAAATAAAATTAAACCACTGCTGTTTCAGAGGTCCAGAGGGTCGGGTAAAGGACTTCCGAGCCTAGAAACACTCGCACGTGCCTCCAGGCAAATTAAAAAACGCATTTCGCATTGCGTAGCTCCTTCACGGTCCAAACTCTCTGGGCGTGATTTCCAGAGACAGAGGGTGGACATCCAGACGGTGGTGGAACTGCATTTGCATTTCTTTTTTCGATGTGACGTAACATAGTTGCCTTGTTCAGAATCGCCCATTTGAGCTGTGTTTTTTTCTAACGCAGAAAAGGACCGCAAATGCTCAGTTTAGACATTTTGCAACTTTTAGCCATGGGGGGGGGGGCTAAACAGGGTAGGGGAGCTCACATTAACGTTCAAAAATCTCAGAAAGTGAAAATTTCATGCCATGGGACCTTTAAAGGTGCACTGCGCAACATTTTTGGGGACAGCATGTTTCTTGTCTTCATGGAGATGTAACAGTAATTCCCAACCTTTTTTTTTTTGGCAGTGATCCATATTTTGCCTATAGATATGTTGGCAAATCGACGTCATTCTCCTATCTGATAAATTACAATCTTATAAGGAAAGACATTATTATTTTCTGGTAAATAAAGATGTTATACAACAGTAAAAAAAAAAAATTAATATTTAGTATAAGTAATTCAGATGTCATCTTGCCTTTCAAATTCACAAAATTTTGTCTGGACCTCTTTTCTAGGACCCCTAGGACTTCTTGAGAATCTTATTGGACCAAATTTAGGTCCCGACCCCTACGCTGGGAGTCACTGGCCTAGAATGTTTCACAGCATGGCATTAAACCAGTGCTTCTCAATTATTTTGTGTGACAGTAAGAAGAAAAAAATTCATGCCCCCCCTCCCTGCGCGCGACTATAAATAGTATTATTTGTCTAGAAAATTGTTATTAGTACGCCTCTGCATAACATTGTATCCTTTTATTAACATTAAAAACAAAAAAGAAATATACTTCCAACAAAGACTGCACTGTCTTTTAGCACTGAGGACTCAAATATTAATGTGTTTTTAATGCAGCTTTGCGCACATTTGTTTACGTTTTACAGAAACGAAACTTAAAAACCACATGGCCTATTTGCATAAATAAAAAAAAAAAAACATGTCTGTCCTTGTGCCCCTGATGCGTCAGCTTCTGTCTGACTAAAGGACACGACTCAGTGGAATATACGTGTTTTTTCTGTGACAGAGGATGTTCTGCTGATGGTGAGTCTTTTCTGTATATCGCATATTTAAGATTGCCGACCCCTGCCCCAGAGCGACAATGCGAGAGCCACTGCCAACTACTGTTGTTGATGTGCAATTTCACTGAGTTCTAGTACAGTACGGCAAAAAAGCATGTTTCCCAGGGTCACACGCGCCCCCCCAGGGAGGCCCGCCCCACTATTTGAGAAGCACTGCATTAAACTCAAGTATCTCATGAAGAACACAAGGTGATATCACCAGTTACAGATCAGATCTATGGAGCAGTGGACCCCACTTACAGTAGGAATGCATGTTTTTCAAGATACTGTTGATCATGAAAAACACCCATAATGAAATCTGTGCTATAGATAGATCCTTTTAATGCCATACTGTGGAACATTCCAAACAAAGCAATAACAGCTCCATGGAAACAAGCATGCACAGTGATTCCAACACATGTCCTAATTATAAAAGACTAGTTTGTTTGCTGCTCCATTGGGTACACTTCCAATCCCCAGTAGATTAGTAATGTGTCTCTTTTTACACTAAACACTGATGTCTACCCATGTATTCAATGTAAAATCAATTGAATAGTACAATAAAAGAACATTACCTTTTAAAATGGCCCATAACTCCGCTCTTCCATGTCTCATCTGTCTGTTTTCATCATCTCATCATTTCTTACACACTTCCTTGTCCCTGTAGCGTTCGGAGGCATGTTGAGTTTTCACAGGAATTTGAGCATGAATCTTTAATTAGCAACAGATGCTAGCCTTGTGTGTATGTGTATGTGTATGTGTTAGGGTTTAGCGTGTGTGCATGCTAATGATTCTCTTTGGGCTCGCTGTCACCTCAGTCGTGCTTTCACACACAAAACAAGCTGCTAAGAACAGTTAGCGGAACAATGAGCGCATACACAAACATGTATAGTCACTGCCCAGTATGCAACACTGAAACAATTCATTGCAGATTTAAATGATCTTAGTTTTTATAAATGACAAACAAAGCAACATGAAGCAAAATAAAATAATATACTGAATTATTACTGAAAAGCATTAACCACAAAATATATAACGTGTATGATTTTGGCAAATGACAACCAAATGACTGTAACTGATTATATTACAATTAGTAGTAGCAGTAGCAGTAGCAGTAGCAATAGTAGTAGTAGTAGTAGAGCCAACTGTTACATTTTTGAGTAACAAGAAGCCTTCATTTGCATTAGTCTGACATCTACTACTTACTACTACTAGGCCTATTATTACAACTATCAAGCCTACTACAACCACTACTGCTACTACTACAAACTACTACTACTAGGCCTACTAATACTACTACTACAACTAGTATCAGTAATAGATCATACTATAATAGCTGTATGTATAATTTTACATTGTGTGGTCTAAAAATCAATGTATTTATTTCTGAAAACTTGGCCTTATTTGCACTTTTTTCTCTGTCCTTCCCTCCCACACTCTCTCTCTCTTTTTCTCTCTCTCACTCTCTCTCTATTTCTGCTTGTCCTCATTTAGTCATCTGTTACTTCTGAATTATGCATTATTTCCTTATGGAGTGAGAGAATGGTGCCGGGGGCAAACTTTCCCCACTTAACCATCATTAGTTGGGTCTTTACACCAATTACAGCTTGATGGTAAACCAGGTCCTCCCCTTGTGTTTATTCTAACTCAGTGCACATGCTAGCACTGTGGTATCCTGGAAAAACAATATGAAGGTCAAGAAACTCTCTATATTCCATATAAGCCCTACTCCTATAGGTAATGTCATCTGTATATTGGCCGGCTCACACTTCTCCTTTTGGATTTTATGAGGGCAGAGAGAGACTAAAATAACTGGTGGATATGACAATGCAGACAATAGCACCTTAAAGCAATCTCTCTACTTTTGCTTAGTCACATAGCAAAAGAAAGATTTAATTCTGCCAACTGGACAAAAGTTGGTGAATTGGATGAGCTGTGAAACGTCTCACTCAAATGAAATGTTTGTCCTGTTGACAAAATTGAAATTTTCTTTTGCTATGGATCCTACCTAGATGACTGAGGGATTACATTTTGAAGTATCATTACTGCTTACTGCTTCAGTTTTGGCCAAGAATTTAAACATTAAATGTTCCTATATGCATGTTTTTCTAGTCTCCATTCTGTGTTCATGTCTTTCTTTCTGCCAGTACACATATGGAGTCTTGAGCTGCATCAGTTTCTCATGTCTTTTGCCATAAGAACAAACGTTACAAATTGAATCAACATATACTTATTTATTTGTTTTTAGTTGTTGTACAGGAGACATAAAAAGGAGATATTTAACTTAAAGATGCACTATGTAAATTTTGTGGTGGATGTTACACCACTTGCTTTTTTGTATGGAGATGTTATTGCTTTGATTGGAATGCTCCACAGTATGCCTTTAAATGTATTGCTCACTATAAGAACACGTTTGTCAAGGGATTTTAATAAAACACCTATAATGGGGTAAGAACTCAGTTCAAGTCATGCAGTAATGAACATTCCAGGCAAAGTAACAATAACATTTAACATGGATCTGACCCCTGCTTATGAATCTGAAACCTAAAAAGTATCAAGGTCAGCTTATTTGATGAACTGAGGTGATGGGAGTAACTTTGAACATTACTTTTTGAATGCTCCTCTTAGTTTAAAATGCTCCTCCATTCTCTCACCAGCCCTCATTTCATTCTGCCCCTGTGTGGTGCTGAAGTCTTGTTTTTGCTGACTCTGGAGTCCTGGTAAATGTCACCCTCTCCATTAAGTTGTGTCCTTATTTTACACTGGACAAGCACACTTGCGTTTGTCAGATAATGAAGACATGTGGCAGACATCAACACTATACTATTCAGGTTTCACGTGATTTGAAATTCAGAGCGCAATCCAAAATACCACTGTTCTGTGTTTTGAATGCTGCACTATGTTTTCAGTGGTCCTCAAAATAGTCCACCACAAGTCTATTTGTTATGTTAAGCTGTTTTATTACTTGCAACTGTAACCACGTCTGACTGGAGTTGAGAGTTCAAACTGTTCCTATAGCTTTACAGATCTCTGTTACCATAAGCTATACGTATATTAGCATCTCAAACGCACACTGCACACTTAAAGATCCCATGACATGGTACTTCTTGATGCTTTTATATGGCTCCTTAATGGTTCCCTAATACTGTAAATGAATCCTTCTTCAAAATCAACACTCAGTGCATGAGAAACAGAGATAAGATGAGGAAGAGTAATTTTTCTCTCTCTGAACACTCTATAATGGACGTTGTTGCTTGAATGCAAATGAGGAGAAAAGAGATGGCCTATAGTAGAGGGTGGGGGCGTGGCCAAACTCTCCGCTCTCTGCTCTAGCTCTCAGCTGATCATTTCCGTGTTTTTGCACGGGGGGAGAGATTTGAAGCGTTCCATTGAAAAATAAACAAATTTTCACAGAAAATAAAATTAAACCACTGCTGTTCAAAGGTCCAGAGGCTCAGATAAAGGACTTCCGAGCCTAGAAACACTCGGACGTGCCTCCAGGCAAATAAAAAAATGCATTTCGCATTGCCTAGCGCATTCGCAGTCCAAACTCTCTGGGCGTGATTTACAGAGACGCTGAGTACAGACAGACGGGGGTGGAACTGCATTTGCATTTCTTTATTCGATCTGGCGTCAATAAGGTGCCTTGTTCAAAATCGCCCGTTTGAGCTCCGATTTTTTGTAACGCAGAAAAGGATCGCAAATGCTCAGTTTAGACATTTCACAACTTTTAACCATGGGGGGGGGGGCTAAACAGGGTAGGGGAGCTCACATTAACGCTCAAAAACCTCAGAAAGTGAAAATTTCATGCCATGGGACCTTTACCTAAGATACAATAGCACATAAACGCAATTTTAAAAGACAGTATATCAAGGAGTAGGTGTTGTTAATGGTCCCATTTATGCAAATTTGAGCTCTAAGTCATGTTAGAATGTAACCCTTTATTATTAGTCTGTCTAAATCTCTGAAGCTCTATTATACCTTGTGATGTCATGAAGTAGTAGTTTTCAGGTTACAAGACTGGAAATTTCAGTCAAATTCCAGTAAAATCAAATTCCAATGATTCTAGTGAAGCTGTACATATCTAGGATTTCTGTGTTCAATATGTGTGAATGAAACAAAACAAATGCTTTCAATGAGGAAACAACATTATAAGAAAGCGTAATATGGGCCCTTTAAGATGATCTGATCATGTGATTTTCATCTGGGCATCTGCTGAGGATCCATTATTGTTTCGTCTGAAATGTTCCACAGTATGGCATTAAATTAATCTATATTATATTCATTACATTGTATTGTTTTTATTGCTTGACAAACACTTTGTTAAAACATGCATTCTAGTAACTGTGAATGGGGCCGTCTTTCCACAGATCTGACCTGTAGCTTGGCCTGGTGAAATCACCTTCCTGTCCTCACGGCATTGACACTTTTAAGCAGCTTTAATATTGACGTTTAAATAATAATCCTCCAATGTTTTAATATATGAAACTAAAATGTCAGTTCAGTTAGCTGTAATATTTCTATTTCTTGGAAAGGATTAAAAGGTCAAGCTCCCAGATACTTTATTGATTTATTGACACATTACCATTCACGCTGACCTCTGAAATGCAGACCACAGATAAAGACTACAAGTAATGACAAAAACACACAGGCATACATATTCAGTAAATAACAACAAATGCATGTGCATTTCCTCCCATTACAAATATAATTTCATTCTAAAAATCAAATTTAAGATGATCTTTTGTGTTTTTGTGCAAAGCAATTTAAGGGGAGCTATAATGAATAGGAATGGAAAAGGTTTGTCAAAATGGTGGAGTCTAGAAAGGTCAGTGGATATTAAGGCCCTTTCATAAATTCTTCTTGTGGACTTCTGAGAGGGGCTGGCTGCACTCAATATAAATTAAATATAGATTTTAAAGGGCCCATATTACGCTATTTTCTGGTCTATAATGTTGTTTCCTCATCAAAAACATACCTGGAGTTGTTTTTGTTTTTTTTTCATTCACACCTGTTCACACCTGTTCACACCATTCACACTGTAAGAGCCGATTTATGTGTGTTTTTAGGCCACGCCGCCATCTTATGAGTTTTTTACATATCTGTTTTCTCATTGGACGAGAGTCCCGCTTTGATGTTCAGGAAACACGTCCTTATATGGTTCACTTTGATCATTATTGTTTGTTCTTTTATCATTGATGCTACCTGGTATATAACCACTCACAGCACACATCTCCACACACAGAAGGCAGAGGACACGGAAGACACCACACCAAGACACATATACACACACAAGGGAAAAGACTACGCTACGTAGGTAGTGTGGATAAGAAGCCGCGGTCTGGTGGCCAGGAGGATACCCCGAGACCATCCTATCGGATGAGCCGAGATGACGGGGTATTAGGACGTCCTGGACCACAGAAGCTACACAGTCTTTTGACCGTCACGTAACAACGTGGGACGTCATGTAACAACGTGGGACGTCACGTAACAAGGAGGTCACGTGAAACATCACATAGGGAAGTCAAGAACGATGTTTAAGTAGCACATGAGGACGTCATGTGGTCCTCATGTAACGCCGCGCAATAGTCACGTAAGAGTGTAACATCGGACGTCTCCCGGGTGACAGACGGGATACGCACCGCTACAAGGCACATACGGACGTCAAGAAGGACGTCACAACACATACAGAGCCTAACACAACACTCATAGGAAAACCACAAACCTCAGAAATTCACCTTTCCATTTCCCTCTTTATTCACCTTATTTTTATCCACTCTGTATGACCTTCACTTTAGTAAAGATAGAAAAGACAAACCTTTTGATTCAAGACTCTTTATTTACATTACGTGACGCGTCGGAAAGAAACTTCAAAAAGCACCGAGGCCGAGGCTAGTGAGGCGGTTCGCCGCACTCACACACACCAACATGCATGTAGGTTGAGTTCTTAAACAGAAAACACTGTTCCACCTTGTCATGTCATCATTGTGTTTTTGAACTCCATACACCTTCAGTAGTCATTTGGATGATTCCTGCCCTGGAATTGCCAGTGTCTACTGAACAAAAGGTAAAAGGTAGCTGATAACTTGAAACCACCACTACATGACATCATAAGGTGGATGTAGACAGATTAATAATTAAAGGGTTACTCAAACATGTGTGAATGAAACACAACACAACTCTGGGTATGTTTTGATGAAGTAAACAGCATTATAACAAGAATTAAAGCTCACAAGAGTCAATTTTGTGTAATATAGAAGCTTTAATATTTTTAGTCCACTACGAACACTAAAGAAATTCCAGTGCATCCTGTGGGGTCACATTCTGACTAAAAAAGTCTCTCTTGATCCTGTTTGAATGACTGAATGGAAGTTTGTGGATTTTAACAAAAAACTGAATAAGGCAACGTTGCATATAGGTCTTGCTAAAAGTTTGCATTTTCCTCTGCCTATTGTAACTCTCTTGAACCAATGACCAAGTAAATATTGTATTTCTGAATCCTTTGCCTTTATGAAACAGGTTAAAAGTTCAGTTCGACAAAAGCATTGCCGTTATTAGAAAAGCCACAGTGAAGAAAACACAGTGTGCAAAAGAATATGATTTTGCTCTGGGTCCACACCAGTCATATATTATTCATTCACTGTGATATTGGGCCCACTAGAAGCAGCACAGCACTGAAGAACAATTGAATTTTAAATGAGGATGCTGTAAAAATATTGTGCTCTATATATAGATAGTAATGCAGTTAAGTTACTCTGGGGGCCTTGGTGTTTATAGGTCATAATTGTTCAAGGCTAGATTCAGTCCAGCAGAGTTCAGTCCAATTCAGTGCAAACCAATGAGATATCTGACTGAAAATGTTTTGGCTATGAGAATATTAATTCACTTGCTTTTAAAGCCCCAGTGTGTAGGATTCATGGCGCATAGGTGGATAGTCGCTATTGCACTTCCTGTTTTAGCTACGGCAGACCTCGAGGGTCACCCGGGCGCGCCGTAGCGCGGACAGCTCGCGTACCGGTGCAAGAACCGCGCGCCACTACTGTATACATAAAACGCGGCCCCGTTCACTTTTTTTTTTTTTTCGCATGAAAACACACATTCCCGATCATGTACCATGACAATCTACACATCAAATGAAACCTTACAGTCTCATCTTTTTGACTATGCACAACAATCTCTCCCCGAGCACATGGGGCTTTTATACGGAAAAGCATTAAACGGAAAAGCACAAAGCTTACCTTTGAAGGCTCTGCCCAGGTCAAACTCAGCATTTCACCATAAGCTTGGTCTGAAATTTGTCTGTAAGGATCCAGCGAATAAAATCCAGTAAAATAATTTAGTCCAAAACACGTGTTAGAGCCATTACGACGTGTGATCCGGCAACATGCTTGTCGTTGTTTACCCAAAACCACGAGCCTTGCTGAAGGCGAAGGCGGAGCCCAAATGTCCTTCTGCGGCTCTCGTATTCAAAATGGCTGCCTCTGCATGGGGAAGATCCCCCTTTTATGTGACTATATCTAAGTCCAACAGAATACTTTGATTTCATGATGGAAGTGAAAAGGCTTGGAAAACACTGTATTTTTGAATGGGTATCTTCAATTTCAGTAATTAACGGGTAAAAATCTTACACACTGCCCCTTTAAAGCGTCCATATTTCACTATTCTCTTATCAATGTTATAACGTTGTTTCCTCATCATATACATACCAGGAGTTGTGTTTTGTTTCATTCACATGTTTAACACAGAATGTTTAGAAAATTCTTGTTGTATAGAAATGTGTTTTCTTCTAATAAGAAATATTTGAAAAAAGCTAAATAGCTTATTTACCTGATATGTTTCAGCGGTAGCACTCCTGCCTTTGTCAGAGGTGTTAGCTGACTGCTGTGACGTGTCTCTTATCACCTATTGTTCCAGGCATGGTCAGACGGATCTGGCAGATCAGTCAGATTGAGCAGGCCTACCGTTGCGTGGTGATCTCTGGAGAAGTGAGTCCCTTGTGTGAGCCAACGTAATTGCCTCCTTATCTCTGGTGATGGTCCTTCCTAATTTCAATAGTCTTGTATCCATCTGCTTTACACACAAACCCTGCATATTTAGGCTGAGTTCTTTCTGATAGCCTGAAACCTATTACCTATTCATGACATCACAAGGTGGGGTAGAGCATTTTGAGCTTTGGAGATGTAGACAGAGTAATAATAAATGGTTACTCAAACATGTGCGAATGTAACAAAACACAACAGGCATGTTTTTGATGAGGTAACAACATTCTAATATGGGTTCAAGAGTCCATCACAAAAAGTGATTTAGAGTGATCAAAACAGTGGATAAGTTACATGAAGAATTGTCATGATTAAAGGTCCCATGGCATGAAATTTTCACTTTCTGAGGTTTTTGAACGTTAATGTGAGCTCCCTTACCCTGTTTAGCCCCCCCCCCCACCGTTAAAAGTTACGAAATGTCTAAACTGAGCATTTGCGATCCTTTTCTGCGTTAGAAAAAATCAGAGCTCAAACGGACGATTTTGAACAAGGCACCTTATTGACGTCAGATCGAAAAAAGAAATGCAAATGCAGTTCCACCCCCGTCTGTCTGAACTCAGCGTCTCTGTAAATCACGCCCAGAGAGTTTGGACTGCGAATGCGCTAGGCAATGCGAAATGCATTTTTTTATTTGCCTGGAGGCACGTCCGAGTGTTTCTAGGCTCGGAAGTCCTTTATCTGAGCCTCTGGCCACGCCCCCACCCTCTACTATAGGCCAGCTCTTTTCTCCTCATTTGCATTCAAGCAACAACGCCCATTATGGACTGTTCAGAGAGAGAAAAATGACTCTTTCTCATCTTATCTCTCTTTCTCATGCACTGAGTGTTGATTTTGAAGAAGGATTCATTTACAGTATTAGGGAACCATTAAGGAGCCATATAAAAGCATCAAGAAGTACCATGTCATGGGATCTTTAAAAAGAATAAGTGCTATGTGGGTCCATAGAGCTTTAAAAGGTTTTCAAAAAGATTTTCCAGAATAGTTGCTCAATTGGAGTTAGGGGTGGTTCTATACAAGGGAAAACAGCTGTCTTTTGGGTTTAATGTCCAGCAAAAATGTGTTGTGTTAAATATTTCCACAGCCAAAACTCACAATACCCCCAAAAAACTTGGATTCTTACTGTCAGAAGGGTTCTGACCTGTAACTTTGCCTGGTAGTGTCTTCGTGGAGATAGACATGTTGTATGCCATACCATGCAACAAACAGCTGGCGGACCCTCCTCCTCTACCAGAAAAATGACATAGTGCACCTTTAACCCTGTCATCCCTAATATAAAGCAGATGTTTTTTTTACTCCAAGCTTGAGTCATCTTAAAAAGTTTCAGTCGAATCTATTGTTTTGAAATGAGTCATCCAAACTATATACATCTTTATTCCATAAAGTACGAAATACACCTTTGACTTTTTATTTTTCAGTTTTGAATGCCTTGGACTGAATCTTTTTTGTTTTGCTTACTTTCCACATAGTTTCTCTGTGTTTGTTTAGAGTTGATTTTGCAGTGGGTCAGACACAGTTCTCTCAGCAGGAGGTGCACGGGGAAGTATCAGTGACTGAGTAATGATCAGACCAGAGAGAACTGCACACACTTCCTTTTATTTCTCACAACAAACAATACTAGTTTTTAGTTTTGTGTTTAAAAATGAGATGGTTTAGGATCAATTAGGGTTATCAATTTGATGAGTAACAGATGAGAATTTACTTTCACATTCATCAAATGGGTGGGGGACAATATAATATTACAATATAACAGCAGTAAGCAGGACTCAAACAGACAGTGGCAGGAGGAAAAGTATCTTACATTACAACACTACGACTTTACTTGCTCTATACAAAAAATGGCAATAGCATATCTATTTTTTACTCAACACAAATTCAAAATATGTTACAGCATTCGAAACGATATAATGGACATAGCTAACCCACTAGCCTCCGCCTTACAAACAGTAAGAGAACATGGGGGCGCTTCTGGCTCCAGTGTCTCTGGCTCCAATTGACTTAACATTTAAAAATTGTTAAAGGTCCCATGGCATGAAATTTTCACTTTCTGAGGTTTTTGAATGTTAATGTGAGCTCCCCTACCCTGTTTAGCCCCCCCCCCCCCATGGTTAAAAGTTGCGAAATGTCTAAACTGAGCATTTGCGATCCTTTTCTGCGTCACAAAAAATCAGAGCTCAAACGGGCGATTTTGAACAAGGCACCTTATTGACGTCAGATCGAAAAAAGAAATGCAAATGCAGTTCCACCCCCGTCTGTCTGTACTCAGCGTCTCTGTAAATCACGCCCAGAGAGTTTGGACTGCAAATGCGCTAGGCAATGCGAAATGCGTTTTTTTATTTGCCTGGAGGCACGTCCGAGTGTTTCTAGGCTCAGAAGTCCTTTATCTGAGCCTCTGGACCTTTGAACAGCAGTGGTTTAATTTTATTTTATGTGGAAATGTGTTTATTTTTCAATGGAACGCTTCAAATCTCTCCCCCCGTGCAAAAACACAGAAATGGATCAGCTGAGAGCATTTAACCGCAGAGGAGAGTTTGGCCACGCCCCCACCCTCTACTATAGGCCATCTCTTTTCTCCTCATTTGCATTCAAGCAACAACGCCCATAATGGCCTGTTCAGAGAGAGAAAAATTACTCTTTCTCATCTTATCTCTGTTTCTCATGCACTGAGTGTTGATTTTGAAGAAGGATTCATTTACAGTATTAGGGAACCATTAAGGAGCCATATAAAAGCATCTAGAAGTACCATGTCATGGGATCTTTAAAAAACCCTCTGTAACTGCTGCAGTGAGCCTCGTCATTCTGGTCTTAAAATGTTCGTATTAACATGCTCTGCATGATTCTGGTGTTTTTATTTAGCTTTTTTGTCTGTAAATTCCTATTCCTAATATGGAACTTGCCTCCAAATTCGGTTCTATAACTGCTAGCCTCGTGAGTTTCATTTGACTGGAGCTGAACGCTATGGGTGACACACTCACACTCACTTAGTCCACTTGTTTACACAGTTTATGGTTTCACCTTCCTGTTTATAACTGCCATTTTGAGTGTTTTTCAACATTCAAAAGATATAATTCTAAATGTTAATCCTAAAATGTAATAGTGATGGGGCATACATTTTTTCTTTGCAGAGAAGGAAGGTCTAAGCACAGGGGATGTTCTGGAACAATTATCCATTTGCTTGTTTCTTGAGAATGGTGGTTAATGTGCCTCTTGTTAAAGGGATATGCCACCCCCAGGTCAAATTTGGGCATCTCCCCACAGTCCAGAGACTAAAATAAGTGGTGGAAAGCGTTTTCCTGCTCACCCAGCCACCCAAAGCACTGTACCTGTTTTGTACTGCATAAAGCATAAAAAAAAAGAAGTTCATTTTAAATGGTTTGCAGTGGTGCAAAATTATTCCTCACTTACCTTATGCATTCCAAGCATCCTAATTATTAACGACAATGAGTTTAAACAGTAGGTACTTTCAGAGATCTGAGTTTTGCCATCACAGTAAAGCTAAAAACAACTAGCATGCTAATAGCTCCACGTCCTCAAGTACAATGAAAAAACAGCTCCTTTAAGTTTTGCAAGGCGCCTGACTGTTGTTGTGATTTTAGGCTATAAAGAAATTTATTTTGAATTTGAATGTGATGTATCTGTAAATGTCATGCATGTTTCTGAATACCGCAGAGTACATGCTTGTACTGTATATTTCCTGAGAATAGTCTTATGTGGAGCTGAGGTCTGTACGCATGACAGGCACACTCCTCTGTTGACCGAGTAAAAACACAAAGAACAACAGTCACTCTTCAGCTGGAACTCACCTTGTGACTCCAAACACTGTTCAAATAACACGTGCTGACTGATGTCAAACTTATGTTCACTATCGTATTATACTCACAGTATGTTTTATAAGCCCTGACTTCAATGTTGGACTAGCTGGATACACTGAAGATGTTCATTTTGTCTTCTTATGTACTTTAAAGGGATAGTGCTTTTTTAAAAATGTTAATCTGTATGGGTTTCCTTCTAAAAGTTCCGTGTGTTGACACCGGTTTACCTCTGACACTCTCAGCTGATCCCAGTTCGGCTCGCTTTCTGGAGCCCACATAAGTAGGTCCGGTAACTTCCCTGGAACATGAAATAAAGCTTGTTTTTCTTCTCAAAACAAAACATTTGTTAGAAAGGTGATATATTTGCGTCCGAAACAGTTGTCCACGAAACATCCAGCAGCGTATTTCGCATTCGCGTATTGTCTCTCTCCACTCGTATCACTACGCCCATGTTAACTCTATCAGCCTATTCACTTGTAAACTTTGGCGTAGACATCCGCAAATATATCACCTTAGTAGTAGTAATTTATTTTCGATATTGGTAAGGTTGTTTTAGGACCATATCTGATCTCTGTGTCCTTGTATTATTCTTTGTCAGTAATAACTCAGTATTCAAAATATTTCTCAATTTTAATTACAAAAAGCGAAAATCGCAACTTTCACTTCCTCCCGCAACAAAATCGCCACAAAAACCTTAAAAGCACCGCAACTTTCATCGCAACTTTTTGGAAAAGCTCCCGCAAATTCAAGCATTTTAGCCCGCAACAATCACAATAAATGCCCACGAAATCCTGGGGGGTCTGGTTATCTAGATTCCATGTGTACTCCTCATTTGAGCTTTGGAGATGTAGTCAGACTAATAATAAAGGGTTACTCAAAACTGTGAATGAAACAAAACACAACTCCAGGTATGTTTTTGATGATGGCTAAAAGCTCAATATAGATCATGTGTTATGTAAAGTCAGTAAAAACTGTACATGTAAACTTATTTTCAGCAGTAAAAGATAAACTACGTCAGGCTGTGATTAGACAAGGAAAGGTTAGAGTGAGTAAGAGTGACTTGGATAATTAACATAACTAAACTGTGTGCTGCTACGAAATGTTCATCTCTAGAATCACATCTCAATATTTACAATTAGCAATGCAGTGTATACAATGAAACGGCCAATAATCAGCACATGAAATACATTTTTACCAAGTGTAGTTGAGTCAGTTTGAGTTAACTAAGTCTTCCCAGTTGAAATATCCCATTGAATTGCTTTGTCATTTATTGCCAGTCCTCGCACATGTATTTCAATGGGGCCTATTCAATTTCACACACACAGAGCACACAATATCCATATCTGTGCACCAGCTGCTATCTGAAAAACACTTCAGACTTGCACACTTGCAAGTCCTGTAGGAGGATATCTGTACATAAAAAGGCTCCTCTTTAGGGCATTAATACATTACATTTTTGCTCTGAATTTCTTTGAAGCACTAATCCGAGGCAGTGTCAATCCGTGCCATTATTTACAATGACAATGTCTGGTTGAATACAGCGTATCTGAATGAGATAGCATGTTTAACATAACAAAAGGATGTTTTCCCACTGCAGGGTTAAAAAAGCTGTGCGTCAGAACTATCATCTCCTCACTGTTGTTGCTATAAGCCATAGTTAAGCCTGGTGCACTTCACAGCCATATAGTCCTTTATTTTGACACTCGCTAACCCCTTTTCAAATGTACTATTGTCGCACATGCTTTGAGGATGTGGGACAATAGACATAAGATGCTTTTGCTTTTATGTCATTTTTTTTTTCTGTGATATTCAAAGTGGACCTATAACATCCATGGTTAGCTTCTAGCAGCACATTCTAGTGTAGTAGGCATGTATTTTTGTACTTGTTTATTATTTATTCATTTATCTCATACGTTGTCACCTGACTTGAGTCCAATCAAATTCTTTGGCCAGCTATATGTTTATATTATCCAATTACATTTTTCCCCGAGTAATTTGCAAGTCATTTTGATAAAGTCCTTTTAACTCGGATGTTAACTGTAATAAAAGTTTTGACTTTTCAAGACAGATTTGTTTCGTTTCATTTATTAAGACCCAGAGTGACTCCTGAGCTCAGTTGCTACTTTTCCTGGCTATCCTTATTTGAACGCTTTTGTTCACTGGACATTTCATTTTATTAAAACATCACTTATTTTCTTTATTTGATCTCTCTAAACCATTTTGAACAGTTTATTTACTTATAGTCTAATACAACATGCAGAAAGTATAATTTCTCATTGATTTATTACTCTTTATACTGCGGGTACAGGCCACCATTAGTCTCTTTAATTTTCCGTATTACGCTAATTTGACTCTTTTGAGCTTTAAGCCGTGTTATTATGTGGTTACGTCCTCAAAAATATAACTGGACTTCTGTCTACAAGCTCAACATACTCATAAAGTGGTAGTTTTTAAGTTAACAGCTACCTTTAATCCTTTATTCATTATAGTTTGGGCTAAAATGATCAAAATGACCATAGTGAAGGTGTAAGGATTTTAAAAACAGAAGCATTTCCTGTATCACATGACACATGACACATGACATCACAAGGTGGAGCACTGTGTTTTCTGCTTGAGAGAAGAACTCAGCCTAAATAAGCAGGCTTTGTGTGAATGAAACGAAACATAACTCCATTATAACATTATAACAGATCAGAAAACTGTGTAATATGGGCCCTTTAAAGGAGAATTAACGTTTTTTACAATCTGAGCCTTATTTCGGTAATAAAACAAGTTGTTTTACTCACCCATAGCACTTTGGTGTCATATGGAGCACTTCCAGAGATGTTTTAGATTAGCGATATCCATAATGTGAGTTCCGAGCATGTAATATATGCCCCAAGCAGTCTCCAAATAACACAAACTTTAGCACTTTTCAAATCATAGAAGCTCAATGTCTTAGTCTACACTTTCGTTTGAGTCAAAAGTGGCCTGTAATCCGAGATTTATCCATAATTTACAGCTTTGCGTTTCATGTTTGGGTCCCGGGAGCTGAGAGTGAAATAAACTGTGACTCCGCACATGCGCACTGGTGTCCTCATCTACTCGAAACTATGGATAAATCTCGGATTACAGGCCACTTTTGACTCAAACGAAAGCGTAGACTAAGACATCGAGCTCCTATGATTTGAAAAGTGCTAAAGTTTGTGTTATTTGGAGACCGTAAACATGTGCCCCGAGAACTCATATTATGGAGATCGTTAATCTAAAACATCTCTGGAAGTGCTCCATATGACACCAAAGTGCTATGGGTGAGTAAAACAACTTGTTTTATTACCAAAATAAGGCTCAGATTGTAAAAAACATTAATTCTCCTTTAAAGAGTAACCCACAGGATCATGATATTGAAATATAAGGCTACGTTCACACTGCAGGGCTTAATGCTCAATTCCGATTTTTTTGTGAAATCGGATTTATTTGCAAGGCCGTTCACATTTCCAGTTAAATGCGAATTGTACGTGATCTCCAGTGTGAACGCTAAACTCCCCAAAAGTGTCCCGCATGCGCCTTGGAGGACACGATGACGTCACACGCAGCGAACGCGCTCAATGTTTACGGAAGTAGCCTAAAGTTGCTTTCGTACCGGAGCCAAAACATGTACAGCTTATTTGTTTTAAGGAGGAGACGGAGAAGGACGAGGTTTTTGGCCACGGCGTTTTGTGGGGCAGTGGCAGCAACGTGTGGAGAAAGGAACATGTGGGTGCGGAGTCACAGGCAGGAGGGGTGGGATTGCTACGTGCTTCGCCGCTTCACTGATACGAGTTTATATACTATTTTCGCATGACGAGAAGAACGTTTGTGCACATTTGTGAACGCCTACTTGTACCACTCTCATTGGAGGAAACACACTCAGGTCGGATGAATGCGACCTGGCCGTTCAGACTGCAGTCGCATGTCAAAAGATCGGATATGTATCGGATTTAGGACCACATATCCAAGTGGCCTGGATCGCATTTGAAAAAATCGGATCGTTTCAGGCTGCAGTGTGAACGTAGCCTAAGTGAAATCATTTGAACTGTAATGGCCTCATTTTTACCATAAATAGTCACTGCTCATGTGATAGAAATGCCAGGTTCAAAACGGGAAAAATTTCACTTGCAATTAACAGATTTACATAAGATAATGAGAAGAGTTTAGTGGAACGCTGAACGCTGGTACTGTAACAGAAGAGGACCTTTGTCACCTCAGACAAATGAAGCCAGGGACCAAAGCCTCATATAGAGAGCTCTGAGAAAAAAACGAACAATCTCGCCTTAATTTCATCCTTTTCCATTCATTTCCATTGGCGATTGTGAAGAGAGAAGATTAAAAGCCTTCATGCATTGATAAGATCTTATATTTGGTATTATGAAAACCACAGAGATAGGCAGACTGACCACTCTCCCATGCAGTCTTAATTTCACATATTCTCATTGATAGCAGTTTCCCAGACGAGATTAAATTGCTTCATGCATCGAAAATGACATATTTTTGGTAAGAGAGAGGAAGAGGAGATGGAGGGCACGAACCCGCTGGTCTTTTGGTCGGCAATTCCTCTAAATCCAATTCACGCACACCCCATCGCCTTTTCCCCATCAGCTTATCAAAACTGCGAGAAGGAAAAGGTCTATCAGTGGATCGGAGCCATTTGGGATGTTTTGGGAGTCAACAAAATCAAAACTGATGACACATTTTGAATTTTTAAGACTTTATAAAGCATAAATAACAGCAGCAAACTTCTATAATGCTTCTGATGTCAGTGGTGGTTGGAAACATTATTTTAAATGTTTCCAACAAGATTTTCCTTGTACATTGCTGCACACAGTAGACTAGTTTGGTAGGCAAGCTCCTTCTGGACTTGTGAAATTTTCGGGGTTATTTTATTATTATTTTTTTAATGTCCTTTATGACACAAATTTGACTCTTGTGAGCTTTAAGTCATGTTATTGTGTTGTTACATACCTGGAGTTGTGTCCATATTTTTAGTCTGTATACATCTCCCAAGCTCAATTCCATGCTCTATTCCATGCTCTATTCCACCTTGTGATGTCATGTAGTGGTAGTTTTCAAGTTAACAGCCACCATTTATCTTTTTTATCAATAGAGACTGCTAATTCCAAAGCTGAAGTTATTAAAATTGCTCTAGTGAAGGTGTAAAGGAGTTTGAAAACACAGTGGAGCACTTCTTGTATTACCACATGACGTCACAAGGTGGAACAGAGTGTTTTTTGTTTGAGAGAAGAACTCAGCCTAAATATGCAGTTTGTGTCTTAAAGGTCCCATGACATGGTACTTCTTGATGCTTTTATATGGCTCCTTAATGGTTCCCTAATACTGTAAATGAATCCTTCTTCAAAATCAACACTCAGTGCATGAGAAACAGAGATAAGATGAGAAAGAGGAGAGATTTGAAGCGTTCCATTGAAAAATAAACACATTTCCACATAAAATAAAATTAAACCACTGCTGTTCAAAGGTCCAGAGGCTCAGATAAAGGACTTCCGAGCCTAGAAACACTCGGACGTGCCTCCAGGCAAATAAAAAAAACGCATTTCGCATTGTCTAGCGCATTCGCAGTCCAAACTCTCTGGGCGTGATTTACAGAGACGCTGAGTACAGACAGACGGGGGTGGAACTGCATTTGCATTTCTTTTTTCGATCTGACGTCAATAAGGTGCCTTGTTCAAAATCGCCCGTTTGAGCTCCGATTTTTTGTAACGCAGAAAAGGATCGCAAATGCTCAGTTTAGACATTTCACAACTTTTAACCATGGGGGGGGGGGGCTAAACAGGGTAGGGGAGCTCACATTAACGTTCAAAAACCTCAGAAAGTGAAAATTTCATGCCATGGGACCTTTAAACATGTGTGAATGAAACAAATCAAAACAAAACTCCATGTATGTTTTGATGAGGAAACAACATTGTAGCATAGATCAGAAAATAGCAATATGGCCCTTTTGTTAGACCTGTTATAGACCTGATTTAGATCCAGTGGTAGTGGGTGGTACTCGGAGGGCCTAATATTTTCTTGAGTGTTACTTGGTGTAAAAGATTTGAGAATTGCAGCAGTAAAGACATGAAATAAAATGCACTTTTGTACATCCATTGGGCACTCAAAGCACTTTACATCAAGGAACCACTCACCCATTCACACACAGAGGTGGTTCAAGTATAGATAAGTACTTTATTCATCCACTATGGAGTGCTATGGAGTGTCTTTCCCAAGGACACAACAGTATGTTCACCCAAGGGAGCTGGAATTGAACCGTCAACCTTCAGATCAGTTAGACCAACATTCTACCAACTTCTGCTATGCACAATTGTAGAAGAAATGAAGAAAATTATGTATGGTGTGCATATTCTACTGTATTGTAATGTCCTTATTCAAAAGCTATAAGGTCTAAGGTAAGGTATAAGAAACAGGGGAGCTCCTTTTAGATAGTGTTTTATGTTAGTTGAATTGTTTGAATGGCCCCATAATATTGTGTACAATAATAATAATTTTTTAAAATGCCTACGTTCATCAGGCACTCTCACCACCGCACACGTGATTTTGAGGCTAAAATACAAACAAAATGCAAGGTGTGAGAAGTGAACTAGCTCATTACTATTGCAGTACTATCAGGTATTGTTGTTAAGTGTCACCTTACAGCACAGGGAGAAACTCACAGTAGAAAGGTGATAGGTTATAATTAGCCACATGAATCCTGTTACACACCAGCCGCTGTCATAGCAACAATACATGCATGTAACATTGGACTTATCCAATTATTGGATTTTATACTTTAGGCAACCAATGTACAAAGTCACAATCTTATACTAATGTATGACTACTACTTGTTCCTTGGAAGAGACAACTCCACACAGTAACTACACTTTAATAACCTTACTAAAGCAGGAACAAAGACTTAAAGGAAAAGTAATGTTTTTTTTTACAATCTGAGCCTTCTTTCGGCAATAAAACAAGCAGTTTTACTCACCCATAGCAGTTTGGTGTCAATTGGAGCAGTATCGCAGAACTTATGTTGAGCCGTTCTGTTCTACTAATGATCCCGTATCCGTTAGCGTGAGTGCTCGGGGCATTACTTTGCGGTGTCCAAATAACACAAACTTTAGCACTTTTCAAATCACAGAAGATCGCTGTGTCAGGGTAGACTTTTAGTGGATTCCAAAACGGCCTGAAACCCGATATCCAGCTATAGTTTCATTTGATGATGTCATCAGAGAGGACAGTGCGCATGCGTGAACTCAGCTGTTTTGTAAACACCGCTAGTCCGAAAGAAGCTAACACCGCTCTGAACTTTACTTTTCTGTTGCGATATCGGGTTTCAGGCCGTTTTGGAATCTACTAAAAGTCTACCCTGACACAGCGATTTTCTGTGATTTGAAAAGTGCTAAAGTTTGTGTTATTTGGACACCGCAAATCAGTGCCCCGAGCACTCACGCTAACGGATACGGGATCATTAGTAGAACAGAACGGCTCAACATAAGTTCTTCAAAACTGCTCCAATTGACACCAAACTGCTATGGGTGAGTAAAACTACTTATTTTATTGCCGAAAGAAGGCTCAGATTGTAAAAAAAACCCATTACTTTTCCTTTAACTCATAATGAACAAATAGTTTAAGAACAATTCAGGCCTAGTAACTTTAATACCCTAACGCCTAAGCCCTTCCTTGAGGTGTAATTGGAATACGGTGTAATTATTACAAAGTACCCTCCTCACTTTGGATTGACTGTCTGTGACCATGTGGTAGAAGTTAGAGGTGAGAGGAGGTTCAAAATACAAAGAAGACATGTTTGAGTCACATGACCTATAGTGGCCCTCATACACAGCGCCCTGTCAGCACCGCTGATTGGCTGTTTTCAGATTCTAGTAAATGATGATGTCACGTTCTCTGATGGGGCAGGAGTTCCTTTATTGATTCTGTTGTATTTTATGAAAAATATTCAAAGGGAGATCTATGCTGAGCCTGATTATATCAGGGACATATATTCTTTCCCCATTTCAAATGCAATTCATATGAAAATCAGTATATGAGCTTGTCTTAACCTGGCTAATGTTCTCCTCATTATTGGCATACTCCTGCTGATATTGTTTGGGAAGAGAGGGAAGATTTAGCCAATCACAGTAGCCAATTGACATGCTTCTATAATTTGCAAGCTGTGTGGACTTCAATAGATTGACAGGCAGACTTCAAGATGGATGTAGGTGAATTTGAAAACCAGCAGGCAGCTCAAGGTTAAATTTGCCAAAGGGAATTAATTCTGCAATGAACTCTAGGAAAACTTAACTGAGATTAACTTAACTAAAATTTACAGTTTTTAATTCTATTTTATTCTGACACTATGTATAAAGCAGAATTTTCCATATAATTAAAATCATGTTTAAAAATTGAGTACCGTGACAATAGTCCCTTTCTCCTCTCCCACCCTTTCCCCGTTCTCACTGCCCCCTCCCCTCCTCTCTCCCCTCTTTCTTCCACCCCCTTTCTCCTCTTCTCTCTCCCGCTCCCCTCTCTTCACAGACAGACAGGTGTATCCAGTGCACTCACAGCTTTACTCTCATGACATTGTGTTAATTGAGACATTAACTAAAAGTGTGAAAGAGAGAGAGGAAAAGATGTGTGTGCTTCAAAATGAGTTGTAATAGATTTTTTTTCATGTAATTAACACCAGCACCTGTCAAAATCAGAAAGACTATACCCTGTTAAACAAGACAAAATAATGAAATTTGTTAAACGAAGATTCTTCAAGAAAGTTACATCTGTATGACTTAAAGGGCCCATATTACGCTATATTTTCTGATCTTTGTTATAATGTTGTTTCATTACTAAAAACATACCTGGAGTTGTGTATCCTGAATATTTAGAGTTCTTCTCTCAAATATAAAACACTGTTCCACCTTGTGATGGCATGAGGTAATACAGGATGTGCTCCACTGTGTTTTAAAACTCCATACACCTTCAGTAGAATCATTTGGCGAATTTCAGCCCTGGAGGTGCCAGTCTTTATAGAACACGATAACAATGTAAAAGGTAGCAACTAATAATGCAGGATTACTCAGACATGTGTGAATGGGTATGTTTTTGAGGAGGTACCAGCATTTTCACATGACTAAAATTTCAGTGAGTCATTTTTTTTTATAATATAGGACCTTTAACAGAGGCGTTTGTCATTTGCCATTACTCTGTGGACAAAATTGTCTATCCTTCTAAGCCACTGATCTAAACTACAAATGGTTCACCAATATTAGCTGTAACTATTAGTAAAAAAAAAAAAAAATTGGTAATTCATTGTCACATTCATAAAATATACGGTTGCACTGACAATTTTTTTTTTTAAGTACCATGATTTCCTCCAAAAAAGGTGGCTTGCCCTCTCTGGGTGGGTGGGGAGTCCTTGCCTCAAGTGGAGGAGTTCAAGTATCTCGGGGTCTTGTTCACGAGTGAGGGGAGGATGGAGCGTGAGATTGACAGGCGGATCGGTGCAGTGTCGGCAGTGATGCGGTCACTGTACCGGACCGTTGTGGTGAAGAGGGAGCTGAGCTGAAAGGCAAAGCTCTCAATTTACCGGTCAATCTACGTTCCTACCCTCACCTATGGTCATGAGCTCTGGGTAATGACCGAAAGGACGAGATCGTGGATACAAGCGGCCGAAATGAGTTTCCTCCGTAGAGTGGCTGGGCGCACCCTTAGAGATAGGGTGAGGAGCTCAGTCACGCGGGAGGGGCTCGGAGTAGAGTCGCTGCTCCTCCACGTCGAGAGGAGCCAGCTGAGGTGGCTCGGGCGTCTGTTTCCGATGCCTCCTGGACGCCTCCCTCGGGAGGTGTTCCGGGCATGTCCCACCGGAAGGAGGCCCCGGGGAAGACCCAGGACGCGCTGGCGGGACTATGTCTCCCGGCTGGCCTGGGAACGCCTTGGGGTCCCCCCGGAGGAGCTGGAGGAAGTGTCCGGGGTGAAGGAGGTCTAGGCGGCCCTGCTTAGACTGTTGCCCCTGCGACCCGGCCCCGGATAAGCAGAAGAAAATGGATGGATGGATTTCCTCCAAAAATAATGTGTTTTATTCTGTATAAAGCATCTAATCCTGTAGTTTTGATATGTACAAACATGTTCTGAAATGTGATTCTTGTCTGTCTCTTGTGAGCTTTAAGTATTGTGTTGTTGCCTCATTAAAAACATACCTGGAGGTTTTTTTTGTTTGTTTCATTCACACGTTTGAGTAAACCTTTATTATTAATCTGTCTACATCTCCCAAGGTCAAAATGCTCTGTTTCACCTTGTGATGTCATGAAGCGTTAGTTTTCAAATTAGTCACCTTTTACCTTCTGGTCAGTAGAGATTGGCAATTCCCATGATTCAGTCTTTTTGTCAGTTCTTCTGGACAAGTTCAAAATATAAATCAATATTTTCCCCCAATTGTTCAGCCCTATGCGCCATGTAAAAAAGAAGAAGAAAAAAACACAGCTTGAATGGTACTTGCTTAATCAACCCCATCTTTTTTCATTTTGTATACATTATTATTAACAGCCTATTTAGAATACGTAATTACACTGCATTGTCTTCAACAGTCTTTTATCCATCCAAATTCACCACAATGAATCTATCCACTCATCAATGGCCATTCTGCTACAATAAAAGTATATGGGGCTATTACTTATGTTCTTACTTATTGACAAAGTGGTATTTTATATTGTGCACACTGGGACATGTGTGGGGCCAATCGAAGCTTCCCGCTGCAGCAAGTCATGGTATTGATTTGGCCATTGGTGGAACATGCACTATTTTACATGCACACTCACATACACATGCACTATTTTCACATGCACACTCCCATTGATCTGCAGGGGCTTGGAAAACTCTTTCACTGACATGTAGCAGGCCAGGACCCGTGTCAGAACAGGATATGTCTGGTTATGTGTACAATCCCTCAGTCGTCCAGGTAGAATCCATGTAAACAAAAAGGTGTGTTAGTCTCAGAGTAATTTCATTGTAGTTAGAAGAAGCAACTTGGATGAACTGCGAAATGTATTCGACCAAATAAACTTTTGTCCAGTTGACAAATTGAATTTCTCCTTTTGCCATATGTCTGGTTAGGTTACTATTATGAAAATGAAATCTATTATAATTACTGGGCATAGTTGCTTCTGTTATTGAATTGTATTTCTGGTAAAATCTTATAAAAACTACACTTAAAATCGCTGTTATAAAGCATGAAAAAAGATTTAATTCATCATGAACAAATTGCTGATTCAAGGTTAGTAACTGAAAGACCCTTTACCATTTTTTTTTTCACAAATGTATTATAATAGCAGCTCTTGAGGTCAAAATAAGTCCACTGTGTGCTATTTGCATGCAATTATAAAGCGTTTTATTGTCTGATCATCAGGAAGTGCATGGTTATCATGCTAATTGTTCTTAGCATTACAGCTGTGGGAAGTCCTTGTAAACTCATTGCAGTGAATAATTATTGAGGAATAACTTTGGACCACTGCAAATCCTAACCTCTTAATTGTCACTAATCCTGAATTATTCTTAATAAGGTATTGTAGAGTGCTGTAGAGGAGCTGAGCAGCTCCTTCAGCAGCCGACTGAGGCACCCCCAGTGCAAGAAGGAGCGCTACCGCAGATCCTTCATCCCCACCGCCAACAGACTGTATAACTCCACTGTATAGTCCAAACGTGCAATATTTTTTTCCATACTCTCCAAGTTACTGTTTTATTATTATTACTTATTTTATTTTATTCTTGTCTGCATGCACTTTTCTGTCTCTGCCTGGAGCTACTGTGGCAAGTAAATTTCTCCTATGTGAGATCAATAAAGTCTTATCTTATCTTATTTGTTCATACTTTACTAATACTAATTAAGGTTTAGTTATTAAAGTGGTATTTTGATTTTTTTCTAATGCCTAAAAGGCCCTAACCCAGCCATATTGGCATTTGAGAATAACATGACATTTCACAAAATCTGCCTAATTATTTCATGTTTCTGTCCGGTCCAGATGTTGCGTCATGGAATATGGACAGCCCAGGTCACATGCTGTACCCTCTGTAGAGTTAAAGTGACAGCTATATGTGGGTTTGCATTTTAAACAAGCCTTCTGCCATCTCTCCCATCTGCATTTAACTAGCCCCATATGATATTAATATATTTAACAACCAATTAGTCCTGTGTATGCAGATGTCTCCCCTATCCTGTCTTTGCTCTTGTTAAATGACATTAATGTGCCCAGATTTACAAAAGTGTGCTTGTAGAAAGTCTAAGTAAATTAATGAAATGGTTTTGAAGCCTGCATTTGAACTTTTTCTTAGATAATTATAATATTATTGAACGGACCATTACTTTAAAGAAGCACTATGTGATATTTCTGATGGAGGGTTGGCCACTTACACTTATCCCTCCCCATGGAGACAAGTAGAACAATGTTCAAGTCAGATCTGTGGAGAGGTTTTGTTTCATTCACACATGTTTGAACATCTTCAAAGCTTAAAATGCTCTGTTCCACCCTGTGATGTCATGAAGTGTTTTGAAGTTAACAGCTATCTTTTGCGTTTTGTTTTGTAAAGATTGGCAATCCAAATGAATCTAGTGAAGGCAGGTCTGGACTGGGACAAAAAAATGGCCCTGGCATTTTTGGCTTAGACCGGCCCCTCATAATTAGTCCTGGTTTAGTCCTGGTTCAACCCTGATTTAGTCCTGGTTTAGTCCTGGTTCAGACCTGATTTAGTCCTGGTTTAGACCTGATTAGTCCTGGTTTAGTCCTGGTTTAGTCCTAGTTTAGTCCTGGTTTAGTCCTGGTTCAATCCTGGTTTAGTCCTGGTTTAGTCCTGGTTCAGTCCTGATTTAGTCCTGATTTAGTCCTGGTTTAGTCCTGATTAGTCCTGGTTTGACCTGATTAGTCCTGGTTTAGTCCTGGTTTAGTCCTGATTAGTCCTGGTTTGACCTGATTAGTCCTGGTTTAGTCCTGGTTTAGACCTGATTAGTCCTGGTTTAGTCATGGTTCAATCCTGATTTAGTCCTGGTTCAGACCTGATTTAGTCCTGATTAAGTTCTGGTTCAATCCTGATTTAGTCCTGGTTTAGACCTGATTAGTCCTGGTTCAAATCCTGATTTAGTCCTGGTTTAGTCCTGGTTCAATCCTGGTTTAGTCCTGGTTCAATCCTGATTTAGTCCTGGTTCAGACCTGATTTAGTCCTGATTTAGTTCTGGTTCAATCCTGATTTAGTCCTGGTTCAAATCCTGATTTAGTCCTGGTTTAGTCCTGGGTCAGACCTGATTTAGTGGTTTAGACCTGATTAGTCCTGGTTTAGTCCTAGTTTAGTCCTGGTTTAGTCCTGGTTTAGTCCTGGTTCAATCCTGACTTAGTCCTGGTTTAGTCCTGGTTCAATCCTGATTTAGTCCTAGTTTAGTCCTGGTTTAGTCCTGGTTCAATCCTGATTTAGTCCTGGTTCAGTCCTAAATTGTGGGCCTGTCTCTAAGAAAAAAAAAAAAAAAAGAACGGCATCAGCCCCTAGGACTGTCGGCCCACCGGGAAAATGCCCGGTATGCCCGATTACCAGTCCAGGTCTGAGTGAAGGTGTATGAAGTTTAAAAACACAGTGGAGCTTTTCCTGTATTACCACATGACATCACAAAATGTGAGTGTTTTCCATGTGAGAGAAGAACTCAGCCTAAATATGTACGACTTTTGTGTTAAACATGTGTGAATGAAACAAATGATAAGGATGAGGAAACAACATTATAAAAACAGATTTGAAAACAGTGTAATATGGGCCCTTTAAAGATGTGTGCTACAGAAATGACATGTAAAATGAGGTAGTGATAGCTCAACTGTGCCCTATACACTGTTGTCAGTGTGGGGGTGTCAGATCCAGTATGTTTCTCCATATGCTCGGACCAATAGGCCTCATGTCTCCCGCTGGTATGGACTGGTTCCTTATGAGAAAGTGTTTATTGTGTGATTGGTTTGATTGTGAAACTCTGAATGCACCTGGGACACAGCAGGAGGCCATACACATCAGGGCATGTCCCGTTCACATTATAAAGGAGGAGGTAACATAATAACAGAGGAGAGGGGAGGAAAGGTTTATTTTTGTATTAACTGATCCAAAGTGTTGTGCCCAATTAGACTCAACTACACAAGGAGGATAAGTTATGTAGTTGAATGTGGGAAGTGGCTTAAAACTTCTGATATATAATATAAAAGATGGTTTACACAAACAATGTAATTTTGAATGTGTACGAAGCTATTAAAATGATTGACAACATCATATTGCATAAAATCACCTTTGTCATTTTTTGTGTGTGCTGAAAATAGTGATTTCAAGCTTTCACACCCCTCCTTGCCTTCTCCCCGGGGGTTCATTAGATTCAATGGTATTCGGTGACCCAGAAACTAATCCTAAATCAATTAGAAGACACACACTTGCATAAATCTGAGCAGCTAATTACAAAGGCAAGCTCCACCTCAGAGGAGGGGTCTTTACTCTTTGAAGGCTGATTAAAAATGCTAAAATTCTCATGTTTTCAGTTCAAAAGTAGGTTAAGCCTGTTTCCTTGAGTGATGTTTTATGTACTATGACAGTTTCAGATCCCATGACAACAAAGATTCCATTGTTTGTTTATACATAGGCCTTCAATACAGGGGTACTTACATTTTTTTCTCTATAAATGCAAAAACCCTTAAGCCAGCGAGAATTTGTTTAGTCAGCTATACAGACAAAGTAGTTGCCCTAATGTGATAAGGGATATTATATACATTTTTTTGTTTAGTGGGATTTAGTGATTTAGTGGGATGAATCAACATTTGCCAACTGAGCATTGCAATGAATGTTGTTTAAAGGAGAATTAACGTTTTTTTACAATCTGAGCCTTACTTCGGTAATAAAACAAGTTGTTTTACTCACCCATAGCACTTTGGTGTCATATGGAGCACTTCCGGAGATGTTTTAGATTAGCGATCTCCGTAATGTGAGTTCTCGGGGTACATGTTTACGGTCTCCAAATAACACAAACTTTAGCACTTTTCAAATCATAGAAGCTCGATGTCTTAGTCTACGCTTTCGTTTGAGTCAAAAGTGGCCTGTAATCCGAGATTTATCCATAGTTTCGAGTAGATGAGGAGGCCAGTGCGCATGTGCGAAGTCACAGTTTATTTCACTCTCAGCTCCCGGGACCCAAACATGAAACGCAAAGCTGTAAATTATGGATAAATCTCAGATTACAGGCCACTTTTGACTCAAATGAAATCGTAGACTAAGACATTGAGCTTCTATGATTTGAAAAGTGCTAAAGTTTGTGTTATTTGGAGACCGCTCGGGGCATATAATAATCTAAAACATCTCTGGAAGTGCTCCATATGACACCAAAGTGCTATGGGTGAGTAAAACAACTTGTTTTATTACCAAAATAAGGCTCAGATTGTAAAAAAAAAACGTTAATTCTCCTTTAATTAACTCACAACTATTTTATTGTTACTGAAATACCCAGGACTATCCTACCTTAGATTATCCTCAATAGTTTTGGTTTGGAAAAAAAGTCATAACAGCTCGTACGATTCTGCCATGACCTGTGCACCTGCTGAGAAAGTTTGTGTTGCCTATAGTCAGTCAGACTCGCACATAATTTTGCGTAATATAAATAGCCCATTGAAGGTCCACTGTAGCCCAGTATTGTCTAATAGTAGCAATACCTTCCGAGCAATTGTGCAAGTTCCCCCAAATAACCTATTATTTATGTTCAACAAAGGCCTGTGTAAATGGATCACTTCCCCTTTAAGAAAGTGACAGCAACAAGCGGCGGAGGAGCTGGTCAGGAACTGGCCAGGAGCGGACCACAGCGCACTGCAGGAATCTCAAACTTTTCCCAACACTTTACATTCCCTGGATAGCGATTTCTCTCCTCATTAGATGCTCATCCTGTTGGAATATTACATCAAAGTTTGGATTTAATTTGTTTCGGGGAAAAAATCGGATGCTACGTATCACTTGGAGTAGGGAAAAGTTGCGGGGAGAAAACTTGGGAAATGATGCCCGTGCCACTGCATCATCCCTCCAAAGTTTAGCTAAGGTGGCTAACGTAAGCGAGCGAATTATTTTGACATAAAACAACTTTGATGAGCTTTTAGCGACACATCTACGGGTACAGTGAGTTCAGTGACAAGCGTGTATAGTGAATCCATCGCTTTAATTCTTGCCTTTCTGTCTTCCCCTGCTCACCTAACAGTATCAAGCTAACAGGACCTAGCCAAGTGCAGCTAACGCACGAACAGTCCAAGTTTGATAAAGTTCAGCAACGTACAGAGGTAGACATGGCATGCGATGAAAAGCGTTTAGTTCGCAATATCTCCCCGTAAAATCGTGGTATGTTGGACAACTTTTCTGGCTTAATTTTGGATACTTTTCCTGAAGTTGCTGGACTGAATTGGATTATCTTGGAGCATACCTTTGCAGAGACGAGCAGCGGCACACAGCCTACAGCAGCAAGTAACTGGGACAAGTTTACTGCAAAGGTTGGCCCTGATTACAAAATTTAAATTACATATGGGCTTGAATAATAACATAATAATAACTAATTTAATACATTTTTTTATTGTTAAGTTTGGTATTAAACTTTACAGTGTCAAATGATAGTAGTAGTTGATGCTTGTATTATTATTATTACTTATTATTACTTATTATTATTACTTATTATTATTATTATTATTACTATTTTAATTATTACTTACTTTATCCCCTTCTTGCCTGCATGCACTTTCTTTCTTGTTCAAACTGTCCTGGAGCTACTGTGGCAAGTAAATTTCTCTTGTGTGAGATCAATAAAGTCTTATCTTATCTTAGTATTGATCTTTTATACACGTGACAGAAATGAATATCGTTTCACAGACATTATTGTGATAAATATGGTACTCCAGAAGCGTGCTAAAACATGCCTGTACCCTAGTTAGAGGCAAAGTATAAAGTAAAGTATAAACTTAAACATAAATTATTTATTTTTATCTTGCAAACTATATTTTACACTGGAATACTACTGCACCTCATGTACATCATGTGGATTATATGTATATTATTGTTTTAGCTTAGTTTTATACACAGAGAGCTATTATGGTAACTTTAAACTGCAACTGCAATACGTTTTCTAACCGGATCTGTCTCAGGGATGTACCTAGAGAAACACAATTTCATCTTGCCTGCATTAGAGTTGCATGTACAGCAATATGACAATAGAGAATAATTTGATTTATTTGATTTGAAGTGTAACGTGGGTGTTGTATAGCTACAGGCTTTTTGTAATAGTTTTAGACAATTTACATATTATTCAAAGATGGACATTATCAAGTGTTTGATATACGTATCTCCCACTTACACTTCCAAATGTTATATGTATAATCCATAATGTTAAAGATGACCTGCTAAAACACAGGAGGATATCCCAACACAGAATAAAACCCTCATCCAGCTTAGTATATACAGCATCCCACTAGTCAAGCATTGGATCATTCACCTTTAACGTTTCTAACTCAACTTTTAAATCATGTTTCAGAGCTCTAGGATTGCTCTTCATTGATCTGTTTCAAAAGCTCTCTGTGGAGAACTGACAAAAATAATATTTTTGACCTAATGTTTTAATACTTTTACAAGGATTCTGATGTCAATGTTTTTTTTCTTATTCCTCTGTATCAGGTCTTCATCAGGACCTCTACATTCTGGATCCTTCAGTTTTTTTAGACTTCCTCAGCTGACTTGAGTTTTGGATGAAGCTCTATGCGCCATGATGAAGGTGACAGTGAGCTTTGGGCAGACGGGGATCGTGGTCCCCTGTAAAGAAGGCTGGACAGTGAGGGACCTCATTCAACAAGCAACACAGAGATACAAGAAACTGCTGGAGCAGGTGAAATACACCTACACCCATACACACCTACACTGGACCTCAAGCAAAACCAATATGTTCACTGACAAACTGGGGATAACACATTACATTTAAAAAGGATAAGTATAAGTGACTTAAAGAGCTTTCAACCCTGATTGTTTTTCCTAGGGCTGCACCGAAATGAAAATGTGTGGCCAAAACTGAAACCGAATAAGTTTTTCACTATTTCTTTTAATATTGCATAAATAGCCTAAAATACATTTTTAGACATGTTTTTAAAAGAAAGTAAATGTTTATTTAATATTCTTTAAATATTCCAGTAGCATTTCTGGTAATTTTAAAGCATTTAAAGTCATTGTGCCACACGCCACTATTCGACCTTACTTTTAACTCACTCCACCGAAGGCTGAATGTGGCTTTTTTTACGATATTCGGCCGAATATATTCAGTTGTCAAATATTCGGTGCATCCCTAGTTTTTCCTACTTATTTACCCACACACTTTTCTTTAGAGTGATTCACGCATATTTGAGTAAGAATTACTTCGTTCTACAATTTTTTTACTTTATTTACTTAAAAGGTGATACAGGGGTCCTCGGGTTATGACGTTGATCCGTTCTTAAGATGCGTCGTAACCCGAATTTCGTCGTAAGTTGGAATTTGATTTTGATCTTCCAACCAAAGCACCAATAACCTTTCCATCTCAATAATTAGACCACTACGCTTCTTGGTTATCACTGTCGCTTTCATAGGAGCAGATCAGAGCCCACATCAGGTACTTCCGCCCACATTGGGCACGCACACGAAGCCGTCTTCTTCGCCCTACAACCACAACAGAGCGTATTCTTCCGCCGTGCGCCGCGCGCCGTTCGCGTTTGTTTACGTCGCTTACCACGCTAAACCGCGTAAGACGGAATGACGCGTAATATTTATTTTTTATTTTTTTATGGGGGCGTGTTCGTAACCACGAAACAGCGTAAGTCGAGACCGTCGTAACCCGAGGACCCCCTGTACACGTAATATTTAGCAGCATTGCATAGCTGGCATAATCTACAGATATCTATTGGAGATGCTGACAGCATGTGGCACTTTGTTGTGATGAAATTTACAGCGATGTACCTTAAAGGGGCAGATGGAAATCAGTACTGTGGTTTTCAACAGGAAGTCAGCAAATTTGTTTCTTTCATTAAAGGGATATGCCACCCCCAGGTCAAATTTGGGCATCTCCCCACAGTCCAGAGACTAAAATAAGTGGTGGAAAGCGTTTTCCTGCTCACCCAGCCATTGTCCGAGTCTGTCGCCACTGACCGCCGCGGTATCTGGTGCTCCTCCGCCTTAGACTGGAGTCTAACGTAGCCAGAGAAAGATTTCGGCCAAAAGGAATTAATTTGCTCGATGCATTTCCCAATTACTTTGTGTGTAGTGCGCATTCATATCGAGTGCAAATAAATGTGCAAATCAACACGGAGAGCTTGCCTTGGTCATTTTGGGTGGGAACTATTTTCCAGTGCGTAAGAATACAGCCGTATCACGCACCACGTTGTGCAACAGGGGAACTCCCTTCCCTGTGCGTAACTGGGATTCCCCTGGTAGCGTGCTGCGTGATACGGCTGTATTCTTACGCACTGGAAAATAGTTCCCACCCAAAATGACCAAGTCAAGCTCTCCGTGTTGATTTGCACATTTATTTGCACTCGATATGAATGCGCACTACACACAAAGTAATTGGGAAACGCATCGAGCAAATTAATTCCTTTTGGCCGAAATCTTTCTCTGGCTACGTTAGACTCCATTCTAAGGCGGAGGAGCACCAGATACCGCGGCGGTCAGTGGCGACAGACTCGGACAATGGCTGGGTGAGCAGGAAAACGCTTTCCACCACTTATTTTAGTCTCTGGACTGTGGGGAGATGCCCAAATTTGACCTGGGGGTGGCATATCCCTTTAAGTTGTTTAAGCTCAATATTGCAATTTAAATCCATAAGCCTGTCACAGTAGCACATTTTGAAGTGCGATATATTGCTGAAGAAAATATAGAAAATAAATGGTAATATTTATACCAAACCATAAAGCAGAATCCCCAATATTGTTAAAAACATGCTGCATGAGTCATAGAAATTCATGATTCAACCCTCTACAGCTCAAATCTAATCACAATACAAAAGTAGCCAACATTTTCCCAATTTGTACAAAGAAAAAGTACCTACAATAAATACTGACCCCAAAAAATGATTATTCTATCTAACATGTATTGAACTATAACTATCATGGCAGGTCTATACATGTTTTTTGTGGATTAGAACTCCTTAACAAATGATTTATTGGATTGCGACACACTATCTTCTTCGGTCTTATTTTGAATGAATAATAGCCATAGTTTCTCCCCCAAAACTTGCCCTGTCACGCTGGAGGACATGAAGAAAAGCTGCAAAGAAATGGTCCATTTTTGTCTCATTGACCCCAGAGCCTTCGCTTGCCTTAACTTCACTGTGAAAAAAAAAAAATCACACATAATAGCATTGTGATGACCTCCTAAAAATGACTGATTGCAAAATATCTTTTTCCTTTTATTACTTTCGAGGAATTGTCCCTGTAGCCTTTAAAGCATTTCGATATCATGAAAGGACCATATGAGCGCTCAAAGTCTGGGGAAATTAGACGAAGCCGAGGAGGTCTAACTCTCCATAATTGCCCCATGAAAAATTAAAAGCATATCTGATTTGAATTGTGACGGTCCAGACAGTGGCTTATTCCTATTGTAAGTGTGTGTATGGAAATGAGTGCCTTTGGTGGTTTTCTTTTATGAGGGCTGTTGATTCTCGCCTCTGTAGCCTCGTGACCTCCATGAGAAGACCAAATCTACTCAGTGACTGCCTCCATATTGGATCCATTATTCAAAGAGCACACCAGATAGATGGGCCTCAGCTGTACCAGAGCCAGACATGTGGCGCTATAGTGTTGTTTACAAAGACAAAAGAAGCAATAGATGCACTTGAGAACCAGACTCTACCCCTTACCAATCTACTTTAGCTTTCATCTGCCCGTATATAGCGCTGCTTAAGCCTGCTGGACACTCCTTTATCATGCGTTTTATCTCTCCCATACCTCTAACAGTGCGGGCAAGTAACAAAATCTACATGGAGATGGCAGTATGTCTTGAACCAATCTTGCCATTCTGTTGTTGTGTCCTTTGTCAAGACAGTTCTCTCATTTGTTTGCTTGTTGTGAGCTCAAATACTCTGTATTGGATTATCTTGTTTATTAAGATAATAAACAAGACAAATCAGTAATATATCTTGCTAATATTGCAAAATAGACTGAAATGTCTGTAATGCTTGGACAATTCCTGCTAAAAGCATTCTGACATTGTGCTGTTGCGCAAGACACTTAAGACTGTTGCATAAAGCATGGCTCGAGCTTCTTTTCCTCACGGGGTGGTTTGAACAAAATTGACATGGAGATGGCAGTATATCTCTTGCTATTCTGTTGTTGTGTCCTTTGGCAAAACACTTCAGTAAGTCTGTATGCTCAAATGCTCAAATGTTTTGACATTCTTATCTTGTTTATCATGCGTTTTGTCTCCCCCTCTATACCACTACTGTATCTGGCAGATATTACAATATTATATATTATATATTGGACAGTGCTTGGTAATAGCCTTCTGGTATTGTGCAGTTGGGCAAGACACTTCAGAGACTTGCATAAAACACTGCTCAAACTTCTATTCCTTCATTTTATCCTGTTTTGTTATGTGTGTTGTCTCCTCCTATACCAGTAGTATGTTTTGCTGATATCACAAAATACACAATTGAAGAGACTGTAGCTCTATGGCCATTTCTGCAAATAACTTTCCGGTGTTGTGCTGTTAGGCACGGCACTTGATAATACCTTTGCATAAAGGATTTTTCAAGCTTCTATTCCTCCTGTTAACCTAAGGGACTGACCAGTAACGCACGGGGCGTGTGGAGAGGACTGAGGAACATGTCTGGTTTCGGACAGAGTGGCAGAGGGACAGCTGATGGCGATCAGCGCTGGGCGGACGAATTAAACCGTTACTTCAACAGGTTTGACTCGCCCCCCACCCCCTCTGCCCCTCTGCCGACTCCCCCCTCCTCCTCTTCACACCTCCCCGGGCCAGTAGCCACATCCCCCTTCCCCTTCACACGGACCCAACCCAGCACCAGCCCCCCTCCACCCCCCACCTCCACCAGCCCCTGCAGTCCACCCCAGTCCCCCCTCACTCCCCCCTCTCCATCACACCAGACGAGGTGAGGAGGGAACTTAGGCGGCTCAACCAGAGGAAGTCCACAGGTCCTGATGGTATCTGCCCCAGGCTGCTGAGAACCTGTGCAGACCAGCTCTGTGAGGTTCTCTGCTACATGTTCAACCTGAGCCTCAGCCTGGAGAAGGTCCCCGTCCTGTGGAAGACCTCCTGTGTGGTCCCGGTTCCCAAAACAACAAACGCCAGAGAACCGGCCCACTACAGACCAGTCGCCTTGACCTCCCACCTCATGAAGACCATGGAGAGGGTGATCCTCAGCCACCTCCGCTCTGTGGTGAGCCCCACCCTGGACCCGCTGCAGTTTGCCTACAAGCCAAACGTAGGAGTAGAGGACGCCGTCATCTACTTGCTGCAGCGGGCGCTCACCCACCTAGAGACCGCCGGGAGTGCTGTGAGAGTCATGTTCTTTGACTTCTCCAGCGCCTTCAACACCATCAGGCCGGCGCTGCTGCGGGGGAAGCTGGAGGACGCGGGAGTGGATGGACATCTCGCTGCCTGGACCATCGACTACCTCACTGACCGTCCACAGTACGTGCGGCTGCGCGGCTGTGAGTCAGAGGGGGTAGTCTGCAGCACTGGGGCTCCCCAGGGAACTGTCCTCTCACCCTTCCTCTTCACCATATACACCTCGGACTTCACATATAACATGGACAGCTGCCATCTCCAGAAGTTCTCTGACGACTCGGCCATTGTGGGCTGTGTGTCAGAGGGGAACGAGCTGGAGTACCGCTCGGTCATCAGTGACTTTGTGGACTGGTGTGGGCGCAACCACCTGAGCCTCAACACCAGTAAAACAAAGGAGCTGGTGATCGACTTCAGGAGGAGACCACTACCTCACTCACCGGTGAACATCCAGGGGCAGGACATAGAGACTGTGGACAGTTTCAAGTACCTGGGTGTTCACCTCAACAATAAACTGGACTGGTCCCACAACACCAACGCCCTGTACAAGAAGGGCCAAAGTCGCCTCCACCTCCTGAGGAGACTGAGTTCCTTTGGAGTGAGCAGGCCTCTGCTCAAGACTTTTTATGACTCTGTGGTGGCCTCTGCTCTCCTCTACGCTGTCGTCTGCTGGGCCCCGAGCAGCACAGAACGGGACAGAAAAAGACTCAACAAGCTGGTCAAGAGGGCCAGCTCTGTCCTGGGCTGTCCTCTGGACTCTGTAGAGGTGGTGGCTGAGAGGAGGGTACTGGCCAAATTCACGTCCATCATGGACGACACCTCTCACCCTCTGCACCGGACTGTGGAGGAGCTGAGCAGCTCCTTCAGCAGCCGACTGAGGCACCCCCAGTGCAAGAAGGAGCGCTACCGCAGATCCTTCATCCCCACCGCCATCAGACTGTATAATTCTACTGTATAGTCCTACCGTGCAATATCGTTTTCCCAATGTGCAATATTGTTGTTTTTTTTCAATACTCCTATCGTGCAATATAGTTTTTCCAATTTTTTTCAATACTCTCCCGGTCACTGTTTTTTTATTATTATCACTACTATTATTATTATTTGATTTACTACTTATTTTTTTTTAAATTATTATTATCACCTATCTTTATGCCTTTTTTTGCCTGCATGCACTTGTCTTCTTGTTCAAACTGTCCCTACCTGGAGCTACTGTGACAAGTAAATTTCTCCTGTGTGAGATCAATAAAGTCTTATCTTATCTTATCTTATCTTATCTTATCTTATCTTAACCAAAAGAAACCACCCCCCTCCCCTGTAGAAAAACCTCCTCCTCTTTACACTAGTAATCATGTTTGTTCATAGCTGGTGCGCATTCAGAATCGCTGTTGCTGCTGTAACTATACTGTATGTTTTCAAATGATAAGCAGAAGTTACCAGTCCAGAAGTAATTTAGCGACCAACATGTCAGTCTTTAGACCCTCTGCTTCAGTGCACGCCATCACTGGACGGAATCTCCAAGAATCACCTTAGTTTGGCTTTGCTCCTTTTCCCCTTCTCTTCTTTCAGCGACCTCAAAAACTGACTTTCTTTTGCGGCTAACTGGTAGTGGATTCTTGTCCACCATCGCAACAAACTTTGTGCTAACTGGGAGGAAGCTACAGTTGGAAAAAGCCGCTAAAAGCCACATTGGTTGTGTAAACAGCATCTTGCATCTGTAGAATGCGTAAGAGGTGTAAAACCGCGTAATCCCAGTCAGTTCCGCTAGAAGCGTAGGGAGTTTGTTTGACAACTTAACAGCCAATAGATAACGAGGTAGCCTCATTATCTATTGGCTAATATTTATCTGGCCCCAACATGTCCACGTCATAATTACAAGGTTGCTACATCTCTATAATGCTATCTTTAACAATTTGAAACAAAAAAAATCCTCCATACAACCTTTAATGGACTTTGGTGGATCAGTCTTGCTTCTATTTTTTATTAGATGTTGTGTCTTTGAGCAAGACACTTTACCACTTTACTATTAATGTTTCTTTTTCAATTACAGGGGGTCCTCGGGTTACGACGGTCTCGGGTTACGACGTTTCGTGGTTACGAACGCGCCCCCATTAAAAAAAATATGTATATATTACGCGTCATTGCGTCTTACGCGGTTTAGCGTGGTAAGAGATGTAAACAAACGCGAACGGCGCGCGGCGCACGGCGCAAGAATACGCTCTGTTGTGGTTGTAGGGCAGAGAAGACAGCCTCATGTGCGTGTCCAATGTGGGCGGAAGTACCTGATGTGGGCTCTGATCTGCTCCTATGAAAGCGGCAGTGATAACCAAGCAGCGTAGAGGTCTAATTATTGAGATGGAAAGGTTATTGGTGCTTTGGTTGGAAGATCAAAGGCAAAATCTGGTTTACGACGAAATTCGGGTTACGACGCGTCTTAAGAACGGATCAACGTCGTAACCCGAGGACCCCCTGTAGTTGTGCTCGGAAAGGTTTTAGGTGATCAATAGAAACCACATCTATGCCAGTTTGCCCCAAGGCATCTATGACTACTGAAAAATAATTGATACTGAACTGTTAAACAACTTTTTGTGTCTGACCTCATTACATCACATGGCTGTGTTCCGGATCCTCAATCTACACCATGTTTTATCTCAGTAGATTTACTCTTGACTGTTCTTCCTCTTTGAAAACTTCCTCAATACTTTAAACTTCCCTTTTATGAGCAAGACCAGTTCCCTTAACTATAAGAAATATACACCTAGGCGCCAGATGTTGCAAGGTTTCAGATGGCATCAGAATATTGTAGAGGCCTGTAGTATTTAATACAGCTTTGGAAGCTGCTGTAATTATTATTGTTGAAAAGCAGATTTTTGTTGTAATAATGTGGCACAATGTTCTTGGGTTTAGTCACTAGCCTAGTCATCAAAATAATGCTGACCATTTGTGAATTTAGCTTTTGGATATTTCAACAGAAGGTACAATATAATTAATAGGGGATAAAAGCCAATTTGGCCTATCTGGGATTATACCATATTCATTCTTGAATCTGAAAACTACCAATAGGAATTCTTGTTTACAAACTAACTGCACTAGATAATCAGTGTGGTAGCTGCCCACACTGATTATCTAGATGTTGGCTACTTTACGAACGGCTTGAAATACCACACATTTTTGTCTTATCTGTTTTGATTGAAAAGTTGTTTTTGTAGATGATCCTGTCTTTCTTTCACAGTTAACATTATGATTTGTTATTAAACTAGGATTTGTACCCAATTCTTGCTATTTGAGTAAAAAAAAGAATGATTAATTTAGTAATTTTAATATCACATTGACTCTCATTTGCTATCAACTCTCACCTCTTCAACAAATTTTAAGTTCAAGTACCCAAAATAGTGCTTGATTCTCTACAGGTCATAGTTTTGATTTGCGTGCAGTGGTGGGAAGTGAACTGGTTGCTAGTTAATGTTTTTTGAACCAAGGCCGACCTGTTTCTATACAGTCAGTCAGGTGTACAGAAACCAACCACCCACCTTCTCTGCATTCTCACATGATGTTACTATATTCTAAGTTGCCTATTATAGTCTGAGTGGAAATAAAGCATATCTAATTGGTGTAATTACGTGATTAATATCTGTAATTATTTGGTCTATACACATTAGAATGAAACTACCACAAAGTGTAATGTCTATTCTATTACATGAATCCCCCCCCCCCCCAATTGCATTAAAACATTTTTTATTTATTCAGTAACAAAGAATATTTTTGTCAAACCAATGCTTTTGTGAGTTATCTGTTTAAATCTCTTTCATCCATAGACTAATGTCCTTTCGTATTTTGACAAAATAGCATCATACTAGTATTGAAACACAATACTCATTTGAACAAGGATCAAAAATCACATTCACAGGACAAAAATTAAGCTTTCCTGAATAGCTTTAAAATGATCTTGAGCTGTATCAGTATGAGACCACATAGACTAGTATTCGCTCATGGATAACTATGAAACATACCCGCACGACTGACAGAGGGATTACACAGATATAAAGCCACATGATAATATAAAATAAATTGTTTATTGTCTAAATAAAGAGGGTTCTTATTATCCTCATGGTATCGGTATTGAGTAGAGATATTTGGACTTTTTAGAGTATTGGCTATTGGTCTTAGATGTTCAGCAAAGATCGATATTTTGTTTTGGTGAATCTGGGGCCAAAAATACACACAGCTCATTCTAACACTTTAGTGTGAGAGATAACTGCTGCAAACATGACTACACAATTCACAAAACTACAATCTGAGCCTTATTTCGGTAATAAAACAAGTTGTTTTACTCACCCATAGCACTTTGGTGTCATATGGAGCACTTCCAGAGATGTTTTAGATTTGCGATTTCCATAATGTGAGTTCTCGGGGCACATGTTTGCAGTCTCCAAATAACACAAACTTTAGCACTTTTCATATCATAGCAGCTCGATGTCTTAGTCTACGATTTCGTTTGGTCAAAAGTGGCCTGTAATCCGAGATTCATCCATAGTTTCGAGTAGATGAGGAGGCCAGTGCGCATGTGCGGAGTCACATCTTATTTCACTCTCAAACATGAAACGCAAAGCTGTAAACTATGGATAAATCTCGGATTACAGGCCACTTTTGATTCAAATGAAATCGTAGACTAAGACATTGAGCTTCTATGATTTGAAAAGTGCTAAAGTTTGTGTTATTTGGAGACCGCACAGGGCATATTACATGCTCGGGGAATATATTATATGCCCCGAGCTATGGCTAGAAGCCGCGCTAGGCTATCGCAAATCTAAAACATCTCTGAAAGTATAGTAAAGTAAGTCCATATGACACCAAAGTGCTATGGGTGAGTAAAACAACTTGTTTTATTACCGAAATAAGGCTTAAATTGTAAAAAAGTTACTTTTCCTTTTAATTTAAAGTTTTAGTTTTAGTTTCTAAAATATTGGCAGAGCTTATCAGCCATTGGTTTCTCTGAATTATAAACAATCGGTATCAGCCATGATAAAACCCATATCGGTCTTTTAAGTATTGATTATATTCCCTAGTGTTGAAATCGAGTTTGAAGATGTTGTATCATAACAGTAGATATTTGTAACATTTTCTTCGATAATCCTCATACATTTTCATCTTGTTCTCTCTTGTTCGACACTTGGTTGATCACAGTTGAGCTCGCTGTAGTGAAGTCTCCTGGTGTGTGTGCGTGTAGCCTCCCTGTGTGCACGGCTGCTCCTCTCTGCTCTATTGATTAGCTCTCTGACTGTTTAAATGCTTTGTTTCCTGGCTGCGTGTGAATGAAATGCCTTGTTAAGCACATGCACCGTGCACTCCTCCGTCGCGGCCTCCCCCTCTCCCACTGCTCCTGTTGTTTTCCTCTTCACTCCCTCCTTCTCTCTCTCCTCCTACATCTTTGTCAGCACTTCCCAAAAATCACACACTTACCTAAAAATTCACTTTGTACCACCCAGTTCAGGAGATTGGCTTTTGTGTAGATTATACTAGACTGCTTTCAATGTGATCTCAAAAGCCAAAAGTCCTGTTCATGAGTAGAAATCACAATAACTAATGAAAATATTTGTTTAAAAATTAATTTAACACTAGCATTCAGTGTGTTAATATCACCAAAATGTATAAATTCAGTTTTTTGAGAAACCTTTGAGAGAGACGTGTGTAGAATCCCTCAGTCATTCAGGTAGAATCCATCAACCAAATAAAATTTTGTCCAGTTGACAAATTGAATTTCTCCTTTTGCCTTTGAGAGAGACATTTGATAAAGTTTACTCAAAATTGAAAAAGTAACTCAAAAGACCAAATTTCAACAATTTTAAAAGGTTCACTATATAACTTTTTTAGTGGAGGATCTGTTACCTACCGGTCTCCCTGGAGATGCTATTTCTTTGCCTGGAACATTTCAGAGTATCCAATCCAATCCAACTTTATTTCTATAGCACATTTTATAAACAGAAACAGTTTCCAAAATGCTGCACATAAAATCAATAAAACAATAAAAATTACTAAAATAGCAATAAATAAAGTGATAATAAAATAACTAAAAACAAAAGCAATTATAAAAAACACAGAGGACCACACAACTCACGCGGTATTAAAAGCCAGAGAATAAAAGTGGGCCTTAAGACGAGACTTAAAACTCTCCAGTGTGGGGGCTGTTTTGACATGAGGGGGCAGAGCGTTCCATAACTTAGGGCCAACCACAGAGAAAGCCCTGTCCCCCCAAGTTTTAAGTCTAGTCTTAGGGCCCACGAGCTGGAGCTGGCCCTCTGACCTCAGAGCGCACACCGGTCTGTAGATTTGGATGAGGTCAGTGATGTATTTTGGGGCCAGTCCATTCAAAGCCTTAAAAACAAACAATAAAATCTTAAAATCAATCCTAAAACGAACAGGAAGCCAGTGCAAAGACGCAAGAATATGGGAGATGTGCTCATATTTCTTCCGTCCTGTTAAAAGGCGAGCAGCAGCATTCTGGACTAACTGGAGTCGATAAAGTGCGTTTTGATTCATTCCAGAATAAAGTGCGTTGCAGTAGTCCAGACGAGAAGAAATAAAAGCATGCATGATGCGCTCAAAATCTGAAAAGGATAAAAATGATTTAATTTTGGCTAAAAGACGAAGATGATAAAAACTAGATTTCACGAGTCCCGCATTAACTTGTTTATCAAAGTATGGCATTATATTTGTATATCTCAAACATACCTTAAAGTACTTGCATTCTTACTATGTGTGGGCTCCCCTCTCCACAGATATGACTTGTAACTAGGGATGTCAATTAATCAACTTACGATTAATTGTCAATCAAGACGTTGGTCGATTAAAATGCATTAATTGTAACTAATCGCTAGAGGAGAGGGCGCTACTCTGGAATGTGAACACGAGATGCAAACCCACTCGCGAGAAGGACCATCGCGTTAGATCTGTGGCCGGATCTAGAAGCAGTGCAAAATGTTCTCCTGCCCACTCAATTTTTGTAGCTTGGTTTGCTCCGCATCCCGCTGTCTGCGTGAACACGTGCGCATGTGCTCCTCCGCTCCGGGCCGTGTAGCAGGCTCCACGTGAAAGCGCAGTGGAAGCAGCCCGCTGTCCGGCCCGTGTGCCGGTGTGTGTGTGTGTGTGTGTGTGCGACTGTGTGTGTGTTGAGTGAAATGTTTTCCCCGATCAATTCATTTTTTTATCATTTCATATCACGGAGCTCTGCGTCAAGCCGCATGTACCAAGCGCGAGTTTCGTTTTTACAAAAAAAGTCCTCAATTTATTTTCAATAAAGAATGTATTTTGTTATTCAGCATCAATACATTTGTCTGCTTTTTACTAAGGAATAATTAATTGAGGAATATACAATATAATAATACTATGATATATTTATGACTCAGTGTTATGTATACTGTAGCTTATATTCTTAAAGACCATATTGAAACACTAAAATTCAGGTGAAAAACGCCGCTTATCAATTAATCGTAAGTCGATCGATAAGGCCAATCAACTATAGATTAATGAATTAATCGATAATTTGCATCCCTACTTGTAACTTGATAGCATCACCTGCTTAATATCAAGTCAGAGAGTCAGAGTCAGCTTTATTGTCAATTCTGCCATATGTGCGGACATACAGTGAATTCTCTCTGGCCAAGCAGAAGAATTGCTTAATGTTTCCATGGAGATAAGTTCAATGCCATACTGTGGAACAGTCCAGGTAAAGCAATAAGACCTATATGGCAAGCGTGTGGGGGCAAGTCATTGTGCCACTTACGCTATTTTGCGATCTATGTTTAATGTTTCCTTATCAAAAACATGCCTGGAGATGTGTTTTGATTCATTTACACATGTTTAACACACAAACCCTGCTTATTTAGGCTGAGTTCTTCTCTCTAACACTGTTCTACCTTGTGATGTTATTTAATACAGAAAGTGCTCCACTGGGTTTTTAAACTCCATATATCTTGACTAGAATCATTTGAATAATTTCAGAACTGGAATTGCCAATCTCTTCTGACCTAAAAATAAAATGCAGTCAACTTGAAATCTACCACTACATTTTGTGTAATACAGGACCTAAAAGGTTGAGTTCAAAGAAATGTGATTTATTTTCAAAGGTTGTACTTCTGCTTCCATCATTGTACTTCCTAGCATTTTTTTCTTTGTCTCGCCTTCCCTTTTATTGTTTGACATTTAAAACTATTCATGCTTAATTTTTATGTTCCTCATTGGTTATACACAAACTACCCTTTACAGCCTCCTCCACATTTTTACCTCAATGTTTTCTGTAAAAAAGAAAAGCAGTGTAAAATGGAAGAGCCCAATCCAGGACATTCTAAACCAGGGCTAAACAGGACTGAAATTGAATGATCAGGACTAAATGACAACTTGGCCATAGCTAAACAACATGGACTAAAACTGGACTAAATAAGGACTAGAGAAGAACAAAACTATGACTAAACAAGCACTTAATCCGGAACTAAACCCAGGACTTGAACCATGACTAAACACACCCAGGACTAATGCAAAACCATGACTAAACCATGTCTTTACTAAATCAAAATAATCTCCTAGTAAGCACAAACCTGGACCAAAACTTGACTAAACACGTACTAAGCTTGGTCTAAACTTTGGACTAAAACCTGGTACTCAAACCTGGACTCAACCAACACTCGACCAGAATTCAACCTAATACATTTAGTTCACATACCACAGTTTGCAGGCTATCTTTTCTCTTGCCCTGCACTTCATTTTGCTGTTGCAACTTAGAGGATTATTGCCCCTGTTTGTGCACATGGTCCCTTCTCTAATCCCTCAGAGCGCACAGCAATGATGCTTTAAACTGTCACTTAAAAGGCTTGCCTCCTATTTCTCTCCGTTCTTCTAGCCATTTTATCAGCTCTGTCCTACTTAGAAAGCTTATATTACAACCGTGCATTGTATTTTCCTATGCTGACTTGACTGACATGGGCAGACCCACCGCGCTGCAAAGACCTACAGGCTGTATACATCATCGTGTTGCAAGGACTGGGTTAGTTTGGACATTTAGGAGGGATTGCATTGTTTTGTTTGCTTGACTTATTTCTTGTTAATGACTTAATTTCAAAAACAAAACATCTGTGTGTCTTACCTTACATTACGTTGATTTAAAAGGTTCATAGTAGAAGAGTAGTTGATGGGTTGTACATTATAAACTCGTAGTAGGTGTTGTTTAATGCATTCATTTAGTTATGCAATTGCCCACCCAATTGATAATACTGTTTTTAGTAATGATACTTAAACTCATCAATATAATTTTCCATTTTTTTCTAATTCCTTGATTGTGGTTTATGTATAGTAGATTAGATTACATTTGAATCAAAATCACTCAGTGTTATACTTTATGAATTAAGCACATCAACCATGTAAATAAGAATGTGTTCTTATATTCTGGCTGGCAAAGTAAAATTTAAATTTCTATTTATAATATATAAAAACTAAAGCAAATCTTGACCTCAGCTAATTACCTCAATTGGACACTTTGTGTAAAGTAGCTGAACATGACTAAGCCATAAAGCTGTTGCTCTAAGCTCCAGCGAATAGAGCCTTCTGTAATGAGAGAGGCTGCTTACTTGACCCACATTTGTGTCTAGACGGTTCTCATCAGGTTGCAAACTTTAGGCCTTGGGATGGTTTTTAAATCAGTTATGTTTAGGAGTCTTACCCACAACCCCTTTGGTGTACATCACAGCAAAATGTCAAGGTTCAGTTATTCAAAATATGAAATCTGTGAATGTCTTTACCGTTGAATATTAGGGCTGAAACCATTTGAGAAAAATGCCTAATTGAAATTTTTCTGACAAGCATTGCAATTAGATTTGATTTACGTTTCATAGGTGGATTCTGTTCAAAGTTCACATTTTATACGCCTCCAGGAGAATTGACAAAAGAAATATGAACTGACACACAATTACAAGAACCACACATTACAGAACATGTTTGTACAGATCTAAACTACAGGATTAGCAGTTATTATGCAGAGTAAGATGAGATATTTTACTGTTTGCCAATGAAATTATGGCACTTAAAAAATGTCAGCCTTTGCAGTTTAACAACTGCATCCATTCAAATTGCAATTTAGATTCAATTCTGATTAATCTTCCAGCCCGCTTGTATGTAGAAGACGGTTTGTGTACTAAAATACAAATACTATACATGCATGTGTTGTTTTACTTGTTAGGTGTGGCTAAACTATGGCTGAAAAAAACATAAAAAAATAAATCTTGGGCATTTGCCAAACTTGATATGAGTACAGTATTTGTGTGTAATGGAGAATCTTGACCTCAGCTAATCACTTGACAGAGAAAACGAAATTTGATTTATGTGCACATTTTAAATGGTCCTGCCTAGTTTTGGCCCTTTCTATAGCCCTTATTAGCCCTTATATAATGGGTATTGGCCCTTATATAATTTAAAGGTGTTCTATGTAACTTTCCTGGTGGAGGGTCTATCAGCTACTCGTCTCCATGGAAATGATGCTGATGTGCCCGATATGCAAACTTATCTATGTTTTTTTCTATCATTTATTGAAGTACAGATATTTTACTGTTCAAAAAGTACTTCAAAAACTTTCAGCACTTTAAGTGGGGACCTCTACACTTATCAGTAACTTGGCACAGCAGTGGAATCTCCATGGAAACAAGCAGGTGGCAAACCCTCCACTAGAAAAGTTTTATAGTTCACCTTTAATTCTCCAGTATATTTCTAATCCATTTTACTATCACAAGTTTGAAGGTTTTGAAGGTATTATTGTAGGCTATACTGTACATTTGAGCCAGCTATATATGATATGCAAACATTAGACTAAGGGACCTTCCCATTGCATGTGCTTTGTTGTTATATTATCTTTGAATAGAAACTCAATCTTGAGGCAACAGGAACTTGTTTGTGGTAAAAGCTAGTCTGTAAATACAGGGAAGTGTGTATTCTAGCATGACATTGTCTGACTATGATAACAATATTTGAGCTATATATAGAAGCGTTACTTCTATATCTATATACACTATATTGCCACAAGTATTCACAAGTTATATATATATATATATATATATATATATATATATATATATATATATATATATATATATATATATAAGGGCTGTCAAACGATTAATTTTCTTGATCGCAACTAATCTCAGAAATTTCATAGTTAATCGCGATTAATCGTGATTTATTTTGCATGTTTAAAATTGATATCTTGCATTAAGACCACAATGCAAAGTATTTCTCACCATTGTTTTTATTTCATAAAAGTGCAGAGAAAGGAAAAAGTAACAATGAACCAGTAATAGTGCTTACTTTGAGAAATTGTAAATAAATGATTGAAGCCCGCTCGAGCTGCCTACGGATGCGTAGAAGGAACAAAATACTAGCAAACTCAAAATAGCGCGTTTAACTGACAATGAGTTTAATTAATACAACCAAATGAGCTGCATATGGATGGTAGAATTGCGGAAAATGCTGGCAAACTCTGATCGCGATTAAAAAAAATTGTTCGCGATCATAACTTACATTAATCTAATCGCGATTAACGCGTTAATATTCCCAGCCCTAATATATATATATTAATGTGTGTGTGTATATATATATGTGTATATATATGTATGTACATACATATGTGTGTGTGTGTGTGTGTGTATTCAAAATTCTGAAATAAATAGTGCAATAACATTATTAATTCATTATTTTTAGAAGATTGTTTTACTAATATAGAGTAGAGTAGTAGAGTAAATATGCTGTACCAGAAACAGTTTGCTCAAAATTGTAAAAATAAAGTAATAATAACAGATGAAAATAACATTTATTTAGTATCTTGCATATTGTTACAAATGGGCTTATGTTTTTTTGGTGGTCTATAATCTTTCTCTGTCAAATGTGTAGATCACAAGAGCGCGATAGCATGTTGACAGTATCTTTTCTTATATCAGTCTAAACAGTGTATTAAGTGCTAATCCCCTTCAGTCATCAGCATGTTTACAGCTCTTATCTAAAGTCCTACATTATCTGAAAGAGCCTCCAGGATTTTGGATTGGCACTGCTGAAGTTAAAGGTCCCTCTCCTCAAGTCCATGTGACATGTAATTTAGTCAGACGAAGCTAATTTTTAGATTAGATCAAAAAGTGCTCAATTCGTATCAAGGACTCTACAGTAATTCTCTGGTCATCTTAGCAGTAACTTGGTGCCTGTTTCTAATCAAAGTAACACTGGAAAAATATACCAAGTAGTGAAAGAAGATTGCCTGGCTTGAGACTTCTAATATTATAACGTTTCTGTTGGAATTGAGCTATTTGTTGAATAATGTTAAAGGTCTTATAACATGGTACTTCTTGATGCTTTTATATGGTGCCTTAATGGTTCCCTAATACTGTAAATGAATCCTTCTTCAAAATCAACACTCGGTGCATGAGAAAGACACATGTACAGAGTCAGAGTCAGAATATCTCTCTCTGAACACCTCATTCTCGGCCTTGTTGCTTGAATGCAAATGAGAAGGACACAGATAGGTTAGAGGAGCGGGTGGGGGGGCCAAATGCGCCGCTGGTTCCTTGTCACTGTGCGCTGTCTCCCACTTCTGCGTTTTAAGCGCGGAGGAAGAAAGGAGAGGAATTTCAATGAAAAAAACAAATTTTCACCGAAAATAAAATTAAACCACTGCTGTTTCAGAGGTCCAGAGGGTCGGGTAATGGACTTCCGAGCCTAGAAATACTCGCACGTGCCTCCAGGCAAATAAAAAAACGCATATCGCATTGCGTAGCTCCTTCGCGGTCCAAACTCTCTGGGCGTGATTTCCAGAGACAGGGGGTGGACATCCAGACGGTGGTGGAACTGCATTTGCATTTCTTTTTTCGATGTGACGTAACATAGTTGCCTTGTTCAGAATCGCCCGTTTGAGCTGTGTTTTTTTCTAACGCAGAAAAGGACCGCAAATGCTCAGTTTAGACATTTCACAACTTTTAGCCATGGGGGGGGGGCTAAACAGGGTAGGGGAGCTCACATTAACGTTCAAAAACCTCAGAAAGTGAAAATTTCATGCCATGGGACCTTTAATAAGATAAGATAAGATAAGATAAGACTTTATTAATCTCACACAGGAGAAATTTACTTGCCAGAGTAGCTCCACTATTTTTAATAGTGATAAAGTGATAAAAAATGGTAATGGAATGAGGGAGTTGTGATTCATTTTGGATTTTAATCTTCATTAACGGTGCATATTGTAGTATTTGGTATTGGTGTTCTCAAAGTTATTTTTGTTTATGAGCAAAAACACCTGCAATTGAATAAATGGAAGGTGTGTTTAATGTCATATAGTGGAACATTTATCGTTTCAGTCAGTTTCTTCTCCACTCACTTCAACTGCTTATAATTATTCAACATTTTATTTGCACATCTTGTAAATACTGTCTTCAGATTTGTGTTCAGATTTGCAGAGAAATGTTACATTTCAAGTGAACTTGCCGGACTCTTCACTTTCATAGGTGTGGCTGGGGCAAAAGTCTTTAAACAATGCATTCTTGTGGCTTTCCCTATAATTTCACTTCTCAATGTGGAACGTTAAGCAAGAGCTGAATTGTATGGTCAGACTATACAAGATTTGTTATCCTGTGTTTCCTTTCCCGTAGATTTTGTTAAGATTATGGTGACGCAAATGATTTTTTACACACAAGCTAGCTCACTGTCTCTGCTTATTTTTAATCTTTAACCAGTTATTTTTGACCAGTGTGTTTTTATACCAGTGCATATATATATTTTAATGTAACTTTATGATTATACAATTTGAAACAAAGTCTAATTTTGTTATTTGTTCAAGTTGTTTTTAGACTATGGGCAAGAATTTTTGACTATGGGGGGCACCATAGTCTCGAGTATTAATGGGGAACACAGGTTATAGTTAAAATCTGGACCAGAATGACTACACCAAATTATCGAGATAAAATTAAAATCCTACATTTATATGTATGTTGTTAATGCGACTATAGTCTTGCAATCTGGGAGGATAACAAAGAAACAATGTGTATGCAGAGTTTAAAAAAAAGGAAAAAATAAAATAGCCTGGACCTTAGCTTTTCACTCTCACAATAGACTTACATAATGACTTTTAGCTCTGCAGGGGAAACTGGGAAGCTACAAGGAAAACAAACTAGCATTAATGTGCTAGTGTTTTGTAACTGCACTGGGAGACTCTTATTTTACATGTCAAGCTTTAATGAAAATGTGGTTTAAGGCAGGTTAAGATACACAGACTACAGCTTCATTCACCTAGAATTAGGCCTGTCACCATAAATACTATATCGACTTTTGTACATGACTGATGGAACAACTTTTGGGGATCAATATTTATCATGGGTACTTTGTACTAGTGGGGAACGTTTTGTTGTTTTTCTGTATTGTGGTAAGATTTGAGCTGTAGAGGTTTGAAAAAGTAACTTCTGTGACTCACGTGTTTCACTGTTTCATTTATTTATTGTCGCTCATGTTCATTAATAAGACTATATATATTGTTTTTGAGGTGAAATCCTCCTGTAGAGTTATTGTGTCAGTTGCATATTGGTATTCAATATTATCATGTATCATCTATACTTTCATCAGCAATATGGTGTACTACACAATTTGGTATTGTGATAGGCCTACCTAGAACCAATACTATAAATATGGTGTCAAAAATAAGCATCTCTCCATCTTTCATACATTTAAAGATAAGCTAATGTTGTGAATATTGTGACCAGGGATGCCTCTCCTATTGATCTGTGTGTGACAACACTTGACCCCAGGTCAAGTATTGTCACACTAGGTGCACTATATTACTTTTCTTGGCGAAGAGTTCCATGGATCACTTTGTCTGGAATGTTCCACAATATGACATCTAACATATCTAGCTTAAAAATGACACATTTTCATGGTGAGTGAACTCAACTTTTACTGATCTTACCTGTAACTTGTCCTGGTGGAACTCTGATTGCTCCATAAAGATTGATAATACAGTGGAAAGTTCGAAGCGAAGCAGTCACATCTCAAACAAGCAGGTGGAGTATCCTCTACCTTAAAAAGTTCCATAGTGGACCTTTAACATACACATCATTGGCCTATTTAAACCACATTTCTCTTCAGGCTGTTGCTGCTATTGTGCACACTGTGTGTGTGTGTGTGTTTGTGCGTATGCGTGTGCGTGTGTGAGAGGGGGGCTTGTATGTGCGTCTTGTCTCAGTATGTTGTTGAACAAGCAGCTCTATGTAGTCAGCTGTCCTGAGCAGTGCGAGTGTCATTAATCACAGAGGCAACAAAGCACAGAGAGGGGAAACAACAGCAGAGAGCAGCCCAGAGGATGTAATCTGGACCAAGGACGAGACACAGCCAAAGAGGAGAAGAGAAGAGAGGAGAGGGTACAAGAGGTTAAAGCTTTATTCAGGGGTGATGGTTAAGGAATATTCTGACACTGATGAACTTAAAGTTAAACTTAACACCCATATTACTCTTACCCATATTATATGCCCATTTTCTGATCTATTTTATAATGTTTTACATCATAAAAAGCATACCCGGATTTATGTTTTGTTTCATTCACACATGTTGAACACACAAACCCTGCATATTTAGGCTGAGTTCTTCTCTCAAACAGAAAACACTCCGTTCCACTTTGTGATGTCATGTGGTAATACAGGAACTGCTCCACTGTGTTTTTAATTTCGGCCCTTGAATTGTCTGTACTGAACAAAAAGTAAAAGATAGCTGTTTAACGTGAAAGCTAACACTGCATGACATCACAAGGTGGAGCAGAGCATTTTGAGCTTTGGACATGTATACAGCCCAATATTAAAGGCTTACTCAGACATGTGAGAATTAAACAAAACACCACTACAAGTATGTTTTTGTACAATCAGGAAACCCGGTTGAATAAGACAATACTGGCAGTACTCTTTTGGTGCTTTGGGCAAGATTTCTGATGGCACCTCTCTGCCCTCACCTTTGGTAATACATATTCCAACAATGGGTATTTTTGCCAAGACTTTTAGGCACTAGTCCATTGATTAAGGGTTCCTGAATTAAATTTGGTAGCAGGTTGCTTGGTTTACACCAGACCATATCACAAGTGATATATGGTCTGAGAGCCACCTTCGAAATATCTCGTAGCGGAGGTGTGGTTTACGATCGCCAATGGCCGTTTATTGGGTGTTACGAATGTCTATCATTTGGCGTATACGTAGCCCATAGCCAATCATGTCAGTTGTCAGTTCAAACTACAAGCTTCCGTTTGTCACGTAGTACGCGTCACCGTCTTGCCACCCCTCCCCGCTCTCTGATTGGCTCCCAGAATCGGGAGAGCTCGCTTGCCATAGTTGCCAGGCTGTCTTTCAGATCGGAACGAACGAAAGCAGCCTGGGATTTCCCAGGTTAGTTGGCAGGTAATTTTGAAAGCATTTGCCTATACACATTTGCCTATACTGCCTGTGCCACGAACATCAAGTAAATAGCGTGTAATAAAACTTTATTTTATAAGGGCTGCAAAAATAGCTGATTTAAAGAGTTTTGTGAACTTTAGTGGGTGATTGTATTGTTCATTAATTCTTTGTGCTTGAACCTCATCCATGACATCTACAGGCACATTTTGAGCACAATTGTGATGGGTTGCCATAATATTAAGAATATTGTCATTTTTGTCATTAACTTGACTTTGGAAGGGTATGAGATAACCCATACTACAAGGCCTAGTTTTACAATCACATTTTTCTACCTTTCTATTTTCTACCATTGCATTTATAGGGATTAAAATTCATGGACTGATGTTATTTATTACTGTGGTTACCATTTTATAGTAGGCAATTCTTCTGTATCATTCACAAATTGTATTACTTCCTTATGCGATTGTCCTTGTTATGGTGTTGCAGGAGGGAGAGTTCCTGGTTCGGACCCACCATCTTGAATACTGTGATGGAGGGATTCTGGACCCTGACGACACACTCAGTGATCTGGTAGAAGACAGAGACAAGGTAAGGCACCGCTATATCACCTGAATGTATAATCGAAAATGGAAATGGACCTGGACAAGAAAAGATTTTGCACCCTTCTTTAATCTACCTTATATTTCTACAGTGTGAATGGCTATGTGAGGACAGCATTTACAGACCTACTTTATATGTTACATTTTGGGAAACCTGCTTATATTTTATATTGCTTTTTTTTCTTGATACTTTGCAGCTGATGTTATCAAAATTCCTGGGGTGAAACTAACTGACAGCACTACTCTGTTAGAAGCGCTGTTACTCAGGTTAAACTTAATCTGAACTTTATTTTAACATTCTGACCACAAAGAGCTGACTTGGTTGGAAGTACAATAGGTGAGCTGATTTGTGTGCTTAAACAAGTGTATCACACATACAATTATAGTCACAAGCTAGCTAGCATTAGCCGACAGTTTTTCAGTTTTTCACTCTCACCTTTTTTGTTGACACCTAAACGTGACATGAACGCTTGTATTAATCACAGGCTCCTGAAAATGAGTTGTTTAAATCTATTTGCATTTTTTCAGACAATCTTCAAACGTTTTTGTTTGTCTTTGCTAATATACACATTTTGTCAAAAATAATTCAGTTTCCCACAGTGTTTGTGAAATACAGTTAGGTGTCTGTGTTTTAATAGTATTGAGCTGCAGTGGCCCATAAGCTTTCTTCTTGGCCTGAATATTGCCTCTGCAGCAAAATTCAAAGGCAAAGGTTTTAAGAAGCCTTTAGCAATACACTGTCATTAGCAATTCATTTTTGGAGACACGGGAACTTAATCTCCCCATTTCCCCCAAAGCATTTTTTTTCTCTCATTTTATTGCTTATATATTCCATATAAATGTGATTAATAGCGTGCATTAAGCCTCTTGTACAATGAGTACCTTAAATGAATTGAAAGCCTTTTTAGCACCTCTGAACATGAAAGCAATGTCAACATGTTTTAATGAGCCCACTACATTTTTATTTAGCAAGAAAAAAATTGGAGAAAAGCTATTGGCGCTAAAATGTAGCCCACTTTGAGTTTCCTATGGTCCCACGTTCTCACTATGTGTACCCTTAAGGAGATATGAATACTTCAGAACTAATTAAGAACAAAGTTGCAATAGTTGGGCATTTCCTGCTGAGCTGGAAGCTAAAGAGAACTGCAGACCATTTGATGTTTGACCTTCCTCAGATACTGTCAAAGTATCAAAATATTATGATTTAACAGTTTAAATCATAATATTTTTTAGGGATGCACCGATGTGAAAATTTTAGCTGATACCTATATCCGATATTAATGTTGCTGTTACGGCCAATAACCGATATTGACCGATACCGTTTTTTTTTTAAATTCTGAGATAACATTTTATACAGACTGAAAATCATGCAAAATGAATTTTTGAATGTCTACTTTTTATTTTCGACTCCATAAAGCTTAACTTATTTTATTCACAAAACCCCGGTGAGAAAGTTTAAATAAAAAAAAAAACCCAAAAACACAAGGATGATAAATCACCATGTGCTGTCCTCACGACACGTGACTATGTGAGGCTAGACAGCGAACTAATAAAGAAAAACTCCGTACACAAGGCGTAGTTTTCCTGTTTTATGGAGGTCTCTTATATATTTATGTAGTAACTGAAACGTAGAACAAAGAAGCCACATTACTAATTTCGTAGAACATGTGATGAACAAAATACGAGTAGCTATCTTAAACAGTTAGCTCCGTGAAACCACAAGTTCAGGTCTTACTTGTTCAAATGCAGTATATACATCACCTTAATCAAACTGCTTGTTAACATAAAATACTCACAAAGGCGAAAGTTTGCCGAGGTTCAAACGTATAAAACATATTCAGCGTAAACACGAGCCGTATTCATGCTTAATTCGTATAAACAGAGCGGACTTTAAAGGTACAGTGTGTAGGATTCGTGGTGCATAGGTGGATGGTGGCTATTGCGCGTCCTGTTTTAGCTACGGCAGACCTCGAGGGTCACGCCGGGCGCGCTTCACGCATCCGTGTGCAGGTATGCGAACTGTCCGCGTTACGGCGCGCCCGGCGCTACTGTATAAATAAAACGCGGTCCCGTTCACTTTTTTTCCCGTTTTTTTTTTCTTTTCGCATGAGAGCACACATTCCCGATCGTGTACCATGACAATCTACACATCAAATGAAACCTTACAGTCTCCTCTTTTTGACTATGCAATTCATTTCCCAGCACAACAATCACTCCCCGAGCACATGGGGCTTTTTTACGGAAAAGCACAAAACGAGGTTTGTTACTTAGCTTACCTTTGAAGGCTCTGGACAGGTCAAACTCAGTATTTCACCATAAGCTTGGTCTCAATCTGTCCGTAAGGATCCAGCGAATAAAATCCAGTAAAACAGTTTAGTCCAAAACACGTGTTAGATCCATGTGATCCGGCAACACGCTTGTCGTTGTTTACCCAAGCGCGTACTATCTCGTTGTGTGAAAACCACGGGCCCTGCCAAAGGCGAAGGCGGAGCCCAAATGTCCTTCTGCGGCTCTCGTAATCAAAATGGCTGCCTCTATATGGGGAAGATCCCCCTTTTATGCAGTTATATCTAAGTCCAACAGAATACTTTGATTTCATGATGGAAGTGAAAAGACTTGGAAAACACTGTATTTTTGAATGGGAATCTTCAATTTCGGTAATTAACGGGTAAAAATCTTACACACTGTCCCTTTAACACAGGAATGCTCACTCTTTACTCAAAATAGAACGATCCTTAAAGGTGAAGATTTCTCACTCTGAATTTACTCTTTTTTAACAATTTACAAATATGAAATGAACTCATTTATAACCTTTAACTAACTTATTGATCTTATGAAACATTGATGTCATGACACACCATGTCACTCTGGTATTTATAGTACTGACAAATATCGGTTGTTAATATCGGCCCAGTTTTACACATCGGGCCACTACCGATATGTTAAAATTTAGGCAATATCGGCCGATACCGATGTTAATGCTGATATATCGTGCATCCCTAATATTTTTTCATCAGGTGGTTAATGAAGGCCTTTTGTTGTACTAGGATCAAATGTTAGCTCTAATACAGCCTTCTGTTTGCTAATTTTAATGTATGAAAGGAGCTTTAAATATTTAGCATTCTCAACAGGCATTCTTAACAGGCTATTGTATATGAGACACAAACATGACATAGTATATAACTGCAAATATTTGTACACACATAATAACTTATTAACTTTGTTTATTACTTTATATAGAGGTAATACAGCTGTGCAATTAATACAATTTTAATACTGATTAGTCTTTTCTAATCATCAGTGATTTTTTTTTTTTTTTTTTGTTTTTTTTTTGTTTTGTTTTTGTTTAGTCAAGAGGGCCACAGCCAATCCCCTGTCAGTAAAAGCATGTGGAGCAGAGTTCAGATGTTGGAGGAATAAATAAATATTACGTCTATTAATTTATGTTTATTTTCACGTAATTAATATTAAAAGCAGGTAACATAAACATAACATAAAACTGAAAAAGAAATTGTGACTTGATTAATTGTTTTGTTATGTTTGAAGTAGTGTATGAAGTTTTAAATATGAAGTTTGAATCATGATCATCAGCAGTTCTCCTCTCCTCTTTGACATGTGAGCTGCTCTACACCCTGCTCTGTTGTTGTTATTGGCTGGTTTCTGCTGTATTGGAGATGACACAGTGAGTTAAAGCCTGTGGACATATGACAATAACAGAAGAGTCAGAAGACCAGGCATGTGATGGTACGCTGTAGTCCCAGAGGTCATATACGGGTCACTAACTTACAGCCACAGCCTGGACTGACCCTAGCTACAAAGAGCTATGCTGCTGGAGAGATTCACCTTTGGTTGTTCAGTTGCTAAGTTACTGCAAACAACCTAACACCAATGTTACTGTATCTGTATAAAAGCCTCACCATGTAACTTTGAGCCATTTTGGATCTTTTTTACACTCATAAACATACAAAATGTCAGTGCTCTGATTTAAGTAACAAGGGAAATTTGCTCTTTACATTTGACTATTCCTTCAATGCCTCTGGGGCACCATAAGGCTTGCATCTCCACAAACCTAGCTATTACTTGGCCCTGAGGATGGCTTCCACCTATGCATCTATCATATTCGGAAGTGTTGTTTTATATGTTTTATATGTTTTATATGTTTTATATGGAGGGGGGTCTGCCCCCTGCTTCTATGGAGGTTTTTGTTTTGCCTGGAATGTTGCATGGTAGGGCATTAAACTTATCTATCGTCATGGAAACAAGCAGGAGATGCCACCAAGCTTACAGGTCAGATCTACTTTTATATAATAATATTCATAAGTTTTAAACAATTTAAAAAAAAATCTATACACACAAAACTAGTATCTAATACCTTCTCTTTTCTTCAAAACTTAAATCTCCGCTGTACTCATTTAAATACAGTGATAAAATAAAGTGCAGTTTTCTCATTGTTTGAAAAATGAATTGCGGATGCAGAAATAAACTACATTGTGATACTGAGGCATGGAAGGTTGTGAGCAGTGGAGATTGCAAATGGAAATGTGAAATATTCATTGACTTTTGGAGCGAGTTTGTGGTGGTATAATACAGAGCCCATGAATAAAGGCCTGCTAATCCCTTGTGAATGTTTTACTGTAGTCTGCCTCAGACTCACTGGGTTTAGGCTCTGAACTGTAAAGAAATAAAAGTACTTAACTCCCGCTCAAGACGAGAGGTTGAAGTCTCTTAAGTGGTCTGTGGTGGGAATGGATACACTGGGATTATGTGTTCTGAATGTTGTGTTTTTAATGCTATCTTGGATAGCGATAACATTTGGAAAGACAGTTCAAGATGCATTTTTAAAGGTGCATTCATAACTTTTCAGTAGAAGGGTGGTCAGATCTTGGTTTTTGAGCCACCAAACACCCACATGGCAAAAAGGTTAAATAGATAAGTTTAATGGCATACTGTGGTGGTGGTGGGTTCTAGATAGGCCCGGCTAATATGGGAAAAAAAGAATCATCGATTAAAAAAAAAAAAAAATTCACCCCTCCCTATGTTAATCCATCTTGATTTTTTTATTTGATCTTCCTCCATCTTTTGAAAATAAAGACAGATGGACTTCAGGCATAAAGAGTTTTCATTTAGTTTTGATAGGGCCAATAATTCCAGAGATATCCACATTTAAAGTTTGGAATTAAGCCTAAAAGCATGTGCGTGAGGAGCAGAAACACAATATGTGAAGCTTTTTACAAATTTCAACATTAGTGATTAGGAGGCTGCAGACCAGGGGTGCTCAATACGTCGATCACGATCTACCAGTTGATTGCCAAGGTAGTGTGGGTAGATCGTAGTGTAGTACTCGACACCGGTCTTGGTCTTGAGATGATTGCGATCATATTTCATTATGGCCACTGTCGTTAGCAAATAAACTTTTACCGATGTGCGGACCACGCAGGGCTTCTCACTGCAGCCTGTGCGCTCGAACCCCTGAACCAGAGAGCAGCACGGAGACAGTGGAAGGTAGGGAGAGCATGTGGATCTGTGCACCCTCGCACGCACTAGGGAGAGGGAGTCCAGATAGCAGGGAAACGGTTTGTAAGCAGGGAACAATTTGCACCGGAGCCTGGCTCCGCAAACCAGGAGGAGTGCTCCGCACGCTCTCGGGCGAGAGAGAGAGAGAGAGGCACTGCTCGGGGGGCAGGTACAGGCGAGATACCCCTCCGTTCAGGAAATTCACATTCCACATTTTGCAGCAGGAGCAGAGCAGGCGACAGGGAATCACTTGTGGAGTTATTTCAGCAGCTAATGTGTATATACAGACATGGCTCATGGATCGGAAATTTTCGCAGGTTGGATCGGAATTTCCAATCCGTGAATTACGTTGATATCGGAACCCGATACCGATACTGGATCGGATCGGCCCCATCCCTAATAAAAAATACTTTTCTTCAAACGATAGGTAATTACAAATAAACAAGCTCATGTTATCAAATTCGTCATAAATTAAATGTATGCTTTTTTCCAGCTTTTTATGTATCTGGAGTAGAGGTAAGATCGGGCCTAAAAAATCCAGCCCGACCCGAACCGGCCCGCGGGTATTAAAGCCCGACCCGGCCCGAACCCGACCAATTAACCCCTTACAGTGGAGGGCCTTTTTTGAGCAATTGTCCCTAAAAGGACCTCTCCAAATTAAAATCATTCCTGTTATTGAAGTATATGGATTATATACAAATGTTTATTTATTTATTATTTATTTACTTGTTTATTTGAAGGACAATGTGCAGGTACATTAAAAAGATGGCTGCACCAGATTTAGCAGAATGCTAATTTCCATCTGTAGTCCTTAACAAACATTAAAAACAATTACATATAAAAGGTGCAATACAAAAAACAATATACAGGCGTGCAAAATTTTCAATACATAGTGCAATTTTCGATACCTAGTACAAACTACAAGTTATTAAAATGCGAGACATTTAAAGTGCAATAAATTTCAGAGTAGATTTCGATACCTAGTGCAAACTACAAGATATTAAAGTGCAAGACATGTTTGGTCTCTGTGTAAAGGGAACATTCTCTAGTTTTACCCTCAGCATTTATATTCACTCCAAATGTGATTGGAAAAAAGTTATACACCTTGGAACACCAAAAAAAAAGTGTTTTTTTTATCCTCGCCTAATTTTTTTCTAAATATAAAAGGTGTCTATAGCTGCTGTTCATAGCTGAGGCCTAAAGTACACTATCTTTCAATACAATAAGTTGTTGACCACTCAAATTTCAAATTGGCAATCAATAGCTGTAAAAATAAACTTTTTACTCCACTTTTTGTTATACTTTGTCCAGGCGTTTTATACAGGGATCATGCCTTTATCCAAACCTATCCAAACCTATCCAAATTGGAAACATTTAGAAAACGTTTAATAACTTTTGACTCATTCAACCTACAGACATCATTGAGGGCTCTACTGAAAGCTTACAACTAGAGGAATCCATTTCTGCACACAAGGTCACTATATTATGTCCCTGAGAATTACATTCTATAAAAAAGTGTTTTTTCCTATCAAAAATAGACCAAACAAGTGTTGAAAATGAAAATATGTATTGAAAAATTCTATAACACTGCACACTGTATACATTTTCGAAAAACCATGGACACTAAACGTTCCACACATATTTACAGGTATTTACACACTAAGAGTCTGGTGTGTTCCACTGACTGTAGCAGTCCCTTGTTTGAATAAAGCAGAGTGCAGTGTCACAGGTAGAACATTTTACAGCTGTCTTTGACTGACATCTTCTACACTTCAGCCTGCCATTTGTGCGGTCACCACTGCTGCCCATCCGTTCTTTGTTGCTCCGGTCGTGGTAGGGCTCCTTATCTGCAGTTGGGCTTTATTGGTACACAGTGATGACACTAGTAAGAAAAACACAAAAATATAATAGGAAATAAGCTCAAAATATACTTTCTAAAATGTTATTTTCAAAGATCAAAGTCAGCTTTATTGTCAATTCTCCCATATGTGTTCAACATACAGTGAATCGAAATTTTGTTCCTCTCTGGCCAAGTAGTGCAAAAACACAGTGTACAAAATACAATAAAGACAAAACAAAAACTATCTAAGACAAAAATCTAAATCTAAAAACTAAAATCTATTCTTATTTATTTTCTTATTTATTTTATCTAAACACCCAATAAATAATAGTAGGTCTATTTTACAAAAAGTGATCTAAATGCACAAAAAAATCTAATGTTTATTGTTTTATTTTTATTCAAATACTACATCAAATACATAATAAAATGATACTTACACACCCAGAAGTACATCCTTCATAAACAACGCCTCCTCCACACAGCCCATATCTGTTTCCTGATTCTCCACCTGCTCCAGACTGCTCCAGAGCTGAAATCGACTTGTGCAGTCTCCAAACTTAAATATTTTCTCTTTCCAGTCCTTTTAGCCATATTTTCAATCAAGGAAACTCAAATCAACAGCAAAGGGGCAAGACGCATGGCGCTGTGCGTAAATTACGCACCGTTTACGCACGGACCGCAATTTCGCGTTACGCAGCTGTTTCACGTGGAGCTTGTTGTGAAAGGCCTAACAAACCATATGTCTCCCTGTTCAGCTCCTGATTGGCTGTTCGCCTGAACTGTCAATCATCCTGTGTAACCTAACTTGTTGACTCAGCAAGCGTGAACGTCGTACTTGATTTTTACCGGAGCGTCACACATGATTGGACCTTTATAGGTCTCGCTCAGCCCAGACATCTTTTTACTGGCCGGTTCAAGTGTCAGTTTTCAGTATACTCTCGTGTTTAGCTGCTGCTAGCGCGGTTTTAGCGAGGAAATATATATTTTGCTTGATTTAGGCTAAAGAAGTGGAAAAAAAACACTGGCGCTTATGTAAGTTGGGAAGACTTTCGCAATTGTTTTACTGGATTTTATTCGCTGGATCCTTACGGACAGAATGAGGCCAAGCTTGTGGTGAAATACAGATGTCTGACCTGTCCAGAGCCTTCAAAGGTAAGCAAAGTAACAAACCACGTTTTGTGCTTTTCTGTATAAAAGCCCCATGTGCTCGGGGACTGATTGTTGTGCCGGGAAATGAATTGCATAGTCAAAAAGAGGAGACTGTAAGGTTTAATTTGATGTGTAGATGTCATGGGACACGTTTGGGAATGTGTGCTCTTATATGGAAAGAAAAAAAAAAACAGTGAACAAGCCCGTGCACGGGCCGGTCACAGCGTAAGAAGTTAAATTGATTTGCAGGCCCGAGCCCGAAGCAAACCCGAAATTTCATATTTTATTTGTGATGAGGAGGGAGGAGGAGGGGTGATTTATGATAACAAATTAAAGCCTGTCTTTTGTAACGAAATCTAAGTTAAACAAGACTGTATAAACATTTACATCTTTTATATTTGTTTCTGCAGAGGGTACATTTACCGACAATTTTCCATCATTGACGGATTTTTTAAAGAGTTGACGGGAAAAATTTAAGGCCGTCCGTCATTTTGACGGGTTGAAAGTTGGGCCATAAACCACAGCAGCAGTACGTCCTTAAGAATCTAGCACGGCACTTTAAGAGAGAGAAGCAGAGAGAGAGCGGAGCGGAGGAGAAGCAGAGCGCGCGGAGCGGAGGGGAAGATTATTAAGAGGGGGGCCGTCACATGCACAGAGCTCTGGCTCTTCGGCTGCTGTTTAGTAGTTAAATAGCAATTACATTACAGCGCCTTCTCTGTTTTATCCAAATTATTTATTTTAAAACAAGTATTCCTTAGTTTAGTATCCACACATCGTTTTAGTATACATTTTTATAAACAGATATTTATTTTAAAAAAAGTCAGCGAGAGAGAAGCCCGAGCCCGAACCGACCCGAAGCAATGATTGACATTTTAGGCCCGAGCCCGACCCGAATTTCGTGTCGGGTCGTGTCGGGCTCGGGCTCGGGCTTAAGATCTTACCTCTAATCTGGAGTCCCTATTGTCACCATTGCACATAATTTCTGTAATGGACAATAATTACATCTTAATGCATGAAAGAATTGGACTTAATGATCATTTGTATTCAGCTATACCATGTTTACCCCATACACCATTTAAATAAGCCTTATACTTATGCTGCTCTGTTGTTCTGCTTGCCATTAGCGATAAGCCTGTTCAGTGACTGCATGAGGTGATATATTGAGTGCTGAAAAACTTAGTTAAGCATTAGTCTGTTGCCTTACCTTTAGACACCCCCTGCACTCCCCTCTACCCCACCATCACCACAGCTTTTCCCATTAGCCTAATGTCTCCCTCGCACTCTGTTTTTCAGCCCCCTTCACAGATTTATGCCAAAGAAAATGAAAAGTAAGCAGGAAATATGGATCCCCATCAGCATTTTCTCTGTAGCTGGAAGTGTAATTCCTAATGTATTTTTGCTGTCTTGTGGGTGTTGCAGTAACAGCCGTATACCGAGCACATAGAGCCTTGTTTGAAAGGTTAGCTGGTAATGGATGGAGAGGGAGAGGGGAGGAATGCGTTCGGCCGGGCTCATATTGATGTTCATGCAGGCACATAAACTACAGGCTCGCACAATGGTAAACAGCCCACAGTCCCCTCTGCACAAATCACCACTAAAGCTGCGTCAGATATGACTGAGATTCATGATTATTAGTTTGCTTTGTTTGCTCATACATAATGCAGTAAGGAGAGCCATTTCAACTTCCGGACATACAAACCTGTTTCAGCACTGTGCTTGAACTAGTGATGAAAAACTCTTTCCATGTTATAGTTGTTTCCTTTTCTCATTTACCCTCTTGAAGTTGAATTTGGAGTGATTTGTGCATGTTTGAGCAATCTTTAATCACTTATTTTCAAGACGCCATATTACCAATCAACCTCCATTTTCACTGCCACCGGCATACCGCCATTGCTCTCTACTTTTGGCAACGTTGCATAGTCGTTTTGGCACAAATGAACGCTGCTCGCTAGCGTGATGTGCAGCTATCCGACTATTTGTTGTTACGACATTTACTACGACGTCCGCTCCCATTGGACACCACAGTTTTCTAACGCAGAAGTGAGCGGACTTGTTTATTTTATTGACAATTTTAGATGGATATTGAGATTTAAAATGCATAAATTATAACCTAATGATCCATGGGTGTCGTAGATTATAATTATAGCAGATTAAAGCACAATGTGTGTTCTTTAATTTCCTTGGCAAACAAAAATATATACAAGATTAAAAATAACCCACTAATCTATGGGTGTCTGTTGCCTGCTTGTGTCCACTGAGATTGCTTTGTCTGGAATCTTTAGTCTATCCATTTACATTTTAATGGCTCAAAAATAATGTGAAAAACATTGTGTGTACTGAATACATTTCACAAATCTAATTCCAAAAAACAAACGAAAAATACAAATAGGAAGGAACAAAAGGAAACAAAAACTGGACAAGTTCAGTATATCAGTGGAACAGCTGTCAACTCTAACTTTACTAACGTTAACATTATGGGTAGTAGGGGTGGGTATTGGCAAAGAAGTCACGATTCAATTCGAATCACGATTCATATGCCACGATGCGATACTATCACGATGCATCACGATACTTGAATTATTGCGATGCATTGCAATATATTCGACATACTTCAGTGAAAATGTACCAAAATAAAAGAGGATAACTTAAATATCAGTGGCTGTGTATCTGGGTAGTGTCTTCAGTTGATACATAACTCTGAGCAACTCAATTCATAACTGAATTTATTGAATAACAAAAACAAATAAACCAAACCAATAAGAAAAAAAGTGCATAGGATTTTTTCTAAAACAAAAAATGATGTGATCATTTTGGAGGTAGCTACCATCATAACAAACAATACCCTTTCACAAAGAAAAAAGTGCATAGGATTTATTAAAGGTCCTGTGTGTAGGATTTGTGACGCATAGGTGAATGGTGCTATTGTACTTCCTCTTTTGGCTACGGCAGACCTCGAGGGTCACCCGGGCGCGCCGTAACGCGGACAGCTCGCGTACCCGCGCCGACAACTACGGTATAAATAAAACGCGGTCCCGTTCACTGTTTTTTTTTTCTTTTCGCATGAAAACACACATTCCCGATGATGTACCATGACAATCTACACATCAAATGAAACCTTACAGTCTCCTCTTTTTGACTATGCAATTCATTTCCCGGCACAACAATCACTCCCCGAGCACATGGGGCTTTTACACGGAAAAGCACCAAACAAGGTTTGTTACTTAGCTTACCTTTGAAGGCTCTGGACAGGTCAAACTCAGTATTTCACCATAAGCCTGGTCTCAATCTGTCCGTAAGGATCCAGCGAATAAAATCCAGTAAAACAATTTAGTCCAAAACACGTGTTAGATCCATTACGACTTCTGATCCGGCAACATGCTTGTCGTTGTTTACCCAAAACCACGAGCCTTGCCGAAGGTGAAGGCGGAGCCCAAATGTCCTTCTGCGGCTCTTGTATTCAAAATGGCTGCCTCTATATGGGGTCAATCCCCCTTTTATGTGACTATATCTAAGTCCAAAAGAATACTTTGATTTCATGATGGAAGTGAAAAGGCTTGGAAAACAATGTATTTTTGAATGGGTATCTTCAATTTCAGTAATTAACGGGTAAAAATCTTACACACTGTCCCTTTAAAAAAAACAAAAAAACTAATAATTTATTATAATTTATTTATTAATAATTGATTAATTAATTAATAATAATCCATTTTTGGCATCAAGAATCGATGCAGTATATTGTGAAAGTTAGTATCGCGATGCATTGTCAAATCTGTGTGAAGATTCTGAGTATATTTCAGGCCCTTTTTGTTGCTTGAAGTGGAAAAATACAGCTTCATTATACTACAGCAATTGAGTAATGTGTTGTATTGTTGTTGTAATGACCTATTAACTTCCAAATGGAGTGTTGATTTGTTTTTGCATGAAATGTATTGAGTTTATTGTGTGTCTCTTGTAACTAAATTCTAATAGTGGGGAAAAAAAATATTTGTTTTGAACAGAATATTAGTACTCCACAGCATGTTTCCTTCCTTACAAATGCTCTCTTTTTTTCTTATCTCTTTTTATCTTATGATCTGCCCCAGCCTCCTCTTATTGCCCCATCTCTCCTATGTCATTCTGTCATTTTGATGAACAAAATCTGAGGCTGTCCTAATGAGGCAATTATGATCTGGTTGAAAGGGTTATTATGCATAATGCAGCAGCTCTGTAAACTACCACTCTCTCTCCTCTGTCACGTGTGAATACATTAGGGGTGCCCAGACAAATCCTTCACAATATGCAGATCTGTTACTGGGACAGTAGGCTGAGGAGCATTTTATTTTCAACCTCTGGAACTAGGGCTGGGCAATACAAAATGTCAGTGTTATTTTAATTTTCTCATCTAAAAAATGAATAAAACTGTCTTTCGATATGAAATTAGAATTATTATTAAGACACAAAAGTTATAAAATTTCTTCCTCCAAAGTGTGAACTCAGATGTTTTTACTGACAGGATTGGCTGTAGACTAAAGTGATCATTGACAATTAGAAATTACTTTACTGGATGCTACATAATGCTGGGTGCATCTACTCAGGACTAAATAGTGGCTGGTACTAAACTTGGACTAGGCCAGGACTAGAAGGCACATTTCTGAATTTCTGAGTGTAACTGAGATCACAGCTGTATTAAACCTGATTCCAAAGGTTAAGTGCTCAAGCAAGAATGACAAAACTCTACTCCCTTGTAATGTTACTGTATTCTCCTAGTGAGGGAGGGGAGAGGATAGAGAGATACACGTAAGGAGAGAGAGAGGGAGGAGGGAGGGAGGTAAGGGAATATGGAAAAGACAACTGAGACAGAAGGGGGAAGAGAGAAAGGAGGGAGGAAGACAAAAGAGAGAAGAAAGAGACATAAGAGACAGAAAGAAGTGAAGTGAGAGAGGGAGGGAGATGAGAGAGAGAGAGAGAGAGAGAGAGAGACACATCGAGAGACAGCACACAGAGAAGGGAGAGAGATTGAAAGGAGAGGAAATGGAGAGAATGGAGAGAAAGAGGGTAGATGGACGAGAAGGAGAGGAGGGGGATAAGAGAGCACTTGTCTCACACATACCCTGCTCTGTCATGTTACAGCTGCAGTTCCCTGTTGACCTTTGACCTCATGACTCTGTGGTGACGTTTGCTATGAGAATAATATTGACCCTGGTCTAAAGAAAGCAGCGTGGATTACTGCCTCCACACTTTGAACTGGTTTCATTTACTTTATGTTGTGAGTGCAGTGTAGGTGGGACTGTTTATACATGCACACAATATAGGCCATACGCAATGAGGTTTTAAAGGAACTCTATGTAGGCTCTCTTATAGAGTTGTCAAAAAGGTGTACAATCATAACTGAACCTTAACTTGACCTGCATATATATATACATTTTCGCAGGTTGGATCGGAATTTCTGATCCGTGAATTACGTTGATATCGGAACCCGATACCAATACTGGATCGGATCGGCCCCATCCCTAATAAAAAAAATACTGTTCTTCAAACAATAGGTAATTACAAATAAACAAGCTCATGTTATCAACCTCGTCATAAATTAAATGTATCCTTTTTTCCATTTTCTATTAACTCTTTCACTGCCAGCCTGTTTTCAAAATCTAAGCCTGTAGAGTGCCACAGATTCAGAGAATTTTCACTGATTTTACAAGACTCACAGAATACTGAGTTCTTTGACTATATAAACATGGCACACATCAAAATAAAGCCTAGACTCTCTTCTTTCACCTGGAAAAAAAATTATGTTTCTAACCTTTTCGGTTCTCAAATAACTGATAGTAGAACATAGGGAAGTTTCAGCAAAAACACTGGTTTTTGAGCAAGAAATGGAGAAAACGAGCGTTGAGTTCAGAGAAGGATTTCGAGCAGATCAGTGACTTTGACATCAATATTTATTGATTTAGTGACACCTCAAACATCTAAAATAACAGAGAAAGAGATTTTTGATGACAAAGTACATTTTTTATTTACAAATATAAGAATATAAGGCTCTGTGAATAGTGCCAAGAGATGTTTACAGGATATAATAATATCTTTTCATATAAAATAGAACTTTGTTGAGGCTTTGTCTGAGGCCCAGAGTACAGACCCATAATAAAAACTAATACACACACACACACACACACACACCTACACACACACACACACACACACACACACACACATATATATATATATATGTACATACACACAAGCCCATGCATAAACCTTTACACACACACACAGCTACACACGCACGCGCGCACGCACGCACACGCGCACGCACGCACGCACGCACGCACACACACACACACACACACACACACACAACTTCATTCATTACAATTACCATACAGCACCATTACTGCTCCAAGTCAGTAAACTTCTTCTTTGGAGCTGTCGTAGTTCTGAGGAGACTCCCTGGTCCGTGCAGCGCACACAGGACACGCCCCCTCCTCGGGCACAGCAGATCTCTGCTCAGACCTCTCTGCTTGATCCGGCTTGTCTCTGCGATCCTCTGATCCAGGATCCTGGGTCCCAAGAGCAATCTGATCGCTCCATAGGCGCTGATCAACAGTTATCTGCTTTTCCGGGTTCGCTGGCCTCGCCATCTTACACACATCTATACACACACTGCACTCCTCCTTTCTTCCCCGGCTCTGATCGGCAAATAATGATACAAGATCGCCATCTACAGGTTGAGAGATGTGAATTACACCTCAAAAGTTGCTCCAGGCTGTAACCTAGCAACCCCCGCTGAAAAACGTGTTGAACGTCTATAGACGTTCTGGCAATCAACGGTTGGGTTCGCCCGAACGTCTATAGACGTCTCCGGCAGCCAATGAGTTAAATAAATCAAATAGTATTGGCATTGCAGCCTAATTCATTCAAAAAAGTTACAAAAAGAAAACTTCCATTCAAACCCTCATGGCTACATAAGCGCCGAGTCAAAAAAAGTTACAAAAGTACCGAAGCGGGTCAAATATAGCCTATGGCAAAATGTTCGGCTTTTATGTAAACAAAAATAGAGTGGAAATTAACCTAAAGACACTGTTCGTGATCGCACTCACCGCATTGTTTCAATGCTAGCGTTAGCATTAGCTTAGCCGCATTGTGAATGAAGATCCGCTCTGCCATAATATGCAGTGAGCAGCTGCACAGCGCGGTCCCGCACAGAGCACAGATGATCGCCACACGAAAGCTGAATTAGTATTTAAACATGTCCTAAACTCTATAAAGTCCATTTGATGCAGAAATATGATTGGCGAGCGCGCGAGCTTGGCAAAATATGTTTATTTATACACGCCCCGTTTCATTCGGCAAAAACAAATCTTTTGAAATTAAAAATGTATGTTTTTAACGTCACTAATGCTGTTTTCTGAAAGGCTTCTTCATGATCTCAACTAGTACATTCTGCAAAAAAACGAAAATCACAAATTTTGAAAAAAAAATTGAAAAAAAATGGTAAAAACGCGTGTATCTAAGATTGTGCCGTCAAAGTCCGTGGTGCGTCACATATATATGACTTAGCAGTACCACAGGTTAATGATTGTCTGAAGATACTGGGGTTTGATAGTGAGAATTTAGATCAGAGAGAGTACTTTTAGGTTTAAACCACCATGGATTTGAACATTGAAACTGGCAACCCAAATGAGAGACAGCTCATTCTGCTTTTTAACAAAAAGGTAAAAGGTAGCTGCTAACTTTTAAACCACTACTACATGACATCACAATGTGGAAAGAGCATTTTGAGCTTTAGAGATGTAGACAGACTCATTCAACATGTGTGAATGAAAGAAAACACAGCTCCAGGTATGTTTTTGATGAATTAGCAACACAATATCATGGCCTAAAGATACAAGATTCAAGATTCAAAGCTTTTATTGTCATATGCACAGTAAAGAAACACGTTTACCTGTGCAATGAAATTCTTACTTTGCTGGCCACCATGGATGCCAGGAGCAAAAAAAAAAAAAAAAGAAAATAGATAAATAGGATAAGAGAAGCATGTAGAAAGTATAATCAAATAGAAACAATATTTACAAAATATACACTATGAAAAATATAGGCTAGGTGCTATGTTCATGTTTACAGATAATGTGCAACATTGATTTTATTGTTTATGTTATGTAACTCAGTAGTAAAAAAACGGGGTGTAAACATTGTTGATATTGTGTAAACTTGGTTGATATAGTGCAAACAGGAAATGTAAACAACAGTTAAGCTCACAAGAGTAAATTTTGAGCAATACAGGACCTTTAACTTCATACATTATACTGTAAAAACAGCTAAAACTAGAGAGCCATTTGTGAAAAACATATATTGAAGAATGATTTGGCCTTCACATTTAAAGGGCATTTTGTCAGATGAGAACCATAAGGTAGCAACTGTCTCCTTAAATGAAAATAGTCAGCATGGGATTTCTTTTAGATGAAGCTGGGGCAATACTGCTAAATTAGATGAGCCTTACACATTAATCAATCTCTCAAGGATGTCGACGTACATGGTTTAGAAGTTTTTCAATAAATACGTTTAGCTGATGAATGGCTTAATCTTGAGTGTGATTTACAGTCCCTGTCAGTCCATGTAATGAATATCTCCTCGCTTATGATGGACTAAGATTGGGTTTGTGATTGAAGTTTGAGTGGAGAGGTAAAATGACAGCTATGACTTTGTGCGTGTGTTTAAGGACACGTTAAAGACACAACCTAAACTCCAAAACTTTGTGTATTGTGTGAGTTTTTCTTTTTTATTGTAGATCATTTAATTTATTGGTGTCTAAGAGTAAAAAAGTAACCATCTAACCGATATGGTATTGTTAGGTTAGTTTAATATCTTTGGCTTACTGTAAGGACTCATATATGACAGAGACAAATATTGGCGTGCAACATTCCATGGGGTAGTTTTCTTTACAAAATTGAAATCTAACATGTTGGAGGAAGCAAGTAATAATACTGTAGTTTCATACCTAAAAGTAAAAGGAGTTGTTGGTTCATGTTTATAATAGTGGATTATGGAGGGTTTATACTTGAACTATAGGCATTATAATATCCAGAATATCCACAATGTTTTATGGTCCACAAAGCTTTCATTAAAACAAACACGTACAAACACAAATTAAGACAAAACTGATCCATATGTGTTATGGAGCTGTTATTTATCCCTCCAGTAACTACAGAACAACTCTGTATAAATAAAAGTTCAAACATTATGAGACTTTCTGGGCCATGACTAGTGAATCGCTACAAGACTTAGCGATTCATATTTTCTGATCAGATCAGATCAGATCAAATCAATCCTAATCCTAACCTTAATTTTACTGAGGATTAATATATCATCAGAAATAAAGCAAGCAAGCAAAGTGGCTGTCGGCAAAACTTTGTTTGGGAAACTAGTATTTATATACAGTATATAAACATATACAAGGGAGCGGCAGTAACTCAGTTGGTAAGAGTGTTTGTCCACTGATCTGAAGGTTGAAGGTCTGAATCCTGCTCTTGACGTAAACATCATTGATTGAGCGGTCAGATCCACAGACCCACAGGTTGGTGGTGCGATTCCAGCTCCCACAAATGAATGCTGTCACTGTGTCCTAGGGCAAGACACTTAACCCATCTCGCCCCTAGTGTCTGCATACTCTGGTGTGTCAAAAGGTGAGTAGTTCCTTGTTGTAAAAGTGCTTTGAGTGCCTTGAAGATGGAAAAGCTTTATGAACACAATGCATTTCAGACAAAGGCAGTGACTGTACATTGATTTTGAATGCAATGAATGAATCGAATGTTCTGCTGTCAGTTTCACATGAACAACCACACAGATGGGCCCTGCACAATCACATGTGGCACATTTTAAAGAGCTCCATTAGTTTGATTGCTTACAACTCGTCACACATGAGGACTGCGCAACCATAAAAAACAAAAGCTCAATTAAATCACTTTTTTAATGCTTTTCATTTGATGGTTGCGATTTATTATTCTGCGTTTACAACAGTCATTTGTGATAAAAGCGATGTACAGATATGATTTTATGCAGCGGAGGAGCACAGAGCCCGACTATGCGCTGTTGGAAGGCACTGGAGTGGAATAATGGACAAGGCGACGCAGGGAAAGTGGGCCGATTTTATCATTCACACTCTCTTAACCACCAACCATCTGCTAAGTGCATGCATTCTTGTCATTGCTGCTGCCTTGTGTCTACGGGCTCACTCATACATATGGATATGATGGAGGTATTAGACTAAAGGTGGGCCATATGCCAAAAAATTAATATCATGGTTTCCTGTTAGTAGTGTTGCCATGATACTAAAATCTAAAATGCGATCATGATATTAAGAAGTGGACTCAATACCGATTCCAATACCAATACCGCAAAGATAAAATAAAATAAAAAACCCTCTCTTTAGATGATCAGGTTGTGTTATATGTAACCCCTCAGTTGTCCAGGTAGGTTCCATAGTGGTCCATGGTCGTATAGTAGTCTCTGCGGTCTAAATAATAAAATAAAACTTTATCTCCCTTATGGAGTGAATGCATAGAAGAAAAATGCACTTCTGTTCAATGAAGTCTATGTAATATGGATAGTATGTAAAGGTGCTTTATTTCTGGATTGGCAGGTAGTGTTCATTAGGCCATAGGAGAGTGGGAAAGGGGACATGCGACTGACAGCACAAAAGCCTGCTACAGGAAAAGCAGAAAGACTCACTCCACATAAAGAATAAAAGACCAGAGCAGAGGTGAAAGTGACAAGCAACATTTAGGTTCATTATGTCAAGATCTCTGTGTTTTCTTCTCTTTATTCGGCCGTAACGAGCTTAACGTGGACCTAATGATGAGCCAAGAACATTGACCTTTAAGAAAATGGCCATTAATTGGACAAATTCAAGGTTTTGTCACATTTAGGCTAATGTCAAGTTATAGTATATGGCAGTATTTTGAGTTCTACTGATAAGATGGTGATGGTATTGAAACTAAATGTATTTGGGCAAGGATAAGCTTAAGGGCTAGATAATAGTTATATTTTCTGCTTATATTATTTATATTTTGGTTATGGCATTTATTTCATTAAGACTGCATTCACACATCACACATCAAAGTTGGAACTAACCCTGGACTAAACCAGGACTGGAATACCAAGTTGTGAAGGCAATCAAAATTGCAAATGTCAAGAAGATCCCGGCCCATGTGGGTTATCAACCTTGTTCTTTCCTCCTTTAACCCAATAACCATCTAATAGTAGGCTAATTCGCAAGCTAGGTACTCTTGACCAAGATACTGTCCCCAGCTAGAAGCTTTCAGGTTCTATCCTGTCTAGGGCTGGGTATCGTTCAAAATTTCCGATGCCGATACCAATATCGATACCTTCATTTCGATACCGATTCCTAACCAGTACCTTTTTCGGTTCCTATTTTATATTCTAGGAAAAAATTTAATTTAATTACACATTCTATTCCACATACTGGAGTTTATTTTCCGTTACTCAAGTTATTGAATATCAAGTGTTATTGAAGTAAATGAACAACAACACAACTGCACATCATCACATTATCTCTCTCTCTCTCTCTCACACACACACACACACACACACGCACACACACACACACATCTAACAGTTTTTCTTCAAGAACATTAACATATATGAAATAAAAAGATTTTCATTTAATAATCAGTTAATAATCAGTTGTGTCACAATTCGTTTTTATGTTGAACTAATTTGAGTTAAAGAAAAGAGAAAAAGCTTGAGAATTAAATTTTCAAATTAAGGAGATGAAATAAAAATGATTTTCATTTAAAAATCCGTTGTGTCACGTTCTACTTTTGGAGAATTATCAACACGTATGAGTGAGGGGGTACTCGAGGTATGACAGAAGGGCTCAGGGGGTACACAAGACAAAAAAGGTGGGGAAACACTGCCATAAACAATAGTTACTCGCTAATATCCTACAGTACCGTTGCAACAACCTAGCTAGCTCCTACCTTAACAAACAAAGCAGATCAACGGAATTCGCGGAACAAACTTATCCGATGAAATATCAGACACAGCGCTGTGCTCAGTACTTTCCGAGTGTGGTCGTAAAACGTCCTGTAGCTCTTCTCAGATATGCTGCACCGCGCAGTATTAGAGTCGGTCTTGCGAAAGTATAACCACGCTTTCGACTCCGCAGCCAAGCTAATTGATTAGCTAACTTACAAGTTACGTGAATCTCGTCTTGCCTGTGAACGAGGGGCGTGACCACGCTGTGTTTTTCATACACGTGGACGTTTGAGCCAATCTCAGGTAGCATTATCAGGCCATAAGCACGCAGGCACGTATCTGAGCCACATGTGATTAACCTCTGGGTATCGAAACGTGGAACCGAAAGACGAGGCATATTTCAATACCCAGAAGAACCTAAGCATTTCGGTCGGTGCCATGGAGGAACCGAATTTCGATGCCCAGCCCTAATCCTGTCTGTGTGTGTGGTGTTGCGTTTGAGTGGGTTTTCTCTGGGAAATGTGGTTTGCGCCATTAAACTAAAACATGCAAAATAAATTGATAATCAGATTCTGCATGTTTCAACTTTTTGAAGAAAATAATGTTTTGTTTTATTAATAGCTATGACAACTGCAAATTTAATTACTTTGAAACCCATAGCTCGGTGGACTACTTCTATCTTGGCTCAAGAACTTCAGTTGGGTACTTGCAGTGCTACTTACCGGTGACCCAGATACACTGGTTGAAGAATGGTCAAATTATATATATATTTTTGTATCATTTAGTAGCCTAACTTTGGCTTCTTCTCACTCGTTTTTGGACCAGTATAAGAAAAATTTATTTTTGGTTAAATGCGCATAAGGCATTCTGTGGTACGATATGCTGTCTTGTGTTCATAGACTTTCTTGAAATAAATACATACATTAAATGAAAATGAAATGAACGTTGACTTCCTATAATGCAGCCCACAAGAACCAATATTGTCACTAACTCAGAATTGCTCGAGTGTTTTGCTAAAATATACTTCAAATAAGGTTTAATACTTCTCTATATGTAGACACTTATTTGTTACCTGCTATCTCCACCCTGTCTCCTTCATTACCTCCTTATCCACTTTCCCCATATCCTCCCCCAGTTTAATGAATTCAACCTTTTTAAAACCATGCTTTAGTTTACCGCCAGCCATATTTGTCAGTTGCACTCACACTCTTGATACATATGTTGACCCATAGCTGGGGTCCAGTGGGGTTAATTGAGTAACGCTGTTTGCAGAAAAAGTAGAAAGATGCTTCAATATGTGCAAAGACTTAATGGGAGGAGACAAATAGCCATAAATTTCAATGCACATAAAAAGAGGTGAGAGAGAGAAAGGGGTTAATTGCCAGAGTGAATGAATTGTAAGTCGGATAGGCACTTGTAATTAAAGTACGGTATAACAGACAGCAATATAAAGAGTGATTTCGGGTTAATTGCTACTATGTGCTATGGGAGAGTGCAAGGTGATATCAGTAGCCAGCATAGTATCTGGACATGGTGGACATTTAGAGTGATTGAGAGGACCTTAATAGATTGATTGAGATGGGGCAGGGAGACAGGCAAATGGGGTGAAAGTGAAAGGGTGAGATGGGAGCGACCATAACAGTTAGCTCCTTTAGTCTTCATAGAGCTCTTAATTAGGCTTTCGCACCTGGGGCCCACCCGATGCAGCATAAATTGGTGGAGTTATGAAGTCCGCCTCCGTACGGGTTCATTTTACTGATGAATTGGTCTAATGAAGTGCTCGAATGGGTTTTGTGAAGAATAGTTGCTGTGGTAGGTGGTGGTGCTGGACGTGAGCTCAAAGGAGGAATAAACAAAGCAGCTATAATACAATGTGATTAAGCTGTGGTAATATCAAGATTGTGTTTGAAGCTTGACAAAAACAAAGAAAGTCATAACCATTTCATTATGTTGCTGCACTATTTTGGAAAACAAAAAGATGTATTTGCATTTTTTTTGTTTTTGTTTCTTCTTCTGACAGGTATTGTGAGTTTGATTAGATTTGTGATTTAAGATATGTGTAATAAAGGTTTGTACACAACTCCAGGAACATTAACATTTGAGAGAAGACTGAAATCTGAACTTGTAATAAACACAACAATCTCATCATGTTTACTACAGTTAGAACTAGATCTAAATAACATTATGTTATTTAAATAAGCGCAGCCTTTGCAATTTGATAATTGTGCCAATTCAAATTGCATTATTTATTATTATAATTTTTTTTAAATTTATTTTATTTTATTTTTTTTGCGAATTTGGTTGTAAAATGTTCTGCAATAATAAGAACTCTAGGCACTACTTTTGACCATTGTTTGTAGTGGATAGACAATAAATATGTAGACAGTTAATTTTTTCATAGCCCAAGTTATGATTTCATTTTATGAATTCATAAACTATATCACTTTAACAGGTAGCTTATAGCTAAGGATGGGCGATATATTGATTCCAATATCAGTACTGAACAATGTCCTTTGATATTGGTACCTGTCAATAGGATATCGATATTTTTTTGCTCTTGCCTATTCTCTGTGTTCCCTGTTTGAACAGACTCTGGAGGAACAATGGATATTACGCAAACTTAAGATAAATTTGTGGGTCTTGCTATGCTAAACTTATTATTGTTATGGGCAAATCTCCATTATATGCCATTTTTTCCGATCCTTCACTTAACATAATGTACTATTGGTTGAATCGATTTATATACTACTGATCGGCCACTTATGTACTTCAGTTTGTAAATCGGGTCATGCATCTTTATCTAATAATCACTACTAATCTGAAACACCAATTCCTATCACAATTTGTCAGTTTCTGTAATTACCTTACCTCTAGTACTATTTACGACTATTACTTACTGCTATCCCTGCTATCATTTTACCTAACAATTATGCATCCCTAGTACTACCATTCAAGGGATGGTAATACCCTGAGAACAAATGTAGCCTGGCCCCGAGAGTCCACATCATTTGAAGCTGAAACCTGTTTGATTCATGGCCTTGTAAGTAGGCGATATAATCTTTTAAGAGCCTAATGTAATCACTTCATATTGGCTATAAGCTCTCTTCTTCACCTCAATCATTCGTATGTTACCGGGAACCACCTCTCATGTCAACCTTTTTGAGTAGGAAATTCCTGTGTGTGGTCTAAATGTGTGTTGTCATTAGCCACACGCACACGAACACGAACACGCACGCACATGCAAGTGAACAGATTTGCATACATTGACAGATTAGTTATTGCCAGAGAAAAGCTGGTCCTGAGCCGTTGGTGTGAGTGATGATAAGAGGCACGTTTAATTGGCTAACCTCACTCCCCTCGGCTAACACACGACCTGAGGAGGCGGCGGACCACGGCTTTCATTCACCTTGAGGAGGAGGAGGAGGAGGAGGAAGAGAAAAAGGCAAATGCAGGGAGTTGGAGACACTGAGAGATAGATGCTATGTAGAAGCTCAAGTGTTTCCTTAATCGTTTTGCAAATAAGCCGTCTTGTGCAAGTTCATGCAAGTTCAAGAGGCTTGTCATTTCAGCATGTAATAACTAATATTAGAAATAAAGCAATATAAAAAAGTTACACACAGGGATGAAAAATGTCCGCTTTTTGGCGGATTTCCGCTTTTTTGTCAGCCACATGGGTCATTTTTTATATCATTGCAAGTCCATTGAGAAAAATTTTGGGTGTATATACTGTATATGTATAGTTTAGGGATGTAAATTATCGATTAATTCATTAATTGATAGTTGATTGACCTTATCGATCGATTAACGATTAACTGATAAGCGGCGTTTTCACCTGAATTTGAGTGTTTCAATAAGGTCTTTAAGAATATAAGCTATAGTATACAGTACATAACACTGAGTCATAAATATATCATAGTATTATTATATTGTATATTCCTCAATTAATTATTCCTTCGTAAAAAGCAGACAAATGTATTGATGCTGAATAACAAAATACAGTAATCCCTCGCTCTATCGCGGTTCGCAGATTTTTTATTTTTTTTTTCAACATTTTTTTTATAGTGTAACATTTCTTTATAGTGTAACATTGTGTTCTGTCCTGATTGGCTAAGAGAATAGACCAGGACTAAACGTGGATTAAACCAGAACTAAACCAGGTCTAGACCAGGTCTAAACCTGGACTGGACCTGGACTAAACCAGGACTCGACCAGGTCTAGACCTGGACTAAACCAGGATTAAACCACCACGTGCCGCTGCTGGTTTCGTGCGGCTGGTTTATGGCTCGAGCCCCGAGCTCGGGCCCCCGAAGCCGCACGAAACCAGCAGCGGCACGTGGTGGTTTAATCCTGATTTAGTCCAGGTCTATGGGCGGCACGCATTCCGAGCCCCGCGGTTCGATCTCACCTCGCGTGTACACCTGGGGCTGCTGAGCAGTGCCGTTGGCGCCTGCGGCCGGCTGTGAGTCGAGCTTGGCGCAGCGCAGTGCGCGGTTGCCTTGTTTCGTGACCACGCGGGTGCGCTTGTCCGCGATTAGCGATTAATTACAATTAATGCATTTTGTTCGACCAACGTCTTAATCGACAATTAATCGTTAATCGATTAATTGTTGACATCCCTAGTATAGTTGTGTTTAGGGTTGCCAACCGTCCCTTGAAAAACGGAATTGTCCCATATTCAGAAACAAAAGCACACGTCCCGTATTGAGCTGAACAGGGACTCACTTTGTCCCGTATTACTGTGTGAATCAAAAATGGTGTCTAAAACAGGGGTGCCCAATATGTCGATTGCGATCTACCACTTGATCGCCAAGGTAGTGTGGGTAGATCGTAGTGTCGTAGTACTCGACATCGGTCTTGGTCTCGAGATGAATGCGATCATATTTCATTACGACCGCTGCCGTCAGCAATAAACTTTTGCCGTTGTGCTGGACCGCGCAGGGCTTCTCACTGCAGCTTCTGCGCTCGTCTGGACACTGCGCGGCACGTCACCACATGCGCTCCCAGCGTGCGCAGCTTGTTCGCAACAGTGTGTACCCTTGAGTACCAGCATGTATCACAGAGCAGGTTAAACTTTATAAAACATCCTACCCGTCCGTCCGCCTCACATCAGTGCTCCTTGCCTTTTCACGCTCTCGCTCCTCCTGTTCATAGCACACGCAGGCTCCCTCCTCAATGCCTCTGATTAGAAGAGCAAGACTAATTGCAAAGCAAAAGCTAATCTAAATTTATGTTACAATGTTGGCACAGAGCAGGCCTACAGCGCAGAGCAGGCCTAAAGCGACGTGGTTGAATTTTGCCTAATAAAAGTGCACAAATGCATCTGTTTGTCACGACATGCATTTGGTAAGTGTGTAGAGGCTGGTAAATACCACTGCAAAACCAGTAAGAGAATGTGACTCCAGGTAGGAAGTTGAAAAAACAGGTTAAAAAAAAAATTAAAATCAAAAATCAAAAATGTGGTTTGTGCTTTGATTTACATTTTCGAGTAATCGAGTACTCTAACGAATCATACTTTTTTTTTTAAACAATTAAATCAGTTGTGTGCAATGCAACATGAAGGGTCTATTAAAAATGAGCAAACAACGGTTGTTTTTCCTCAGAAAAAAACTTTTTTATTTCACAACTTTCAAAGTTTAAACCATTACTGGCTTAGGAACTAAGCCAATAAAACAATAGAAGCCTTTTAAACGTGTGTCTGTTTAATACGTATTATACGTTTGCTGAGCAGGGACAGGGGCTATCGCTGTCCGTCAAACGGTGCCTAAAATGTGCTTGAGCTTTGCGTGTGTACCGTAGAGACAGATGAGGGACTTGCCATGCCTTGTCACTGCTGACTAATTTTATAGGCTTTACATACCTTATATTTTAACAGACTCAAGTGGTCAATGGTCAAGTGATCAATCGGAAATCTTAAATATCGCATACCTTGCAGAAGCTCCACTTTGAGTGGTGAAGTGGGGGTGTTTCCACTTTAAGTGCTGCGCTGTGATTGTATGCGAGGTCTGCTTTACAGTACACACACTGCACTGTGTTTTTTTGAGGGTGAAATGGTCCCACACTTGGGACGTTTTCATCCTTTTCCTTCCCTCTTCTTCAAACTCTTCCATAGTGAACCAAAGCAACGACAAAAGCAAACGGCAGTAGCTCAGTTGGTAGAGCGTTTGTCCACTGATCCAAAGGTTGGCGGTTCAAATCCTGCTCTTGACATAAGAAACATCAGTGGTTGAGCGGTCAGATCCACTGACCCGTTGGTACGATTCCAGCTCCCACAGATGAATGCTGCCGTTGTGTCCTTGGGCAAGACACTTAACCCTCCTCGCCCCCAGTGTCTGCGTACACTGGTGTGTGAATGGGTGATTGGTTCCTTGTTGTAAAGCGCTTTGGGTGCCTTGAAGGTGGAAAAGTGCTATATAAAGATGTGACCATTTACTATTTAACCACTCGCTGCTGCTTTGAAATGTCCGCCAGTAACAACAGTCCGGATGAAACATAGTCATACTGTAGTGTACAGACATACCGTAGGCGACAGATTTTGCAATACATATTTTATAAATGTTTAAATAGTTTATATGTTAATGGAAACAGTGATGCAGTCTATCCGAACAGCACAGTAGTCTGGCAATGCCGCGATGTTGCATGAATTTAAATACATCGCCACGTGATGATAATTAAACGGAGCCTTGAGGCAAATAATTTGCCTCGATTATTTTTTGTACTCGAGTTAGTCATATACTATATATATATGCATTTGGATGACTTGACATCCAAATGCATGCATCACTAAAGATGGTGTGAACATAGAACCTGCCCTGTTCCACACTGACTGGGTTAACTGAATATCAGAGTCAATAGTTCAGTCAAACATGATATACCGTACTGTGTGTGAGGATAAGCTTTCAGCAGCTTTGGTAATTACTTTTTATTTAAGTTCACTGTACTGAACTACATCATATTGTCTTTTTTGTGAATAATAATGATAATGATAATAATAATAATTGTTATTATTGTTATTATTATTATTGTTATTATATTATTATTATTATTATTATTATTATTAGTAGTAGTAGTAGTAGTAGTCGTAGTAGTAGTAGTAGTAGTAGTAGTAGTAATATTATTTTATTGTGTTTTTGTGTTTTGCCATTTTATTTTATTTTATTTTTTCCTTTTTTTTTTTTACATGCCTATTCAAATATGAATGATTCCAGTCCTTTTACTTATCTATTCTATCAATCTACACCTGTATGTTGGCAAAGATACAGACTTGACAGCTGACACACTGCACTGCCTCTGATTAATCCTTAAAACGACAGATAAATCATGTATAAAAACCAAATCAGTCAGATCTGACAGGTTGCAAATCCCACTCCAAAAGCCTCCTGACGACCATTGTTAGGTGGAGTACAGGATCCACGATGGGATTATAGAATAAAAGCGTTGGGTAATATCATGGAAAATGTAGATTTGTTTTAAGTTTCTACCCCATTTAAACCTGTTTTTTCAATCAGTATCCTGTATTTGATAGGGACACCGCATATTCATGAAAATCTGTAAATATGCCAGATTATAGCAAGGTACTTATTTCCATATGGTGTCCATAAGCACAGAAGACAGTAACAAAACAAAATATCACAAAAAAAAGTGTGATATTTGTCCTGTCTTGAAAGCAGGCGTTTGTCAGATCACTTTGTCAGATCACTTTCACTGTTTTCATTCAATTGTGGCAAAATTCAAATGTGGCAAAAAAAAACAAAAAAACAAAAACTTTCCATTAACTCTCTTTGTACACAAGACCTTGGCTTTTAATTAGTAAGAACTGTCCATTGATAAGTTGTCTCATTCACATTTGTCCAAGTAATTTTATAATAATTAGGGATAAAAAATTTCCGCTTTTTGGCGGATTTCCACTTTTTTGTCAGCCGAATCAAAAATAGTGTCTAAAACAGGGGTGCCCAATACATCGATCGTTATCTACCAGTTGATCGCCAAGGTAGTGTGGGTGGGTAGATTGTAGTGTCGTAGTACTCGACACTGGTCTTGGTCTCGAGATGAGTGCAATCATATTTCATTACGGCCGCTGCCATTAGCAATAAACTTTTACCGATGCGGGAGCGCGCGGGGCTTCTCACTGCAGCCTGTGCACGGCACGTCACCACGAGCGCCCCCAGCGCATGCAGCTTGTTCGCTACAGCATGTATCTTTGCGTCCCAGTGTGTGTCACAGAGCAGGTTAAACTTTATAAAACATCCTATCTGTCCATCCGCCTCACGTCAGCGCACCTCTCCTTTTCACGCTCTCTCCTCCCCGCATATAGCGCACACAGGCTCCCTCCTCAATACGCTCTGATTAGAAGTGCAAGGACGAAACGCGGAGCAGGCCTACCACGACATGTGGTTGAATTTTGCCTAATAAAAGTGCACAAATGCATCTGTTTGTCAAGACATGCGTTTGGTAAATGTGTAAGAGTAAGATAATGACAAAAAATGTACAGAATGTACATGAAATTGTGCAAGGTACATCAACAGGCATTGTACATGTAAAGAATTGTCAGTATATTTATAAATAAATAAATAAATAAATAAATAAATAAATGATTTGTATGTCACCACTAATACCTGTGAATAAAATGTGGTTTGTGCTTTGATTTACAGTTTTATTTAATTGCAAACATATATATTTGTAAAATTATGTGAGAAGGTAGTGCAAAGTGGGATCATCAAGAGGGGGGAAAGGGAATTTCCCCCCCCCAAAATGGGTGGTTGACATCTTAGTTTTTATTGGCTGCAATTACCCCAGATTGCATCTTTTCCAAGATGGCGGCGCGTGAAGACGCAGCGGCCCCTCGTCCGGCCGATAGCGTAGTGTTTTCACCGTCTTTGTCTAGTCTATCTTGTTCGTCTTCAGTGTTTTCTAACAAGTACAGTAGGCAGTTCTTGCTGGACATAGGCAGAACTGGCCAGCACAACTCCCTGGACACTGTACTAGAGGAGAAGCTGGCGCGCTTCGGACTACTCTGCCGGCCTGCTGCTAATGCTGCTAACGCTGCTACACCGGACTCGCCTGCCGCCCCCCGCCCGGAGAGGAGACGCCGCAAGCGGTGTGAGAGGCGTCAGAAGCGAGGCAAGCGCGGCGGTATCAGAGCTAGGCTAACGGCTAGCCCGCACCGGCCGGCCATTCCATCCATTCTCCTCGCCAACGTGCAGTCTCTGGACAATAAAATGGACTACATCAGACTGAGGGCTGCCCAGCGCGACGTGAGGGAGTGCTGTGTTTTTGTTTTTACGGAAACATGGCTCCATGACAACATCCCGGACTCAGCGGTGCGCCTGGACGAGCTAACATGCTACCGCTCGGACCGAGCTAGCGGTGTCCCCGGAGTTAAATCCCGCGGAGGGGGTTTAATAATTTTTCTTCGGGACACTTATTGTCGGGACGCTGTGGTGGTATGTAGACACTGTTCACCCCTAGTGGAGTTTATGATTCTGAAGTGCCGGCCTTTTTATCTCCCGCGTGAAATCACGGCAATATTGCTAGTGGTTGTTTACGTCCCCCCATCACCGAACAGCGCTGATAGGAGGGAGGCACTGTATGAGTTGTATAACTCTATTAGCGAGCAACAGACTGCTCACCCGGACGGATTTTTTATCCTTGCCGGGGATTTCAATCATGCAGACCTCAAAACTGTCATGCCACAAATGCATCAGCATGTTGATTTCCCAACCAGGGGAAACAACATTTTGGACATGGTTTACACTACACACAAGGGAGCAGACAAGGCTTACCCCCTCCCCCACATAGGCCTCTCTGACCACATCTCTGTTGTGCTCAGACCGGCATACAGACCCCGTGTAAGGGTCTCTAGGCCGGCTCTGAAGCGGATCCAGGTGTGGCCAGAGGGGGCCTCGTCTGCACTACAGCACTGCCTCGGTACAACAGACTGGGCAGTGTTCAAACAGGCCGCCACATACAACAATCACACTGACATTGAGGAGTACGCAGACACTGTGACCTCCTACATCACCAAATGCATTGGTGATGTCACACACACAAAAACCATCACCACCAGGGCTAACCAGAAGCCATGGCTGACAGGGGAGGTTCACAGGCTGTTGAGAGCCAGGAACGCTGCCTTCAGAGCTGGGGATGTCCCCCATCTGAGGGCAGCAAGAGCCAACCTGTCCCGTGGAATCAGGAAAGCCAAACACAAATACACACAGAAAATAACCGGACACTTTAGAGATAGCAGGGACACACGGAGTCTGTGGCTGGGCATCCAGAACATCACGGATTACAAACCCTTGCCACAGACCTGTGACAATAATATCACCCTGCTCAATGACCTCAACAGCTTCTTTGCACGGTTTGAGGCAGGAAATGACACCCGGCCCCAAAAAACTCCACCACCTCCCCACGACCAGCCCCTGTGTGTGTCTGCAGCCAGCGTGAAGAGGACACTCTCCAGGATCAACACCCGCAAGGCTGCAGGCCCGGACAACATTCCTGGTCGTGTGTTGAAAGACTGTGCAGAGGAGCTCAAGGATGTCTTCACAGACATCTTTAATGCTTCTCTGAGCCAGGCTGTGGTTCCCTCCTGCTTCAAAACCACTACCATCGTTCCCGTGCCAAAGAAGCCCACTCCGGCCACTTTTAATGACTATCGCCCTGTTGCACTGACCCCCATCATCATGAAGTGCTTTGAACGGCTAGTCATGGCACACATCAAATCCATCCTCCCCCCACCCTAGACCCATACCAGTTTGCATACCGGGCCAACCGCTCTACCGAGGATGCAATCTGTTCTGCACTTCACCCGGCTCTCACCCACCTAGACAATAAAGACTCATACGTGAGAATGCTGTTCATAGATTTCAGTTCAGCATTCAACACTATAATCCCACAGCAGCTCATTATCAAACTAGACCACCTGGGGCTTCAGACCTCACTCTGTAATTGGCTGCTGGACTTCCTCAGTGAGAGGCCACAGGCAGTGCGGGTCGGCAGAAACACCTCAAGCTGCATTAGACTGAGCACAGGAGCCCCCAGGGCTGTGTGCTCAGTCCGATGCTCTTCACTCTGCTGACCCACGACTGCTCACCGGCGTTCAGCACCAATCACATAGTGAAGTTTGCGGACGATACGACTGTGGTGGGTCTCATCTCTAATAACGATGAGACAAACTACAGGAGTGAGGTGAGCCTTCTGACCCAGTGGTGCAGCAATAACAATCTCCTTCTTAATGTTGAAAAGACCAAGGAGATTGTTATTGACTTCCGGAGAGGCCCCACCCAGCACCCCCCACTGTCCATCAATGGTGCTGCTGTAGAGAGGGTGAGCAGCACCAAATTCCTGGGGGTGCACATCAGTGAGGACCTCTCCTGGACAGTGAATACTGCATCACTGGCAAAGAGGGCTCAGAAGCGCCTCTATTTCCTCCGCAAACTGAGGAGAGCTGGAGCCCCTCCACCCATTATGACCACCTTCTACCGAGGCACCATTGAGAGCGTCCTGACCAGCTGCATCACTGTGTGGTACGGGAGCTGCACTGAACAGAACAGGAAAGCTCTGCAGCGCATAGTGAATGCAGCTGGGAGGATCGCTGGTGTCTCTCTCCCCTCCCTCCTAGACATTTTTAACACCCGGCTCACCCGCAGAGCGTCCAACATTGTGGGTGACCCGAGCCACCCCGCACATAGCCTGTTCAGCCTCCTGCCCTCGGGGAGAAGGTACCGGAGTCTCCGGGCCCACTCCACCAGGCTTTCAAACAGCTTCATCCACCAGGCTGTCAGGAGGCTGAACTCACACCCGAACTCACACCCGAACTCCCACCTTACCCATCTCCCACCCCCCACCCCCCATATTGGCATAACCTGTATTCCATAAAAGACATATCACTCTAGACACTTTAAAAAACTGCTGCTAAGGACTACTGTTGCACTGTTGCACATTTACATTTACTACTGGATTTTACTCCTGTTGCACTGTTGTTTACTACTGTTATTGCACATTTACATTTACTACTGGAATTTTTAGTACTGTTGTTTACTCCTGTTATTGAATTTTACCCCCGTTGCACTGTTGTTTACTACTGTTATTGCACATTGACTACTGGAATTTTAGTACTGTTGTTTACTCCTGTTACTGCACTAGAATTACTACTGTTGCACATTTATTTTTATTTTATCTTAATGCACATTCTACTGCACATGACCAAGTCACTGCTGTATCTTCCATTGCACATTTTGATGCACACTGCACACTTTGGAAATCTGTATATAGTATAGTTTATTTATTATGTTGCACTGTTTTAAGATTTTAGATCGTAGACTTTAGTTTTAACTTTAGATCTCTGTCTTAGATAGTTTTTTGTTGTGTTTTGTCTTCATATTGTATTTTGTACACTGTCTTTTGCACTACCTGGCCAGAGAGAAACAAAATTTCGATTCACTGTATGTTGAACACATATGGCAGAATTGACAATAAAGCTGACTTTGAACTTTGAACTTTGATCTCAGAACATCTAGAGCAGTGCTTCTCAAATAGTGGGGCGGGCCCCCCTGGGGGGGCGTGGCGTGATGCCAGGGGGGGCGCGTATGACCCTGGGAAACATGTTTTTTTGCTGTACTGTACTAGAACTAAGTGTAATTGCACATCAACAACAGTACAGGGATGAAAGAGTTCCGCTTTTTAGCGGATCTCCGCTTTTTTTTTAGCCGCGTGGTAATTTTTTTTTTTTCCCCAAATACGTTGAAATTTTGGGTGTGTATTATTATGTATAATTGTGTTTAGGGTTGCCAACCGTCCGTTGAAAAATGTAATCGTCCCGTATTCAGAAACAAAAGTACATGTACCCTTGAGTCGTATTAAACTTGTACATGTGTGCGGGGCCGCGCGAGCTTGTGTGCTCTTCTGGTGCTGCGGACACCGCACGCTCCGAGCTGCGCCGCGAGTGCGCTCTCTCGGCTCGTTATTAGACTTTGATGTCGCAAAATCGGGGTCAGTGCCGTGTTTTGATATCAACTTTCAAATAAAAACCACTACAATTGTTTAAAAATGTGTTTTATTGCTATTTATTAAAGTTTTGCCCCCCCCCCCGGATTTTTTTGCAATGCAAAGCATTAAAAACACATTAATATTTGAGTCCTCATAAAAGGATACAATGGTGTTCTCATAACAATTTTCTAGACAAATAATACTATTTATAGTCGCGCGCAGGAAGGGGGGCGTGAAATTTTTTCTTCTTCCTAGGGGGGGCGTCACAGAAAATAATTGAGAAGCACTGATCTAGAGTGACTTTCAGCTTTTTTCATTACTGGTCACTTTCATCCCTGAATAATTATCTCTAATTTTGAATATTATTTATCTTGACAGCTACATAAACTTCAATCCAAAGTATATGACAAAGTAGGAGCCATATATTCAAGTGGATCTATTATGCAATCTTATTATTATTATGCGACTTTTCAGACATTTTAACCCATGTTATAGTTCCCCTTCTCATTAACTGTCTTGAAATTGTATATAGAGTGATTCATATTGCTGATCAACCCTGTTCGTTGTCCAATTTTATTTTCTTAATCAGTGATACACGTAAGATTCTGAAGTGTCATGTAATCATTTTGGTACAAATTTTAAAAATCAGCTATTCGCTAGAGTGATTCATATTCATAGAGTATTCATAGGAGGGGCCAGCAGCTACACGGCTCTTTTACGGCATTGGGCACTTGTTTCTTTTAAGTTGTTGTAGGTCACTTTAAAATGTGCAAGTTATAACATAAGTGTCATTGATTATAACTATATAGCAAAGACAGCACAATAGGTCTTCTTTAAACAATACATTCTTATTTTAGATTTGTTTATTCTCTATGAGAACAGATCTAGATTTTGCACAAACACCAACAAAACTTAAATGATAGGATTGTGTTTGTAAACATATGGTAAAAAATAGAAGAAAAGGAACAAAAGACTACAAAATATAGTTAGTTATAATTTTTCCACACAGACTAACTCAATATGACTGTAATTCGCTTCCACCATCTGCTGATGCCAACTTTGACAAACTTCTTCCATTCATGCACATTTGGCTAATTTCACTGTTGCTTCCTGGTGGGCGGGGCTTGTGGTAATTATGGCTGTTGACTGGTGTTTTTAGGGCCCTCTTCGGTGACTCATTGAGAATATGGCCAGTGCCGTAAGTGGCCATCTGCGCCACTGTTAGCCAGCATAATGCCATATGGGCGAATGTGAGCTACAAAGCACCAGAGGGGGCTTGTAGGAGATGCAATTTCTCATATAGTGGTCTAGTAGTGGTAAAGTATAAAAACATGCAAGCGTTTACACACTGGTACACATGAGACCAGGACGCCTACCATCTGCACCAACAGGAAGCGTTTTTGGCTCAGTTATAGATGCTCAACTTCTGTCCGTGGAAAGTTCACAAAGTCACTGGAGTAGTTGTGCTTGTTGGTTGCTTATAGTATTGGTTGTGGCACAGTAGTTGAATGGCTAGCCTCACAGCAAGAAGGTCCCCAGTCTAATTCCAAAAACACCTGATCTATACTAATCTACTAAAAGATACAACAAATACAACTCCTAACTAGTTTAATGATTATTTTTGTAGTTAACAAGTCAAACAATTATTTTTATTGTACAATGATTTTTGGCAATGTTTGCTAATACAGTATGTGAATTGTATCTCCATGGTAACTGGGGAACATTCCGCCAATACACATGTAGAACAGTCCCAGCGTGATGTCCCTGCAAAAATATCAATTATCAAAATACAATTATTCTAGTTGTCTAATGTGATGAATTGTTGTAGTAGGCCTACCCTGATCAATTGTAGCTGTATGTAGCCCTTTGTTTACTGATGCAAGTAGCGGGTTTCTTCCAGTAGGCAATGTATATCATCTTGTTCCCACATTGTGCCTTATTGGATACACCCACAAAGCAACAGAGCACTTATCGATTCACACATGAAACTTACACAGACACTCTCTCAATCTCAATTTCATTTAATCTTACTCTTTTATTACATGACATTATTTTCAAGCCTGACACACTCCCTGAAAAATAAAAATGATTGCATTACATTGTAGAAGACATATTAATGAGAACGAAGGGTGAAAAGACCAAATGCAAAGTGTGACCCTTTTACTGTAATCAATCTGCTGCCTCTGTGATCAATAATCAGGGAAGTGTTGTGTCCGTATTGAGAATATGGATGAATGAATTTGACCAGCTCAGCAGTCTGTCGAAGTGTTTGTCTCTATTGATCCCCCTCAGCCTCAACAGCATAAGGAATCCAGACCCCCCCTCACTGGAGATGTACAAATGGGGGACAGGCAAGCTGAAGGTGAATGAGAAGGTAGTTTGGTGCATATTCATTCGGATGCGTTGGTAAATGCAAGAGATGCTTGAATAGTACAACAGTGATTAAAAGTGCACTATGCAACTTAACTGGAGTGTCTGCCACCTGATTCTCTCCATGAAGATTGTATCGCTTTCCCTGGAATGCTCCACAATATGGCATTGATTCTAACTATATCCATGAAGACCAGTTTCCATGTTCGGAGATCTGACCTTCGAGACCCTTGCCTTTGACTGCTGGCCAGATATTTCTTCAGGGTCCCAGGACACGTTGAAGGGGACTATGTCTCTGGGCTGGTCTGGGAATGACATGGGGTCCTCCCACCACACAGCCCTGGATAAGTGGAGAAGAAGAAGCGACTTTATTGATCTCACACTGGAGAGATTCTTCTCTGCATTTAACCCATCCTGTTATTAGGAGCAGTGGGCAGCACATTACTGCGCCCGGTGACCGTCTCCACAATCTTCTTGCTTCGGCTTGGTCAGGACCTAAGCTGGAGGATTTTACCTATGGTGCATGTTTTGGGTTGATGGGGGAAACCGGAGTGCCCGGAGGAAACCCACCCAGACAAGGGGAGAACCTGCAAACTCCACACAGAAAGGCCCAGGTGACCCGGGGATCGAACCCAGATCATGCATGCAAACTCCACACAGAACACACACAGAAAGGCCTGGGGAAAACAGGGATCTAACCCGGAACCTTCTTGCTGTGAAGCATGAGCGCTAGCCACTCAGCCACCCTGCCGCCAAGAGGAAGGGGGGATTTTAAAAAAATAATAAATATACAGGGGGTCCTCGGGTTACGACGTTGATCCGTTCTTAAGATGCGTCGTAACCCGAATTTCGTCGTAAGCCGGATTTTGCCTTTGATCTTCCAACCAAAGCACCAATAACCTTTCCATCTCAATAATTAGACCACTACGCTGCTTGGTTATCACTGCCGCTTTCATAGGAGCAGATCAGAGCCCACATCAGGTACTTTCGCCCACATTGGGCACGCACACGAGGCTGTCTTCTTCTCCCTACAACCACAACAGAGCATATTCTTCCGCCGTGCGCCGCGCGCCGTTCGCGTTTGTTTACATCTCTTACCACGCTAAACCGCGTAAGACGGAATGACGCGTAATATATATATATATATATATATATATATTTTTTTTTTAATGGGGGCGCGTTCGTAACCACGAAACGTCGTAACCCGAGGACCCCCTGTACAGTGGTACCTCACCTTACGAAATTAATTCGTTCCAGAAGTGGTTTCGTAACGTGAAAAATTCGTAAGTTGAGTAGCTATTTCAATGGAAAAAGCCTGATTCGTTCCAAGGCCCCGATCCAAGGTTTTTTTTTTATAGTGTAACTTTTTTTATAGTGTGACATTGTGTTCTGCGTGTTTCTCACATTTGTCTCTCGTTTAAACACTCAAACTTTCATAGATTTTCGACAAAATGTATTAACAGTGAAGTGTGGGGGGGAAGCGGGAGGGGGGAGAAGACTGCGCTCTGACACGTGTGATAGCGCACATGACCCGGCGCGGAGCTGATAGCAGGTCTAGACCAAGGTCTAAACCTGGACTGGACCAGGACTAAACCTGGACTAAACCTGGACTAAACCAGGAGTAAACCAGGACTAAACCTGGACTAAATCAGGACTAAACCAGGACTAGACCAGGTGGATTAAAGCAGCGAGGAGGGGACTGCACGCAGTCTGAGCGCATGAACGCATGAACGAGACCCATGCAAGAGCCGTGGGCTCCTCCTGGTTTAGTCCAGGTTTAGTCCTGGTTTAGTCCAGACCACCACAGCTCCTCCTGGTTTAGTCCAGGTTTAGTCCTGGTTTAGTCCAGACCACCGCGGCTCCTCTAGACCTTCTCTAGACCTGGTCAGGTCTAGAGGAGGTCTAGACCACTGCGGCTCTTGCATGGGTCTCGTTCATGCGTTCATGCGCTCAGACTGCGTGCAGTCCCCTCCTCGCTGCTTTAATCCACCTGGTCTAGTCCTGGTTTAGTCCTGATTTAGTCCTGGTCCAGTCCAGGTTTAGACCTTGGTCTAGACCTGCTGTCAGCTCCGCGCCGGGTCATGTGCGCTATCACACACGTGTCAGAGCGCAGTCTTCTCCCGCCCTCCCCCTTCCCCCCACACTTCACTATTAATAATTTTGTTGCAAATCTATGAAAGTTTGAGTGTTTAAACGAGAGACAAATGTGAGAAAAGTTTAAATCCAGTCTGAGAAAAGCGTATAATGTGTGTGGCTGAGCGCGCATTATTTGAATTTTTGAGATTTCGCGTTTCGTAACTTGAATTTTCTTTCGTATCTAGAGACCAAAATTTACCGTGAAGGCGTTTCGTAACTTGAAATTTTCGTTTGTTGGGTCATTCGTAAGGTGAGGTACCACTGTACTTTATGGAATAAAATGCAAGTTTAATACCATAAAGCAATAACAACTTAATGGAGACAAGCAGGTGGTGGACCCTACGTCAGAAAGTTAGTGTGCGCCTTCAAGTCAGTAATTTTTAGTCCTGACTTTCATCATTCTGTTGTGTCTAAAGTGGCGATTTGCTTTTTGGTTTTGTGTGTATGTGTGTGTGTGGCAACACAACCAAGACATCTACAAAGACTGAGAAACATGATGTGTGAAAATGCATTATTATGGCACATAGCAGTATTGTACATTTTTTTGTAGTTGTCGAATTTCTCACCACCCCAGGCCTTTGTGTGTAGATTTGCTTTTCTCCTGTGTCTAAGTAGATGCTCCAGTTTTCCCCATTAAACCTTCACTCTATGCTAGTCCTCCAGCTAGGTGCTCCTACAAGATACTGTAGATACTGTAAGGGTTTCTGGTAGGGTTGACACAAAATTCAATACACATCACTAATTGAATCAAATCTTGAACTTAATTTTTTATATTTATGCTATAGAAAGAGAAAGAAGTTTTAGTGTCATGACAACCCTGGTCGTTGGGAGCTGTTCACAACTGCTCTTATTAGGTTGCTTTGGGATGGGTCAAATGAAGGAGAATGTTTCCCACAAAGACCTACCTATGTACCTTATTTTTTACCTTTATTTTAATGACGAGCTTTTAGTCATGTTGGACCTCATCAAAAAACATACCTTAAGTTGTTTTTTGTTTCATTCAAACATGTTTGAGTAATCCTGCATTATTGATCTGTCTAAATGTCCAAAGCTCAAAATGCTCTATTCCACCTTGTGATGTCATGATGTGGCTGTTTTCAAGTTAGCGGTTATCTTTTACTTTCAGTTCAAAAGACTGGATATTTCAAGGCTCAAATGATCCAAATGATTCTAGTGAAAGTGTCGCACTTCCAGTATTATCACAAGACATCACAAGGTGGAACAGACAAAATACAACTCCAGTTGTGTTTTTGATGAGGAAACAACATTAATAATAATAATAATAATACATTTTATTTAAAAGCGCCTTTCAAGACACCCAAGGACACTGTACAAAACAAAGTTAAAACATAAAAATACTTAAAATACAAAGATAATAAAATACAAATACAAAAACTGGAAGATGGTGAAAGTGACTGTTATGTGGTGTAGGATTGTCTGAACAGGTGTGTTTTGAGTCTGGATTTGAAAATGGGAAGAGAGTCAATATTGCGGAGGTCAGGAGGGAGAGAGTTCCAGAGCAGGGGAGCAGAGCGGCTGAAGGCTCTGCCCCCCATGGTGATGAGACGAGCAGAGGGGACAGAGAGCTGGAGAGAGGAGGAGGAGCGGAGGGAGCGAGAAGGAATGGAGATGTGGAGGAGGTCAGTGATGTAAGGTGGGGCCAGGTTATGGATTGCTTACACTCCTGATCAAAATTTTAAGACCAGTTGAAAAATTGCAAAAATTCACACTTTGCACTGTTGGAGCTTCTAAGTAGTGCTTCAAAATGCAAAAAGAAGAAATGGGAGTGAGACAAGAAAAAATTCTGAGTAAGCAAAAGGAAAGGAGAAATTCAGTTTGTCAACTGGACAAAGTTTTTTGGTCAAATACGTTTTGCAGCTCATCCAAGCTGCTTCTTCAGTTCTGGTTAGAGTGCTGGTGGACACTGCTTATAACTAGCTGCAGGAAGGAGCTAACTACAATGAAATTACAGTGAAACTATCACCTATTTATTTTCAGTTTCTGTCTGTGGTCTTGTTAGCATAGCCATTCAGGGCCTGACCAGGGGTATTCCACAAACGCGTAAGCGCAAAGCTCGGCTTTATTTGACAGTCCGCGCTAGTTTTAGTGAGAGTTCGGTTCCATGACTCTCGCTAACATTAGTCCTAGCTGAGTTACTGGGGCAACATGGTGTTCCCGGCTAGCCTGGTCCGGGGCAGGCTAAAGACGAGGCTTAAACAGGCCATGTCGCAGAGAATACGACCCGAAGTAAATAGAGTGTCAAAAAACAGTTCTGCACACCTCCCGCATGACTATCTGTGTTGTCCGAAAACAATATCAGCAAAAAAAAAAAGACCTTACGTTCTTGGTCAGTTTTGACAAATTTCCAGTAATTTAAAAATATTCTTTTGAACCGCTCTCTTTACGACATTATCAAATAGAAGAATTCCAGAGCCATCACAGAGAAAGACTTTGGTCGAGTGGTTAAGTACTGCGTCTTTCACGTGGGAGTCCTGGGTGTGAGTCCTATTACTGCAAACTCCACACAGAACACACACAGAAAGGCCTGGGCGACCCGGGAATCGAACCCGGAAACTTCTTGCTGTGAAGGATGAGCGCTAGCCACTCAGCTACCGTGCTGCCCATTACTATTAAAAAATGCTTGGATCACAGCTGAGGCAAACATTAGCCTAGAGCAGGGATCGGCAACCCGCGGCTCCGGAGCCACATGCTCTTTGAACCCTCTGATACGGCTCAGTACAAAGGTCCCTCGTTTATCACGGGGGTTACGTTCTAAAAATAACCCACGATAAGCGAAATCCGTGAAGTCGTCAGCTTTATATTTTACAATTATTCTCCATGTTTTCAACGTTTTCTCACATTTCTCTCTTGTTTGAACACCCAAACTTTCATAGATTTTCAACAAAAAAGCACAGTATTATAGAACGAAACCAAAGTGTACTACGTGTGTATTTCACAGTTCTTATGACCGAGCCTCTTCGCCCTGGCACCACTTCGCTGTGGCGGGTTTTGTCGGGGAGAAAACTTAAGCACTGCGATCAAACATTTACATAAATCTGGCAAACTGAACGCATTCTGTACAGGAGACACGGAGGAGAATGACTGACGAATCGGCAAAGGTCTACAGTCCCTTAGCCAATCAGGACGCAGAAATGCGCGTTGATACACTATAAAAAAATTGGAATAAAAAAAATCAGTGAAACAACGAGGCCACGAAAAGTGAACCACGATATAGCGAGGGACCACTGTATTTAATTAAAATGTATTTTATTTTAGTTGATTCACTGTGTTCATTCAAAATGTTATTCTATGGCACAAAGGCAAAAAGGCCGAGTCTACCTGGACAACTGAGGGATTCTTCACACAGCTGATCAAAAGTTTGATCAGCTGTGTGAAGCCCCCCCCCTTCTCAGTAATGAGTAGCCATTCTTGTTAATCACCTCAAAAATTTGTTTCAGCATGCTTGATGCTAGTGTTTCCAGGAGGCTAGTGGGAATGTTGCTCCAAGTAGTGAAGATGGCTTCACAGAGGGCATCAACTGTCTGGAACTGGTGTCCATTTTTGTAAACTTCCCTTGCCATCCAACTCCAAATGTTCTCAATTGGATTTAGATAAGGGGAACATGCAGGATGGTTCAAAGGAGTGATGTTATTTCTCTGGAAGAAGTCCTTTGTCAGGCGGGCATTGTGTACTGCAGCGTTGTTGTAAGAGCCATTTCGTACATTCTGTGTGTGGGAGCCATTTTGGTATGTGTTCTAAATATTCTGTTTTCAAAATGGCTTCCTGTCCCGCCTTGATGTTCAGGAAATGCATTCTGATTGGTTCACTTTGATCTTTATTCTTTGTTCTTTTATCTTTGATGCTACCTACTATAAGTTCACCACACACAGACAGAGGTCTCAGTCACGAAGAGAGAAGACGGAAGGAGCGCACGGAAGACACCACACCAAGACACATATACACACACAAGGGGAAACGACTACGCTACGTAGGTAGTGTGGATAGGCCGCGGTCTGGTGGCCAGGAGGATACCCCGAGACCATAGAGTATGACGGGTTATTAGGACGTCCTGGACCACAGAAGCTACACAGTCTTTTGACCGTCACGTAACAACGTGGGACGTCACGTAACAACGTGGGACACCACGTAACAAGGAGGTCACGTGAAACGTCACATGAGGACGTCACGTAGGGAAGTCAAGAACGACGTTAGGTAGCACATGAGGACGTCATGAGGTCGTCATGTAACGCCGCGTAATAGTCACGTAAGAGTGTAACATTGGACGTCTCCCGTGTGACAGACGGGATACGCACCGCTACAAGGCACATACGGACAGCAAAGAAGAACGTCGAGTAGCATCGTCAGCAATGCAACATAGGGTGAGTCCTGTCGGGAGCCAAGAAGTACAAGGAAGCCCGGTCTCCCAGTGACAGGCAGGAACTCACCACTATACGACACCAAAGACGTCAAGAAGGACATCACAACACATACAGAGCCTTACACAACACGCATAGGAAAACCACAAGCCTCAGAAATTCATCTTTCCATTTCCCTCTTTATTCACCTTATTTTTATCCACTCTGTATGACCTTCACTTTAGTAAAGATAGAAAAGACAAACCTCTTTGATTCAAGACTCTTTATTTACATTACGTTACGCGTCGGAAAGAAACTTCAAGAAACACCGAGGCCGAGGCTAGTGAGGCGGTTCGCCGCACTCTAGGGTTGGGCGGTAATACGGTAATGCGATATACTGCGATATCTAAAAATAGCAACGGTATCAGATTTATTACCGTCATTAAAAAAAAAAAAAATCTTGCCCTAATATAATATTAACTATAATTAATTTAATGCCTAAATAAAGAGTGTTTGTCCAGCACTTATGTATGTGTGGTTGTGTTTGTTAATTTAATACTATTACAGTTTAAAACTAATATTACTATCGGAGAGATGACGTTCGATGAAGTTCCTGCATGTTGCGTCGTCACGTGACATTACCGCTCATAAGGGAGAAGGAGAAGACAACATGACAGACCGTGCTGAGTTGGTCCCAAAGTAAAACACAACGTCTGCAATTTGGCAGCATTTCGGATTTCGGCCAAATGACAAGGGAGAGCCGGCTAATGTCAACGAGGCTGTGTGTAAAACGTGCATGCAGACTGTGGCGGTGTTCTGGTGAAACATCCTACCCGTCGAGAGATAACAGCGGCACTGTGGAGGAGCGAGCAGAAGCAGTGCAGAAGAGTGTAGTGCACTCGTGAATGTATGCATAACTTAACTGTGTTGTTACAGCTTTGCCATGCGGGTTTTGCTCAGTTCTTGGTTAAGCACTTGGTTATAAAGTCACTGCTTCTGATAATAGTTGCGGTCCCTTTAACTCATTGACTGCCGGTGACGAGTTTTCTCGTCATGTTGAATCCGAACGTTGAGTGCCGTGACGAATAAACTCGTCAAGGACGTTTTTCAGCGGGGGTTGCTAGGATACGACCTGGAGCAGCTTTGAAGGTGTAATTCACACTTCCCAACCTGTAGGTGGCGATCTTGTATCATTATCTGCCAATCGGAGAGGCGGGAGAGGAGAGGAGTGTAGTGTATGTGTACTGTGGAGTGCGAGTGGAGGCGATTGGAGCAAGATGGTGAGGCGAGTGAACCCGGAAAAGCAGATAACTGTTGATCAGCGCCTATGGAGCGGTTTGATCGCTTTTGGGACCCAAGATCCCGGATCAGAGGATCACAGAGACACGCAGCGATGTCGGGGCAGAGATCTGCTCTGGCTGAGGCAGGGGGCGTGTCCTGATCGCGCTGCGCGGAGCAGGAACTCTGATCAGAACTACGACAGCACCAAAGAAGTTTACTGACTTGGATTCTGCTCTCCAAAGAGGCACGAGATGAGAAGAATTAAGTTTATATGTGTGTGTGCGTGCGTGCGTGCGTGTGTAGCTGTGTGTGTGTAAAGGTTTATGCATGGGCTTGTGTGTATGTACATATACGTATATGTGTGTGTGTGTGTGTGTGTGTGTGTGTGTGTATGTAGGTGCGTGTGTGTGTACTCTGAGCCTCAATATTGTTGTGAAGTGACAAAGTTCTATTTTATATGAAAAGATATTATTATCCTGTAAACATCTCTTGCCACTATTGAGTTGAAGGATTCACAGAGCCTTATATTCTTATATTAGTAAATAAAAAATGTACTTTGTCATCAAAAATCTCTTTCTCTGTTATTTTAGATGTTTGAGGTGTCACTAAATCAATAAATATTGACGTCAAAATCACCGATCTGCTCGAAATCCTTCTTTGTACAAAACGATCGTTTTCTCCAATTTTGGTCAGAAAACTGTGTTTTTGCTGAAACTTCCCTATGTTCTACTATCAATTACTTGAGAACCGAAAAGGTTAGAAACACAATTTTTTTTCTAGGTGAAAGAAGAGAGTCAACACTTTATTTTGATGTGTGCCATGCCTATATAGTCAAAGAACTCAGTATTCTGTGAGTCTTGGAAAATCAGTGAAAATGGTCTAAAAGTTCTGGCAGTCTGGGGTTGACATTCTGAAAACAGGCCGGCAGTGAATGAGTTAAAAAAGGCGTGACGTTTGACACGCTGCTTTTGTGTTCCAACGCAGCTCCTTTCTGATATTCTCGCGTGTTAATAAAAACAACTCTCCGTTTTTGAGTCTGAAATGTGAGAAGTTTTCGGGTTTCTTATTACAAACGCAACTTCCACACGAGGCTGTTATTCTGGCAGATGAAGACTCCCTTCTTTGGTGGAAATCCAATGGAGTCCGGCGCTTTCCTCTGATAAAATACCTGTGCGTTTGTGCCACAAGCTCTCCATCGGAACGGGTCTTCAGCACCGCGGGCAAAGTTGTCAATCCACAACGTGCTCTACTCAAGCCGGAAAAAGTGAACATGCTGGTTTTGCATTCAGTAGCTTAATATTTTTATTTTCAATAAGGAGTAGCTTTTTCTGACGGACGAAAACGGTCCGGGATGTTGTATAGTTGTACGTTTAATTTATTTGATTCATGTTAATAGATTTTAAAAAAATATACAAACGAGCAGTATTTTCCACTGCGTTCTCAGGACAGGGTTATATATGCACATTTTCGGTTATGTCTTGTTATTTATTGTTCAGATTTTCTTATTTGATAAGATCAAGTATTTTATTTATTTGATTCCTGTTTGTTAGCTTTAGCCCACAGAAAATGTCATTTCGTCCCGTCGGTTGGCTGCTGTATTTGCACTTTACACATTTGTTAATAAAAGTTTCTAATTTTGTACATGTTTTGTTATGTTTTCAGTATCATTAGGCCTATGTAATGCTTGCTATTCTGTTTCTGAACGGTATAGGTGCAAGCTGCCATTTGGCGAGGCGACTCCACTGTAGTGCTACCAAGTGTTTTTTTTTTTTTTTTTAGCCTTAGCAACGGTAATACCGTATACCCCGGGAAAATGTGGACACGGTTTAACGGTATCAAAATTTGGATACCGCCCAACTCTACCGCACTCACAGTTGTCCTGTTGAAAAACCCAGTCATTACCACACAGATGATGGCTTTCAGTCATGAGGGATGCCCCCTGTAACATCTCCACAGCTGCCGTTTGACACCTCTGCACAACCTGAAGCTCCATTGTTCCATTGAAGGAAAAAGTCCCCCAGATCATGATGGCGCCCCCTCCACTGTGTTGTTTAGAAAACATCTTGGGTGTGATCTCCTTGTCATGCCAGTAACGTTGGAAGCCATCAGGACCATCGAGGTAAAATGTTTTTCTCATCAGAAAATAAAACTCTCTTCCACCTTTCAATGTCCCATGTTTGGTGCTCTCGTCCAAACTCCAAATGGGCAATTTTGTGCAAAGCAAGGTCTTTGAAGACGTTTTTTGTTCTAAGACCTTTCTCTTCCAGATGCCTTCTAAGCTTAATTCGGGCCGAGGATCGTCCCGTGTCTTGGATCCTCCGGCTCAAGGCTGGTGAATTTAATTTTTTTCCCCCCATAACCCTCAGGATCATTTAAGAAATTTAAAATGACTGTCTTACTATGTCCAACCTCAGCACCAATGGCACGCTGCGAGAGGCCTTGCTGATGCAGCTCAACAATTCGACCGCGTTCAAAGACAGAAAGCTTTTTTGTCTTTGCCATCAGGAGGTCGTGACAGTGTGGATGTCTGACAGAAAATGAAACTGAATCCACATTCTGCGAAGATTTGGTCTTTTAAAGGCTGTGGTCTTAAACTTTTGATCAGCTGATAAACAGCCTATTTCAGTTTTATAGTTGTTTGCAATAAAGCGCTTACTAAAATTTTTTTCTTGTCTCACTCCCATTTCTTCTTTTTACATTTTGAAGCACTACTTAGAACCTTCTTAAGATCCAACAGTGCAAAATGTGATTTCTTCCAATTTTTAAACTGGTCTTAAAATTTTGATCGGATTTTGATCAGAAAATGGCGTAATATAGGCCCTTTAACATCTGCTTGTACAGTCAGAGGAGATATGGTCGTGACATCTCTAAATGATGCATGCAGTTTGAAGGACAGAGGAGGACAGGCTAACTGAGTACAATAGTGCAATACAAAATATGAGATTGGAAATCCAGACGAGCCATAAGAGGAGGTGGAGACGCGAAGCCAGAGGGTAGAGCGGTGCTAAGCAGGAATATCTGCTGATGATAGACTAAAAAGCCACCTCCATCCTGCTATTCTGCATAGACAAGTGACTGGCCTCGGGCTCTGTTCAAATTCTCAATATGATCTGAAAAAAACTGTTTTATGACTGGGAATATGTAGGGCTTTTAAGAATATATTTTATTACATGGAACATAAGACCATTACATATTACTCTTTATGTCTATGTGGATGACCCAGTGCTGTCACAAGACTAAAGCAGTTCTCCTGACTCCTTTTACAGAGACTCCAAGAGTGGGACTGAAAATTATGTCATCACACATAAAACTGGACCTTTCTCATTTTGGCCTTACATCAATAGGGCGCCAAAGAGATGACGACATGTAGCACATATTACACGGCTTAGTCATTCTTTAAAACTTCAGAAAGGGAATATTATAAAGTGGGTGGGCAAAAGGTTAGCTATTTGGAGGGCATATGTAAGAAGTTTACTGTAAATGAGTGACAATAAAACACATTGGCAATAGCTTGTTTGAGCTGTAAATCAAACTCTGCTGTGATCATTTCTAAATAGGTCAAACGTTTGGACACACTTTTCCATTTATATGTCTTTATTTCCATGATTATTTGCTTTGTAGATTCTCACTGAACCAAAGTACAGGTCAGAACTGTGGAGAGCTGACCCCCCCCTCTCAAGTAAGGATGCATATGTGTCAAGGTATATTTTTTACAGGCAATAAAAATACATGCAATTGAATAAATGCAAGCTAGATCAGTTTAATGCCATACTTGGAACATTTCAGGGAAAGCAACAACATTTCCATGGATTCCAGATGTTGAACTTCACATTTGAAAAGTTCCATAGTGTTATCGTTTTAGTACTTTTAGTCTGAAATGTAATTTTTCTAACCCTTACCCTCATGAATTTAAGCACATTCATTTTTACTGTCAGTCAGAAAAATAGTATACAATTGGACAACTAGTAGGACTGCCCATAGGATTACATTTACACAACATCACCAACATCAGCCATACTTACCCTAAATACATGTCTTTTTAATACAGTGTGCGTCCTTCATTGTATTTCCCCTCTTTTGCTACGGCCTGAAAAACACATCAGCGCTGAGTGAAGTGGCGCTGGTTTGGTGTCTCTATAGTTTTTGCAGTTCACGTTGTGCAAGCTAGGGGGTGCTGTCTGTCTGTCCTCTGGCACTCAACGTGTTCGTCTATTTGTCCCACTGGTGAAACACAGCCTCTTAAAACTAAATAAATACAAATTACCTAGGCTATTTGAGAAGTTTGAGAATGTTTTTTTTTTTACACATATATTAAATGATAAGATTTTTTTTTTTTTTTTTAATTTAAATAACATTTAATAATAATAGTAACAATAGTGTAATTTTGTTTCACCCAAAGTTAGTTAATGTACATAAGACAGGGGATTGTGCTTGCATTTGTGTGATGGCAGAACAATATTGATCCCCTTCACTGTAATCAATGGCCTCTAATCGACTTGATTAATAGGAAAATGAAAGTTTAAGGTGTGCGCACTTATGGTAATGGACTTCCTTCCCGTCCAGAACAGGTATTGATCTGAACAAGTCAACTTAATGTGAATAAAATGATGATAGCCTCTGCTCACAAACACTCACTGGACAGAAGCCAACTTAAACAGGTCTTGTACATATTAGCTGATCTTGAGAGCATACACAACAATCTTTGTATTCTTGTAACATAATCTTGTCTTTTGTCTTGTCAAATAAATGTTTTTTTAATATATTTTATTTTCTATAGATCATATTTATTATACAGACATATTAAAAGATGCATTCATCTTACGAAAGAAGAGATGATTTGTACTTTCCATCTGCACACACATTGCAACAGTTACTCAATATTAAGAAGTAATAAAATAAATCAGATTTTTTTCTACAACCTTTTGAGAAGCAATGTGTTACAGAAAATGTGAAATATCTATAAACAAATTGACAAAAACAAATTATTACTTTGCCTGAAACACCTTTTAATTGTAACTGACAATACACAAAAAATGTACCCAAAAACATCGACATGAATACAATAATGCCTTTAATACATTTGAATTTAACTAAATCAGAAGTAATTTGAAGTTTAAACTATAATAAGTATAAATAACGTTGTAATAAAATATATTCAGACATTTTTCAAAATTGTAGGCTGGAAAATGGAAGCTCAGGATTCCAATGTTACAAACAAAAATGGTTGTCAACAGTATGATTAAAGAGTTTTGTTTTGACAGTCAGCTAAAACCAAAATAGCCTCTTTTTTGTGCTTTATCTTTACAGCCAGCTGAAATAGTGTCTCACAAAACAACTGAGTGAATAGTTAGATCTCTGCTAGTGCCTGTATTAACTGCAAACCGACTTGTTATTTAGAAGAGTAAAACACCCCACTTCTCAGTAAACATTTTCAGCTTTAGCAGTGCTGGCTCAGAGAAGATACAATGAAGTATCGTGCCCTTTACACAATCAGACAAAGATTTTGTTTGGGCACTGTTGAAATTAACAAAATACATAAATCTGTATCAAATGCGTCCAGAAGAACTGACCTGAACTGAAAAACTAATGCAAGAATCACATTTCAGAACATTCAGAACATACAGATCTATACTACAGGGTTACCAGTTTTTGTGCAGAATAAGAAGGTATAATTTGTTCTCTGTGGAGAACTTTAAAAATTAGATTGCGCTTTAACTTGCAACTGTTTGATTTTCAGTGAAAGACTATGTATTATGCTGTGTATGTTAATGACCTTTTTATTTTTGCAAAACATTAGGAATGAAAAATGAAAATAATTATCTTTTGAGATTATTTCCAAGGGTTTGCTTGAACAACAAAGGGTGAAACACTGGTGAGTGAACTTTTGAAAATCTATAGTGAAGGTGTATGCAAGTTTAAAAACACAGTGGAGCACTTCCTGTATTTCCAGATGACGTCACAAGATGGAACAGGGTGTTTACTCTTTGAGCTAAATATGCAGGATTTGTGTGTTAAACATGAATGAAATAAAGCACAACTCCAGGTATGTTTTTGGCAAGGAAACAACATTTTAAAGGAGAATTAACGTTTTTTACAATCTGAGCCTTATTTATGTAATAAAACAAGTTGTTTTACTCACCCATAGCACTTTGGTGTCATATGGAGCACTTCCGGAGATGTTTTAGTTTAGCGATCTCCGTAATGTGAGTTCTCGGGGCACATGTTTGCGGTCTCCAAATAACACAAACTTTAGCACTTTTCAAATCATAGAAGCTCAATGTCTTAGTCTACGCTTTCGTTTGAGTCAAAAGTGGCCTGTAATCCGAGATTTATCCATAGTTTCGAGTAGATGAGGAGGCCAGTGCGCATGTGCGGAGTCACAGCTTATTTTAATTTCTCAGCTCTCAGGACCTAAACTTGAAACGCAAAGCTGTAAATTATGGTTAAATATTGGATTACAGGCCACTTTTGACTCACACGAAAGTGTAGACTAAGACATTGAGCTTCTATGATTTGAAAAGTGCTAAAGTTTGTGTTATATAGACCGCTCGGGGCATATATTATATGCGAGAACTCGCGTTACGGATATCGCTAATCTCTGGAAGTGCTCCATATGACACCAAAGTGCTATGGGTGAGTAAAACAACTTGTTTTATTACCGAAATAAGTCTCAGATTGTAAAAAAAACATTAATTCTCCTTTAACATAAATCAGAAAATAGTGTACTATTGGCCCTTTTCATAAAGTGAATCAGAAATGGTAAGGGCTAACATTATGAACTGTTTCTCTCTCCCCCCACACTCATCCCTACTCAGCACACACCGTTTTTGCCAGACAGTAGGGGAAGCTTGTGTCCCATACTGATTGACGACTTCTTCAGGACTGCACCCCGTGTATGACAATGTGTAGGATCCCTCGTCTCGATTTATGCTCCCAGGACCTTGCTTCCATGTCTTTCCGTATCTTCCATATCTTGTTCTCTAATCCAACGGTGGTATTTGTTACTTTCAGCAGCGATGACCCAGTCCATGTTGTGGTTTTATATCTTGCAGTAGTCGGATGTGGCTGATTTCAAATTTCCTTTCTCTGCTAGCACAAATTCTTTTTGCTAGACAGGAGTGTTTGTTTTTCCTGCTTAATCTTTTGGCAACTTTCAGTAGCCGTCATGATAACCGTCACGTTATGGTGATGTCTTGTTGAGTATTTATCTTATCTTCTGTAATTTTGCTTTCTGCTTCAAAAATGTTCAACTCTTGATTGTAATGTTTTTGAAGTTGTTTGTATTGCAATATATTTTGTATTGAGTAGACTGTAATGGACCGACACACTCTATGCTCTGAGAATGCTGCAAATGAAACGCCCACTTTCTGAATTTGAATCTGAATCTTTGAGAGGTACAGTGGCAGAGTAGTTAGCACTTTCACCTCACATGATTAGACAGGATGGTAAACATGGTGAAACTGGGGTGAAGAGCAAAGAAAGACATTCAGAAAAATATAGGAGCAGAAAATCATTCTAAATATTAATGGGATATACATATACGTATTAACAAAATAAAGCTATGAATGCCTGTTCATGCATGTGTCTACAAAATAATTGACAAAATAGTTAACTTTTTTTTTTTTTGCAGTCTTTTATGTGATGGAAGATTGTGATTTTTGCATTTTTTTTTTTTTTCCTGCGTTGTCATATGCAAATCTGTCCCTGCTCCCACTGCTTTTCAAGTACATTGTTTCTTGGATCCTCCTAAATGCTGAACTTTAAATACCAGAGCTTTTAGCAGGTTATACCACATTAACAAAAATAGGGGGAAAAAAATAGATCGGCATTTACAAGAAGAGGTTTTCTCCACCTGAAGTGTACAAAACAGTCTTGGGCAGTAGGTATTGAGTGAAGAGAGTGAAAATTGGCAGGAGTTCACTGGTCTCAAAATGGACACATTACTGCTACAGCACTTGACATAGTGACTCGAGGCAGCTGTTGGCTATGGCTCTGCTTTTTGCACATCAATTTTGACATCTCTAAGTGTTTTTACAGACCGCCAGACTCAAATTATTATTATTATTATTAAATATCTTTGCCCAATTTTTCTCTTTAATGTTGCCTCTTGCCTCTCCAACCACTCCCTCGGAGTACCTTGCTATTTTGTTTGGCAGGTCTTTTTTGAGGCCTGACTTCACAAAAATTCTTAAGGTTGGTTTTTTTTTTTTTAGTCTCGCTGAACAATTTTGCGGTCCATCTTTGATATTTGTTGGCAGGTTGAAAAGGTAGCTTGAAAGGTTGGTAGTATGAATCCCTGCTTCTCTAGTGATTGCCATTGTCTACTTGGGCAAGACACCTTACCTACATTGGTTAAGTATCATTGTGTGGCAAGCCATTGGAACGGATAACTGTTGTCATGATTTAAAAAAAGGTTTTGATACTAAGGAATAAGCCTAATACTCAGTACCAGTTTTGATACCACAGTGTTTAAAAAAAAAGTTTTTTAGACTGTAAGAGTGTAGATTTATTAATGTTACCATGGGACCTTATTATAGTTCTGATAAAAATCAAGGTCATTCAAAAACTATTCAGGAAACATTCAGTTATGTCCCATAGAATGTTCAGTATCGATACTTGCTTGAAGAAATGTCTAGTTTCAATACTTTAATTTGTATTTGATTTTGTATTGATCAGTGTCAGATTTTTTATTCTTTTGACAGCCCTGGTACAGATTGGTAACCATGTTTAGGCCCAGAGCAGCTGTGGCTTCAGTAGTAATAGTAATAACTTACCACCACAAAACAGGGGAGTGAATGAACAATCTACAGTGTCAGATGAACCCAGTGCATTGTCTTCTATTGCTGTGGGCCTAAACTTGTGGTACCCATCCCTGTCTCTTTCTGGTGGTGTTTGTGAGATATTGGGTCTATTTTACTGATAGGAAAAGTCTGGCATGTCTATCATTCCATATGTACTCTCTTTCTTGCCAAATTCCGCATCTTCAGATTAATAATCTTGGCTGTTCACTCATTTGGTGAAAGGAAAATTGAATAAATTAGATGCATATAATTACTAGTAGAATCATGCACAAATTTATATAATTTTCATTATATAAATTATGCATATTGCAGATCTGCAGATGCAGGTGATTCAAAAGATGTGCCAGAAATTCATTGAAAGTTTATAAATAAAATCTGAACTATGTCACTTTTCTGGTGGCGTGAGAGATGAGAGCCCTCTAACAGAAAGAATGTATGTTTTCATAATTTAAAGAAATAAAAAAGTGTAATTTAACAAATGAAAAATAGGTTTAATGTCATATTGCAGAACATTCTCAACAAAGTAATAACTTCTCCATGGGGACAAGCGATGTACCTACATCAAGGATAAGTTTCACATCTTTCCATCTTGGTAGCTTTACACCAGATGCCCTTCTTGACAACAACCTTGACAACAACCTTCTTGACAACAACAAGTGAAAATTTTTCCTTCAAGTTTATGTATTTATTAATTTATCCCTGAGAGTTTTGGACATAAAATCAATTTTTAATTATACTGGTTGAAATGAAATTTTTATTTATCTAGTAATTGATTAGTTGGTTGAAAGCAGCTGGCTGCTAAAAAAATTCCTAAAGTTAGGGTTAGAGATAAAGTTTTTATCAATGTGGTTAACAAGACCAAGCAGGCCATGTAGTAAACCATAATACAATAAAATGGAAGGATAAATAATGAAATAAAATGGGAAAGAGCAAAAGGGAGTCAGATTGCCAGAGTAACAGGAACAAAGATGGCAAGAGTCAATGAGAAATATGTGTTGGGCAGATGGAAGAGAGGAGTGTGATGGCAGAAACACTGGGCGAGTCGAGGAGATGGTGAGAGATGGAGAAGGCCAAAACGTGTGAAATGCAACCACTTCTATCAGGACTGAAGATGGAGGAGATATGAACAAGATATGAGGAGAAAGAGCATGCTTTAATACTCGACCAAACTCAAATGTTGACTTAATGCTGTAGTTACTACCAGTCAAAAGTTTGAAGACACTCTCTCATTCAATGTTTTTTTCAGTTACATTCACAAGACATCAAATATATGAAGAAAGATATATGGAATTATGCAAAAAGAAAAAAGGTTAAATAATGGATTTGTAGACAATGGAAAAACTTAACAACTTGGCATGGTTTCTTATTAATTAATTATGTATGCACTAGGGATGTCAACAATTAATCGATTAACGGTTAATTGTCGATTAAGACGTTGGTTGATCAAAATGCATTAATGGTAATTAACCGCGGACACGCGGACACGCGGACATGCGCACGAAACAAGGCAACCGCGCTGCGCCAAGCTCGACTCACAGCCGACCGCAGGCGCCAACGGCACTGCTCAGCAGCCCCGGGTGTACGCGCGAGGCGAGATCGAACCCGGAATGCGTGCCGCTGCTGCTGGTTTCGCCGGCACGTGGTGGTTTAATCCTGGTCTAGTCCAGGTCTAGACCCGGTCGAGTCCTGGTCCAGTCCAGGTCCAGACCTGGTTCAGACCTGGTCCAGTCCACGTTCAGTCCTGGTCTAGTCTCTTAGCCAATCAGGACAGAACACAATGTTACACTATAAAAAAAAAATTGGATAGAGCGAGGGATTACTGTATTTTGTTATTCAGCATCAATACATTTGTCTGCTTTTTACTAAGGAATAATTAATTGAGGAATATACAATATAATAATACTATGATATATTTTTGACTCAGTGCTATGTATACTATAGCTTATATTCTTAAAGACCCTATTGAAACACTAAAATTCAGGTGAAAAACGCCGCTTATCAGTGAATCGTTAATCGATCGATAAGGTCAATCAACTATCAGTTAATGAATTAACCGATAATTTGCATCCCTAGTATGCACTGATAGGCTGAGATAAGACTATTGTTGTCTCTTGCGTTGCTTTTTACTGTCCCCTTGTGGTTAGAATGACTGTTTTTCCCAGAAGTTGCATACTATTCCCTATTTGCTGTGTATGTCGGATGCATTTGTCCGATGCATTTGAATTGAAAATCCATCCATATTGTTGAAAAACAATAACTGTAAAGGCACATGATGTAACATTTTTGGTTTTAGGGTTTGTCACTGTGTCTCCGTGGAGATGTTATTGCTTTACCCTGAAATGTTTCACAGTATGGCATAAAATGTATCTGTCTCCACGGTAGCAAGCCGGTAATGATGCCAAAGCACGTATTCTCTTATGAAATAATTTAACCAGAAATGTTACACAGTGTGCCTTTAACGGCAATCACATGTTTTATCAATTTGTATTATTATTGTATTATTATTATTATTGTTATTTTTTGTATAACTGTTACAATATGAAATCCCATAGACAGACGGTGTTTTGTATTTTTGTGTTTTTGTTTACCCGGAAACCTCTGGCTTTACTGGCAAACTCCCCTCTCTTTGTCCTGGTCCACTGTTGCTCTATGACTCATATTATAAACATACAACAGGTCCAGACTATTCACTCCTGCTATAGAGGCCCCTAGAACTGTGTGTTGTCAGGCTCCGTACTGCTATGTCAAACTCAATGGACAAGACTAGACATTTATAGCAGTTGGTCAGAGCTGGTGGGACATAGAAATACAACATTCGTTTGAATGGAGAGAGCTGTGAAGTACTAGACACAGGATGCTGGGCTCCTTGGATGTCCTCTATCGCATCCTCGTACACAAGGTAATAATTATGAGACAGTGAGAGGGAAATCTGTTGCTTTGTAATGCGCAAAAAAATTGTTATGAAATACGTTCCTATTGAAATGTGTTTATTTTGAGTTGATTCCACTATTAGTATGGGATCGGAAGTTTTACCGTTAAATAAATGTATTATAGATTATTATTATATTGTAAAACATGCTGTACCTAAAGTGTACCTTAACCTATCTACCTTAGCCTATGTTTTTTTTTTTTTAAATACAGATTTGTCACTCCTTGTATAACCTTTCGTAAACGTGTTTTGTTGTTGTTTTTCAGCTGATGGCGGTGTACGAGGAGCAGGAGGCTCAGAGGACCACCCCGGACCCCGGCGTTAGTCCCAGCCCTGAACTGTACCACTCTGAGCTCTCAGTGTTTCAGCCAATCACAGGAGGCGAGATCGAAGTCACCTCCTCTGCTCTCAAATCCAGTGAGTAATTTTTCCATATACAGTACATGTCACCTTACTATTACATATGATTCAGTATTGGTCAGGGAATCAAAATTTATGTTATAGTTTAATCTGGTACAAGAAACATTAGGATTATAAGGCAATGCTGTTAAAACCAATATGTTGCAAATCAATCTGTCACTATATCACTTTTTAGCGTACTAAATATTACTTTTAAAACCACCAAAAACACCCCTACATGCACAATATTTTAAAAAGTTAAGACTAACCAGTGAGTAATCATAATTTTGTGAGTTTATTTTCTCCAAAAAGCAACATATTTATAGTAATTGAAAAAGTAAGTATGAAATATCATCAATATCAATATCATCAGTATCATTACAGCGTCACCAAACTGATTATTTTGTTAACACAAAACACAAATTATTGTTAGGGGTAAAATTATCTGTGGTATAATATACAAACCTTAGCATTCATTTTCCAATTTGACAAAACATATGCATTCTAACTGACAGAATAGTGAACCTACTATAAAGAAGGTTGCGTAATCCCTAACTTTTTCAAATGGACTGTTCTATATACTGTAAATCTGACATCTCTTTACTCCAATCGTCTCACACAAACGGTTTCAACCCATTTTTGGTCCAAATTCTATCTACCTCCAGTCTCAGAACTGCAGCTCTCAAAAAAGGTTAAAAGCGTCATCTAGCAAGACTTTGACAAGGCAAAAAATGAGGAAAAAGTCAGACAGAAGAAAAAGTAGCAGAAATAAAGACAGGATGTGTGTTCTATGTCAGGACCCCAGCAGACTTTTATATTTACGTCTGGCTTTTGTTACCTGGACAAGTCCTATCTCAGTAACCTTTGCTCAACTGTTTAAACTCTCTATTGTTTTTCCATGAGCCCTCCCTTTCTGTCTTTTCTTATGCCAAAGAAAGCCAGGCTAAAAATACACTGTGCTTTGAAAGTTAAAGCTGCATAAATGTTTGTGTAACCTTTTTTATAATGTTCTAATTATGTTCAAGACCGTAACACCCCTTGGACAGCCCTATACCATGGCATTGTCAAATTATATATATATATATATTTAGCGCGCGGCGCTTTGGTCCACCTGGTCTAGTCCTGGTCTAGTCCTGGTCTAGTCCTGGTTTAGTCCAGACCACTGCGGCTCCTCCTGGTTTAGTCCAGGTTTAGTCCTGGTTTAGTCCAGACCACCGCGGCTCCTCTAGACCTGGTCAGGTCTAGAGGAGGTCTAGACCACCGCGGCTCTTGCATGGGTCTCGTTCATGCGCTCAGACTGCGTGCTGTCTTTCTCGCTGCTCCCCTCAGCTGTGACTCGAAACGAAACCAGGAAATAGACCGCGCGCAGTGCTTTAATCCACCTGGTCTAGTCCTGGTTTGGTCCTGGTGTGGTCCGGGTGTGGTCCTGGTTTGGTCCAGGTTTAGTCCTGGTCCAGTCCAGGTTTAGACCTTGGTCTGGACCTGCTGGCAGCTCCGCGCCGGGTCATGCTGTGCTATAAATTTACCGTGAAGGCGTTTCGTAACTTGAAATTTTCGTTTGTTGGGTCATTCGTAAGATGAGGTACCACTGTAGTTAATTTTGGTTTGCAGTTTTAGTCTCAGAGACCAACACTTGGCATGCTAACCTTACTGATTATCGAACAATAAAATGCTTTCTAATTGGATGCAGATAGCAGGCAGTGGACTTAATTTTGAAAAGCTGTTTATACAAACAGTGAAACTTACATCGGCGAGGAACAATGATTTCACATACATGCAGAATTATAACTATATTATTATTATGCCTTTGATATCACTGGTCCTTTTTGATCTAACATTGCTCTTGTCTGCTTCTCCGTAAAAGAACAGCACGATCTGTAATAGTATCACCAAATATGGCATCTAAAAGGGGTTTATAAGAAATGACTTTCCAATGTACCAGACCACTAACATCAATGATATTTTTCATAGCACTCTATATCCCTAATCCTCTTTGTACCTCTCTACTGGTGTTCTTTACACTGACCTCTGAACTTGCTGAGACCCCATTGTTTCTTTGTCTTCCATAAATGCTTTTCTTCCATCTGTGTGCGCTCCTTTCACTGCCTTCCTTAAAAGAGATGAATTGATTGAAGCTTTGACGTAATCCATATCTGGAGCCAGGCTTAAGAGCACCCAGGGTCCATTTTGTGATGATCAATACATGACCCTACAAATATCATTGGACATATGCTGTTAGTAGGCCACTCAGACTGCCTCTCCTCTGCTGCTCCATCACCAGTCTACATGCAATCCCAATGGGGCTATATGGAGGCTAATATGACAATGTCTATAATGTTTACAACCAACTGGAGAGGTGAGTCATAGTAAGAATGCATGTTCATCAAGGTACATGTCAAGATTCAATACATTTCTTTGTATTTTTGGAATTCTTGTGCAGGGCTCTTGGGTGTGCAAGTAAAAACAGATTAAAAAGCGCATATGAAAAAAACAAACGTACATTCAGTAAAAGATCCACATTAAATACATCATTTGAAAATTGTAACTGAACTGTAATTGAAACATGTAATTGACTAAATGCAAGATAGATATGTTTAATTAGGGCTGGGCGATTAATCGAGATTTGCGATATCTTGAGATGTTTTCTGAAATCGATTAAAATTTTGGCATATCGAAAATCTCGAGAATAAGATTTCGCCACTCTGCTTATTTTCCTGAACTGTGTTGTGGAGCTGTCCGCCCCGCCTCCTTCTTGCGTTTGCGTTTCACTGCGTCTCGTGGTTCCCCCTCCCCCTCCCCTCGCGTGCAAGCCACGTGTGTTTGTTGATAACTTATTCAACATGGCGGAGCCCACAGAAGCGTCCACGAGAGAATTCATACCAAAGAAAACAAACAGCTCCACCACCACCACTTCTAAGAAGACACAACAAACAATGCTCCAAACATCTTTACCCCGGTGTCTTTTCCTATGGAAAAACAAGTGCAAGGTGGGTCAGCATTACGGAGTCCATTGCCTTCCATATCGCAAAAGACATGACGACCATAGCGGTTGTTGAGCGACCGGGCTTCATACGAATGCTAAAAACGCTTGACCCTAGATACAATCTACCTAGTCGCCACTTTTTTGTGAGACAGAAACCTCAGCAACATTGTCAGTGCGGTACAGAGCAAGCAGTGGCTGAGGATGCAGTGTTTTGGGCACAGGCTGCATTTGGCGATCGGTGAGTTTTAATCTCTCTCTCTGTCTCTCTCTGTCTCTGTGTGTGTGTGTGTGTGTTGCCAGTGAGTGAAATATTTGAAAAAAATTGATGCAGAATAATGTGCTAAGTTAAAGCAAATACACACACACACATACACACAAATATAAAATGTAATACAGTCACAAAACACACGAGAATTCATGGATTGAGGATCTATTAATCTATATTTAAAAACAATTAATTTAATGTGTGCTTTTTCACTTGGCTACGAAATGAGGGATTTTTTTTGTCTTTTATCTTAAATGTTAAAGAAGCACTTCATAAGAACTCTCTACCCTCAGGTTTTATGTTTACAATTAAAATAAGGCAATATACTACTTCCTTGGTTTTTCCTACTTCCTACTACTTCCTTTTTTTCTCCCCTGCATAGATATCGAGATATATATCGTATATCGAGATATAGCAAACACATATCGAGATTATTTTTTTTCTCCATATCGCCCAGCCCTATGTTTAATGCCATACTGTGAAATATCTTTGGCAAAGCAATAACATCTCCATAGAGACAAGTAGGTGGCGGACTGTTGACCACTTAAGTTACATAGTCCATTTTTACCAATTTGATCATGAGTTGTTTGTATGTTTGATTGACCGTGTTGGCACTGACCACAGCTGACCAGGAGCACACCAGACCCATAACAATTATGCAAGTATTAATCAAAAAAAAAAAAAGAAAAGACTTTCAAGTTACCCAAAAGGCTTAAAATTGCAGTTCATATCTTACTCAGATAAGCTATCACTGCCCTGGAGTGGAAACATGGCTACTCAATTCTCCTGCCACCAATTAGTTACACGAGCACAGTTAAAATTAGAATAGAACTTTATTTGTCTCTTTAAAGATAGATATAGACATTTGTGGTCAACATTGCTTATACAGGCAAAATAATACATTGCTACTTGCTACATAGGCAGGATAAGTGCTCAACAACAATGCACAAGTTGGAGCTGGGTTTGAACCGTCAACAGCTTCAGTTTTGGACATGTTTTGACACAGTCTAGTCATCACAATATACAAAATATTTACTTCTTATTTAATTTCCTCCCCCTCAAAACAATGCCACAATGAAAACATAATTTGTCATAATATTTTGCTCGATCTGCCTATTAGCATTTCATGAATCATCATAGAAACTGCATACACTGTCTTCAAGTATTTCTGTTTATTTGTGTAGGGCTTTTAAATGTTGACTTTCCTCATTCATTTTCCGTAGCGGAGTTGTGTACTCCATCGATCAGCTTGAGTTAAATGATAATTTTATGCAGTGAGCTGATGAGATGTGAAGAGGAAGACACCCTCATATGTTACCTACCAGCCCTCTCCCACACATACAGGCATCACTCACTTATTGCCCATTAAGCGAGTTGAGCTTTGAGAGACTTAGACTTAGACTTAGAATTAGACTTGCAAGAGGAAGGCAAACTTTAAAAAAAACTTGGATAAAGAGCTACTTAAAATTTCACATTTAGAAATTAACACTGCAAAATATATATCTTAAAAGTATTGAGAATGCAATATAGGCTGAGGCTATAATCAATATTGGAACAAACAAACAACAAGGTTCTCTGAAATGTACAGTAAGATGTAAAAATATGAAGTTAGATTTTATTTGATTTTTTTTCTCCCATATTAGTTTTGATTTAATCTTGGGTTTTCTCTATGTTAAAGGTGCCTTTTTACCCAAAATTCACCCTTGTGAGCTTTTAGCCATGTTATAATGCTGTTACCTCCTCAAATACACACCCAGAGTTGTGTTTTGTTTCATTCATACATGTTTAAGTAAAACTTTTTTACAAGTCTGTCTACATCTCCAAAGCTCAAAATGCTCTATTCCACTTTGTGATGTCATGGGGCTGTAGTTTTCTCAACTTAGCAGCTACCTTTTACCTTTTGTTAAATAGAGATTGGGAATTGAAAGGGTTGAAATTATCCAAATGATCTTAGTGAAGGTGTGGAAAAGACAGTTGAGCATTTCCTGTATTACCACATGACATCACAATGTGGATCAGTGTGTTTTCTGTTTGAGAGAACTAAATATGCAGGGTTTGTGTTAAAAAAGTATGAATAAAACAAAACACAACTCCAGGTATGTTTTTGATGAGGAAACATAACATAAATCAGAAAATATTATTTTAGTTTCAGTATAGCTGAAATTACTGTTGTCAAAAAGTCAATTAAAATGTCACATGTAATATAATTAACAGCCACATCACACATTGCAATCTTTTCCAATATTGTGCAGCCCTATTAGAAATATATTGTCTGCATATAGCACAAGTCTACACACAAATCTATACAATGACCTTAACATTATGGCCATCATGACTGCTTATAGAGCAAAGTGAATAGGATGGATTATTGAATAGGCTACATCCATTGACCCAGACAGTACAGTGATAAAATAGGCACTTTTTCACAAGACCTGCTACAGTAGATTTTATTAATGGCAAATAGTGTAGCAGGAAGCAGAATTATGAGCAGGTGGGCTATTCTACAAGTTATTCCACTTGCTTATTTAGCAATTTATAATAATATAATATATCAGGCTAGTTTTTATTCATTATTTGGGCACGAGAACTTCCACAAAAATTATATACCAATCTTGTATAACAATTTTTTTCAGCAGCTTACAATTTTGTTCAGTATTAATTCACTCCATGTTATAGGGCGATAGCGACAGCTGCTAGGGTAGACTGATGGATGTGAGGCTGCCAATCTGCAACAATGGCCTCTTGAACCATCACCAATTATTCACTTACACACCACTACATTCATACACAGACAACGAAGTTGGAGTATCTTGCCCAAGGACACAACAGCAATGTTCAAACCACTTACTTAATATTTGCCCTCCTTAAACAATAGATTTTTAATATACTGTTAACATATGTGTCTGGCCACAGAAAAAACGGACACAAGTCGTCCCTGTTTTGAGTTATTCACAGATTCTGAAAGTGTAGATTCTAAGCTTTCCAACGATGCCTTACACATGGAAATCTGAGAACATTTGAAGAATTTGTGGCCATTTGAAAGCGGGACATCTAAAAAATAACGAGCTGAGAAAAGCTTCTCTAAAGATTCTTGAAGTCCAGAACTTCAGAGGTCATTTGCATGACATTAAGCTAAGCCCTCCTCCATCAGTGACGATCACTGTGGTGTGGCGTTCAGGAAAGGTCAGAATTAGAAGGTACTTTGTTAAAATGGAAATGCTTTTATAACAAAAATTCCATATAATCATTCAATAATTCAATAATACACAGGATAATATGTTAAGTCAAAATCACCTGTATTGTCAATATGATACAAAATAGTATAGGACACTACACACACACACACACACACACACACGCACACACACACACACACTCTGGACACACCCGCACACCTTAGTCCTGTTTTAGTTTTGTTTTAGTCCTGGTTTAGTCCTGCTTTAGTCCTGGTTTATTCCTAGTTTAGTCATGGTTTAGTCCTTTTTTATTCCTGGTTTAGTCCTGTTTTAGTCCTAGCAGAAATAATGCTGCGTGGTACCGCGCAGAAGAGCGCACAGGCTGCAGTGAGAAGCCCTGCACGGTCCCGCACACCGGTTAAAGTTTATTGCTGACGCCAGCAGTCATCATGAAATATCGCCACACGAAAGCTGAATTAGTATTTAAACATGTCCTAAAGTCTATAAAGTCTGTTCCTGCAAACATCATCGAGTACACTTACTTGCCTCGTTGTTTGCCTCTATGTCCGATTATTTGCGTATCCACACGGTCTTTCGGCAGCTAAAGTATCTGATCGCATTCTGAACATAAGCTTCGGAGAAACGGACATGTCCCAAATGTGTCCCGTGTCCCGAGGAGGGACTCCTTCCTTCTTATGTAGCAATTACATTCAAATTTTTCCTGTTGAAATGCAGCTACATATTCACGAGGTTTGCTCACAGCTGATAGGCGGAAAAAGAAAACAAAAGAGCGCTAATGTCACTTGATTGGCCTGCAGCAGCAGTATGGTAATTTAAACATGCGCCGATTCTTTCTAGCACAACTTCCACATTCTGCAAAAAAACGAAAATCACAAATTTTGAAAAAAAAAAAAAAAACAACTTCTAACACAATTATCTCTGTTTCACGAATGCCGAGTTGTAGCGGGTTTTCTTGTGGCGGGTCACATATGCCAACTTAATGTAAAATGACTTATTATTATTTTACAGATACCCCGCTGTTAGTCAGAAGCAGTAGTGACTCTGCTCTCAACCCTCTGCCCACAGAGACTGGACCCTCTCTTCCAGAAGACCCTACTCCTATGGTAAGACCCCTACACAAGATTTCCTATGCAAATCTGTACATATTATCCCACCAAACAAAACTGCTCTTGCCATTTTCCTTATGCCCATTTTTCTCTCAATGCAAATAAAGGCTTTAATACACCATCTGGCTCATTCTGCACTCATCAGCAACTCCCAAGTATAAAATATTTGTTTACACACAATTGTCAACTTAATTATACTCAAATGTTTTGCTGCTGATATGACAGACTTAATTTCAGTTATGGATGTTGTTGTTTCTTCATGCATAGACAAACAGTGCCTCTAAAAGTCTACCCCTTAAGTAATGTGTGAGTGTGTGAGTTTATTTTTAAAAATATACAAAATCTGTTATAGGGGCATACATTTAAATAACTTTGAAGTACAAGGAAAACAACACTGCTGTTATGAACTGTCTTTTTCTGAGCAATTATTTACATACAGGGTTGCTTTTGCGTAATCAGATGTAACAGATCAGATGGCCAGAAAGTCCCCCAATAAGCAGTAATATCTCCGTGAAACAAGCTCTCAACATATTGCACCTCTAAGAGACATTGTCAGTTTTGGGCTCTTTTATAATTTTATAGTTTGCATACTTGAAGGGTCTAGTATGTTATGGCAATCTTCTAATTCCCTATGCTTTCTGACATTATTGTACCTCTACTGTACTTAAAGATCCCATGACATGGTACTTCTTGATGCTTTTATATGGCTCCTTAATGGTTCCCTAATACTGTAAATGAATCCTTCTTCAAAATCAACACTCAACACTCAGTGCATGAGAAACAGAGATAAGCTGAGAAAGAGTAATTTTTCTCACTCTGAACACTCTATAATGGGCGTTGTTGCTTGAATGCAAATGAGGAGAAAAGAGCTGGCCAATAGTAGAGGGTGGGGGCGTGGCCAAACTCTCCCTCTCTCGCTCTGAGCCCTCAGCTGATCCATTTCCTTGTTTTTGCACAGGGGGAGAGATTTTAACAGGGTAGGGGAGCTCACATTAACGTTCAAAAACCTCAGAAAGTGAAAATTTAATTCCATGGGACCTTTAAAGGCACTGTATCTGATTTTTACCATCTTAAAAATGTGAAAAACAGAGCTAAAAATAAACAATTCTTTTGCTATGGATCATACCTGGATGACTGTGGGATTACACAGACAAAGACAGAACAAGATCATTTTAAACAGTTTGCAGTGGTCTAAAGTTATTCCTCACTTACCTTGTTCATTTTCAGTTTCATTGAATATCCTAATTATTCAAAGGCCTTTTACAACTCTCGGAGACCAGAGCGGAGTTTTGCCCTCACGGTAAAGCTAACAACTACCATGCTAACATACATTTCCTGATTATCATACAATAAAGTGCTTTCCCTTAGATACAGCACACAGAGGACACATTTTCACCTCAAGACCTACTTATACAATATTTCACCATTTTCTGATTTATATTATAATGTTTCCTCATCAAAAACAAACCTGTTTTTTTTGTTTCATTCATACATATTTAACATACAAATCCTGCATATTTAGGCTGAGTTGTTTTCTCAAACAGAAAACGCACTGTTCCACCTTATGCTGCCATGTGCATTTTGTGCTTTGTAGATGTATAGAAGCTAATACTGAAGGATTACTGAAACATGTATAAATGAATGAAATAAAACACAACTCCGGGTATATGCTATTAGATGCCTTTTACAGACCAAGAGTTTGTTTTCATATCTGACAGTTTCGACTGCTCACTAGTAGTCTTCCTCAGAGTGGTAACGTGATATTGCTGTGACGTGTCCGGTCAGCTGATTTACATAGGTTTTGGCGCCATCTACCTACAGGTGGAGGTAGGATGACAGCTCCATCTGTAGTCCGACTTCCTCAAGACGGTATCTCAGGTGTGTGAGGGTAAAACAGCTCCTTCGTCACAGTTTATAGTCTTGTGGGGCATGTTTTTTTGGGGGGCTTTTTTATACTCGCTCATAAGAATCCATCTTGTGTGATATAGGACCTATACTGTACGTTTTCAAATGATAAGCAGAAGTTTCCTGCCCAGAAGTTATTTGGCGACCAACCTGTCAGTCTTTAGACCGTCTGCTGGAATCGCTGTAAGGAATCTCAGAGAATCACCTTAGTTTGGCTTCGCTCATTTCACCTTCTCTTCTTCTTTCAGCAACCTCAAAAATGGACTTTCTTTTGCGGCTAACTGGTAGTGGATTCTTGTCTGCCATCGCAACAAACTTTGTGTTAACCGCGAGGAAGCTACAGTTGGAAAAAGTCGCTGCGTTGGTTGAGTAAACAGCGTCTTGCCTCTGTGAAATGTGTGAGGCGTACGTAAACCACGTAATTCCAACGTGCCGGCAAGTCAGTTGTGCTAGGGAGTTTGATTGACAACCTAACAGCCAATAAATAACAAGGTAGCCTCCACAGTTAGAGGTAACCTCCACATTTGATGCATTTTCATTCTTTTTTTTGTCATCTTAATTACAAGGCTGCTGCATCTCTATAATGCTATCATTGACAATTTGAAACAAAAAAAAAAACAAAAAATCCTCCTGTTCACGTGCTATGCTACATTTGTGCTATTATTGTGGTTGTACAGTAAATCTCCATTGGCCTCTTGGTTTTTGAAAGAGTTATGCCTGATTACACTCCTGAGAGGTGAGCCACTGCCCCGTGAGACTGGACAAGCACCTTTTAAGGGCCCAAATTCCCAAAAGAAAGGCTCTCAACTGTCCCCCTTTTGTCCCGTGTGGCAAAATTGCTCATGTTTCTTAGATTCAGTTACTAAGAGAGAGGAGAGTTGTGTATGTCTACTGTATCTCTTGTCAGTTAGTGTGCTGTCCAGTGTAAAACGTGAAACTTAAAGTCTGTTATGGTGAAAAACACATGTTAATTGCTTACAGAAATCTGGGTGTGCTTCAGTTGTCACCTGAAAATGTAAACGGCCGCATTAATCATTATGGTTTTACTAGTTGTAGAAGTGGAGGAATTTGGATCAGGTTTGTATCATGTTGCGGAGGCCACCATTTTCTGCTTACATGTTATTTGGACATGGGAAGAGACTTTATTCTGTTGGCTTTATCTCAGGGGTAAATGAATACTGTAAATAAATAAGGTTATAAGCAACACTATTTAAGCAATTTACTTTACTAGTTTGTGTGTAATTAATATAATGCATGTTACTAATTTCAATGGAGAAAAGCAGATGACCAGGCGAAATTACAGGTTTGATCTATGGAGAGAGGAGGAGGAATTAAGAATGCATGTTTTCTTAAACAATAAAAAAACACCTGTAAGTCAATAAATACACAACAGATAAGTTTGATGCCATACTGTCGAACATTGCGGGCAAAGGATCGTCTTCATGGAGACAAGCTGGTGGTGGAAGCCATATTTATTTATTTATTTATTTATTTATTTATTTTACTTAAACATAGCGCTGGGTGATATAGCCAAAACATTTTATCTAAACTTTTTTTGCACACACTGGACGAGTACAATTTAAATCGATTTTCATGGAAGTCCGAGCAGAAACAGCTTGCGTTTCAAAAAGGGAAACCTCTTTACATTTTCATTCTTATCCTGTTCTTACCATATCCTATTTTAAGAAATTGAAACTGACTTCAATTACATTTGTATGGATATATATCTCAATGACCCTGCTTTGCAAGTAAGAAAGCCAGGAGTAAACTTGTTTGACAATAATACTTGATTTCACAAATTTGCTGTTTTTCATAAATCTTGTTTGTTAGAAACAATTAAAATTAATCAAATTCATTACATTAACTGCCCAGCCCAAACAATATAAAATTGTCAGAATTCAAGATCAGTAAATGCAAGGAATACAATTAGGATTGACATTTTGTCTTGTAGCTCTGCCCTTTGTTAAAGTCTACTACAATGTTAAGTTATCATAAAAAAAAAAATCCTTGAGATCACACTCTATCACACTGATCTCTTTAGCTTCCTGCCACACTGAGTTGACTTGTTCTGTGTTTTCCTACCTGCTCCCCTCCTGCTGCTGTCCATATGAAGCGTTTCTGTGTGGGCTGCTCAGTGGGGCGTCTCCATGTCGTTTACCCAGCGCATGCACTCCTCTGACGCACCATCTGTCTCTTCACTTCTGTATTTATGTCTCATTTTTTTGATCATTTTACCAAATACAGAACAGCTTTGACATGAACAGGAGTCTGTGGTTTAGCACAAAGTTTAGTTTTCACTGACAGTATTTTTTATTATGAATTTATCCAATATGTCATCACAGTTTTGTTTGAGAGAGACCATCTGTTAGTGTCCACACAAGCCAAACTTATGCAAGTTGTCTAAGCCAGTTTTATTTTAGTCCACAGTTTTGATTTAAGATCACTAACATGTTTTAGACAAAGACAAATTTAACTTTAGAAAAAATATACACATTCTTCTGCTTCCAAATATGTATTGAGGCTGGTCAAAAATGTGACTGAGCACCCGGAAAGAGGCCGCAACTCAGGATTAGTGAAACCCAAATAATCAAGTTTTTAGTAATTTTTTTTTTCAAAATTTGTGATTTTCGTTTTTTTTGCAGAATGTGCTAGTTGAGATCATGAAGAAGACACTTCATGTTTCAGACAACAGCATTGGCTGCTTAAAAAGCATACATTTTGTCTGTGAAATTGGCTTGTTTTTCGGAAAGAATCGAGGCGTGTCTAAATTACCATCCTACAGCTGGACCAATCACGTGACATTAGCGCTCTTTTGTTTTCTTTTTACGCAGTTTTTGTCAGCGCGTCGATTTCATAATGTGCTGCTTTCAAATGGCCACAATTTCTTCAAATGTTCTCAGATTTCCATGTGTAAGGCATCATTGGAAAGCTTAGAATCTATACATTCAGAATCCGTGAATAACTCAAAATGCCCCTGGGACGACTTGTGACTGGTTTTGCCGTGGTCGGTGACAAATGGGTACCCAGATATCTATTATCAAAACTATAGTGAAATTCTAATTATTATGCGATAATATTTGATCATAGGCATAATTATCTAATAGGGGTGTGAATCTTTCACTCACAAAACGGTTCGATTCGAATCTCGATTCACAGGCTACGATTCGATTCAGGGACGATTCATAAAATTTGTAAACGATCCGGTACGATTCGATTCGATTCGATCCGATCCGGTTCGGTTAATTTTCGATTCAATACAAATTGACAACTTTACTCCCAAGTGCTTTAAAGTTATTGAGAAGAAAAAGAGAGAAACAGAAATGAAATTTCAAAATAGTATCCTTTTGTTTATTTAGTGTCCAACAGACAATACACCAGGCCTACTGAAAAACTGGCAATCCGGTTTGCAAAACTCTGCTCATACTTAAAATACAGCACATTCCTTCCCTCAAGCAACACAAAACAACAAGGTTAGATATCAAAAATAAAAAAGACCTTATAAAACAAGCAAGTTGCCTATTAAAGTCAAAAATCAGAATGAATCAGAATTAGTTAGTAATTAGTGCTTCAGTCACTCATGAGTTTCAGTAACTGTAAAAAAAAACAAAAAACATATCGCTGACAAGAAGATAGATATTACTAGGCAGTTATAGAAAACACTAGCATGTAAAATCCACTGAATAACTAATACTTTCTCTCCATCTTATAACATTTCCTTAGTCTCCTTGGAGACAAAAATCATCTGTGTGTGTGTGAAGTACATTTCTATACACACAAATCATAAGTAGCCTATCTAAATACAGAAATGCACCAATTCTGATTATACATTGTATTTTCCACACAAAAGTAAATTAGACAAGTCAATTTTAGCCCAAATCAAATATACATTGCCAATACATGAATGTTGTCTAAATAAATCACCCAATCCACTAGCCGTGACAATAAAAACGCTAGTATCATTCAGTTGTTATGGTCTATAGCTGCCATGGAAACTATCAAGCTGACAGTGAAACATCAGACTGATATCAACGCGACACAACACTGGCACAAAAGTTAACCACGCATAGCGGTAGCGCACCAAATTAATTTAACCATAGCTCAATAAAAGGAAACTTAGCTTAGCTTACCGATAGAGTAGATCTCCTGACGAGACGATGCGGCGGGAAACCCGCCCTCCGCACAATGCGAATTGGGACACGGCTATACAGTGCAAACATTTTGTGCTCGCTTCCGCATACAGCCCGCGCCGCTAGCATCATTGGCAGTTAACCAGCCAATAAGCTTCAATCCCAGGTAAGTGAACCACCCACCGTTCGCGAAAGAACGCAGACACACACAGCACGGCTTCTGCCCCGCGAGAGAGACCGCTCAGGAGCTAGCAAACCGATTCTTGGCTGTAAATCCGGTGCATCGGACCTTTCGTAGTGAATTTGGACCAATCCGGGCTCCGCTGATCGGTACACTCAGATCGCAGAGGTCACAGACCGATAACCGATCCAAATCGGTTAATCTTTACACCCCTATTATCTAACTTAAAAGGTGAACTATAACTTTTTGGTGGAGGGTTTGCCACCTCCTTACAGATTCTTTCGTTATTATTTGTTGAAAATTACATTATACAGTGGGTATGGAAAGTATTCAGACCCCTTACATTTTTTTATATTGCAGCCATTTGCTAAAATAATTTAAGTACATTTTTTTTCTGATTAATGTACACACAGCACCCCATATTGACAGAAACTGAAATATCACATGGTCATAAGTATTCAGACCCTTTGCTCAGTATTTAGTAGAAGTACCCCTTTGAGCTAATACAGCCATGAATCATTTTGGGAATGATGCAACAAGTTTTCTCACCTGGATTTGGGGATCCTCTGCCATTTCTCCTTGCAGATCCTCTCCAGTTCTGTCAGGTTGGATGGTGAACATTGGTGGACAGCCATTTTCAGGTCTCTCCAGAGATGCTCAATTTGGTTTTGGGTTTAAGTCAGGGCTCTGGCTGGGCCATTCAGGAACAGTCACGGAGTTGTTGCGAAGCCACTCCTTCGTTATTTTAGCTGTCTGCTTAGGGTCATTGTCTTGTTGGAAGGTGAACCTTCGGCCCATCTGAGGTTCTGAGCACTCTGGAGAAGGTTTTCGTCCAGGATATCCCTGTACTTGGCCGCATTCATCTTTACTTCGATTGCACCCAGTCATCCTGTCCCTGCAGCTGAAAACCCCCCCCACAGCATGATGCTGCCTTCACCATGCTTCACTGTTGGGACTATTGGGCAGGTGATGAGCAGTGCCTGGTTTTCTCCACACATACCGCTTAGAATTGAGGCCAAAAAGTTCTATCTTGGTCTCCTCAGACCACAAAATCTTATTTCTCACCATCTTGGAGTCCTTCAGGTGTTTTTTAGCAAACTCTATGCAGGCTTTCATGTGTCTTGCACTGAGAAGAGGCTTCCATCGAGACACTCTGCCATAAAGCCCCAACTGGTGGAGGGCTGGAGTGATGGATGACTTTCTGCAACTTTCTCCTGTCTCCTGACCGTATCTCTGGAGCTCAGCCACAGTGATCGTTGGGTTCTGCTTTACCTCTTTCACCAAGGCTCTTCTCCCCGATTGCTCGGTTTGGCCGGACGGCCAGCTCTAGGAAGCGTTCTGGTTGTCCCAAACATCTTCCATTTAAGGATTATGGAGGCCACTGTGCTCTTAGGAACTTTTAAGTGCCGCAGAATTTTTTTTGTAACTTTGGCCAGATCTGTGCCTTGCGACAATTGTGTCTCTGAGCTCTTCAGGCAGTTCCTTTGACCTCATGACTCTGATTTGCTCTGACCTGCAGTGTGAGCTCTAAGCTCTTATATAGACCGGTGTGTGGCTTTCCTAATAAAGTCCAATTAGTATAATCAAACACGGCTTGACTCCAGTGACTCCAGAACATCTCAAGGAGGATCAGAATAAATGGACAGCACCCGAGTTAAATGAGTTTCACAGCAAAGGGTCTCAATAGGGTCTCAATACTAATAGACCATGTGATATTTTTTAATAAATCTGCCAAAATGTCAACAATTCTGTGTTTTTCTGTTAATATGGGGTGCTGTGTGTACATTAATGAGGAAAATGATTGATGATTTTAGCAAATGGCTGCAATATAACAGAGTGAAAAAATTTAAGAGGTCTGAATACTTTCTGTACCCACTGTAGATTATGTATACTAATATAATAATGTATACTCATTCTTATTTTTCTTTTAGACATTGATGGTGGATCCTTACATGTGCATACTGAGGTTAAGGTTGGCTTATTGTAATAAATGCACAATGTAACTTTTCTGATAAGGGGTGTGGCTTGTTGCCATGGAGATGATACCTCGATCTTTGCCTGGAATGTATAGCAAAGAAATCTTGCATTTGTTCCGTTACACCTGTTTTTATTGCAAAAACAACAAAACAAACTAACAAAAAATATACACAATTTTAATTTTATATATCAACCAGACTTGCCCAATTATACAACGGCAGAATGCACTGGCTGGAGCACGAATCAAACCAACCTTCAAGTTTGTGTGTGAAGATATCTTTTTGTCAATATTTTTCTTTTAACTGGAACAAAAAGCCAACCAAAAGACCAAGTACATCTCATCCCATTATCAAGTGTAGTTGATTTAGTACATGGGGCACAATTTTATTCACCTTGCTTTCCTTTTTGCTTTGTACAATGATTGTTCTGAACTCGTAATTACTTTGACTACTGTATTTTTTTCCATTTTAAAATCCACATTACCATAATTTTCTGCTATTTTCTGTTTATAGCCATGATTACCCCCCTCTCCTTCCTTGTCGGGTTTTTGGGTCTGTCTTAACCCGGTTCAGGTGCAGGTAATAGCAGTGGGTAATTGCTCAAATTGTCACTTGGCCTTTAGGTGAGAGCGATGAGAGGACACAGCACTCCTCAGCTCTAATTCACTGCCTTTTCTTCCTACTGCTTTGGTTCTTTATTCAGAAATGATTTTAGGCGTTATTATTTCCTGTTTCAAAAATTAGGAAAAAGGCAGGAGCAGATCTGAAGCTATTAGGGATAGATGTGGTTAGAAGTTCATATTATTAAAACAATGCGTAGTTACTGATTGATACTAAAACCTAGTAATGAAACTATATATTCATTTGAATTTTAAAAGGCCCATATTACACTATTTTCTGATCTATGTTATAGTGTTGTTTCCTCATCACAGACATACCTGGAATTTGTGATGTCATGAGGTAATACAGGAAGTGCTCCACTGTGTTTATAAACTCCCTACACCTTCAGAATTGCCCATCTTTACTGAACTAAAAGTAAAAGGTAGCTGTTAAATTGAAAACTACTTCTTCAAGACATCACAAGCTTTGGAGATGTAAACAGACTGAGTGGCGAAACGTTTTCAACCAAACATACTTTGTCCAGTTGACAAATTGAACTTCTCCTTTTATCATAAACAGACTAATAAAGGGTTACTCAATCATGAGTAAATTAAACAAAACACAACTCTGGGCATCTTTTTGAGGAAAACATTATAATATGGCGTAAAGAGTCAATTTTGCATTACAGTAATCCCTCGTTTATCGCGGGGGTTAGTTTCCAGAAATGGCCCGCAATAAGAGAAATCCGCGAAGTAGGACAACTTTATATTTTACAATTATTCTACATGTTTTAAGGCTGTAAATGCCTCACCACACACATTATACGCTTTTCTAAGACTGGAATTAATCTTTTCTCACATTTCTCTCTCGTTTAAACACTCAAACTTTCATAGATTTTCAACAAAATGTATTAATAGTGAAGCGTGGGGGGAGACACGGCTCCGGAAGCCCCGCCGGACGCACGAGGAGCACGGAGAAATGAGTTACTGGATCCGCAGGAAGCACCGCGCTCATCCAACGGCACCGCCACGTCCCGGGACGCCACACGCACCAACCCCTTGGAGAAGTGCGCGACACGTGCACCCCTCATCGTGGACAAATCCGTGACAGAGCAGCACGACCGGCGCGAAGCCGCTCGTACACAGGGGCTGCGAGCACGAGATCGAACCGCGGCACCCGGACCGCGTCCTCTCAGCCCGAGCCACAAACCAGCCGCACAAAACCAGCAAAGAGCGTCACGTGGTGGTTTAATCCTGGTTTAGACCTGGTCTAGTTCCGATTTAGTCCAAGTCTAGACCTGGTCCAGTCCTGGTTTAGTCCAGGTCCAGTCCAGGTTTAGACCAGGTTTAGACCAGGTCTAAACCTGGTCTAGACCTGGTTTAGTTCTGGTCTAGACCTGGTTTAGTCCACGTTTAGTCCTGGTCTAGTCCTGGTCTAGTCCCGGTCTAGTCCCGGTCTGGTCCTGGCCCCCCCCGTGTCCCCCATCTATCAATCGGCAAAGGTCTACAGTCTCTTAGCCAATCAGGACGCAGAACACAATGTTACACTATAAAAAAATGTTACACTATAAAAAAAATTGAAAAAAAAAAATTGAAAAAAAAATCTGTGAAACGGCGAGGCCGCGAACAGTGAACCGCGATACAGCGAGGGACCACTGTATATAGAACTTTTAAGTGTCACTACTAAGAATAACATAACATATACTGAAAAATGAAAATGAATTCTCAAATTTGTATTCTCCCAATATTGACAAATAGAAATCTACCAATATGTGCTCAAATGTGCATGCAAATTGAGGTTCACAAATATGAATGGACTGTGAAATGAAATATCACCTTGTTTGGAAGACTAGTGCAACGGACCATTTTCTTATTATGGATGATACACTTACAATTGTGAAATGATCTCTTTTTAGGTGTTTTGCTGATACAGATTCCAGAAAGATTGTTTGGACGTGTACTAGAGTTGGGCGGTATCCAAATTTTGATACCGTTAAACCGTCTCCACATTTTCCCGGGGTATACGGTATTACCGTTGCTAAGGCTAAAAAAAAAAAAACACTTGGTAGCACTACAGTGGAGTGGCCTCGCCAAATGGCAGCTTGCACCTTTACCGTTCAGAAACAGAATAGCAAGCATTACATAGGCCTAATGATACTGAAAACATAACAAAACATGTACAAAATTAGTAACTTTTATTAACAAATGTTTAAAGTGCAAATACACCAGCCAACCGATGGAACGAAATGACATTGTCTGTGGGCTAAAGCTAACAAACCAACAGGAATCAAATAAAATACTTGATCTTATCAAATAAGAAAATCTGAACAATAAATAAGACATAACCGAAAATGTGCATATATAACCCTGTCCTGAGAACGCAGCGGAAAATACTGCTCGTTTGTATATTTTTAAAATCTATTACCATGAATCAAATAAATTAAACGTACAACTATACAACATCCCGGACCGTTTTCGTCCGTCAGAAAAAGCTACTCCTTATTGAAAATAAAAATATTAAGCTATTGAATGCAAAACCAGCATGTTCACTTTTTCCGGCTTGAGTAAGGCACGTTGTGGATTGACAACTTTGCCCGCGGTGCTGAAGACCCGTTCCGATGGAGAGCTTGTGGCACAAACGCACAGGTATTTTATCAGAGGAAAGCGCCTGACTCCATTGGATTTCCACCAAAGAAGGGAGTCTTCATCTGCCAGAATAACAGCCTCATGTGGAAGTTGCGTTTGTAATAAGAAACCCGAAAACTTCTCACATTTCAGACTCAAAAACGGAGAGCTGTTTTAACACGCGAGAATAACACGCGCTGTGCTAGAACACAAAAGCCACGTGTCAAACGTCACGCCTTTTTTAAAGGGACAGTGTGTAGGATTCGTGGCGCATAGGTGGTTACTAGCTATTCCACTTCCTCTTTTGGCTATGGCAGACCTCGAGGGTCACCCGGACGCGACGTAGCGCCGAGATCTCGCGTGCCCGCGCACGAACCGCGCACCGCTGTATACATAAAGCGCGGTCCCCCGTTCACTTTTTTTTTTTTCTTTTCGCATGAAAACACACAATCCCGATCATGATTCATGACAATCTACACATCAAATGAAACCTTACAGTCTCCTCTTTTTGACTATGCAATTCATTTCCCTGCAAAACAATCACTCCCCGAGCACATGGGGCTTTTATACAGAAAAGCACAAAACTTAGCTTACTTAGCTTACCTTTGAAGGCTTTGCACAGGTCAAACTCTGTATTTCATCATAAACTTGGTCTCAATCTGTCCATAAGGATCCAGCGAATAAAATCCAGTAAAACAATTTAGTCCAAAATACGTGTTGTATCCATTACGATGTGTGATCCGGCAGCATGCTTCTTTACACAGGCTCCCCCTTCCCCCTCCCCTTCCCCTTCTCTCCTTCTGTCCTTCACTCCCAAACGCAGCGCGGCTAAGCAGCTGTTAGCAGGAGCCGAGGCGAAGGATGAGCCCAAATGTCCTTCTGTGGCTCTCGTATTCAAAATGGCTGCCTCTATATGGGGAAGATCCCCCTTTTATGTGACTATATCTAAGTCCAAAAGAATACTTTGATTTCATGATGGAAGTGAAAAGGCTAGGAAAACAATGTATTTTTGAATGGGTATCTTCAATTTCAGTAATTAACAGGTAAAAATCTTACACACTGTCCCTTTAAAGGGACCGCAACTATTATCAGAAGCAGTGACTTTATAACCGAACGTCATCTCTCCGATAGTAATATGAGTTTTAAACTGTAATAGTATTAAATTAACAAACACAACCACACATACATAGGTGCTGGACAAACACTCTTTATTTAGGCATTAAATTAATTATAGTTAATATTATATTAGGGCAAGATTTTTTTTAATTTTTTTTTAATGACGGTAATGAATCTGATACCGTTGCTATTTTTAGATACCGCAGTATACCGTATTACCGTATTACCGCCCAACCCTAACGTGTACAGAGGAGGGAGAGAGAATATATGGTACATATAGTTTTATAGAAAAATTGCATAATTTGCATTAAATATCATTGGAACATGATGTTAATGTATTAACAAAGTGTACCTTATAACTTTTGTGTCCTCTATGCCTTTGTGAACATGCTGCATATTTACAAGAACACTGCTGCCAGATATTTAGCCAATATTTGTTGTATCTTTTGAAGGTCAGTTTTTCCATTCATCCCTATCCTCTGCATCATATTCTATTTTATAAACTCATTTTATCACCAGGAATGTAGCGATATCCAAGTGTCACAGTATGATATCACAATATGCATTGATATTCATTGCAAAGACTCATGTGAGCTTTAAGCCATGTTTCAATTTTGTTACCACATCAAAAACGCATCTGGAGTTATGTTTTGTTTCATTCACACATTTAAATAACCACATGACGTCACAAGGTGGAACAGAGCCTAAATATGCATATTTTGTGTGTTAAACATGTGTGAATGAAACAAAATACAACTCCAGGTATGTTTTGATAAGGAAACACAATTTTAACATAAATCAGAAGTAATAATTATGTAATATGGGCCCTGTAATTGGATTGCAGAAACGCTACTTTTGTCTTTTAAAATGCCCTCAAAAGGTTTCAGTCATTAACTGAATCACTACTGTTATAATCCAGTGAACAAAGTGTCTATTTACATTATTTCTTCATGTTGTCTGCAAAGGATCATGGTTTATGTAGTTCCTTTTTGTTTTTTGTTTTTGCTCCAACAAAACAAAGCATTTAAGCAAAAGCAAAGGAGCTAGTGATTCAATGTATAGTGACAGCCAACGATATTACTGAGACTTTTGACAATACGATATTACAATATTTCAGTTATTGTTACATTTCCAAATATGACCACATCTATAAATCTCTTCTTTGGTCTTCCTCTAGTCCTCCTGTTTTCTGGTCTCCTCTGGTAATATATTCATTATCCCTTTACCTTAAAAGTTTCCCACCTATTGCATCAGTCATTTTCAAACTGATAACCATAAAATTTTATTAAGGCTTTTTATTTATGTCCAGTATTTTGCTCATCGTCTGGTAGAAACTTTTGACAAGGCATTTTTCGAATCACTTTTTAAGTAGATGAAATGGCTCCATGCTAAAAAAAAATGCAAACAAAGCACACTATATGCAGTGAAAGTCCAAGGCTAAGCTAATTTATCATAGGGACTGCTGGAGAACGGCAGAAACACTTAACTTGATTGGCTATTCAGTAATTAGTAATATCAGTAATAGTTCAGTCTTTTTATCCACTTTTGCCCATTATAAGATTAGCCTGGAAGCTTGCGGCTCATTTATTACATACATAGTTATTCAAGGTAGTATTATCCATCACTGAGTTAATATGGAAATCCAACTTTTGTATTTTTAACTTTTCAAGGAGCCACTAATGCCTACAAATATTGATTGAGCTGTCCAGGGACCGCAAGCAATTTAAATTTTCCCCCAACCTTAATTTACATACCTAATAAATCTTTGTCAGATTATTGCACTCTGAAATTAATAGCTTGTAACAATGAAATACTGGCTATCCTTTAAAACAATAGCAATTATTTACAATATACTATTTCAAACTCAAACTTTGACAATCAATTGTGTGGATTCGTCTTCCGCGAAATGTTTTTAAAACTTGGCAACCTCCGAAGCAAGTCCCGAAACAGGATTTGGTTTTGGCTCCGTGCACAAACGGTTGTATTGAAATTGATTTTTGAAAACTTCTTAGTTGTCAGATTGAGTGTCTTTTGTCGAAAAGAACAGCTGTCTTAGTCCGACTTTGTGACTTTAAGCCAAACCTACTGCCGGTAATCTCCTCACAGCTGTCTTCTGGCTCTGGACAGTACTGTGATGGACATACACTGAATGAGCTCCGTGCTTGTCTCATAAAGAATAATAGAAACTCCATTGTAATTATCAGTGACAAACTATTAAAATATAAACAAATATGGTACAGGTTAATGGTCGAATGAGCATTGCCAATAATAAGTGACTCTATGTTCAGATTGGTTTTGGTAGGATTTATTGTGACTAAAATCACAAAACGTAATAGATATTTCTTCCCTTTAAGTCGCCTGTCAATCTTATGGGATTATCCTGTCTGGTCAGCCAAGACAAGGCATTTTTCCTATTCTATACAAGAGTTCAGATTGCGGTGATGATTGACAGACGGATTAGCCAATCAGAGAAACACATTATCATTCTGTATCAAAACAGACAAGTGGCTGCTAGTCTTGAGACTGTCAGTCTTATGAAATTTTTCTGCTGTGGTAGCCTCACCAGCCAAGAGTACACACTTTTCATATTCTGTAAAATGTGTAGTCTGGGCCACAGTTTTATACACTAGTGTTCAGATTGGCACGATGATTGACAGACGGATTTGCCAATCAGAGAAACACATGGTCCCTCTGTATCAAAACACACAAGTGGTTGCTGGCATCTGAGTCTTGAGATTGTCAATCTTATGGGATTTTCCTGGTAGTTTGGCCAGCTAAGACTACACACTTTTTGTATTTTATACAAAGATGTTTAGTCTGGTTTTGTCTCTCAGTTCATATGGGTGTGACTGACAGGTGGATTGGCCAATTAGATAAACACATGATGCTTCAGAAAAGAAAGCAGGGGACTGAAAAACATCAGACTTCTTCTTTGGCCTGAGATGTGAAGGAAGTAGAGGTGAACAAATTAAATTAGAGAATCTGCAGGCAACTTTCTTGGTGAAAAATGTTTTAATTCACAAATGCATATTAAAGGCTCTTAATGTGTTCATATTTAAATGTTCTGCAAGAATGAGAGGACAGGAGTTGAGTAATGCCTCTGTTAACAAAAAGAAGATAATTAAAGAAACTAAAGCTAGTCTGAAAATATTCATGCAATTTAATTTGACATATAGCTAACCTATTAAGCCTTTCCTCCAAATCCCATTTTCTAGAAAGTTATAAAAGTTTGTATAACTATAGAATGTTTGTTTCTATAGGTCTCTACAATACTTATGCAAAAGTATTGGAGCACACCATTACTTATTTTTTAAATTTCACATTATTTGTGATTTGTTTTGTTTTCTGGAACTAACACTATGCTTTTGAGACTCCATACACGCACACACACACACACAAACACACACACACACACACACACACACACACACTAGGGTTGGGCATTATCCCCTTAATTAGCAGTTAACGATGTTCACAGTGAATCATCATGATGGACGATGATATCGGGGGTGGAGTGAAGCGGACTGATGGTGTGGTGTGACGTGTTCAGTGAATTGCCGGAATCATAAAAATAAATATCAATCTAGTCCACTGAAAAACAAGCGGCAGTAGCTCAGTTGGTAGAGCGCTTGCCTAGTGATCCAGGGGTTGACGGTTCGAATCCCGCTCTTGACGGGTGGACCGCGTGCGGACACTGCCCCATGGCAGAAGATAAATCAAGGCCCCTTGTGAGTGAGCCGTCCTCCTGTGGACCCACCACCCGCAGGAGGATTCATGAGGGCTGGTGCGTTGTGTTCTGGGCAGCGGAACACTGCTTGGACTGCTGCCCCTGCGACCCAGAGAATGGAAAAAAAAAAAAAAAAGCGGAAGAAGATGAATATATTAGGATGATAAATGCTTAATATTCATAACATGTTTGTGTGCCGTGCGGGATGTTTGTGCGCCATCTGGATGCCCTCCTGCAGCACAGTCCCTCACCCACTTCCTGTATCGGCTCAGCGCTGCTCTATAGTTTGGTTTGATCTGGAACTATAGCTGCTCATTCACATGAGGCTGTTTACAGCAATGTCTTTAAGTGTTTTCTTACCCTGTCTGCAGTCCGAATTCTGCGATGTCGGATTTTCTCACATCATTGTATCATCAGCTCCATTTCTAATTTCTTGACCAAATTATTCCCATTGTGCCGCTTTGGTTAGTTTAGAAAGTTTGTTGCCAGTAGGTAGGCTACCATCAGAACCATAGATAACAGCGCAGAGACGACACTGGACTCAAGACATCAGCATGCACATTCATTGACAGTTTGGGGTTGTGACAGCAGAGCGGAGGAGATGCACATCTCATATATGTGCTGCTCTCTTGGCTACAGCGGTCAGTAGAGCTTTGTACAGAGGCTCAAGAGACATATAGTGCACATGAGCACTGCTCAGTATAGACCCCTCCGCATCCTCTCTGTGTGCATATCAGTCACCTGTGTGGGGCAAATGCAGGTTATGCAGATGGAGACTCTCCATCATGATGTTGGGTCCATCCGATGGACGATGATATCGTCCATCGGAACAACCCTAACACAGACTGAATTTTTAGTCACTCAAATCACAGCATATTCACTGAAATTGACATCAGTAATCCTCATTTTCTCACTTTATACCTGTTGACATTAAACCACACTCTCATCTCCCTCTGTCACAAAACAAAACTAAAACTAATTCAAGTTTTTAATATGTTGTTTCTGTCAAATATAGCATTTTCATACCAACAAAAGGTAACATGATGCCCTAAATATGTTATTTTAGCAATTAATAACCCATCTTTAATAATAATACTAATTGTTTGACTTTTTATTCAAATGAAGACTCACTCTAAATTAATACACTAAATTAATGCTAATGACAAAAATACATCAGAGGTCTGTTGTAGTTATCAGCCCATTGTTCAGGATGCTGTATTTACATTGATTTATTAACTGAGACACACTCAAAGTCTATCCAATTAATACATAAGAGATTGTTGTTCTGACAAGCAGTGGTTTATAATTAATGCTTCTAGTCATTGTGTAATTGAACTCTCCATCTGCAGCTTTGCCATGCTAAGTGATTTCCAGGCAAACATATTAGTCTGTATATTGTAGTCAACTGTTTTGAGAAAAGACTTTTCGGATTTACTAGTTTTACATCAGGACCAAGTAACTCATCTTAAAAGGCCCACTATTTTCTGATCTATGTTATAATGTTGTTTCCTCATCACAAATATTGGGTTGTGTTTTTGATTTGTTTCATTCACACACCCTGGTTATTTAGGCTGAGTTCTTTTTTCAAACAGAAAACACTCAGGACAACAGGTGTTTTTAAACTCCATACATCCTTTCACTAGAATAATTTAGATGATTTCAGCCCTGGAATTGCCAGTTCCTACTGTACTGCACAAATGGTAAAAGATCAAAATTGTTGTTTCATGACATCACAAAGTGGAACAGAGCATTTTGAGATTTGGAGATGTAGACAGACTAATAATGCAGGATTGCTCAAACATGTGTGAATGAAGCAAAACACAGCTCCAGGTATGTTTTAGATGAGGTAACAACATTCTAACATGGGTTAAAGCTCACAAAGCTCAATTTTGCTCAATATAGGACATTTAAATACAGTTTAAGTTTCAAAACATGGGTTAATTGTTAAATGAGGCTATCAAGACTTGCTGTCGACAGGTTTCAGAATGAAAAGAAATATTGGCACATAGCAATAATAGATAAAAGGAGAAGTTCAATTTGTCAACTGGACAAAGTTTGTTTGGTTGAAAACGTTTCGCTGCTCATCCGAGAGGCTTTATCATGGATTCTACCTGGACGACTGAGGGACTTTTCACGCATAGCAATAATAGCTATATATTATTCCATTTGAACGGTGAAAAGTCCTCAAAATGGCTCCTGTAAACAAAAAGCTCAAACCCATGAATAGGCTTGATTGCAGCAACATTCAAAACAGATCTATAAAAAATATATAGAATCACCTTTTTAACACAAGTTTATTAATTTATCCACAGTTCATCTTAGTGATATTTTTTTCTGACTCATCTCTGTATCAGGTTCTCCCTCTGACAGGTGGTGGGGGTCAGATGCCATTAGGAGGTGAGGGTCATAGGGCAAAGGTCAGGTTAAGAAGTCCATTAACGGTCACTATTAACATTGACCACTATTGAGCTGAGGTGTGTGTTTGGATACACACTGGTACAAATAAACAGATATAGTTACAGAGAAAATATAGTTTGAAAATGTGAAAATATTCTGTATATTTTACTTATCAATACATTTATCTCATTTTCTTATAGACAAATTATCAATAATCATTTTGTGTGGGAAAGTTGTAGGACATACTACCTTTTTGAAGACTGCATATTTTTTATCAAGTCTATTTCTTAGTAACAAAATTGAGTTTAAAATGTTAGTGTTGTAACAACACTACTAGGAATTAAGTCTTGTGGCTGGCTCCCCTCGGTTGGACTTCTGATCCCGTGCCCACATCCCCCGATGTGTCTTCTGAGTGCTTTGCAAATGTTATTGTGGTGTTAAAATATGTATTATTATGTACCTAAAGTATGTGTTATTATGTACCTTGAAATAATAAAAGAAAAAAAAAAAGTCTTGATTATGACTTATTACGGCTAAAGGCACAATCCTTAGCAAGTTTTTATTTTGTATGTTTTTACCATTGATGCCGCTCAACACCAATGACGTGCCCATGCATTGAGTTATCTGCCATTTACAATTTGATGATGTTACGTGAGGGCAATAGGTAAAAACAATGGCGTTATAAGTGACAATAGAGCGATCTGTTAAACTGATGGATGGATAATGAATAAAAATCAATTAACATCTGAGGTGTGACGCTGGTGTCAGGTTCATAATAAATAACAGTCAGAGCGTGAGTCAACAATGGAGACAGGACAGAAAAAAACACTGAAGTGAGGAAGATGTGTGTCCAGGGAGCAGTAATCATTACATTAGAACATGACATAAGACTGACATGAAAGAGGGAGGGAGAGGGGGATTAGGAGGTGAGGAGAAGAGAGGGTATGATATGGAGAGAGAAAGAAAAAGAGGTGAGGGCGGAGAGAAAGAGGGATGGAAAGATCGAGAAAGAGATATTAAAAATAGAGACAAGGGAGAGAGTAAGAATGAAAGGGGAAAATGAGAGGGTGGGAGAGAGATTTGGGTTAATGTCCAAAGGTATAAGTGAGATGGATTACTCATGTCAGTCTTTTTCTGTGAATGCGGTGTGACATGAGTGACTTCAGTCATTTCAAGACACAGAAATCAAAGGGTATGTTTGAATGGGGAAAAACAAGTCTCCAAATTACATTGTTAGTTGCAGTGATACATACTACATTCAAGAGAACACACACAGACACACTTCCTGGTAATACAGGAAGTGTGCCAAAGTGTTTTTTAAACTCCGAACACCTTCACTAGAATAATTTGGATGGTTTTAACCGTTGACATGCCAATCTCTACTGAGCAAAAGGTAAAAGGTAGCCATTCACCAGAAAACTACAGCTTCATGACATCCCAAGGTGGAGCATTTTGACCTTTGGAGATGTAGACAGATTAATAAACGAGGATTACTCAAACATGTCTGAATGAAACAAAACACAACTCCAGGTATGGTTCTGATGAGGTAACATAACATGAATTAAATTATAGTGCTTTCTTTTACATTACCCTCAGTTGTCCAGGTACGTTCCATAGTAGTACTAGTGCTATACTACGTTACGTCTTGTGGTCTGTTCTGATGCAACAAAAGATTATTTTAAATCTAGGTTCATTTCTCTCCCGTGATTGTGACCTTTTTAGTATACTTGCTCAGATGAGCATCTAGTACTAATTAGTGTCTGATTTATTTTTTATATAGTTTTGACAGCCTTTTGTTTATTGTTTATTAAGAATGAGTTAAGTTACTACTTAATACCCTTCACACCCTAACCATTTATTTAAGTAGGCACTAAGCTTGAATTATTCTGTAAGCAGCACTTTTTTAGTTTGTATTTTGGACATTCAAGATATCCAACATGAAATAATAAAAGAATATTGTCCCCAACAAATATAACATAATATAAATCTACTTAGAATATTTTTTCTCAAATAAGTGGAGGTCATGTGGAGTACTTAAAATGATCCTTGGACTCACTGAGCAACAAAAATGTCCCCTCTTCATATAAACCATCATATCATTCATTTAAAATGTGTATTTTATAGTTTTTGTTCTTTCTTGCCAAATTTAATAATAACCAACATTGCTTTCTTCCTTGCAGATCGCCAGCCCTGCCGTCCCCGCTTCTGACCGCAAGCACTCATTTAACACAGGGTGAGTATTTTTCCTGCACAATTTCATATCACAAACATTAGATTATTGCATAAATGTCCCAAATGAGCCGCACCATCTTTGCGGTAGACCTCTGTAAGCCCATTCATTTTTGTGTTTGCCTCTATCCCTGTTTATTGATGTTTTTCAGTGTTTTTGTCCTAGTTTCCCTTCGTTAAATGTGTTCTCTCATCAAGGCCATTACACATATAGTTATAGTAACAACTCTCCCATCATTAGCTCACTACAAAAGGCTGCCAAAACCAGGTCAGGGTTTGCACGCAGAGTAAACAGCCTTGCTCTCGTTCTTGTGCACACAAATAAATAAATAAAATAAAAAACTGTAGACTGCACAGATACTCGCTAATGAACACTGCCTAATTAGAAAGCAGGGTGCACAGGCTAGACCCCCCACCCGTCCTATGTGGGATTTTTCTGGGTTGAGGGGCTTGTTTTGGGGGAGTGGGTGCAGAGACTGAACCACATGCAGTTTTTTATATCAGAGATGTTACCATGTTCTAACCATGTTCAAGGTTGCATTTAGCGCTAGCAGTAAACTGGCTATTTACTGTATTTCTACGGGGTACTTTGGTTCTATGCAATGTATGGGAAATATTTTTATCCACGGTTTCAGAATAGTGAGAAATTAGGGCTGTTGCTGTAGTGATGAACAATTTGAAACAAAATATTATGTCTTTTGAATGGTAAGTCCTCAATAGGTTGCATATTGCATATAAGAGGAAGCTGGAAGCTGAACACAGTCCAATGCAAAATGTAAAATGACCTATACTTCACCCATACTGTTTTGTCTTAGTTTGGTCCTGATGAAGTCCTATTCTAGTCCTGGTTTAATTTTAGTCTAGTATAGGGTTAGTTCCAGGTCAAGTCTCTATTTTAGTGGGTATCATCTTAGTGTTGCTCATAGTGTGCTTACAAGAGCATTAGTTTCATAACCTACTACAAAATATAATCTTTATGTGTGTTTTTGTTGTAACCCTTCATTATTAGTCTGTCTACAGCTCCAGTGCTCAAAATGCTCTGTTCCACCATGTGACACCATTAAGCGGTAGTTTGTTTAGAGAATGGCAATTACAGAGCTGAAACTCTCCAAATGATTCTAGTTTAAAGTTTAAAAACACAGTGTCACACTTCCTGTATTACCACATGACATCACAAGAGTCTTTTCTGTTTGAGAGAAGAACTCAGCCTAAATATGCAACACAACTCCAGGTTTGTGATGCGGAAACAATATTATAACATATATCAGAAAATTGTGTAATATTAAAAGGAAATAAAAATGTTAGCCATAAATATATCGTCCCTATACTTAAACTCATGTAGGAAAAATCATGACTAATGTAAAAAAAAAAAAAAACAACGTATTCCAAAGACACATACAGTCCATACTTCTATAAGGCAGTTTCTCTATTCTATACCATTCAATAGCCATCTCTCATCTTGCCATGAACAAAGATTGACCTCACTGCTTTCCCCACTGAACCACTGTAATATTGTCCTCATAACTGTGTGCTGCTATTCCGGTACATTTCAGTAAAACATCTCAGCTCATAAACCTCCAGGCGCTCTCCTGATTAAGTGCAATAAAGACCTATTTTTCTCTTTATAATACATGCTGTTACTTTTATTGTTTTCATGATCTTCCCACAAAACAACCAAGTGTGAAAGAATCGCTGCCAAATTGATAAAAATATTCATTATTCCAAACTCGCCCACACACACCATCTCTGTGGTGAGTAATGTAAAAATGATGTAATGGTTTTCATGGTCGGCAGGGAAACGATCCTTGAAATTGCAAAAAAAAAGTCCAAAATGAGTTCAGGGAGCAGCCTATAAATATTGCAGGACTGAAGCATACCTTAATTGAAATTGCACAAGGATATATATTAAAGAAATTGTGCTGTGTACATTCATGCTTTTTGGTTTTCTCTCCCATCAAATCTATTTACTCAAACTGTTAAAAGTAAACCAATGGCTATAAATAAAGTAATGGCCTATCGATGATTTTAAACACAGCATGCATACTGCAGGAGTCATTACCTTTGGAGAAAATGTACTTTTATGAAATAAAACCCAGTTAAGGTGAATTGCTTTCTAGAAATAGCACTGCGGCTCCTATATACTGTGTTACTTTGAGAAATATGAGATAAGATTTTAAGTATTTTAGTAAAATATGACTCTTCCCAGTACAGATATAATGTACAAGCAACTCTTGAGGTCTACTGCTTGGCATCTGCATCTAATTATAAAGTCTCTTCTTGTCAGAGAACTTCACCAGTGAAAGGTGTGAAAAGCTGTAATAAACTCATCATGGTGAATAATTAGGATGCTTGGAATGCAGAAGGTGGGTTTTTTAAGACAGTAGAAATCAGCGTCTTTAAAGCAAAATACACACATTCGGATTGGTAAATTCTCTGAATCACCGTATGCAATGCCAATAGTAGGAATTAAACCATCCGTTTTTTTGGTGGGTCACAAACCTGTGGAGCTTTTTGCACTGGAAAATCACGAAAACAGTACAACTAGCTTTAGCTGTTGTTTAAAGATAACATTAAGCTTATAACACTTAATTAGGGTGCCTTTCCTGTTTAGATAATTTTACAAACAATTCCTTATATCCCATTTTTATTTCAATTTATATATATATATATTTTTCAACACAGATGATACGATCACCGAGTTTTGTTATGGTGCAACTTTTTTGGTGGCAGCAACACCATCTGCCTGTCTCCTGCTTCTGTCCTATCCCATTGCTTTGCCTAGAATATATTCCACAGTATGGCATTTCACTTTTCTGTCTCCATGGAGACAAACAAGTGACTACACCAGGTCAACTTACAGGTCAGATCCTTTGATATAACACTGCTCCCAGTTAGAATGCATGTGTTCAAGGTGTTTTTGAGCAATAAAAAACACCGGTAATGAAATACATGCTAGATGAATACGTTTAATGCCATACTATGGAACCTTCCAGAAACAATAACATCTTCATGGAGACAAGCTGGTTATGGTAATCATATGACTTATGCAAGGTTTTGTAAAGTACATTTTATTAACAAAATCTTATTTTGTCAGTGATTGTTGTTCCAGTATAGGGACTAAATACATATCACGATCTTCCATTCAGTCATGTATCCATTTACGTCTTTATTAACCTTAAGTAGTGGTGCCCATTTGTACCTGTTTACAATCCCTATTTATTCCACAGCCACCTCCTCTTTTCTGAAGCCCGACCCAACCACAAACCTCTCAGATAAATAAAGACGCATGAGAGCTCAGTGTTAATGGACTCCAATTTTTTTTTTTTTTTTTTTTTTTTTTTTTTTGTGTCTTTCAAACCGTGAAGCAGTGAAGTGGCAGGTGTACGAATAACACCTGCACACTTCATCTTTTCTCAAACCCTTTTTCCCTTCCCTCACAATCCAGGTTTTGTGTTGCATTGATGTAGCCTGTCAAACATTTCAAAAACTGGGAAAAAAATAAAAAAAAAATAAAAAAAACAGAAATAAAAACTGGTTTCACACATGGATTTCGAGTGAGGTTTTTATACCGATCCACCAGGAGCTTTGAGAGATCAGAGAGACAATCCATAGTTATTCAATTCATTAGTGTAATTAATTTAAAACCTCCTTTATAATTTCTCCAAGTTTCTTTCAAATCTATTAAAAGTGCTTATAATGCGTTTTTGTTCGACTATTGTTGTTTAGCTGCCAATAGAATATACATCAGCAGAGAGGGAAGCCATTACCTGCTCACCAAGTCTGTTTGAAAAGCAACTAATGTTTGGCAAAAGAAAAGTATGAATAATTATTTTCATATTTGTCTCATCACTGGTGTTGTTTCACGCTGCTAGTATAACAAGGTATGGCAGATGTTGTGCGAATAAACCATCTGGTACACTGCTGCGTAGGCTTTGTAGTAGAAACTTTTACACCGATTTGAAAGAAAATAAATGGTAAATAAATAGAAAAAAAAGTACATGTTTTTTTTTTTTTTTGAGTATTTGCAGTTATACACGATTATTTCCACTATTAAAGGAGAATTAACATTTTTTACAATCTGAGCCTTATTTCGGTAATAAAACAAGTTGTTTTACTCACCCATAGCACTTTGGTGTCATATGGAGCACTTCCAGAGATGTTTTAGATTAGCGATATCCGTAACGCGAGTTCTTGGGGCATATAATATATGCCCCGAGCGGTCTCCAAATAACACAAACTTTAGCACTTTTCAAATCATAGAAGCTCAATGTCTTAGTCTACACTTTCGTTTGAGTCAAAAGTGGCCTGTAATCCGAGATTTATCCATAATTTACAGCTATTTTTTGCGTTTCATGTTTGGGTCCCGGGAGCTGAGAGTGAAATAAACTGTGACTCCGCACATGCGCACTGGCCTCCTCATCTACTCGAAACTATGGATAAATCTGGATTACAGGCCACTTTTGACTCAAGCGAAAGCGTAGACTAAGACATTGAGCTTCTATGATTTGAAAAGTGCTAAAGTTTGTGTTATTTGGAGACCGCAAACATTTGCCCCGAGAACTCACATTACGGAGATCGCAAATCTAAAACATCTCCGGAAATGCTCCATATGACACCAAAGTGCTATGGGTGAGTAAAACAACTTCTTTTATTACCGAAATAAGGCTCAGATTGTAAAAAACGTTAATTCTCCTTTAACAGTTTTATGTTCAGAAAATTTGCAGTGAACATTGGCATGCTTGCGGCTCCATCAGCTGTGCCTCCAATTCATTTTCTATTGAAAAACTGTTGCTCCTCTCTCCGCTGCTGTCAGGCTGTTAGGAAAATGTTTGTGTTAACCATAGACTGTATGAAAAAGTGGACTAAGTGAGTGTGACATCACCCATAGCGTTCAGCACTACTCAAATGAAGCTTGTGGTGCTAGCTTCTTGTCCCTATACTGGAACAAGAATAATTGAAAAGATAAGATTTTGTAGATGAAATCTTTACAAAACCTTGCGTAAGCCATATGTAATTAAAGGTGCACTATGTAACCTTTCCATAACCAACTTGTCTCCATGGAGCTGTTTTTGTTTCTGCAAGGTTCAGCATGTACACTGCCTGACAAAAGTATTAGGACGATTGTGTATTTCTGAACTTTCATAATGATAACAAGACATATTGGTAATTGACAACAAATCAATTTATTGATATATTAAAGCAAATTTCATCATGTGTAAAGGCATATTATTGCAAAAATGTAACAATATCAAGTTAAATAGCTTTTTCATCAAAATAACCACCTTTGGCCTTAATCACAGCTTTACAAATTCGAGGCATTCTGTCCAACAATTTTTCAAGATATCCATCCTCTATAGTTTTCCACTCATCCTGAAGACATTTCCACAGGTGTTTAACGTTAGTTGGATTCCTGGAGCGCACTTTAATATCCAAATAATCCCACACTTTTTCGATGAGTGACAGGTCAGGAGACTGGGGTGCCCATGTCATAACCTGCAGTTGATGACGCTGTTCACACGTCTCTTACACAGTTTGGATGAGTGTTGATCTTGTTGGAACCAGAAGTTTCTTTTGTCAGGCAGTGTATTTCATTACAGGAGCCAGCTCTATATTATGAATAGGATTTTTTTTTGACAGACAAAATAGAGATTTAAAAAAAATAGACTCAAGTAGAGTGGGCTAATAGGAACATTTTAAGACCAAAATGACAAGACTCGGTTACAGAGAGGGGCCACAATATTCCAGTGTAAGTCTCTGGAAAAAAAAATTAACCTAGTGTTGTACATGAAGTTTACAGTAGATCTCTAAGGTAACGCATGTGATTCCTGTATTATCTTAACAATGCATATTTGAGGATGTGTTTATTTCCCTGACGGCAAAGCATAACTAACCACCATTTGATATTTTTCCAAAAATTGTTCAGACCGCCTGTACATGTTCCTTCTTTACAATACTCATTCTAAAACTTGGTAAAGGGGACAGCTTGCTCCAAAGTCAGACATGATGGTGTTTGCCAAATGCCCCCTGAGAGTCACTGCAGAGGACAACAATTACTTTTTCAATCAGTAACACAGCCCTGTTTATGGACCATTCAGTGTGGGGGACCAGTCTGAGTGTGTGAACGGAGCCCATAGAGAGAGACCAACTGTCTATTCAAACTTAACAAAAGTCCAGACACACAACTCTCTCTCCTTCCTTTTCTCTTTCTCTGTCTGTCTCTTTCCCTGTTGCCATATTTCATTCTCTCTCTCCACCCCTCCCTTTCCTCTTTACTCCTTTCATTCCCCTTTCCACTTTCTCCCTCTCCCCCTTTACCTGTTGCTTTTCGCTTCCTCCCCATTCTCTTCCCCACTCCCCCTCCTTTCTTCTCTCTTTCGCCCTCTCGTTCCTTTTCTTTCTCACCCGCGCTTTCTGTCTCTCCCTCTCTCTGTCTCTTCTGTTTTTTGCTTTTATTTTTCTCTCTCTCTAGAGCTTTCTCATGTTTTAGCTTTAGTTTTTGATGTAGAAAAGAGGGAGCCACTGTCTGTGTGAACGGTCATTAGTATGTTGCTTTCAGTCTCTTCCCTTCTCTCTCCTGCCACTCTCTCTCTTTCTCTCTCTCCCTCTCTCTTTCTTTCTGTACCCCTCCCCTCGCTTTTACGCTCGTCTCTCCCTCTTTCTCTCTCTTTCACTCTCTTTCTTCTATTATACTTCTTTCTATCTACCTCTCCCTCTTGTCTCGCCTCTCTCTTTATCTGTCACCCTCCCTCTCTCTTTTTTCTCTCCCTGCCCCATGTCTTTTTTTGGCTTATTCCAGTCATCCTCTCTCCCTCTCTCTTTCATCTATTCTCCTTCTCTCTATCCACCCCACCCTCTTGTCCCCCTTCTCTCTCTTTCTCTCTCCCTCACTCTCTTTCATCCCTCTCTCTTCTGGCCCCATGTCTCTCTTGGCTTATTCCAGTTTGTACTTTACATTTATCCTTTGTTTAAAAGCGTGCGTATGTCTGGAAGTCCTTGTTTATTTGATTAGTTTATCTGAGCACGTGCAGTACTTAATCCTCTCCTGACCTTCTCTCTGCTCCCTCATGTGAGCTGTTTGCCAAAGTTATACAACTCAGAGTTTGGTGATCTTGACTTACATAACACCTCTGTCATAAACAAACTCGCAGCAATGACAGTGCAGCTAATTATAAATCTGAGAAACAGTTGCTTAGCGTTAGGGGTGGGTGATATAGCGAACAATTAATATCATGATTTTTTAGCGCCCGATCATAATTTTGATTTGATTCTGTATAAAGTCATCTGCTTTGTCTGAAAGTTCACCGTGACTGGTTTAATTCAATGTTTAATTCGGGTGGGAAAATTCTGTCTTCTGACCAGATGACTGCATTAAATAGAGAAACTGAATTGCAGATTTATATCAGTATTTTGCACAGCCCTACTTACTCTACCTACCTACCTATATACTGGCAGTGGCTCACTAATTACTCTGGTGATCCACAAACCCAAAGGCTTGAGGTTTGATTCCTGTTCTGATCTGTTGATACTGTTTTTGGTCATCAGGCACAAGCTTGCCCATAACTGAATGTGTTTTCTGAGATCTAATTGTTATCTTCAGCTATTATCCTTCAACTCACTCTTCACTCAACATTTATATTGTGAGGTCAAGAACACTATTTTTTTTTACTTACTTTTTTTTAAATCATAAAAATGTTTGTACACGCATGGCCATTAAACATTGCTATTGAAAAAGTTAGCAATATTGCTACTAAAATGCAAAATAGTTATTCCACACTTTTCATCACATACATTATTGTGTTTACCTATTTAAGTATTTGATTGCTAATGCTTTGTGCTGTATTCCCACACAAAACTAATCATCATTCAGCCAGTTGTATTAACTCTATTTTTTGTGTTTTGTGTGTCTGTTTTTGTTTCCAGCCTGACAAGAACAGTGGAGTTCTTGGGCGAGGACAGTCCTTTGGGGATCCATGTTATCCCATACTGCTCGTCCCTCAGTGGACGGTAAGCTCCGAGCAGCCACTTGTTTTTACACAAATACAGTGTCTCAAAACAAACTCAGTAACCTCGGCTGTTTAAAACAGCTTACTGACACTAATAATTTTATTTTATGACTCTACTGTAGCTTCTTACTCATGTTAATCTTTATCTGGTTTAGTACTGATTTAGCGCTTTGCCAAACCTGATTTAATCATGGTTTAAGCATATTTGTCTTGTCTTAGGTTAGTCTTTCAAAATCTAGTATTTACTAATAAAACCTAAAATATTATTAAATGTAAGTAAATTAGATTAAATATAAAAATAATTTTTATAACCCCTTGGCAGACATTTTGACAATCTAATTAGAAACGATATGCAATATATGTATGGCATAAACACACTTCAAATAAGATTCAAGATTCTTTATTGTCATTATGCAAGCATAATGAACTTTTGATGGACTCCTGGCTACAGAAGTATAAAAATACAAATACAACAAGCATAAAGATAAAAAACTATCATAAATAGATAAAAGAAGCATCATAAATACAAATACAGTAGTGTAAAGTGTAAGTCACAACAGAATGCTACCAATAAATATATAATCATTATAAAGTAAAGCAACAGTGCATAACTTTCAGCACATCACCTTCATAATTTTTTGGAAACAGATGGTTAAAACCATACTTTTGAATATTGTCTTTGGAGAGTTATATGTCATATTGTGGAATATTATAGCCAAAATGAAACACAAACAAACGCACTTGCTTTTATTTTTTTGTCTAAAAAAGTTATGCAGTGGGCTTTAAGTTTTGTCTTTTTTGCAAGGTAGTCTTTGTACCCTAAGTAAATACCTGGTTTGTCACAGAGGTCTCAATTTATACTAATTTTACAGTTAATGTGAAACAAATATTTTCGGATTCATTACATAGTGAGCAGTGACAGATTGATGCCATCTAGTCTTTGGGCAGTCCAAAAGTGTATGGGAAATTCCTTGATCAGAGCAGGATATATTTTCATGGTTGTTCTCATTCTTTACCTGACCCTCTCATCACGTCTGTACATTCCACTGTGGGTCCCATATCCACACTGTCCTCCACCCTTTTCCTCTGCTGCTGCTACAGTCCATCTGGTTGCACTAGCCTTTCACCTTTGAACCCAGTGTCGCACTTCTCAAGATATTCTTTGGTCTGTGTCTGTCATAACCATACGGCTAAACATAGAAAAGAAATTTTATTTGACCTACATTCACATTTCAACAGTTCTTTCAACAATATTAAAGGTTTTGTATTACACAAAATGCATTCTTGTGATCTCTAAGTCTTGTGAGAATGCCATTAGCTCCTCAAAAACATACCTCGAGTTGTGTTTTGTCAGTAGACATTGGCTATTCCAGGGCTGAAATCATCGTGAAGGTGTATGGAACCCAACTCCAGGTTTTTGATGAGGAAACATTATAACATAGATCAGAAAATAATATGACAACAAAATATGACTTAAAACAACCCAGATTCATTCATTCCTCCTATTCTTGATCTTTAGTTAAATAACTTCATGATTTACATGCCATTCTTCTCCTTGCCTTCAGGCCTCTGGGTTTGTTCATCCGCGGCATTGAGGAGGACAGCCGGAGCAGAAAGGAGGGACTTTTTGTGGAGGATGAATGCATCGTCAAGATCAATACTACCGACCTCATGGACAAGTCATTCAGCCAGTGAGTGCCACCTCTGCTTTAGTCTCCATTAGGCCCCATACTAGTGAGAAATTACATCTGACATGATTTAAACCTCTCCAATGGCACAGACAGAGCTAGCATACAGTGTAATCCTTTTATTAGCCTGTCTTTCCTTGGGTTGTCCTTGATTTTTATTGTGACCGATTCAGACAATTTATAGTACATCATTTTAGCAATATTTAATTAGCTGCATTTTCCTCCCTTTAAGCTCTTATGCTATATTTGACCTTTTAAAATGTCATTCCTTTGTACATTAAATACCAACCGCTGTGTTTTAATTTTCAGTAGTATAGCATAATATATCAAAATACATGATATTTTTAAAGGTCCCATGGCATGAAATTTTCACTTTCTGAGGTTTTTGAACGTTAATGTGAGCTCCCCTACCCTGTTTAGGGTAGTTATATTTTTGTAAGGGATGAATAAAGGACTAGGTTTTATAGTTAAAAAATTCTCTACTGTGGAACAAGGCAAAGCAATAACATCTCAGACCATCACATGATACACTCTCCCAAAATGTTTCATAATGCAGCTTTAAGGCTAAATTGTTTAAGCATTAAACTCTGAACTTGACATTTCCATTGGCATTGTACTGTATATTTGCCCTTTCTTAGTACTTGAAGTTTCCTTTTTGTCTTTTTTGTACTATCACCATCACAACTAAAGAGACAGATGCTTTGAGAATACCCAATTCATGTGGATCTTGCCTTGATTTCTCAGAGGATAGTTTTGTTCATTCACATAAATCTCTCCCTAAACGCTTCTATGCAAAATTGTCCCTATCCTTTTATTAATGCTCCTAAAAAAGTATTATGGGATTTGGGATATTCACCAGTGCGCTGAAATGACAAAACCACACCTGTAGAAATGTTAGTCACTGTTAAAAATCAATGATCTGGATGCTTTTGATTACAGTGGCAACATCTTTTCGTTTTTGGCCATAATCCGTGTCCGGTTTAGAGTGTGGTAATGAGATTAGACATGCAGAGTTTGATGCTGTGCTGTAGGTAAATGGATTAACACTGCAGGAGGCTCAATCTATTGTTCATAAAGACAGGCTGCTCCTTTGTGTAGCTACATGTAACATATGGGACATAGTGTTGTGTACTTTACATATGGGACAGTCTATGCAATGGTAAATTATCTGTTGTACTCATGTTAGTTGTCTTTCATATTTTGTTTGGTACTTGAAAATATGATATAGGTTTAAAGAGCCCATATTACGCTATTTTCTGATGTATGTTGTTTCCTCATCACAAACATACCAGGAGTTTAACACATGAACACACAAACCCTGCACATTTAGGCTGAGTTCTTCTCTCAAACAGAACATACTTTGTGATACCATGCGGTAATAGAGGAAGCACCCTGCTTTTCATACACCTTCATTAGAATCATTTGAATAATTTCAGCTCTGGAATTTCCAGTCTCTTCTGAACAAAAGGTAAAAGGAGCTGTTAACTTGAAAACTACCGCTTCATGACATCACAAGGTGCAACAGCATTTGAAGCTTTGGAGATGTAGATAGAGGGTCACTCAAATGTGTGAATGAAAAAAAAAAAACACAACTCCAGATATGTTTTCGGCATGGCTTAAAGCTCACAAGAGTCATGATAAAAGAAGAAATTCAATTTGTCAACTGGACAAAGTTGATTTGGTCGAAAACGTTTCACCGCTCATCCGAGAGGCTTCGTCAGTTCTGGTTAGAGTGCTGGTAAGACACTTGCTTATATCTCGCTGCAGGGAGGAGCTAGCTAGCTAACTACTTTCCGAAACTATCTTGCCTGTTGGTTTCAGTCTTTTGTTTCTCTGGCGTCTAGATTAGCATCCCTATTCATCCCTACATGACTGTTTTTCACACCTCTGGCCCTGACCTGGCTAGCCCTATTGTATCTTTTGTTTGTTTGATCTAGGTTTAAGAATGGAATTATAGATGGGAGACAAATAATGTCTGACTCCACCATTTCTGTTTAGAGAAGGATTCTCTTTTTTTTCTCTTAACAAAACAGCCACTTCACAAGAGGATGTACCAACACAGACGGGCGTGCCAGAGTGGACCGTCATCTGCCGTACATCTTCACCTAGAAGCCACGGGCCATTCATTTGAGGACAGTGAGGTTCAGATCTTGGCCAGGGAAAAGAATTGGTTTGAGAGGGGAGTGAAAGAGGCTATTTTTGTCAAAAAAGAGAATCCTTCTCTAAACAGAAATGGTGGAGTCAGACATTATTTGTCTCCCATCTATAATTCCATTCTTAAACCTAGATCTAACAAACAAAAGATACAATAGGGCTAGCCAGGTCAGGGCCAGAGGTGTGAAACACAGTCGTGTAGGGATGAATAGGGATGCTAATCTAGACGCCAGAGAAACAAAAGACAGAAACCAACAGGCAAGATAGTTTCGGAAAGTAGTTAGCTAGTTAGCTCCTCCCTGCAGCGAGATATAAGCAAGTGTCTTACCAGCACTCTAACCAGAACTGACGAAGCCTCTCGGATGAGCGGCGAAACGTTTTCGACCAAATAAACTTTGTCCAGTTGACAAATTGAATTTCTTCTTTTATCATGGATTCTACCTGGACGACTGAGGGACTCTTCACTCCCAAGAGTCAGTTTTGCACAATATAGGACCTTTAAATGATTTCACACAAACTTGAAAGTGAGGATAGGGACACACAATAAGTATATTTCCTTGCATAAAAACTAAATGTTTTGGATGTACTGTATATGTACTTTTGCTGTGGTCAGCCTGCACAGACACTAAATACAATCTTATTTAGTTATTTTCACTGTAGACCCTGTTATATTGGCTACACGTCTGCTGTCAAGTCTGAACTCCTGAAATGTAAACTACCTTTAAATCATATATTTCGTGTTACAATTTAAGTGAATTAAAGACATGCAGTTGATTGTATTTTATAAGTTCTGGCAATTTGTATTCTTGGGATTTTCACAGCACAACTTACAGCTAGCTTCTATTGCTTCTTATTGCTTCAATATCATTCAGTTTTGCTTTTTTCCTCAGAATAACAGGATTGTACTCGCCTCTGTTCGGTTCACATAAGTAGGCCAGTGGTCTCTTGATGTCCACACAGTAACACACACACACACACACACACAGCTCCATTGTTCCCTGTTGGCAGCTTTACTGAAGAAGGCTGTTTGATTAGGATATCTCTTTTACACAAACGTGGGGCACACTGAGAGAGGCCATAATGATATCATCTTTACACAATGGCCTCTGAACGACACCAATCTGCCCCTCCATCTAATGTTATTGTTCCACATTGTAGCTTTAGTACAATGAGCCAAGCACAAGTGTCTTTCAACAAGGTGTGATACAGGTGTTTATGTGACTGTCCTGTCAGAGCAATGGGTTCAGTATGGAAATTAGAAAATCCAATCTACTTTATTTATATAGCACATTTCATAAACTAAAAGTGTTTCCAAAGTGCTGCACAGAAACATCATTTAAAATAAACAAATAATCACAGAAACAAGTGTGCATACAAATAAATATACCATAAAATAATAAAAACAATATAGAATAAATAAATAAAAATATATAAAAAAATAAAAAATAAATAAAAATAAAAACTCTAAAAAAATAAATAAATGAATACTCTAAGAACAATAAAATAATAAAAAACCCTAAAATACAATAAAAGACAACAGAGGACCACACAACTCACGCGGTGTCAAAAGCCAGAGAATAAAAGCAAAATATTTGATGGTTAAAGCTGCACTACCCACTGTTTCTCTTGTTAATAAATACATTTGTTTTTCACCATAAAGTGCTGTTTTTTCCCCTTGTATTTGAGCAAAGTCTGTCTTTCCCAAGTACAGATACTGTATATTGTATAAGCAGCTCTTGAGGTCAAACCAAGTCCACTGTGTGCTGGATAGAGATCTGTTTATAGAGTGTTTTGTTGTCAGCAAATCAGAAAGTACATGATTAGCTAGTTGTTGGAAACATTACTGTGTGGATAATGCTTAGAATGCATAAGGTAAAATGAGGAGGACCACTCCAAAGCATGTAAAATGAACTAGTTGTGTTTTTTCACACGTTTTTTAAGACAGTAAAAGCTGTAAACTGTACTTTATGACAAAATCAGATCACTGCCTGCTGTCTTTATCTAATTATAAAACATTGTATTAATTTGAAACTAGTAAGAAAGAGCTGTACACTGCTATATAACATTTTGAGGTGAAAGGTGATTGTGCATTGGTGGTCCACTCTGCTTCGCTTTGCAATCTGAAAAAGCCATTCTAAACTTAACACATGCCCAAAAAATCATAAATACTAGTGAATACTATATGTGCCAAAGGGTTTGTGAAAGCTGGAACTAGAGTGACAGATTTCAGTACTTCCTCTTTCATGATTTGAAAACCAGGTACTCCTGATTTAGCTGAAAGCCCTAAAGCCAAAGGTTACTGGTTTGAAACCCAGTCTTGCCAGTTCATAGTTTTCGTGTGTGTGATGCCAAGGCCATAGTCCAAAAGCAGCTTGTTATGCTTTTCATTCATTAAAAATGCATTAGTTTCAGTCTTTACAGGTTATAAATAAAGGACTAAACAGTTGTTGCGTAAGGACTGGATTGGGCAAAATAAACACAACGTATTTTTGAAAAGCTATTTAATAACTAATAACAATTTTGCAATACGTTTTATCTTTACCTTTTAAATATTACCATTGCTTTTAGATATTATTATGCATTTTTCTGTCTAATACCCTATAAAATACTTTCTACATATGATATTGTGGACCTAATCTCTTGTTACGGAAACATTATGGTCATTATGAGTCCAATAATAATCTAGGAGGGATACAATGAGGCTTTAATCCAATAACAGTGAATAAACCAGATTGTCTCTCTTGGATTTCTGAAGTGAGTAATGGTTTATGCCGATAGCTCCTGACACACTGCTTCCTCTAACATACTTAGCATAATCTCATAATTATGATTATCTGCAAAATGATCTCTTTTGTTGACCATAGGAGTCCAGTGGCCGACTGTGCAGGTGCAGACACTGCTTTCTGATAGACTGTCGGTATTTCTGGACTTCATGGTACTTATTAAAAATGTAGCTTTTGTTATACATTTGAGCAACTTATGAAGATGGGTCATTAAGATAAATGGGGATTCTTCTGATGGGAATTCATGATGTTGTTGCTGCACCCCCATTTTGGACATTTTGTCTACTGTACCTGGTTAAAATGTCCGCTTTTCGGTTCAAATAAAGTTTCAAATGCAGTGATATTGATAATAATGTACATGGGTTAGTGTAATTTCTTTTATAATAATCTGTGTGCTCCTTTCTGTGAATCTGTAGTGTACCTTTGCTTACTACATTGGTGTATTCTTCAAATTGTATAGTATTATTCCTTTTTTCCTCTCTTTTTTCCCCCTATCCAGAGCCCAGGAGATCTTTCGGCAGGCCATGCGTTCCCCTGTTGTCCGTCTGGAGGTGGTGTCATCGTCCAACAGAGAGAGATATGAGAAGAGTCTGATTGGACAGCTCTTCAACAGCACCCCAGTACCCCCAGGTCCAGAGAGCAGTCCCCGGGTCCCCAAACCCAAAGACCCCCCCCCTCCTCCTGTCAAGGCCAAACCAGTGTACAGACCCCCAGAGAGTACAGCCATGAGGACACCGGAGGAGGCTGTGCCAATGGAAGCTCCTGTCCGTGTAAGATTGATTTGTTAATTTCAAGTGTTACAAGTACCACCAGATAACATCTAAATCAGATTTAAAAGGCCCATATTATGCTATTTTCTGATCTGTTTTCCTCATCACAAACATATCCGGAGTCTGTTTTAAACAAAAGTAAAAGGTTGTTGTTAACTTTAAAACTGCCACTTAATGACATCCCAAGGTGGCACAGAGCAGTGTGAGCTTTGGAGATGTAAATAGACTAATAAATCAGGATCACTCAAACATTTGTGAGTCCAGATATGTTTTTGATGAGGTAACAACATTATAACATGGCATAAAGCTCAATTTAAATCAGGTCTAAAGAAGCACAAAACCAGGACTCAAAAAGAACTAATGCAGGTCTATTCTAAGGGGGCGTTCATATTTGCATAAACACCACATTAAAGGCCTTCTACCTGATTTTTTCCCATGTATTTGAGCAGAATTTATCTTGCTCCAATACAGATATTGAATAAACAGCTCTTGGGACCAAAATAAGTCTGCTGTGTACTGGCTGCATCAAAATTTAAAGCCTGCTACATCGCTTTAAAGATCCCATGACATGGTACTTCTTGGCGCCTTAGTGGCTGAGTGGATAGCGCTCATGCTTCACAGCAAGAAGGTGCATGCATGGTCAAAGTTCGATGTCTGGGTGGGTTTCCTCCGGGCACTCCGGTTTCCCCCATCAACCCAAAACATGCTCCATAGGTAAAATCCTCCAGCTTAGGTCCTTAGGTGACCAAACCGAAGCAAGAAGATCATGGAGATGGTCCTCGGGTGCAGTAATGTGCTGCCCACTGCTCCTAATAACGGGATTGGTTAAATGCAGAGAAGAATTTCTCCAGTGTGAGATCAATAAAGTCATTTCTTCTTCTAATACTGTAAATGAATCCTTCTCCAAAATCAAGCCTCAGTGCATGGGAGAGCCTCATGAAGACAGTTCTATTCATAACTATGTCTCTGAAATGCTTTATTCTGGGCGTTGTTGCTTGAATGCAAATGAGGAGGACAGAGACAGGCCAGTGCAGTGGGTGGGTTGTGGCCAAATACGCCGCTATTTCCTGGATTAGCGGTGCGCTGTTCGCTGGCCCCACTTACGCGTTTTAAGCACTTTGGAAGATACGAGACGCGTTCCATGAAAAAAACACATTTCCACAGAAAATAAAATTAAACCACTGCTGTTTCAGAGGTTCGGAGGCTCGGATAAAGGACATCCGAGCCTGGAGAGACTCTCAGGTGTCTCCAGGCAAAAAAAAAAACAAAAAAACACACATCTTGCATTGCGTAGCTCGTTTGCGGTCCAAACTCTCTGGGCGTGAATTCCAGAGAGTGTGGGGAGACATCCAGACAGGAGGTGGAACTGCATTTGCATTTTTCCCTGAGTGTGACGTCAGAAATTTCCCTTGTTCAGAATCGCCCATTTGGGCTGTCTTTTTTTCAAACGCAGAAAAGGACAGCATTTGCTCAGTTTACACATTTCGCAACTTTTAGCCATGGGGGGTTGTCGCAACTCTCAGATCTCTGAAAGTTGCGACAATCACTCAGTGAATTATTAGTATCCTCAGAATGCACAAAGTATGTGAAGAATAACTTTGGACCACTGCAAACTGTTAAAAATTAGCTACTTCTGTTTTTCACATTTTAAATGAGTAAAAATCACATATGTATAGTGGCTTTAAAATTGTGACAAAACTGTGAGAAAGTGAAACTAAACCAGGACTAAACCAGAACTAGAGCCTGACTAAATCTCTATCTCTGTCTACTATATCTAAAACATTTTTTAACAATTTTATACTTTTTGCATTGCATTGTCCTTCCCATCTTTATAGTGATAAAGAAAAAAAAGAAAACTGACAAGCTATCCATAGTACCAGATAAGTAGGCCTGCCACATATGGGCTTTAAGAAATACCTTTTTGATAATATATCCTGCGACCCATATCCAATCTCTCATGTTCCTGTATGGCTCTCAGCCCAGAGCCTGAGGAGCGTGGCTTAAGAGTATGACTTTTCCAGGTACTTTATAATGAAAAACCTAATCCCTCAATGAATTTGTTCGATTACACAGTGAATAAATTTGATTAAACTGAGAAGTAATGAAGTATTTTTAATTCCTAATCCTTTCTTCTCATAGCCAGCATTTCCTTTGAGATTTTAAAGCTACTTTTTAATATTAAACTCTCACAGGATTGGCGAAGTTCATATTATTTCATGTGTTTTTCACTCTTAAATCCTTTTTTTTTTCTTTTTACTCTGGAAAGACATGTAATTTTATCGTCACATCTCCATGGCGATGTGAAACAGCTGGTGTGGGCAACAGTTACTAAGCAACAAGTGATTATGGTGAGTTTTTCTGGTCACCAAATTCAGATGAGAAGATTAAACGGACTGTGGACGTCAAGACAAAACTTAGGCACTCATATTTTTAAGCCTGATACTTTTGTGTAAATCCAGCAATATAACTAAACAAATGTAGATATATTTTTTGAAAAGGGTATTGCTTAGTCTTAGTGTGAGTTAGTTTTCTTGGTCTATCATTGCAATTAACAAAATCTATCTTCTGAATGGTGAAAAATCCTTAAAATGTTGCCAATAACAAGAGAAAACAGGACACACAGGAAAAACAAGAGGTCCAATTGAGTCATATTCATAGCATATTCATAAGCTACAACTTCTCCAAAACTCTGCTGCCCGGATCATCACCAGAACTCCCTCTATTCACCACATCACCCCGGTCCTGCAGCAGCTTCACTGGCTCCCCATTCACTATCGCATTCATCCTACTCCTCACATTCAAGTCCATCCATAACCTGGCTCCCACTTATCTCACAGAACTCCTTCATGTCCCCACACACACCCGCTCACTCAGGTCCTCCTCCTCCGTCCACCTCACCGTCCCTCCCGCTCGTCTCGGCACCATGGGGAGCAGGGCCTTCAGCCGCTCTGCTCCTCATCTATGGAACTCACTCCCCCCAGACCTCCGGAACCTTCAATCATTACCAATTTTTAAATCCAGACTCAAGACCCATCTTTTCAAAATAGCTTACCCCACTTAATCAGTTTCCCCTGCTGACTGTTTCATTTTACTTGTATTGCTTTGTCCATTCTCTTAGTATTATTTTGTATATACTGCCTGTTTTTAACTGTTTTTAACTGTTTTTAATTGATTGTCTTTGTGCGGTGTCCTTGAGTGTGTAGAAAGGCGCCTTGAAATAAAATGTATTATTATTATTATTATTATAGGTTATGTATTTGAAATATATAGACTTACTGTATAACTGAATATATTTCGATCACTGACAATGTAATTTTATGGTTTTTTTTCATTGCGTCCCAGTTGCTTATATCAAACTTGAATCGATGTTTAAAGGGATTCAGTGGACAAACATTGTATAACAGTATCATTTTTCACACAGGCCCCAAGGAGCAGAAGCCAGAGCCCCCACTCCAGGAAAAGTCCAGGCCTGTCTAGTCTCGTGTCCAGTAAACGCGGAGGGAGACGACTGAGGATCGATTTGAAGAAAGGTAAGCCCCATTCACAACAACCAAAGTCAACAATAGCATAAAATTAAACACATATGTCTAGACCTTGCCACAGAATGTCTAATTAGTGCAGGAAGAATAAAACAATACAGCTCTTATGATTCACAATTAATTTTGTATCATAGTTTGAATTGCAGCCCGGTGACTCATTCCCATCAGAGGCATAATAAACTCTGATGTCATGTTGGCAAGCTCCATTTGTTCAATTGTGAATTGGATATTATTGTTTATTGCAAACTGTGTTCAATTCATAAATTTGTGTCCCGTAGGTCCACTGTGAAATGTAATTGAAATGCATAACTGACTAGAACAAAATACCTAAATATGTCTGTGCAGAATCTGATGGTTTTGTATTTTGAAAATAACAAGCTGAAATAAACTTACAAAAGTGGGTTACTCAGCACAAAAGAATAATAATAAGTACATCTAAACCAGGACTGCACATTTCTAAAGGTAAGTAAGAGTAATTGGGATGATTGTAGAATGATAGCCACATCTCTATCAGTTCACCCCAGGGCAACTGTGGCTACAGATGCTTGCAAGCATAATATACATATAAATCAGAGACAATTGAATATGATAGATATTCAATTGCAGATTGCTTGAACATTAAACCATATAGGACATAAATATGCAATTTTCACATTTAGCAACATGACTTTATGGTATAGTGTGACAGACAGTAGATGGAAAAAACAATATATCTGTGAAATAGTATTGTTTGTGTGTGTGTGTGTGTGTGTGTGTATATATATATATATATATATATATATATATATATTATATACATACATACATACATACATACATACATACATACATACATACATACATACATACATACATACATATACACACACACAGTGTTTCCCAATAATAAAAGGTGCTAAGAAGGCTCACCAATAGGTGGCCTTAGTCTCAACATAATCTCTGGGAAACAATATATCCATGAGTCCTCAAAATATAATTTATAAACAGAAACCCAAAACCCCTGAGTATAGTGGCAATATTTAGTCTAATTCTCCATGTCTATATTAAACCTGTTGTCCCTAGCTTGTATCCATTCTGTTGTCCTCTATAACATCTCTTTTTCGTCATTCTTTGGCCCACTGTCCTTCCCACCCTTTCCTCTTCCCTCCATCTTCCTGATTCCCTCTCTTCAGGGTCTATTAAGTCTTTATTGATCTGTTCATTTCTGCTGATATGAATTCATAGCTAGCGAAAGTGCTGACTCTGCAGTGCTAAAGAGACCAGACTAAATGAGGTCTATAAAGGAGTACTGCACTCTCCATTGCTCCACTATATCGCACTATACGCTTGTGTGGTCATTTTGTGCATACATGTATGTTTATAAGCCAGCCACACACTCACTCTCTTATGGGTTTTATGATTTTAATCTAAGCCTTTTCCAGCACATTCAGTCTTCATTCACACTTGGTTGCTTCTTTTCATTTTTTTTTCTTCTTTTTTTTCATGCCAGTTTTTGCCCCACGGGTAAACTCGTCACACTAGAAAATATTGCCACAAGCTACAGCTAAAGGGCTTTAAGCAACAGGAATGTGCAATCTCCTCCAGGTTTAGCTTTTAACCCTACATCTCTATGGGAAAGAACAAAGTTAACACTCCTCAGATGGCTTTATGTGTTCTTGATGTTGACTTCTATTACCTACAGAAGTGGATCTTGAACTTTTCATAGCCATGTCACTCAATAGGAAATCAGTTAGCTCTTTAAAGTCTATTTGTAGTGACATGAGCAGGACAGACCCCAGGCAGGAGAATTTAACATAAATGCAAATACTAATAAATAATAGGCAGCACAAACAGTGGATATGTTTACACACACACACACACACGCACACACACACACACACACACACCAAAAATCTGACTCCTATCTGATTTCAGGAGTTATCAGATTATTGAAATGTAAACAGTTAAATCTGATGTGAGTCATTTTCACACCTGTGAAGTATGGAAGATAATTTGTTCCATTAGATTCTGAATTTAAAATACAGCTGAATTTCTCACATTGAATTTTTTAACTCTGAAAAAACATCAATCCATCTATCCATCCATCCATTCATCCATTTTCTTCCACTTATCCGGGGCCGGGTGAAGGGGGCAACAGTCTAAGCAGGGACTCCCAGACTTCCTTCACCCCGATCACTTCCTCCAGCTCCTCCGGGGAGACCCCAAGGTGTTCCCAGGCCAGCTGGGGCACATAGTCCCTCCAGCGTGTCCTGGGTGCTCCCTGGGGCCTCCTCCCGGTGGGACATGCCCGGAGGCATCCAGGAGGCATCAGGAACAGATACCCGAGCCACCTCAGCTGGCTTCTCGATGTGGAGGAGTAGCGGCTCTACTCCGAGCTCCTCCCGTGTGACTAAGCTCCCCTTTCTCTAAGGGAGCACCCAGCCACTGAAAAAACATGTTTGAATTATTTTTATACTGAATTTTAGTTGCTGAAATTTTAAGTGTATATTTTCAATATGTTGCAAATTCAAAATAAAAATTTCACCTTTTAAATACTCAGCAGAGCAAATTTTCACAGCAAACGTCCAAGATGCCAAGGCAGAAGCAATCGATCCTGTGTGTGTGTGAGGAGGACTGAGGCTGTTTCCTATTGACCTTTCTCATCTCACTGGCTTACACCTAAGAAATAAAAGAGATGTACTTTTGATGAGGCTAATTCTGACCAATCAGATTGGTTTGCTGCACCATTTTCTGCTTGTTACTAAGTTAGATTGGATCACACAGGACTGATTGCTTATGCCTTTGCATCTTGGATCTCTGCTGCAATTTTTTTCACTGGGAATTTTACACTCTGAATTTTGAATTTCGGCTTGAAAATATTTGTGCTGAATATTTAAAAGGTGATTTTTTTTTTTTAATATTGAATTTTAAACTCTTTGAAAATGTATACTTAAAATTTCAACCCCTAAAATCATTAAAAATAAAAATAATCATTAAAAATAAGAAATTCAACGGCATTTAAAATTCAAAATCTGATGAAACAAATTATCTTCCATAGTGAAGGTTGTGACACTGAACATTATGCAAATATGACAAAATAACAATGACAAAATGAGAGTGAAAATATTTAAAGTCCTATATTACACAAAATGTGCGAGGTTGAAATCATGTTTGAATGTTATCTCATCACTTACATACCTGGAGTTGGTTTTGTTTCATTCACGCAAGTTTGAGTAATCCTTCATTATTCCGTCTCCAAAGCTCAAAATGTCATGCAGTGGTAGTTTTTATGTTAACAGCTACCTTTTGCGTTTGGTTTAGTAGAGCAAGTTAATTCCAGGGCTGAAATGATCCAAATCATTCTAGTAACAATACTAGGTACTTAGTTAGTGTAGTAGGTATAGTTTTGGTTGTTAGTTACCCAACATACCTGAATTAGCCAGAATAGCGTGTAGAGTGTTTTTTATTCTGCTTCCTCTAGAATCTTATTTATATTAGCTGAATTATTAGTGATTTTCTAACTGATATTTAAATACATTCCATTTCCCTTGGGGCTAAATAAAGTTTTCTGAATCTGATACCTTATTATATTATATTCTTTGTGTATTGTAGGTTCAGAGGGTCTTGGTTTCACTGTGGTGACCAGAGATTCTTCAGTCCATGGTCCCGGGCCCATTCTGGTCAAAAACATTCTGCCTCGTGGAGCGGCTGTCAAAGATGGACGCCTGCAGTCTGGAGACCGTATCCTGGAGGTACGTTAGTCTGTCCCAGGGCAGCTGTGGCTTTAGACCTTACCACCACAGAGAATGAGAATGTGGAGTAAATCAATAATCCACCATAATTTAAAACAGCTATTATTATATTTATATTATTGGTAACACTTTCTTTTAGGAACCATATTTTTGGGTAATGGTAAATACATAATAAGTGCTTACTTATATCTTTGTTAGTAACTTATTAAAGTACTGTTTTCCCAATGTCAGGTGTTTCAGAAATGTACAGCCATAAACATATTTCTTCCAATTATACTCTTAAGTAGTGCTCCTTATAGCAGGGATGAAAGTGGCCAATCATGAAAAAAGCGGAAAGTCACGGCACACCCCCCCCCGCTGGAAAATTTTTAATTTCTGAAATTTGGATTTCTACATGCTATATGTTAGCAATAAAGTAAAACTGTACATAAAAGTAAAAAAAAAAAAACATTTTATTAACAGGTACTAGTAGTATATATTCGATTTGTTTTTGCTTTGCACTAATCAGAGGCATTGAGGAGGAGCTTATGCGCACTAAAAGGTGCAGGTGAAAAGGCGAGGAGCGACGCGTGAGGCACGGGCAGGTAGGATGAGGTATAGGATGTTTTATAAAGTTTAACCTGTGTACACGCAATGGTACAGGCTGTTGTGAGAGCTGCGCTCACTCGCTTGGTCCGCGGCTCCAGACACGGGCTCGCGCGGCCCGCAGTTTAATACGAACAGTTTAATATGAAGTTTAATACGAGATACACGTACTTTTGTTCTGAATACAGGACGATTCTGTTTTTTAGGGGACTGTTGGCGACCCTAAACACAACTATACATATATATACACCCAAAATCTTTCTCGACGAATTTGCACAGATATTAAAAAAAAAAAAAAAATTACCCTGCGGCCGAAAAAAAAGCGGAGATCCGCTAAAAAACGGAACTCTTTCATCCCTGTTATAGAATTAATAGCAATAGATGCTTTTTACATATTTCTGCTATTTAATAAGTGTTTTATAAATACATATTAATAGCTGAATAACCACTTACCAGCATTAATATATGATCCCTATAGTGCTATTTTCAATTTGAAGAACCAATACAAATGTTGAGACCATTATTATTTTGACAGGGAGCAGTTAACTTGTCCAGCATACAGTATTTAGGCTCAAAGTGATATTTTATATTCGGCTAAAACCAGACTTACTCTGTTACAAAATGTAGGTTTGCTGGAGGCTAAACCAAGAAGGCAAAGATTACTGGTTCAAGCATGAGTAAACCTATGTACCTAGATTCACAATAGTAAACCCTCAATGTCTTTCAGATGTTTGACACAAAAGAAAACGTGAAACCTTTGCCACCCCAAATTCACGGATGTTGTTTGCACTTCTATTGTTCGCTGGATTCAAAATCACATCTTGACAGTAGCTCTCTCTCCAGTACTCAGAGCCTGGAGCAGTCTTAAGCCCAGCGGCCTCTGTATCGCTATTGTGCTGCCAACATTTTGGTGCTCAGTAAATGCTACTTGTCTATTTCTCCTGCCATGAGGAAAATCTCTGCTGGGTCTTCAAAATAGAAAACAGATTGCTGGAATTTTACAACTGCTGTTTATCTATTGTACACTGCTCCACATGTGCTCAATTATATGGTTAAAATTATATAGATCGTGCATTATTTAATTTTTTTAAACCACTTAAATTTCTTCCTAGCATGTGCTTCTAGCATCCTACTAATTAAAAAAAACAAAAGATTTCTTCCTGATTTGAAGGATTTTGTGAGGCCTTTCCCCATTCAAAGATACAGTATTTGATTTTGCTCTATTGCTATAACAACGGAGGACCATTGCCATGCCAAATCCTTTGAATCAGGAAGGAATCCTTGTGCATGAAACCCATAAAATGTTACACTATAAAAAAAAAGTTACACTATAAAAAAAAAAACCTTGGAATGGATCAGGCCTTTTCCATTGAAATAGCTACTCAACTTACGAAAATTTCACGTTACGAAACCACTTCTGGAACAAATTCAAAATAATATAATCTGTTCCACCTTGTGATCTCATGAAGCAATAGTTTTCACATTAACTTTTACCTTTTGTTCAACACTGGCAATTCCAGGACTGAAATGATCCAAATTATTTTATTGAATTTATATAGAGTTTAAAAACACAGTGGAGCACTTTCTGTATTACCACAAGACGGTGGAACAGAGTGTTTTCGGGGTGAGAGAAGAACACAGCCTAAATAGGCAGGATTTCTGTGTTTAGGATGTTGTGTGATGAGGAAACAACATTGTAACATTGATCAGAGAATAATGTAATATGGACCCTATAATTAATATTCTGCCCCTAACCCCTTCATGAAATTGTTACTAATCCTGAATCATTCTTAATGTTACAGTTATCATAAAGTGGTACCAAACTATTTTGTAAGATTCTTGCATGCAATAAATGTCATTATGAGAATTTTTCCCTGTTGTAGGTGAATGGAGTGGACATCACAGGTGTGGGTCAGGAGGAGCTGGTGTCTATGCTCCGCAGCACCCGTCAGGGAGAGAGTGTTAGCCTCATGGTCCTACGGCAAGAAGACATGTTCCTACCACGAGAAATGGTAAGAAACTCGGACAGGAACTCTCCCTAGACCAGTGGTTCTCAAACTGTGGTATGTGTGACCAAATATTTGTGACACATTTGATTGTCACATTTGATTTTTGTCCTCCTTTGGATTAGCCATAGTTTAGACCTTTAGAACTTTAGATCTGGTGGTACTCGGAAGGCCGAATATTTTCTAACTTGTACAATCTCCATATAAAAATTGGAACTAAACTGACAAAATTCTGAGCTAAACTGGAACTAGAGCAGGACTAGCAAAGGACTAGAGAAGGACCAGATTAGGACTAGAACAGGACTAAACATGGCTTACAGCAGGACTCAACAAGTAAAAGTGTGAATGCACCCTTAGTCAATTTGATTAACATTTTTGTCTTCATTTGGCATTAGTCGTTATTTAGAATTATTATAGCAATCATGCAATCTTATTTTTAGACATATTTTAAATTTGGTTTAGCTCTAGTGGCACTCAAATATTTTCTTGGGATGCAATCTTGTCCTTGTTTATTGGTTTGGGCTTGTTTTAGTCTTGATGTGGACATGGTTTGGTACTGTTCTAGATCTAATCTAGTCCTAGTGTATTCTTGGCTTAGTCTTGGTCTAGTCCAGGTTTTATTCCAGGTTTAGTCCCAAGTGTGAACACAGCCTTACATTGTAATTGATTTGAAAAAGTGTTTGAGAGCCACTGCTTTAGATTGAACTCTAGCATCCATAGATATACCATTTTACCTAAACTATTTAAATGATCAGGGCAATTCTTCAATATAGTAATGTAATAATGTTGCTATTTTAGGTCCATTCAGCAGGTTTGCTTTGGTGATGCACAACACAATAGTGATAATGTCTTTGTTGGCATTGCTATTACTGTGAGATTATTTAGTACACTGAATGAGCCACGTGTAACACAACAACTCCTACTACTACACTTTGTAACTGAATAATATTAATCATCACAATTTTATGGAATTGCACAATTTCTACCATGTTCCACTGAGATTTTTAATAAAACCTGTTAAATTTTGTCCTGTCTTCCTTCTTTCCTCTAAGCATTTAAATTAATAATTGCACAATATCTTAAACCACATTATCTTATTTAGTCTGAAACCTGTTAAAATTGTTAAACAATAATATTTTCTACACTGTTTGAACTTACTACTACTTCCTAATAAAAACCTTTAAATTGTCCCTGTCTTTTCCTTCTTGCCTGTAGAACGTTGATCTAATCATTGCCCTACATCTTCACTTACACTCTTATTTTTCAAACCTGTTCAAATCTGTTCTGTTTTTTTCTCCTAAGTGAAAGTCAGCATACATACATAATAATGTGTGAATCACGTACGTCATTTTGCAAGTATTAAAACAGCTGCAAGAAGAAGTCAGCATTTAATGTTTAGATCTGTGATTTTCAACAAGCACCAACCCAGAAAATTACTTTCAGAGACCCATATAAACAGGATAAAACACAAAAGTTACAAGCCAAGTAATGGACCAATGAGTAAACCAAGTCCAATCCTGTTTTTTACCCATTACTGAACCAGGCCATGACCTTGGATTAAAAAACAAAAACAGAATTAAATTGATTGCAACATCTAAACCCATGCAGAAAATGAACTACTGCTACTACTACAAACCCCCACTACTACAAACTACTACTACTACTACTACTACTACTACTGCTACTGCTACTGCTACTACTACTACTACTACTGCTACTACTACAACTGCTACTACTGCTACTACTTCAACTAGACTGATCTACTGTTAGTACACTTCAGACAGTTTAAAGGGACATTTTGTTATGTAAAAATCCCAGTACAGATATATTTTAAAAACAGCTCTTAGGGTCAAAATGCTGTGTGCTGTATGCATCTAATTATAGATTATTTTTGTCTGCGAACCAGGAAGTGCACTGATAGCATGCTAGTTGATTCTACAATTACCCTGATGGCAAATCTCTTTGCTACACTGGTCTTAAAGATTTTACGGACTCATTGCTGTGAATAATTGGGATAGCAGGAATGGATTAGGTAAGTGAGGAATCACTCTGGATGACTGCAAACTGTTTAAAATGAACTAGTTCTGTTTTTCATGTTTGTTTTTAAGTCAGTTAAAATTAGGTACAGTGTCTTTAACGTTAAATCTTTTCTCTCTTCCACATCCTGACTTTCCACTTATCTTGAGTTCTATCACTTAGCTTCCTAACCTGCATTCTTTGCATTTTCATGTCCGCTGTGTTTTATGTCTTTTTCCTTAGTGTCCTTGTGCATTTGTTGAATGATGTTTCCTCTCGGCTTGTCAGGATGTAGACTGTGCACACGACCACTGCCCCATAGGAAATTCTGTTTATGAAGAGTGGAAAGGCAGCGCTGCACTTGTGTTTGCATAGAGCCACCTCACGTCTACTGTGACTGATAAAGCCATCTCAATGTTTACCATGTGCTGAGTTATGACTTAGACTCTGTAATCTGCACGATCCCTCGTCTGACACATTTCCCATACAGGCCCTTATACCGGACTATATTTTAGAAAAGTCTTAAGACTTTTACTTTCTGTTACATACATTATATCACCTGCATCTTAATTAGCCTTAATAAAGCATGAAGAACGCATATGCAGTGCAGTCCAAAAGTTAAAATAAATACCATACTTAGGAACATTCCCTACATAAGCAAAAAAAAAAAAACTTTTCCATGGAAACAAGAAGGATAAGGCCCTCCCTCAGGCCAAATAAATCAGGTTTGTGAAGATGCAAGCCCACTCACAGTAAGAACACATGTATGTTCAAAATACGCTTGGGTTCGGATTGTGTGTGTGTGTGTCTGTGTGTGAAGGAGAATTGTCTCTTGATGTGATACTGCATGCCCAACCCAATGGACGTAGTAAAATTGAGACCATTTACTCATAGACAAACTCAGATACTCTGTACCTCTCCTATCTCTGAGCCTGTCTCCTGTCTCTCTCTTCGGCTCAGACGTTGCCCCCTGGAGTTCACCTCTGTCTAATTAACAGCTCAGTGTTTATATCACTGTCACAACACTTTGCAGTTAACTCGTTGCAACTGTGGACACACTCCTGTATTAGGCCTTTCTCTGCTGTGTGAGAAAGACAGGCTCCACTATTTCACTTCATTGCTTCAAGCTGTATTTGTGATCAGGTTAGAGTCAAAAGCAGTCTCTTTAGTCTATGGAACTGCAGTGTACCACAAGAATATCTATACAGTCTGCTGGGTGACAGTGGCTCAGTGGTTAGAGCAGTGGTCACCAACTCAAAGGTTCTGTTCTGTTGTTGTATCCTTAGGCACGACACTTCACCCGCCTAGTATGTATGTGGCATAGGAGTGATTGGAGGTAGTTGGAGGGGTTAACGGACAAGTAACGTTTTTACAATCTGGACCTTATTTCGGTGATAAAACATCATTTACTCGCCCATTGTACTTTGGTGTCATTTGGAGTATTTCCGGAGATTTCGGAGTTGGGCTGGTCGGGGCACATTGTCAGTCACCAAATAACACAGATTAACAGATTTCTGTTATCATCACCCAGACGTTCATCTCCTGGCCGCAAATCCCACTCGAGACAGCAAAGGCATTCTTCCTCTGTTGCCATCAACATACAATGTCCACATAAACACCACCAGGTACTGTCTTTTCGTAGACGAGCCGCCGCTTGCTGTTCTCTGGTGCGCTGCTCCTCAAACTGTCTCCGCTTCCTTCTTTCTAATACCCCCTCATCCGTATACTCAGGCTCAAAACGATAGGGGCGGCCATCATACTCAAGTCCTCTTCAATCTCAAAGTCCGAATCTTCAGCCATGTCTCGCTTGCAACAGAAAAGTTCTGAGTGTCTTCTAAGCAAAGTAGCAGAATGAATGCTCGCATCCATCTGGGCCTCGTTGATGACTGGATCTCTGGTTACAGGCCACTTTTGACTCAAACGAAAGTGTAAACTAACACATTGAACTTTTGTCATTTGAAAAGTGATCAAGTTTGTGTTATTTGGTGACTGAAACATCGTGCCCCAACCACTCGCGTTAAATGGATATAGCCCAATCTCTCCGGAAATACTCCAAATGACACCAACGTAAAATGGGTGAGTAAATGATGTTGTTTTATCACCAAAATAAGGTCCAGATTGTAAAAACGTTACTTGTCCTTTAATGGCTCAGACTGGCAGCCTCACTTGCAGTCTGTCCTATCTACAATAGTATAGTGTGAATGAAGAATAACTACAGTGTAGTTTGTAGTAGTTTGAGAGGTTTCAACGTGTCTGTTTAAAGTGGTGTTAATATTATTAGACAGTTATCTAATAGTTTTTACTGTGTTATCTATTACAACATTTATTAGACTTTATTTTTATTATTATTATTATTATTTTTTTTTTTTTAATCAGGACTGCATTTCTCTATTTATCCAAGGTTGGAAATTGCACACATCAGTTTTTTCTCCTAATACACTAAAATATTAACCTGGGAAATCCCAGGCTGCTTTCGTTCGTTCCGATCCGGCAACTATGGCAAGCGAGCTCTCCTGATTCTGGGAGCCAATCAGAGAGCGGGGAGGGGTGGCAAGACGGTGACGTGTACTACGTGACAAACGGAAGCTTGTAGTTTGAACTGACAACTGACATGATTGGCTATGGGCTACGTATACTCCAAATGATAGACATTCGTAACGCCCAATAAACGGCCGTTGGCGATTGTAAACCACACCTCCGCTACAAGATATTTCGAATGTGGCTTCCAGACCATATATCACTTGTGATATGGTCTGGTGTAATCCAGGCAACTAAAATATAGCACAAAAATAATTCCCATTACTCTGCTGTGCTTTTGAATTTATTTTAAATCATTTCATCATTTGTCCAAATTTGCCTATGCTTATGTAATAACATCTTAAATAATAAAACTTTTAAGCAGACACAGCAGTTATTAAAAGTCTGGCTTTGATATCTAAATCTTATAATTAGTTTATACATACAACATACACTGCGTGCACATGGTAGGATTGGATTGGATTTCTCCAAATCCGATCCCGTTACTACTTATGACCACGTCGGCGCCTCCTGCCACTTCCGGGTGAAATCCCTGGCGAAAACTCCTGCGCATGCGTAGTACGCTGATTTGATATCGTGCACAAGGCGGCACCAAGCGGATTACTGTCGGCCTAAGCCAGGGGTTCCAATCGGATTCCGGAAACCAATCCCTATACGATCCTTGGCCTGTGCACATGAATCCGATACAATCCCAATCCGTTTGCAATCGGATTCCACTCGTCCATGTGCACGCAGTGATTGATATAGCACAAAATTGACTCAGAAAAATACTACAATGTTAATCTGCCACAGCTTTCACCCTTTTGTTTAGCATTAGCGATACATTTCACACTCCTTTTCACACAACCATGAGCCTATAGTTGTAAACTCACACCTAAACTGGCAGCTTATAAACTATAGCATTGATGTTCTAGTTTAATACAAATGTTATTGTTGTATACCTCATAGTATACAGTATATTAGGTTCTAATTAGGGCCATCACTAATCAAAGGTTGAAATATAGTGACTGAAGGCTTCTAGTTAGAAAAACGGTACTTTTAATTAACTGTTTTGCTATTTTAGTTTAATAATGCCCAGGTCTATGTTAAAACATCTTTTGGCGTGTGTTTTAATAGATTTTATGTATACTGCAGTTTACATTTTGCACTTAACTTTGCAGCCCCAGTTTTAATATATATGTGTATTTGAGTTTGACTATCTAACATATGTCTTTTCTGGCAGCATATAGTTTCACATGTTCAAACTTAGTGATTGTTGTGATTGTAGTGAGCTCCATGCCAGCCTGTTTTGTTTACGAAGACAAAACTCCACAATGAGGAAACGATGTCTTGTCTATACCTCATCTCTCTCTCTCCCCCCCTCTCCCTCTCTTTCTCTCTCTCATTTGAGCCCACCATCTGCTGCAGTCTGCCAATGCCTGTCGAAACAAAGGCATTCAAACAACTACTACACCCGTTTATACAAGAACAAATCTACACCAGCTATTACTTTGTGAGGCAATACACACCAACTATAAGGATACTAGAATACCTGACTAATGACTGACTGACTAATGCAATATAATTAGCATCTGAGTAGCAGGATAAGAGTGGCATATATGTTAAGACACAACTGGTAGATGGTGGTAATCTTAATGAAACTGATCAGTACCCAAGTGTCACTCCTCTATTTGCGAAAAAGTATGTCTTAGTTGTGTCCTTTAATCCTTTAGTCTTCTCCTTCATTAGTTCATTAAGATTAAGCTTGGGCTTTTAGCCTTTATTGGTCTCACACACAATGACACACAGTGACACACGGGAGAAATTTGACTTCTGCATTTGACCCATCCTTTTTCAGGAGCAGTGAGCAGCCATCTTTTTTCGGCGCCCGGGGGGCAGTACCGTGAAGGGTCTTGCCCAAGGACCCACACTGGTTAGCTCATTGCCCAGGGGGGGTTTGAACCTACAACCTCCAGGGGGAAAGTCCATGACTTACCAGTTGAGCTAACCAGCCGGTAGTTGAGCTAACCAGCCGGTAGTTGCTCAACCCTCCACTCACTTTCTATTCCAAACTCTACTGGACTATCACAGCTAAGGCCAAGTAGTTTGATAATTGCTCATATCATTTTGCTCATTAACCAAGACATTTTTCTAGTTGATACTTACAAATATTTGTATAAAATATGTATTACACACATTATAGGATACAAGTAGTTATGAATCATGAGGTGGACGTGCCAAATCACATACATGATTCAGTAGAAATAGAAAGTTAAAACAGTACTTTGGAACATTCTCCATGGATTGAGTTTTATGCCATGCTGTGGAAGATTATAGCCAAATCGACAACATTTCCATGGAAACGAACAGATGAAGGCCTTCCTCCAAGCCAATTTTTAAATGTACTAAATGTACTAAAAAAAACATTTATTTTAGTCTATTTTTTACATGGTGGGGCTTTAAAGGTGCACTTTGTAACTTTTGCGGTTGGGAGTCCTCACCTGATTGTTTCTATGGATATGTCACTGCTCTGCTTGGAATGTTCCACAGACTCTACCTTACATTTATTCACTTACAGGTGGGTTTTTTAGCTCAAAAATACCTAGAAAAACACATACAACAAATGTTCAGCTCTTCACAGTTGTGATTCATTCATGTTTTTCTTCACGTCTTGAGCGATTGAGACGCCCTTTCCCATTTCCTTGTCTTTATTTCTTTGACAGACAACATCCTGCTTTGTACCATATGCTGCTCACTATCACACTGACATGTTAAATCAACTAAAGCCGGAGACACATTCAAAACAAAACAACTTTATTGAACACTTTCTTCACGACGACACCCCCCATCCATCACCGCTGGCCCTTACACCCAGTCTGCCTGAGCTCATGTACAAAAGCGTGTTACATTTGCCTCCATGTTGACAGCCGTGTGACCTCATAGTGGAACTACAGTGGATCCCATCTGTTATTCCCTCAGAGACAGGAGGATGGGCGGGCTCACAAAAATGCACAAACACGCACACACATACACATTGGGCTTCCATGCTTCTTGAGGACATTGCATTGACTTTCAGTAATTTTTTTGAGTCTGATCCTACCCTTAAAGTAACTTTGTATGTTATGTAACTTTGCTTAGTGGTCCATCACCTTCTTGTTTCTATGGATATCTCATTGCTCTGCTTTGAATGTTCCACAGTATGACATTAAATAGATCAAGCTTACATTCATTCAATTACAGGTGGCTTTATTGCTCAAAAATATCTTCAAAAACAGGCATTCTGACTGTGTGCGGGGTTGCCTCTCTACATGTGACCTGTAACTTGGCCTGGTTTGGTCTCTATGATGATAGAAAGGTTTAATGCCATAGTGTGAAAAATGGTGGTTGACCCTCCACCAGAAAAGTTAGACAATTCACCTTTAACCATAGTCACTACTTGCCTAACCTTCAAGGACCTGTACCTGAGTTTGTTCTCTTGTATATGTGACCGGCCGCGGGATTTCAGGACATGTAGGCTCCTGGAGGCATTTTGAGTTATTCACAGCTTTCTAAGATTTCCAATGATGTCTTACACGTGAAAATCTGACCATATTTGAAGAAGTTGTCACTATTTGAAAGCAGGCACAGTAGATTTTCGAAAGTCCTGAAAAAAGCTCTCAAAGATTGCTCTCTTCAGCCCTCCTTGCATGACATTAAGCTAAGCCCTCCTCCATCATGACTATCACTGTGGTGTGGTGATAATGTCCAGGCAGGTCAGAATCATTCAATAATTTAATAATACACAGGATAATATGTTAAGTCAAAGTTTACTGCAAAATTTACTTATAGTCAGGAACTACTAATAGTATAGCAAAGTAACCAATATAATAATAAAAAAAAAGTAATTAAATATGTAATAAAATACCAAGGTGCAGGTATATAAGGAGTATTTCACAGGAGGTAATACTGCTCATATGAATTTCGTATTGCACATAATATAGCATAGTATAATATACTATGCTTTAAATAAATAAATAACAATAAATAAATACATGCCATATATACACACACGAAAGCTGAATTAGTATTTAAACATGTCCTAATGTCTGTAAAGTCCATTTGATGCAGAAATATGATCATAATTATGACTCACCCCATGTTGCAGTGTTTTCGGCGTATCTCAACGTGTAAACGCGTATCGTGTGTTTCGGAGCTAAATCGCCCTCTGTACTCGAGCTCTGGAGAAATGGACGTGCCCCGAACCTGTCCTGAAGGTCTCCCGAATGTGTCATGTGTCCAAGTAGAACTTAAAAGTCCATTTTCATGTCCTTTATTGTCCTGCAGTGCTGCTTACATATGCAGGAGCTCTTCACAGCTGATCGGCGAACATGGGAATCCCCCTTCTGCGCTCCGCGCAACGGGATTGGCAGGCGCGCGAGCGTGGGGAAATTATGTTGATTTATACATGCCCCGTTTCTTTCCGCAAAACAAGCCCTTTTGAAATAAAAAATGTATGTTTTTAATGTCACTAATGCTGTTATCTGAAACATGGAGAGGCTTCTTCATGATCTCAACTAGCACATTCTGCAAAAAAACGAAAATCACAAATTTGGAAAAAAAAAACCCCACAAAAAACGCATTTTCTGAGAATCTGTAATGCCGACTTGAGGGCTTGAAGTCCGTGGTGCGTCACATATGAGCAAACGTTGTATTGCCCCAGTACAGATACTGTATATTGTTTAAGCAGCTCTTCAGGTCAAAATAAGTCTGTGTACTATCAGCATCTAAATATAATACATTTTAATCATTGAAATAATTAACTAACAGTATACAAATAATTGTTATCTGAACTATAAACATTGTTCAAAATAAACCATGAGCTTTTATGCCGCAGAAAGATCTGTTATTACTCCAAAACAACACAAGAAATGTGTCAATGTGTGGTGTTTTTGATGACAAAAAGCTTTTGTCTGTAATTGTTTCAATCAGGATGGCAGCTTCATTTTTTGTGGATCAATTGCAATCAGATCTCTTATTCATGGGCCTTTCACAATCCAAACTCAAGGATGTATTCAAAGTATATTCGCTAAATAATTTAGTTAGCTAAATATTGGTTAGTTGCAATTTATTGTCAGACCAAACAAATCATACATCATATTATTATGTTCTCATCAATACATTGAATACACATTTTTCATAGTCATTCACAAGCATTTCGCAGTCCAAAAAACAAATCAGTTCATCAGAAGAATTCAATTGAAGAAATCAATAAGCTAAGTTTAGTTGCAGCTCTATTTACAATTCATTGTTGTTCCAAATGATTGGCCTTATTCAGTTCTTATCAGTAGATTGAGTCCATGTCTGTCGTACTCCTCCTTCACTCTCTGAGAGCAGGAGTCAGTTTGGTTTGTGGTGTGTGGGGCTCAGAGGGTATCTCGTCTCTTTCACGTCTGTATCTGCTGTTTATTGAAGCTTTATCGACCTCTTCATCTTATCTATGCTCAGTCCTGCTCTGGTTTAAAGCGCTCACATCCGCACACTTGTCAGATCTGAGGGTCAGGAGACTGGGGAGAAGCGCAGCTGTTGTCAAAGCAAGATGTGACTTCTTCTACCTTTTCTTTATCAGTTACTGTGAGAACATTAAGTGCATGTAATCCAAGCCTAATTAGGTTCTTAGTTGATGTGATATACTGTATAACCATCTGGTATTTCAATTTTGGGAATAATATTGCTACTGCTACTACTACTATTAATACTACTACGATGACTACGACTGCAGCCCACCCCCCTAAAATAAAAAAAAATCAAGCTGAATAATATTGGTGTAACACAAAAGGCGATGATATTGCTTTGTGTATATAATTTTACACAGCATGGCTTTAAACTTGGATGTCTCCATGGGGATCAAGTCAAGGCTGAGTCAAATCTGTGGAGAGGGGAACCTGCTCACAGACAAATACGTGGTTTTACAAGCTATTTCTGACCAAAAAAAACCTAAACTCAAATGTAGTAATGAAATGAATCACTATAAAGTCAAGCAGGTGGCAGACCCTTCTCTTAAAAGTTATATTAAGTAAGAATAATGTACAAAACAGACCCTTAAATAGAGGCGGTAAGTGACTCAACATTTTAATTTGTATTGCAAACTTTTTAAATAAGCCACCAACACAGTGGCACTCAACATTCCACCGATTTACAGTTGCATTTAATATTTGCAGCAATTTTAGACATTCATGTATTTTATAACCTGCTTCGCTCATTTTAGCCCGTGCTGCAAAAAGTAGTGAAGGACCCTGAATATACTGCCACTGACTCCCCAGGGTCACACAAGGACTGGGAGCCAAAACACAATTACTGTCCCACAGCAGGTTGTGACTCTGCCATTATTTCCACATAATGTAGTTAGTTTACAGAAGCCGGGCATCTCAGACCTGACCCCGGGCATCTCACTCCTGACCTCATGTTCCACAATGACAGTTTCTGACTCCTGTGGCCTCTTCACATGAACCCTCAACCACAACATCTGCTGCTAGTTTCCTGTCCTCTACATATGAGATGGTGTATATATTTGTATTGCAATTACACAGAATGCCATTCACTAAACCAAGGCCCCATCATCTTGTTTCTCAAAACCATGCCTCTTCTTAAAACCTTGAACACATAGTTGGGTCAAAAAGTGTAAGTGTAAGTGTAGGTCGAATTAAACTAATTTTTCCAAAAATTTACAGTTATAAAATGAGATGCCGGAGATGGTGGGCTAGAGATCAAGATTTGCAAAGACCCTTCAATGTCTCTAACCTTAAATCATTAAATCTTTATATTGTGATAGAAAAACTAAAACTGACATCAAAACAATTACTCAATTGCACTTTGTTCTGTGTTGACCTGGTTGCCAGATAAGATTGTATCCATCTTATACGATCTCAAATTTGCAATCTGCATGGGAGAACTCGCCTATCGACCCTGTGTGTCTGTGTGTGTGTGCGTGTGTTTGTTTTATTACATCATTACATCATTACACCTCCAATAACATTTAAGGCTTTTTTGTTGTGTAATTTTGTAAATGAACCCTTGGACAGTCATATCCAGAGCATGAGGTTCAGCACACACATTTGTAGCTCAGACAGATGCACTTAAAGACATGCAGGTACTCGGCATGGTTTGTCCAATAGCAAAAAAGAAAGAAACAAACAAATAATGGTTTAGCATGACCTTTAGTGCTACCCACAAGTATTTAAGTTAAGGAGTTAAAGGGACAGTGTGTAAGATTTTTACCCGTTAATTACTGAAATTGAAGATACCCATTCAAAAATACATTGTTTTCCAAGCCTTTTCACTTCCATCATGAAATCAAAGTATTCTTTTGGACTTAGATATAGTCACATAAAAGGGGGATCTTCCCCATGCAGTGGCAGCCATTTTGAATACGAGAGCCGCAGAAGGACATTTGGGCTCCGCCTTCGCCTTCGGCAAGGCTCGTGGTTTTGGGTAAACAACACAAGCATGCTGCCGGATCAGACGTCGTAATGGATCTAACACGTGTTTTGGACTAAATTGTTTTACTGGATTTTATTCGCTGGATCCTTACGGACAAATTGATGAATTTGTCCGTAAGGATCCAGGTCATTTTATGGTGAAATACAGAGTTTGACCTGTGCAAAGCATTCTAAGGTAAGCTAACCTCGTTTTGTGCTTTTCCGTATAAAAGCCCCATGTGCTCGGGAGTGAGTGTTGTGCAGGGAAATGAATTGCATAGTCAAAAAGAGGAGACTGTATGGTTTCATTTGATGTGTAGAGTGTCATGGTACATGATCGGGAATGTGTGTTTTCATGAGAAAAGAAAAAAAAAAAAAACGGGACCGCGTTTTATTTATACAGTAGCGGCTTGTGCGCGCGCCCGGGTGACCCTCGAGGTCTGCCGTAGCTAAAACAGAAAGCAATTTCAAGTACCTGGTGACATCACACAAGACTGCCCTAAACACCTGGCTGCAAAGTTTGAAGTGTGGATACCTGTTAGACCAATCACACCGTTTGTTATACTTCCCTCCCCTCTTCTATCGTCACTCTTCCCTTTAGTACACCAGGTGCTGCCCAGTTTAGCAGCTCTACTTGAAATATAGTTGTAGGCAGAGTTTAGGTGTTGAAATATCACACTGATGAATATTCAGTTAAAGACAAACTCATTTTATTGTGTTAAAAAGACAACTAGCCAATCCATGCGTTCTATAAAACTGTGATTTATTAAAATGAAAATTGGAATGAATAAAAAATTGTTCTGGAAAGAAAGAAATTAAATAAAATGCATCGCAAAGTAAACGTAATCAGTCATAATTGTACTCACAAAATTAATCAAAAATATGCATTCAAAAATGAGCAGAGGGGGGTCAATCGATTTCAAGCTGAAAACGAGTGATTACACCTTTTGAAAATTAGAAATGAAATTTTGCAGACATCGCTGTTAATCTGTAAAACCCAATGCAGACCAAGTTGGTGTAATTATTTGTTGATTTAGCTTGTGTGCCGCTGTTTTTGAAGTTGTTCAGAAGGTCATGGATGCTCCTGGATTCTCCTATCAGGTGTGGACAGTCTGTGAGAGAGGAGGGGAGTTTTGTGCAGAGTAAAGAGTTTGTGTTGGATTAGCTTCTGTTAAACCTACAATCCCCACAGACAAACAGCGTCTAAACCGCACTCTGCTGACCTGCCCAGACTGCTACGCACAAAATGCACACAAACTGTACACACAAACTGTACACACAAATACACAGGGAGAGATTACGATGTGCAAGCATAGACCATAGACTGGCATGGGATAGGGGAGAGATTGCTTTATCACTGTTTAATTTCGATGCACTGCCTGAGAATGCAGTTTGAATAGAGGTTAGGGCTGAGCGATTTGGGAAAAAATATCTAATTGCATTTTTTTTCTGTCAAGCTTTGTGATATTGATTAGATTTGCTATTTATGTTTTAATTATAGGATTCTGTTCAAAATTCATTTTAAATACAGAATGACTGAAATATCAACTGACAAACTAATAAAAGAATCACATTTCAAAACCTGTTTGTGCAGATCTAAACTACAGGGTTAGCATTTTTTTAAGCAGAATAAGATATATAAGATATTTAGTTGTATGTGGAGGTAATTATGGTACAAATGGCGATTTTCACTTTTATAGCAGATAGTTATAGCAGATAGAATAGTACTGTTTTCATTGTGATAAGCCTTGCCATATATTGATATTTTTAGATAAAATTGCAATGGCAAGTTTATTTGGGGTGACAGTAGCTCAGTTGGTAGAGTGTTTGTCCACTGATCCGAAGGTTGGTGGTTTGAATCCCGTTCTTGACATAAACATCATTGGTTGAGCGGTCAAATCCACTGGCGGTGTGATTTCAGCTCCCACAGTTGAATGCTGTTGTTGTGTCCTTTGGCACTTAACCCACGTTGCCCCCGGTGTCTGCGTACACTGGTGTATGAATGTGTCTGTGAATGGGTGAGTGGTTCCTTGTTGTAAAGCTTTTTGAGAGCCTTAAAAGTGGAAAAGCACTACAGTAATCCCTTTCATAGATTTTCAACAACATGTATTAATAGTGAAGCGTGGGGGGAGACACGGCTCCGGAAGCCCCGCCGGACGCACGAGGGGTGCGGAGACATGAGTCACTGGATCCGCAGGAAGCACCGCGCTCATCCAACGGCATTCCCACGTCCCGGGATGCGACGCTCACCAACCCCTGGAAGAAGTGCGCGGCACGTGCACCCGCTCATCGTGGTCAAATCCGTGACAGAGCAGCATGACCGGCGCGAGGCCGTGAGTACACCGGGGCTGCGAGCACGAGATTGAACCGCGGCGCCCTTACCGCGTCCTCTCAGCCCGAGCCACAAACCAGCCGCACGAAACCAGCAAAGACCGGCACGTGGTGGTTTAATCCTGGTTTAGATCTGGTCTAGTCCCGGTTTAGTCCAGGTCTAGACCTGGTCCAGTCCTGGTTTAGTCCAGGTCCAGTCCAGGTTTAGACCTGGTTTAGACCTGGTCTAGACCTGGTTTAGTTCTGGTCTAGACCTGGTTTAGTCCACGTTTAGTCCTGGTCTAGTTCTGGTCTAGTCCCGGTCTGGTCCTGGTCTAGTTCCAGTCCAGTTCTTTAAATATTTTTTGTATCATTACTGGTACTGGTCAAGCAACATTGCATACATTTCTGTCATGAATATAAGAAACCATAATAAAATACATATAATCCCCTCACAATTCTTGCTACCTTATTTTTGTTGTTCATACTTTTATCTAACCAACCTCATACACTCTCACTGCTGTATTTGTGTTGACAATAGCATACATCTCTTCACCATTTCTCTAATAGTACTTCTACATAGTCCATCTCTTTGTCTGCTCCCTCTCTCCGCTCTATACCTACTGCTACTACATACTCTATCCCTCTTCAATTACCTTGTGGAAATGTGCAGGTCATTTTATTGATATTGCTGAGCTGAAAGAAGGGAAGAAAGGATTGGGAGAATAAAAGCATAGGGTCCAAATGGTGTTCTTTTTTCCCTTCTTTTTTGTTCGTGGAAAATAGACAGTGACTGCAATTTTTCACTGCGAGAAATTTAGCTTGAAAAATGTTCCTTGTGATGGTTTGTCGCAAATGGAAAAGCTTTTAGTTGAATCTGACCTATTTCCTTACCCTTGGTTCACCTTTGTTTATCACATTTACGCCTATGAAGCCAATTCTGAGACATTAACCAAATGATCTACGTTAGGGTTAAAGAAGAATCACTCATTTAATCTACATTGCTAATGCTGTTTATGCTATTAAAGGCACTACGTAACATTTCTGGTGGAACTTCTGCTTGTCTTACTTGCTTGTCTTACGGAGATGTTTTACCCAGAAGATTCCAGAGTGTGGCATTAAACTTATCGATCTTGCATTTATTCAGTTATAGGTGTTGCTATTGTTAAAAATTTCTCTTAAAAATATGCAATTACTGTGAATGGGGTTGCTTTTCTGCAGACCTGACCTGACACTTGGCCTAGGGTGTCATCTGGTTTTGTACATGGAGATCAACATCTCTATGGAGACACGCGTGCGACGGAGCTTACGCCAGAAAAGTTACATAAAGTCTAAACTTGAGCTACAACTTCACTGCAGACAGTACCTCAATAATGGTTTCAAATATGTGTCCAACCGCAGGAAAACCAATACCAAGTACCAAGAAAGTACAGGTTCTAAGCTTTCCAATGATGTCTTACATGTGAAAATCTGACCATATTTAAAAAAGTTGTCTCTATTTGAAAGCAGCCATACCAGATTTTCTAGATTCCAGAAACAGCCTCTCAAAGTTTTCCTCTCTTCAGCCCAGATGCAGAAATATGATCATAATTATGACTCACCCCATGTTGCAGTGTTTTCGGCGTATCTCCACATGTATTGTGTGTTTCAGAGCTAAATCGCACTCTGTACTCGAGCTCCGGAGAAATGGACGTGTTCCGAACCTGTCCCGAAGGTCTCCCGAACGTGTCATGTGTCCAAGTAGAAGTTAAAAGTCCATTTTCATGTCCAAATTGTCTGGCAGTGCTGCTTACATATGCAGGAGCTCTTCACAGCTGATCGGCGTAAGGGGAAACCCCCTTCTGCGCTCCTTGCAACGGGATTGGCAGACGCGCGAGCTTGGGGAAATATGTTGATTTATACACGCCCCGTTTCATTCGCCAAAAAGAAGTCCATTTGAAATTTAAAATGTACGTTTTTAACGTCACTAATGCTGTTATCTGAAACATGGAGAGGCTTCTTCATGATCTAAACTAGCACATTATGCAAAAAAACGAAAATCACAAACTTTGAAAAAAACAACAACACAAAAAACGCATTTCCTGAGAATCTGTAATGCCGACATGAGGGCTCAGCTTCCGTGGTGGGACACATATATCATTACAAATATAATTAATAATTCTGATTAATATTGTGATTACATATAATCTATATTGCACTTTCAATGGTTATAATGAGCACATCACAAAGGGTCTTTTTTTTTTTTTTCTTCACTGGGGGGTATGTTCTCTGCCGCAATATCCTGTCTTCTTGGATCCTTGTGTACATCTTATCGTGCTAATCCTATAGTTGGGATCTCTATAAAGATATTAAATGATTAAATGGATTTGTTTCTTGCATGGGTTAATCAGGTTTCTCTCAAATGTTTATTCACCTGGACATGAAAAAAAAAGTATCTCGATTAACACAAATCTCAGAACATTTTTAGCTGAAAAAGTGACTTATTTTTGTTCATGTTGTGTACATAGAAAGAGGATGTGCCGCGTGGGCCTTACTACATTTCGGAGAGTGGGAAGGAGCAGCTGATGTTTGAGATTCCGCTGAATGATACGGGATCAGCCGGACTCGGGGTCAGCCTCAAAGGAAACAAGTCCAGAGAGACTGGAGAGGATCTGGGAATCTTTGTCAAGTCCATCATTCACGGAGGGGCTGCTTATAAGGTGAGAGCACTAAAACTGGAATTCAAATCATCACAACATTGTACAAGGGACTGGCAAAATGCAGAAAGAGATATTTTTGTTTCTAGGGATGTTGCAATATAAATTTTGATGAAAAGAAATGTCACAACTCAAATATTATTCACGATTATTGACCCCGTGACTAAATGTTGAATCCTTACTGTTCTTTCATTCACATTGTCTGTGGTTAAAGTACATTTAATTGTCCTTTTATGGAAATTTGTTCTCTGCATTTGATGCATCCTTTAATACCGCTGGGGCAACCTGTATGGAGCAGTGGCACCCATCTCCAAATCCTTTTGACAGGACCACCTTAGCTTGAGGATTTGACTTGTTGTACATGTTTTGGGTTGAGAAAGAGGTGTGGCCAGAGAAAACACATTTATCTAGTGTGTGACCAGCTTTATGAAATCAAACACAAACTAAATGAAGAAGTAAAGCTAATGTGACTGCTAAAATAATATTGACATTCAGGTACTACATTATATGTTTCTGACTTGCCAAGATGACCCACTTTTTATTTTAATGCAGTCTGATCACAAAGAACTGACTTAGCTGGAACTACAACAGGAGATTTGATTTGTGCTGTTAAACAACTTAAACTCGCACATAAAATTATACTCACAAGCTAGCTAGCATTAGCCAGATTTACAGTTACTCACACTCAACATTTTGTGAGAAAATCAAAATAAACAGAACCATGAACACTCATATTGATCACAGGCTCCTGAAAATGTTCAAATAAATGTTTTTATTGATTTTATTTTATTTTTTTACATTTTTGGCAGTTTTTGATATACGTGTAGAATACCTCCAGTGTGATGTCACTGCATAAGAAGAAGAAGAAGTGACTTTATTGATCTCACACAGGAGAAATTCCTCTCTGCATTTAACCCATCCTGTTATTAGGAGCAGTGGGCAGCACATTACTGCACCCGGGGACCATCTCCATGATCTTCTTGCTTCGGTTTGGTCAGGACCACAGTTGGAGGATTTTACCTGGAGCATGTTTTGGGTTGGTGGGGGAAACCGGAGTGCCCGGAGGAAACCCACCAGACACGGGGAGAACATGCAAACTCCACACAGAAAGGCTCGGGCGATCCAAATCTTACGCGTACCAACGTGCCACACGATCGAACCCAGAGCTTTCTTGCTGTGAAGCGTGAGTGCTAGCCACTCAGCCGCCGTGCCGCCAACCTCAATATGATAATAACTACTTTAATTAAAATTGACACATTCCAATCAATAATTTCTTTTCCTTTTCTTTTTTATTTAGTAAATTTGAAAATACATTCTCAAAATTGATTTTGTTGTACGCTCACATTCTTCCCACACAAACAGACAAGCACTCCTCACAAGACAGTTTTTTTTTTTTTTTTTTTTAATAATCTTCCCCAAATCACAGTCTTCTTCATTCAACTTGCCTCCGACAGCTCCAGCACTTACCCCACACCTGTGCAGCTCTTTTAGCGGACCATTTCTGAAGTGGCACGCTGCGATTGAAACATGTTTTATTCTGTCAGGGAGTCATTTAGAACACACTGTGTGGGCTAAGATGTTTTTGCCACTAACTTGTGACATAGCACAGCTTACAGCAATCTTTTTACCTTGAGGCCCCCCATGTTTGTACTGCAGATTTGCATGGCTCCCCAATAGTAGTGCCAACACAAAAGCATCACATGAGGTTTAGGTTCAGGTCCAGGTAACTTTATTTGTACCTGCAAGTAGAAATGGGTTATAGTTGGAGTTGGCTTCCACACATAATTTATAGAAAAAATAATTACAGACATAAAATCATTGTATCATCATAAAAAGATTATAACATGATTTTGACTAGGCATGCACCAATCCAGCTTTTTCAGTCCGACTATTGTTTTTGATACTATGGCTTTAAGCGTCTACCAATACCAGTGCAGAGACTGAAAACAGCATTTATTTCCTTAAAACAATAATAAAATGAAAGTGTTCCCTCTCTCTGGAGCACTTCAGTCACAACAGAACAGCTTTGTTTAAATTAGATTTCAAACACTGTGACTTTCTGGGCAACTAAGAGCAGTCTTATCACATTGGTGTCCAACCAGGATATCGGCTGAAGTGATTTTTGGAAGCTGATATCCAGCTAATTTTTTTAGTATCAGCGCTCATATTCGATATCAGTATCAGTATCAGTGCATCCCCAATATTGACTCATTTTCATCCTTTTTTTCCCAGTCACTTTTGTGGAATTATTACTTTTTAATTTCCACAATTCATGTTTTTGATAACCTGGCAAATCTACCACTGAATATGGTTTTCTATATTCTAGGCCAGTGGTAGAATAGAATCAGGAGGGCTTATTCAAGTTTAGAAAGGATTAAAGCAGGGCAGTATCCGGTCTGTACTAAAGCAAAATAAAATGTGTCCAACAGTGACCCCAGCACCACACTTTGATAAGCACTGTTACATGTTACTAAACCATTTCTTGTATTTTCTCCTGTATTTGCTCTGAACAGGATGGCCGACTCCGTGTGAATGACCAGTTGGTGGCAGTTAACGGAGAATCTCTGTTAGGACGCTCGAACCACGACGCCATGGAAACGCTACGGCGGTCCATGTCTCAGGAGGGCAACGTCAGGGGGACCATTCAGCTGGTGGTCCTTAGAGTGCTACTGGTACTAACACAAAACACACACATCCACTATAGTTTGTTGAACATAGCCTGTGAATAAGACTGCATTAATTCACTGACATTTTTACTAGTCAGAAAGTTCTCTCTTATTGTCTTTCTTTCCATCCCTCCTGTTTTTTCTCTCCTCCTCTCCCTCCTTTTACCACCTTCTCCTCTCTCCCTCTCTGTCTTCTCTCTACGTGCATGGCTTGTTGCCTTTCTCTCCCCTTTGTCTTTCCTTCTTTCATACTCTATGTATCTCTCTCTTATCCTCTTAATTCTTTACCCTTAATTCTTTATTCTTTCTATTCTTCCTGTCTCCCCTTCTCTATCCCCCCGTATGTGCACAACTCACTGTATATCTCTCTTCCCCTTTCTTTCCTTCTTTCTTTCTTTCTTTCTTTCTTTGTATTCATGCTCTAACTCTCTCTTGTCCCCTCTCCTTCCCTCTCCTCTCTGTGTGCCTCGTTTTTGTCTTTTCTTTTCTTTCTTTTATTCATAATCTCTTTCTCTCTGTATCTCTCCATTTTTTGTCCCCCTTCGCTCCCCTCTCTCCGTGCTCCCCCTCTCCCTCTCTCTTTCTCTCCTCTCTCTCTAGCATGTGCACTCTATCTGCACTGTATCTCTGTATCCCTTTTCTTTATGTTGAAAAGGTGCTTTCTGTGGCCTCTGCTCTCAGCTCTTTTCCGCTGCTCTGTAGATTATTTACACAAACCCTTCAGTGGACAAAGCCGGTGCTTGGCTGGAGTGTGAATGGCCTTTTGCATGCTCTGCCTGAAGTGAATGAAAAACACACTGTACGCCGCATTAGTGGAGCTCTTGTGTTTAATACTGGCTCTGTTTTTAGACTTAATGTTGCAGAAAGCTTCTCGGTGTGTGTGGAAACAGTCAAACAGGGCTCAGGTCTGTGAAATTACTGCATATCTTAGGGACTTTCATGTCTATAATATTATAACATTAGGCCAGATGGTAAGTGATGGCAGGTTTCACTCAGTCATTCACAACTTAGCTCGTTATAATGGCTAGCATGTTTTTTTTTCCCAAAAAAAGGTGCTGGAGCTATTTAGTTACAGCGATGCTAAAATAACAAAATACTAAAGAAAATAAATAAACTAAAATAAACTCGCTCTGATCTGAATCGTCACTACGTAAATCTCAGCACCATCAGAATTCCATTGAACTTTCACATGAGGTATGACCTGTCCATATACTGAAATAAACCCTGTATATTCAGTAGGGGTGGGACGTGTTAGACTTTCCGCTTTTTTCATGACTGGGCACTTTCATCCCTGTACTTATATTAAGGCATTGGTGGTAACCTGACTCAGTTGTGACTGTAGATTTTAAAACCAGAAAGAGCGCAGGTTTCATATTCTACCTTCATGTATTTACAGGCACAATTAAGGTCTACAGTGGTCCCTCGCTCTATCGCGGTTCGCTGTTCGCGAACCACGAGGTTCCACTGTATTGCAAAAATGTCATCTGATTATGAGTATGGTTATCAAGACAATGCCACCCATATATCAAAATATTCGTTTCAGTGAGTCACTATTGTCTACTTCTATGGGAACTTTGAAGACTCATTTTTGGCCCATATTGTAGCTTGTGTTAACCACATCATAAAAAAACGAAGCTCCCCTGATCTGTTCCCTGTACTACTTTCCTTCTTTAATATAGACATTTCTATTTTTGTCCTTTATGCCTCATTTTAATGTAATCCATAATTGCTTATACAGTATTGGACCACATTATTGCTGCAGTGTATACTAATTGGCCCTGTAGATGTATTGGTGGAGCTGGGGCCATTGACTGTCAATAGGTTTGTGCTGAGTGCTGTTAGCGACTTCAAAGCACTGCTTGGGCTGTAGCTTTGTCTTAAGAATAGAAGAGACCAGATAAAAACAGTAGATGAAGGCACACTGATAATGACTGTACCTTTTAAAAGCTTTTTTGGACTTAAGTATTGATGCTTTTAACATTACAAAAGTGGACCACTCTCGTCTCCACTCTGATCTTTTCTCTTATGTTCCTCTCCTTATGCTTCGCTCTAATCTACCACTTTTTCCATTTCCTTTCATTCATTGACCATTCAAAACAGAGGAAAATTATTCTATATTCAGTTCACAACATCCATACACATGTACAGTAAAATATAATGTTAAATATAGTGCTTTGAAATGTGCATATTGTGTACAGTTTATTTAAAGGTGCACTATGTCACTTTTCACATTGAGTTCAAAGGTTATTTGTTTGCCTGGAATGTTCGATAGAATGATTTTAAACCGATTAATTTTGCACTGATTCAATTACATTATACATAAATGCATTGAGAAACATGGATTGTTAATGTGAGCAAGGCTGGCATTCCATAAATCTAACATTTAAGTTGACCTGATGGTGATGGTGTAAGTTTAATGCCAAACTGTGAAACATTTCAAGCAAAGCAATAAGAGCTCCATGGAAGCGAACAGGTATCAGACCCTCCACCTGAAAACTGACATATTATACATGAAGAAAATAAAAGCGATAAACTTAACCTACATACTATGTTCAGTATTAAGTTTCAATGTAAAATAGTAAAACAAAAGATTACATTTTCATCTTTAAGACAGGAATATTAAGTGAATTAATTATAAAGTCTTATAAAGTCTCTAAGCTATGAATACACAACTTAAGAACTGGCTCATGCTTGCTTCTTAAAATAAATGATCATATAGTAATGTATGCCCAAGTCAGTTGTAGGCTATGATTAAAACTATGTTTAATTTCAAATAAAATTAATAAAATTAAAGTGTACGCATGTTTGAATAAATTGACTTTCATTGTTGCAGATATAACACAAATGTATGAAAATGAAATTGAAACAAAGCTGCGTGAATAAGCTTTGATAAAAAAACAAGGTTTTCAAAGGGAATAGTGTCGCATCTGTAATACAAATGAATGCAAATGTATTCAGTTATAAATAATAGACTTACTGTAAAAAGCACAGCACCATTAGATTATTAGAGACATAAAAGGATGAGTTCTTGAGAGAATCTAAGTGTCGGGGTGAGTGTCAGTGCCACACAGAAAGATACAAAGACTTAGAAAAAAGCAAAACAAAATCAAACCGGTTTAACTGCAAGGGTCATGGGAAAGTTGTCTCCTATCCACCTATTTCTTCTCTACTCTTTCTTGTGTCAAAATAGAACTTGGATACCTTACAAATCTCTCAATCACTAAACTTGGGGCTTCCTATTTTGATGCAAACTAGAGAAGATTTGAATGTGTTTGAATGAAGGCATGCTACATTAGAATATCAAGTATCGCCTTTAATAAGAAAACCACAACAAAACAAGATTTGATAAAAAAAGGAATAGATACAAAATAAAATAATGCTGTGTAATCTTTCAAAACAGGGTATAAAGTGAAATGTATTCACGTTCTGGTTCATTTTATTACAAACCTCTCAATTACTGAAATTAGTGCTTCCTATTTTGATACAAAGTAAAGATTTGAATGTGTGTCAGATCTAGTTGTGTCGTTTTGTATAACATTGTGTTTGCGTTGTGTAGGATCACAGTGGAGTGTCTCCAAACCGCTCCTTTGACAGTTCCTCAGGTCTGAGGATGAGTCCAGTGAATGGACAAACCAACGGGACCTTTCATCCTGCTATGGTCAACAATGTGCTCTATGCATCTCATGGTGAGTGGATCAGCATTTTACAGTTTACAGTTTAGTACAAATCAACAACTTCTTTAAAAAACAGTTTTTTTCTCAACAATATAGCAATGTAAAATTTAAATGCATACAGTAGACATGTTTCTGATGGATTTTTAAAATAGCTGCTTCTATGCTTCTTTTACTGTTGGAACACCCACTGCTTTCAGTAAATGGAGCAAAAAATCATAGATTGGACATTCCTGACAAGTTTTATAATACTCTGTATCTATATCTGAACCAGTATTGGATCTAGGGTAATATTAATGGAACTAATATTACGTTTTGTTGAAATGGGCCTTTTACCTAGTATTTGGAATCAAATTTGAAATGTTAGTATTGTGGCAACACTACTACCACTACACCTTCTCATCATCATGCTAGCATAACAGATGCAGGCTCATTCTGGCTCTCATTTTTGCTGATTCCACCTCCTCCCTCCAATTGTGAGTTTGTCATGTGTTATTTTTGCTTCTGAAACTGCATCAGAGGTGGGCACGTTGTTAGCTCCAGGTTTAAAAAAAGACACAACTAAACCACTTTAGGAACTCTGAAAGACAAATGCTTCTGAGATAAAACAAACTAAAAACAACAGTGCACCACACAGATACTGGGCCTGTAATTAGAGACCTCCATGGTCCTATAGCTCCCTTTCATTTTACCCATGTTTGTGTTTAGCTCTCCTCTTTCTCTCTGCTTGGTTGTTATTACTGGGTTTTGGGCTGGTTCAGCGTTATTTTAGGTTTGTTGCTTGATGTTACCAGCTGTTTCTTTATCGTCATCATTTGTTCACATTTTTAGGTAGTGTCCTAAACAGTACTCCTTCGATCCTTATTCATTTCACTTATTGTAGTTATTTTTGTTCTTCATGTATATACAGGGGGTCCTCGGGTTACGACGGTCTCGACTTGCGCCGTTTCGTGGTTACGAACGCGCCCCCATTAAAAAATATATATATATATATATATATATTACGCGTCATTCCGTCTTACGCGGTTTAGCGTGGTAAGTGACGTAAACAAATGCGAACAGCGCACGGCGGAAGAATACGCTCTGTTGTGGTTGTGGGGAGAAGAAGACGGCCTCGTGTGCTTGCCCAATGTGGGCGGAAGTACCTGATGTGGGCTCTGATCTGCTCCTATGAAAGCGGCAGTGATAACCAAGCAGCGTAATGGTCTACGGTCTACTAGATGGAAAGGTTATTGGTGCTTTGGTTGGAAGATCAAAGTCAAATTCCGACTTACGACGAAATTCGGGTTACGACGCGTCTTAAGAACGGATCAATGTCGAGGACCCCCTGTATATATCTTTCTGTCTCTCCTTCCTTCACCCTTTTCCCTCTTTCTCTCTCTCTCTCTCTCTCTCTCTCCCCATCACACTCCCTATCTCGCACTCTACCTAGCCGTCCTCTTTCTCTCCCCTTCCCTCTTTCTCCTTCTCTTTGCCTTTCACGCTCTTTCCCCCTCTCTCTTCTTACATTTCCAATTCACCCACTTTCTCATTCTCTCTCTCCCTACCCCGCTACATTTTCAATGACCACAATTATAAAATGCTGTTGTTTTGACTTTTGTTTTAAAAACATCACACTTAACATCACTTCCTATACTTTACACTATCAGTTGTAATTAGGGCTGGGCGATTAATCGAGATTTGCGATATCTTAAGATGATAAAAGGAGAAGTTCAATTTGTCAACTGGACAAAGTTTGTTTGGTTGAAAACGTTTCGCCGCTCATCCGAGAGGCTTCGTCAGCTCTGGTTATTGTACTGGTTAGACACTGCTTATATCTCGCTGCCAGGAGGCGCGTCCTACACTGAAAAAGCTCTGAAAACGAAACCCCCTAATCTGTCTTTGTTTTCCAAATTACTCTGGCGACTAGTTACGACCCCCTATTCAACGTCTAATGACCCTCTCCACCCCTCTGCCCTGGCTCGTCTGCCCTAATGTTTCTTTGTCTGTTTTGACGTGGTTTAAGAATGGAATTATAGATGGGAGACAAGTTATGTCTAACTCCCCCATTTCTGTTTAATGACGGATTCTCTTTTTTGACAAAAATAGCCTCTTTAACTCCCCTCTCAAACCAGTTCTTTTCCCTGGCTAAGATCTGAACCTCACTGTCCTCAAAAGAATGGCCCGTGGCTTCTAGGTGAAGATGAACGGCAGATGACGGTCCACTCTGGCACGCCCGCCTAGGCGTGGAACCCTTATGGATCCACGGTTGATTCTACACAACATCAGCTAATTGATACATTGAATAAAGAGGTGAATCATTACACCCCTATTGCTCACTATAGAGACTACCTGCACAGTAGCTGAGTGGCTAGCACTCATGCTTAACGGCAAGGAGGTTCCCCAGGTTGCCTGGGCCTTTCTGTGTGGAGTCTGGGTGGGTTTCCTCTGGGTTTCCCTCATCAACCCTAAAAAACATGCACCAGGGACTATAGGTGGAAATTAGCGCTAGTGCTAAAACCTGGCACACTGCATCTGTTAATGTAGATTGTGCACTGTCCCTGTCTCATAAATAAACTAAAACACATGCTAATCAACATATATTATGCTTTATTTGGTATTGAAATATAAATTACAATGTACCAAGTGAGTTTGCCTGTTTTGAACCAGGAATACACTGCATCTAATGAGTCTCTACATATGTATGAATGCAGATCGGCCCTTTATCTTTCTGTATCCCGTTTGTGACTGGGTTTTTCTCACACTTCCTCTGTGTGTGCACTTTGCGTGTTTGAGTTTTAGCTTCCCCTTGAGGGCCGTTCCAGTTGACGAGAGGAAGTTTTGTGGCTAGCTCCAGTTATTATGCAATCCACACATATTTTTCTTAGTCAAGCGCATTTACATTTGTTTTTATAGTACAAACAAAACCAAAATGTTTATGCATTTTAATTACAAAGTTAGTTCTCATGTTTTGAAGTATATTTATGACTTTCAGGAATTTTCAGAAACAAAATGCAGTCTGCAAGTACCACACCTAAACTACTGCTTTTATACATTTTTATGAGGAATAACCTTTGAATTCCATTTTACAAAAACGTCCTCAATTTATTTTCAATAAAGAATGTATTTTGTTATTCAGCATCAATACATTTGCGTGCTTTTTACTAAGGAATAATTAATTGAGGAATATACAATATAATAATACTATGATATATTTATGACTCAGTGTTATGTTACTATAGCTTATATTCTTAAAGACCCTATTGAAACACTAAAATTCAGGTGAAAAACGCCGCTTATCAGTTAATCGTTAATCGATCGATGAGCTCAATCAACTATCAATTAATGAATTAATCGATAATTTGCATTCCTAATTGAAATGTATGAATATTTGAGACAAAAATATTGTGAACTAAAAAATGTTAGTTGGCATCAAACTACTGCCAAACCTCCCTTAAGCTGTATTACGGGCTGAGCAGATCTAAGTGTGAATTGACACCTGACTGATTTTGAGCTCATAACTCGAGGCAGTGAGTCTGAATTATTCCTGGAATGTAGCTCTAATCGACACAAGGTTAAAGGATTAACGTCTCCAAGTGAAAACAAAAGACCGGAGCAGATGAAAGCAGGTTTGGGGCCAGTGATTCAGGAGGGAAAGTGCACTGCAAAAAAGAACATCTGTTGTTAAAAGGACCTGAACTGAGAATTAGTATTAGTAGTTTTTTGTATTTTTCAGTATAATTTGTTCCATTTTTTGCTGTAGATATTTGAACTAAGGATGTGAGAAATTTTCACTTGAATTGTTATACAAATCAGGTCAAGTCAAGTAAAACAAAAACAAAAAGTCTCCAAAATTAAAAATAAACTCAAAAGTACATAAATTATTAGATTAGATTATTAGATTAGATGTTTATGTAATTTTACTTATAGTTTTGGCGGTTTCAAAATAAATATTGTGATGATCAGTCAGAAAATATGCACGTCTTGTTTGAGGTTCAAATATTGCACAAAAACTTAAAGGACTGTTAAAACCTGTATATATGGTTTTTGACAATAAAGCTGACTTTGAACTTAAAAATAGAATAAAGTGCAGAAATAATATTTCTTTTTGCCCTTGCTTAGGAGATTAGAAATGTTGGTTCTTTCTCAACTATTTTTGCACGCTTTTTGACAGGTTTCTTACTATAGACAGTAGGGCCCGTCCGATATGTCAGTTAGCCGATATTATCAGTTGATATGGGCACTTGGAGAATATCGGCTATCGGTTTAAATCTTGCAGTTAGGGGCCGATAGTCCACGTCAGCATGCTATACAGACAGATAAATGTCCTAATATGTGACTCTGCATCAATATTTATCTGTAGAGTAATTTGTCTGTCTGTGACACCTACTGCCCTGAATGTAGTTATATCACTCACGTGTGACTCACGTGTTCTTGTTCAAACCAGTGCGCAACCATAGAGCCATGTACGCAACACTGTGGCGCTGGCTTTAAATGCTCTTGTAGTCTGATCCACGATGCTGACTATAAACAAAAGTGCAGTTTAGGCCAGCAAACAGCTAAAGAATATAACCCAGAATGTTCATACCAGCTGTGTGAAAATGCTTGATTAGATTCTTTTTACGGACGATTGTTTTGAGTCAGGATTAAAAGGACACTTATTTGTGAAGACCTGTAGGCTGAGAGATGCCTGTGTGAGCGGTGAGTGTAGCAAATGTGTCTGTTTTGAAGCTACTTTTCTCATTGGTTAACGCTTAGCTGCTGTAAGCTACCACACATAAACAGACGCTTACATTGGCCTATTGTAAAGTGACTGTATACATGTTACTGGACCCGCCCTGATATGTAGATGAGCTCTGAATAGAGGTGTGGATGATCGGCATTTACACATATAATTAATAACCGCGGCACGCACTCATTTACCGTTAAAGATTAATACCGGTAGTTTACTTACTTTCTTTACTGGCTATAATGTCATGCAAAAATGCCATTAGGCTGACTGTCTTTCAATATAACTTTAAAGAGGCAGAATAACAATAATTGTATCCTCAATAAACCCAATTTAAAATCCAACAGAGCCAAATTTAAGTTTTATAATCAGTTGAAGATTTACAGTGAATTTTTACATCACAAAATATCGGCTGTTATATCGGCTATCGGCACCTCCAACTTCTCTTTTATCGGTATCATATCAGCTGCAAAAAAATCCATATCGGTCGGGCCATAATAGACAGTATAATTCACATCCTAATTGTGCTCAAGTGGAGGAGTTCAAGTATCTCGGGGTCTTGTTCACGAGTGAGGGGAGGATGGAGCGTGAGATTGACAGGCGGATTGGTGCAGCGTCGGCAGTGATGCGGTCGTTGTACCGGACCGTTGTGGTGAAGAGGGAGCTGAGCCAAAAGGCGAAGCTCTCAATTTACCGGTCAATCTACGTTCCTACCCTCACCTATGGCCATGAGCTTTGGGTAATGACCGAAAGGACGAGATCGCGGATACAAGCGGCCGAAATGAGTTTCCTCCGCAGAGTGGCTGGGCGCACCCTTAGAGATAGGGTGAGGAGCTTGGTCACACGGGAGGAGCTCGGAGTAGAGCCGCTGCTTCTCCACGTGGAGAGGAGCCAGCTGAGGTGGCTCGGGCATCTGTTCCGGATGCCTCCTGGACGCCTCCCTCGGGAGGTGTTCCGGGCATGTCCCACCGGGAGGAGGCCCCGGGGAAGACCCAGGACACGCTGGAGGGACTATGTGTCCCGGCTGGCCTGGGAACGCCTTGGGGTCCCCCCGGAGGAGCTGGAGGAAGTGTCCGGGGTGAAGGAAGTCTGGAGGTCCCTGCTTAGACTGTTGCCCCCGCGACCCGGCCCCGGATAAGCGGAAGAAAATGGATGGATGGATGGATTGTGCTTATCTTAAAAATTATATTTTACATGATACTGTATATTACCCTGCCATCTACGTTCTGGTACAAATCCTATAATTTTGTAGTGTGAAGTTGTATTCCTTTGTATGTTATTGCAGTGAACTTGCATTGATCTATCATCCACACTGCCAATGCCTCCTCCACTTGAAAAGAGTCAAGACCAACACATTTGTTTGTGCGCTCGGGGGAGGGAGAGTGTGTTTTTGACAGTCGGCCTGATTAAGGTGCCGCTGCCGAGGTTTAGTGGAAAAAAAGAAACGCAGGAAGCACAAGATAACATGATTTATGGGAGATGTGCAGCCAGAGATAAATGACAGCCGCAATATCAGATTTCAGTAAGAGGAAGTAGAAAGCAGGTGATTAGTGAGGAGCAGTCACACACCAAAGTTACTATGAAAAATGTTTGGCTTTCAGAGTAGCATTGTGAAAGGTGAAAGAAGTGTAAATGTGGAGAAAGAAGGGTTTAAAGGTGAACCAACTTTTCTGGTGGAGAGTTGCACACTCTAACAGTCTGTTCAGACTTCAGCATTAGGGGTGTCAAGTTTACGATGTTTACTAATCTATGCTAGTTGTCCAATGTTTCCACAGCGACTTTCAAACATCTTTAAGTGCTCATGTGGCACATTTGAGTGCCAATACCAGAGTTGATCAAATTGGAACTTTTGCAGAAATTTGCAGCACATCAGCATGTTATGTGTCCAACTAGAGGGGTCTGGTTTTTTTATTCAGTCCAAAGGTGGAGGTAAAGTCTGTAGCTGTAGATGTAGCTGTGTCTTGCCTAAGGACACAATGCCACTGTAGCCAATGCTACCCGACTGTGGCACCTGGTATTCCCAACAGTCTCCCATCCACTAGCTAACCAGGCCCACCCTGCTTAGCTTTCGAGATCTGATTAGATCAGGCCTTAATAAGCAAGAAATGCAGGTGCTGATGACAGGTTCCTCTTCTGGTACTAAACCGGTACTAAACCGGGACTCAACCTGGACTCAACCTGAACTAAACCAGGATTAAATCAGGATGAAACCAGGACTAAAGCGGGTCCAAGAGTTCCATATACAGAAGAAGCTCTGATGAAGATGAGTGGTGATGTGAGGTTCCTCTGTGTGGCAGATGTGGACAGAGTGAAAGAGGGAGCAATAATCTGTGCGTGTGGTTTGACAGTGATGCGCTCACAGAATGATGACTCTATGTAAATTTCCCTGTGTGAAGAAGAGCCTCGGAAACTCCTTTTTGACACACACACACACACACACACTCATGCACACAAACCTATCACATTCACACATCTCCTGCACTCTCTCTCCACGTCAATATTTCTTCTTTCTCTACTGCGGCGGTAGCGTTCATGGACTTATCTCCCTCTCAGACTGTGGAGTTAGCGATGATGGGGCTCTAGTTTGAAAGTCATAAGAGCAGCAGGAAATCTCATCTTGAAATGGGGTTTGTAGGAAGTTGTATGTAAAGTGTGAAGACAATGTGGAAGTGTAGACTTTTGTGATCAGCACAATTTCTTTTTTGTATTCAAATGATTTTATTTATTTTTTTGATTTTTCATTCATTTTTTAGATACATTTTTAACTTTATTTTTTCATTTAAATGTAACGTTATGGGGGCCACCTACTCCATGGAGATATTATTGCTCCACAGTATGAAATTAAACATATCTATCTTCACGGAGACAAACGGGCAACAAGTTTTGTTTGTAACCAACTTCCAGGTCAGAGCTGTAGAGAGGAGATCCCACTCACTGTGACTGAAAAGTAACTGAATTAATGTGGTTGAATTAGTTAGTTTATTGCCAATGCATTAAAAATTCAATTGAGGCAAGCAGGTGATGTAATCTCCACCATAAAAGTTAGATACATATTGCAGCTTTAATTTATTTGTATACAGTGGTCCCTCGCTCTATCGTGGTTCACTGTTCACGGCCTCGCTGTTTCGCAGATTTTTTTTATTTTTTTTTATAGTGTAACATATTTTTTATAGTGTAACATTGTGTTCTACGTCCTGATTAGCTAAGAGACTAGACCAGGGCTAAACGTGGACTAAACCAGGTCTAGACCAGAACTAAACCAGGTCTAAACCTGGACTGGACCTGGTCTAAACCAGGACTGGACTAGGTCTAAACCAGGATTAAATCACTCTGTGCGGCTCTTTGCTGGTTTCGTGCGGCTCTTGCGTTCGTTTGTGCATGTTCGGTTCGTGGCTCGGGCTGAGAGGACGCGGTCCGGGCGCCGCGGTTCGATCTCGTGCTCGCAGCCCCGGTGTACGCGCGGCCTCGCGCCGGTCACGCTGCTCTGTCACGGATTTGACCACGATGAGGGGTGCACATGTCGCGCACTTCTCCAAGGGGTTGGTGCGCGTCGCGTCCCGGGATGTGGCAGTGCTCCTCATGCGTCCGGCGGGGCTTCCGGAGCCGTGTCTCCCCCCACACTTCACTATTAATACATTTTGTTGAAAATCTATGAACGTTTGAGTGTTTAAACAAAAGATAAATGTGAGAAAAGGTACATTCCAGTCTGAGAAAAGCGTATAATGTGTGTATTGAAGCATTTACAGCCTTAAAACATGTAGAATAATTGTAAAATATAAAGTTGACCTATTTTGCGGATTTCTCTTATTTCTGGAACCTAACCCCCGCGATAAACAAGGGATTACTGTATTCATATATGACATATTTTATACCTGGTTGAATAATTCCAAAGTGTATTTAATGATGATGATGTTTTAACACTAAAATGTCACTTAATATTTACTTTAAAATGGTGTTCAAAATAAACCACTACATTCATACTTACATTTTAAATGGACCAAATTAATTCCCTAGGGTCTCTCTTTTGACTACTCCTTAAAACCAGAATAATCCTGACTAATGTGGTCTGACTAATGGGAGAATGGATTTAGGAACACATTTGGAATTCCCTTGAGATTATACAGTGGTACTTAACCCTACAATGGAAATGCACATGTAATATTTTGGGGTACCCTAATAGCCTCTTTGTTTTCAGTGTTAGGGATTAGGGAAACATTCATTTTGAAATCACAATATTAACAGGATGAATATATTGACAAAGGTGAATACTGTGGTGATATTGTTCAGTGAATATTCACTGTTCAAGCCCTATTTCACATTTACATATTTAAAAATGTAGTTCATTTTACGTATAGTTTTGTAATCATTAATAATCATTAACCTGCTGCCTATTATTGTGCAGGTGTGTTACTGTGAAACAATCAAGTGGTGTCTTGTTCAAGGACAGCATAATTGAACCACTTTTTGAACCATTCTGTGTTAATTCACAGAACCACTTTTGATCACTGTTATTGAATCCAGTTTTATTAATTTGTTCTTTTTAGCAGTGGCCAATGGGAGCTACAGTCACATGGACGAGGAGGATGATGGTGAGATGTACGGACAGGAAACGTTGTTCAGTAGCTCCGTCCAGCAAAACTCATATCTGCACGAGAGGTTTGTTTAACTGTACTGTTAAAACCAGGACTAAACTAAGCCACCAGGACTTCAATCAGAACTAAATCAGGACTGATCTAGGTCTACTTTAGAACGTGACTAAACCAATGTTACCTTTAACCAGGTCTGAACTGTGTCTTATCCCTAGCCAGGACTAGAACCAGGACCAGAAGTAGGATAAAATTACGACTAAAACTGGACTAAGATAACATAATAGAACCATTATTTGTAGTTCAAAGGGGAAATTACAGTTCACGTTACCATATTTAATCTTGAACTTACCCAGTACTAAATTATTTTATTTTTTTATTTGCATGTTCCCATCTGACTGTGTATCCTATATGTCTCCTCCTAACTCCACTGACACCACAGCTCTGGTCAATCATAATCACATTACAGTTCTAACCTATTTACATTCTGTTCCCGTTACTGTGTGCGGCTAAATTCAATAAATCTAAAGGTCAGCTTGACTTAGCTCCATTTCTGTACTCTTCAATTTGTGCAACTCAACAATATTGGTCACATTTAGAAATCTGCCTTTTCCAGTTGTGGTAAAATCAAATGTCCAAATGTGTTCATGAGGATAAGATAATAACAGTATATTCTTGGCTTAGACTAAGTTTAGAACTAGTCCAAGTCCATGTTTAGATCTGGGTTAGTCTTGATTCTAGGGTGCGTTCACACTTTCCTATATCCACAGAAATATTGGAACTAAACTTGGACTAAAACTCATAATGACTACTCAAACCAGGACAGACCAAGGAACCTACCCTTATTTTCCAAATCTGTAATGATTATTTTTTGAAAATAAAGTTCATAACCAATTACTTTAACTTTACTTAGTTGCATTGAAATTTAAATGACATTTCTTTCAATAATGCATTTCAAACATGCTATCATTTAACAACAGTTCATCCCATTTATGAAGAGTATAATATACACTATTCACTTGCACGCAGGTTTGCAGGTTGATTTGATTTTACATCATTTTAAAGCCACAGTGTATAACTTTTTGTGCCAAAAATAGACTAAAATAAAAGGACGCTTATGTGTATTATTTCACTGAAGAAACTTGAAAAACATGCGTCCTGACTGTGAGGGCCTGGAGGGGCTGCTTGTTTCCATGAAAATGTTGTTTCTTTAGCTATAATTTTTCACAGTAAGGCATGAAACATATCTATCTCCATGGAGAATGGTACAAAGTATGTTTTTTATATTTCAATAGACTCATGCATGTTACGTGCCACCTCCAGAAAGTTAAATGTACCTTTAAATGTATGTGTAAAACAGCATCTTTCTTTTGTTTTAGTTTCCGAGACAACCTGAACCACGCGTTGGCGCAGAGTCCACACCCTCGTCAGTTTGTCCACGTGAAGGCGTCTAAGAGCATGGACCTGGGTACGGCCCCGAGCAGACAGCACACTGGTGGGACCCTCTAAACCTGTTTGAGCTCTGCATGAGGCTGTCTGCATGTGCCCATAACCCTCCTCATGCACGGCTACAGGCGACTGCTGCTATCTGTCTATACAATACACACATATTACATACATTACACACAGGGTGTCCAATACTTTCAAGACCTCTCACTTGAAATTTTGTTTAGATTTTCAAAGGGTATCTACTTTGAATAGTGAAATGACACGTAGGAAGACCAAATGATAACACTTATAACTACATCATAATTGGTTATAGTAAAGCATGAAAAAAATAATGAATAATGAACAAATTGTGGTCCCCCATGACTCGAAATAATTTATTGGATCAATATGATATGGGTACACTTAGATTAAGGTTTAGGTTAAGGTTAAGGTCAGTCTCCAAGAAATTAATGTTTGTTAATCTCATGTCCCTAGAAAGCCAATTACCATACAGTTGTACAAAATTAATGGTAAAACAAATATCACTGTATCATAATAATGTTATTGTATTTGCACATGCAAGTTTATTTAATGGTTGACAGACAAACTTAGTCCACCCGTCTCATGCAGATGTTAAAACACTTAAAATGGTTCGTTTGCGTGTTCTTGTCACCTGTATGAGTATTTCTTTTGTCAAATAACAGTGAATGTGCCTTTTCTTTTAATCCTGTACAAACCTACCAATTATCAAACCTCAATTCAATTATAAGACTATGATTTCTGCTTCACTCACTTAACAAAAGAACATAACAAGCAACAATTTGACTGATTATTAGTACGTCTTTGTTATGCAAAAAAGTGCTCTGTTCTGAACCTGCTCTCCACTTGTGGCTTCAAGATGACCCGATTTAAACTGACATTTTGATAGAAGAAACTTTGAGATTTGCGATTGCTAATATTTTGGCCCACATTTGTGTACTATGACTTTGTACGCAGTTTCTAGACAATGGCGTATTGTTTGAAATGTCACTCCTTCTCTAAGCTGGATTTGCAAAGAGGGAGAGAGAGAGAGACAGGAGAGGAGGGGATTGTGGAAATAGCATTGAATAATCAGCTACCATACACTACATGTCCGTACATCAAGCTTCTTTGTAGTTTTTATGCACTTGATCTTTGCTAAATGCCAGCCCAACCAAATTAGCTTTTCAGTCATGATAGCACAACTGTCATCGCAGAAATGCATGGATTGGCAGCAATAAGAGGAGATTACGAATGGCCCATTTATTAACAAGCTGCGCCGGAAGACAGTTATATAAGGAAGCAAAAGTGCTTTTTTTAATAGTTTAATAGTGTATCAAATATTTACAATGGCAAAATGGTTAATGGTCGACTTTCTGGTATTTGCAGTCAACCCATAGATGCTTATGCTATTTTCTGATCAATGTTGTAATGTTTCCTCATTTGTTTGATTCACATATGTTTAACACACAAATCCTGCATATTTAGGCTGTAGTCTTCTCTCAACTCTGTTCCACTTTGTGATGGCACAGTGTAATACAGGAAGTGCTCCACTGTGTTTTTAAACTCTACACCTTCACTAGAATCATTTGGATAATTACAGCTATGGAACTGGTAATCTGTACTGAACAAAAGTAGGTAGGAACAGAGCATTTTGAGCTTTGAAAACGTAGACTTGTGTAGTCTTATAATGCACTCAAACATGTGAATGGAACAAAACACAACCCTCGGTTTTTGGATACAGTAACAACATTATAGGATGGTTTAAATCTCACAAGAATTAATTTTGTGTAATATAGGAACTTTAATATGCAAATAAACAAAAGGACAGTGTCAGTCTCATAATGTAAACCTGCATTATGAGATATAAATAATGGGAAAGCTTAAAGAGTTATACACTTAATATTGTTTAATTAATTAATTAATAACATTAATAACAACTTTAATTACTAATAAGAAAAAAAAGATAAACACAAAAATATGTAATTTCCTAAAGTTTAAGTTTAAATGTATTTATTTAAATGGGACAGCATGTATTAATGAACAGCTAATGCTGTAAATATACCAGATTTAGCTCAAGGCTAGTTTCCATCTGTAGTCCCACAAAACAGGGGTGAAAGTCGATAAAACACAAGGTACAAAACATGTAAAGACCAACAATGAAAACATGACAACAGAAGCAGTGACTGAATCAAAGCAGGACACAACAGTTTTACAATGATTTTGAGTTAATAGATCTAATACAAAAGTGCTTTTAGGTACATAAACTAAGTTAAACATAAACTATATAGACTTTAAATTTGTGATACACTTGTTTCTCCAATGTCTTCCCCCAAAATCTGAACTCTGCTTCAAGCCACATGTTTTAACTGAGGATTGGTCTGGACCTTTCTATTAAAAACACCCAAGCTGATCATTGACAATGAATCAACTGACTCACGTTGCACTTTCTGCCTCTGGCCCTAAGTGGTAATTTTTAGGGCGGCAGTAGCTCAGTTGGTAGAGCGTTTGTCCACTGATCCAAAGGTTGGCGGTTCAAATCCCCCATAAGAAACATCAGTGGTTGAGCGGTCAGACCACTGACCCACAGGTTGGTTGGTACGATTCCAGCTCCCACAGATGAATGCTGCCGTTGTGTCCTTGGGCAAGACACTTAACCCTCCTCGCCCCCAGTGTCTGCGTACACTGGTGTGTGAATGTGTGTGTGAATGGGTGAGTGGTTCCTTGTTGTAAAGCGCTTTGGGTGCCTCGAAGGTGGAAAAGCGCTATATAAAGATGTGACCATTTTAGCTACCCAAACTATTTTTTTTTACTTGGGACACGTTTGAGACTGTGAACCCATCACTGAATTCTCTGTTACATAGTAGCATTCCTTATAAATTGGAACAAACTTAATGTTCTACTGATCCTCAATTAAGATAATAAACTTACACTGAAGTCATGAACTCTGTTTTTTGAATCACTAACTGGTCCGATTTGAAGGCCCTGTACCAGATTTCCCCATCAAAATTTCTCTTGCAAACAGCTCATCAGCTCAAAATAAGCCTGCTGTGTACGGTCTGCATCTAATTATGATGCGTTTTATGGTCAGATAATCAGGAAGTGCACTGTCAGCGTTCTAGTTGTTTTTAGCATTACCGTGATGGCAAAACTCAGCTCTGAAAATTGTGAGAAGCAACTGATATAAAACTGATAATGGTGAGTACTGAGGATGCATAAATAAGCGAGGAATGAATTTGGACCATTGCAGTCTTTAAATTGAACTAGTTTTGTTTTTGACGTTTTTAAGACAGTAAAAATCTGGTACAGTGCCACCTTTAAGTACCTTTAAGCACCACAGACTTCGCGACATTGGCGCTGGAGCCGTGTTTAATGCAATTAGATTTTCTTGATTTCATTTATAAAGCAGTTATTTCGCCTCACTGTGCTCACATTCAGAGACACATTTTCAGAACAATGTTTGGAAAAGGTTTTAATTCAATTAGACCGTCTACAAACTCCCTCTTCCTCCATTCAAAGCTTTATAATTTAAATAATGTGATTCATTGGAAGAGAATGAGTCATTTAAGTAAAGAGTTCTAGCATGTTTCATCCTCAAAAAGCTCATTGTTTTACATGTTGGGTTAAAATATGGTATGGGAAAGCACTTTTTCTTAATTATTTTTTTTGTTCTAATGTAATGGCTATTGGTCCATTAGCTAATACAATGCTGAAATGGCTGCCAAGTGGAAAAGAATGTTTAAAAGTAAAGTTTCCTTAACACTATGTAACTTTTCTGGTGTAGAGTCTGCCACCCGCTTGGCTCCATAGCGATGTATCGCTTTGCTTGCATTGTTCCACAGGACTTAGACTTATACACACTTTATTGATCCACAGGAGAAATTATTTGGATACAGTAGCTCACACATTACAATATAATATATAACAGAGAGTAACAAAAACATATGGTACAGTATAGCAAAAAAGAGCAAGAGACAGGTGTCAAATGAGACATAATTCTAAAAATAAAAATAATAAATTATATAATATATGTACAAGTCAAAATAAAATAGAAAAATAAGTAATAAAATATAAAATAAAATATAAAATCACAGCTATATCCAGGAGACAAGAACGGCAGTGCAATAATGTACTGATTGACAGAGCATAAGGTTATCCGTTACTTAAAATTGAGTTGTTGTTGAGTTGTAGGGAGTATTATAGTATGAATGTAGTCCTGTATCTCTCACTGTTTGAGCGGAACTGTAGGAGCCTGTTGGAGAATGAGCTCCTCTGTCCCTCTATGGTCTGGTGCAGTGGGTGAGTTGTTGTACAGTTGTAGGGAGTATTATCTGTCCCTCTATAGTCGTGTGCAGTGGGTGAGTAGGAGTGTCCATGATGGAGAGCAGTTTGTCCAGTGTCCTCCTGTCCCTAAATGTGACAAATGTCTCTAGTTCACAGCCGATCACATGATCAGCTTTGCAGATCAGTTTGTCAATCTGTCAAATGTCTCTTTTTTTGGTACTGCTCCAGACCACAGCAAAGTGCTGGCCACCACAGACTGGTAGAAGATCTCCAGTAACTTGCAGCACACATTGAAAGACCTGAGCTTCCTCAGGAAGGAGAGTCTGCTCATGCTGTTCACAGCATTACTGTTGTCCCTCCAGTCCAGCCTGTTGTTCTCATGGACGCCGAGGTACTTGTAGCAGTCCACAATCTCCACCTCATGACCCTGGATGGTAATGGTTGTGTCCTCTTTCTCCTGAAGTCAATCACCAGTTCCTTGGACTTGTCCATGTTCAGGAACAGATGGTTTGCCTGGGCCCACTCCACAAAATTTGCAATCAGCATCCTGTACTCCATCTCCTGTCCATCCCTGATACACCTAACCTTGGAAATCCCAGGCTGTATTTCGTTCGTTCCGATCTGAAAGGCAGCCTGGCGACTATGGCAAGCGAGCTCTCCCGATTCTGGGAGCCAATCAGAGAGCGGGGAGGGGTGGAAAGACAGTGACGCGTACTATATGACAAACAGAAGCTTGAAGTTTGAATTGACAACTGACATGATTGGCTATGGGCTACGTATACGCCAAATGATAGACATTCGTAACGCCCAATAAACGGCCGTTGGCGATCGTAAACCACACCTCCGGTACGAGATATTTCGAAGGTGGCTCCCAGACCATATCTCACGTGTGATATGGTCAGGTGTAAACCAGGCAATGATACACTCCACCACCGCAGAATCATCGGAGAACTTCTGCAAATGGCAAGACCAGGAGCGGTACTGGAAATCAGAGGTGTACAGAGTGAACAGGAATTGAGACAGGACTGTACCCTGGGGGGCTCCTACATTACTGACCACAGTATCAGACAGGGTGGTCCCCAGTTGGACATACTGAGGCCTCCCTGACAGGTCAGTAATCCAGGAGACAATGGAGGGGCTGACATCCATCCTGAGCAGCTTCTCGCTCATCAGAAAGGGCTGGATTGTGTTAAAGGCACTGGAAAAATCGAAGAACAATACCCTCACAGAGCCCTTAACACTATCCAGGTGAGAGTGAGCCCAGGGCAGAAGATAGATTAAAGCATCATCCACACTAATGTGGGCCTGAGAGGCAAATTCTAGAGGATCCAGGGATGGTGACACCAGGGGTCTGAGCTGTGCCAGAACAAGTCTCTCAAACACTTTCATGACATGAGAAGAGGAGAAGAGGAGTGCATTCAATTTATGTTTCTTGCATTTATTAAATCACTTCAATCAAATCACTTTGAAAAACATGCCTTCTTTCTGTGATCGGCCTGGTGGCATCACCTTGCATGTTCCCATGGAGACAGACATGGTCAAAGACACACTGTTGATTTCTTTCTTGTAGGCAAACTCTACAACTGAACAGGAGACACAATTTACTGTTTTGTGGCAACCCAAACATTAGTTCAATTTATTCACTGCATGAAAAATATATTGGTATATTATACCAAAATATATTACATTAAAAAAATATATGATCCAAAGTTTGTGTTCCTAAAATTGCCATATTTGTATTCTTAACATTTCCCATAAAACAAAAAGAGTCATAAAGTATTACAAAGAGCAAAAAAAAATATGATCCATAGTTTGAGTTTCAAAATTGCCATATTTGTATTCTTAACATTTTCCATAGTATGAAAAGGATCTGTAGTCCAGCAACTCAATTCTTGTTATTTCAAAACAATATTTGAAGTTTACAGCATGTCAAATTCTCACTTTTTCTTGTGGTCTTATTTTGTTTGTGCATGTCCCCTGCCCTCTTCAGCCCAAAGCCTCATGTTGTTTTTACACCTCGTGTTGTTCACAGACACAGAATACGGTTGGTTTTCATTAGAGAAGAATTTGAAGGGAGTTTTGTGGTCTCGCTACGTGTCTCGGTGCATGGGACAGCGCTACCAGTCAATGTGGTTCTTATTGAGGCTAACATGCTTTGTGGCTTTGGGCAGAGGGAGGGAGTGTGGAAAAATATCAAAGAAGTGAAAGTGCAGTTATAAGAATGAAATCAATATATCAAAGTTAAGTAAAAATCTATAGCAAATACAGTGGTACCTCACCTTACAAAAGACCTAACTAACGAAAATTTCAAGTTACGAAACGCCTTCACGTTAAATTTTGGTCTCTAGATACGAAAGAAAATTCAAGTTACGAAACGCGAAATCTCAAAAATTCAAATAATGCGCGCTCAGCCACACACATTATACACTTTTCTCAGACTGAATTTAAAGTTTTCTCACATTTGTCTCTCGTTTAAACACTTAAACTTTCATAGATTTTCAACAAAATTATTAATAGTGAAGTGTGGGGGGAAGGGGGAGGGGGGAGAAGACTGCACGCGGACATGTGTGATAGCGCAGCATGACCCGGCGCGGGGCTGCCAGCAGGTCTAGACCTGGACTAAACCAGGAGTGGACCAGGACTAAAGCTGGACTAAAGCTGGACTAAAGCTGGACTAAAGCTGGACTAAAGCTGGACTAAAGCTGGACTAAACCTGGACTAAACCTGGATTAAACCTGGACTAAACCTGGACTAAACCTGGACTAAACCTGGACTAAACCTGGACTAAACCAGGACTAAACCAGGACTAAACCAGGAATAAACCAGGAATAAACCAGGAATAAACCAGGAATAAACCAGGAATAAACCAGGAATAGACCAGGAATAGACCAGGAATAGACCAGGAATAGACCAGGAATAGACCAGGAATAGACCAGGAATAGACCAGGAATAGACCAGGAATAGACCAGGTGGATTAAAGCGCCGCGCGTGGGTCTATTTCCTGGTTTCGTTTTGAGTCACGGCTGAGGCGAGCCGCGAGGGGGACCGCACACAGTCTGAGCGCATGAACGAACGCATGCAAGAGGTGGTCTAGACCAGGTCTAGAGACCAGGTCTAGAGGAGGCACGGTTTGAGCACGGGTCTTGTTCATGCGCTCAGACTGCGTGCGGTCCCCCTCGCTGTTCGCCTCAGCCGTGACTCGAAACGAAACCAGGAAATAGACCCGCACGCGGTGCTTTAATCCACCTGGTCTAGACCTGGTTTAGTCCAGGTTTAGTCCTGGTTTAGACCTTGGTCTAGACCTGGTATAGTCCACGTTTAGTCCTGGGTCTACAGTCTCTACGCAGAACACAATGTTACACTATAAAAAAAGTTACACTATAAAAAAAAAACTTTGATCGGGGCCTTGGAACGAATCAGGCTTTTTCCATTGAAATAGCTACTCAACTTACGAAAAATTCACGTTACGAACCCACTTCTGGAACGAATTAATTTTGTAAGGTGAGGTACCACTGTATTGAATTTAAAGGTCCTATATTACGCAAAATTGTTTCTTGTGAGTTTTAAGCCATGTTATAATGTTGTTACCGCCTCAAAAACATACCTGGAATCGTGTTTTGTTTTATTCATGCATCTTTGAATAATCTTTTATTATTAGTTTGTCTACATCTCCAAAGCTCAAAATGCTTGGTTCTACCTGATATCATGGAGATGTAGTTTTCAAGTTAGAGCTGGGCGGTATGACAAAAAATTGATATGGTATTTTTCAAAATTATACCAGTATCACAGTATTTGACGGTATGTTTTTTTTTTTTTTTTTTTTCCATGCATGACTAGGTGTTAATCCCATTTCCTATTAATTCAGAGAATAATTACTGCAGTAAATTTGTTGGCGGCACGGTAGCAGAGTGGTTAGCGCTCTTGCTTCACAGCAAGAAGGTTCCGGGTTCGATCCCCGGGTCGCCCAGACCTTTCCGTGTGTGTTCTGTGTGGCGTTTGCATGCATGGTCTGGGTTCGATCCCCGGGTCGCCCGAGCCTTTCTGTGTGGAGTTTGCATGTTTCTCCCCGTGTCTGGGTGGGTTTCCTCCGGGCACTCCGGTTTCCCCCACCAACCCAAAACATGCACCATAGGTACTCCAGCTTAGGTCCTGACCAAGCCGAAGCAAGAAGATCATGGAGATGGTCCCCGGGCGCCCTAATGTGTGTGCTGCCCACTGCTCCTAATATATGTATATATATATAGGATGGGTTAAAATGCAGAGAAGAATTTCTCCAGTGTGAGATCAATAAAGTTCACTTCTTCTTCTTCTTCTTCTTAAATTTGACTTGGTCAAGCATATCTGGGTCCATCATCTCCCTGAAGCTCCTTTCTCAACAAGACTAAGTGGTACCATGTCTAAATGGATAGTAATAGCGTTGGTTATATCGTTCCACTGTTTGCTTTTCTTGTCGTAGGCAGTCCCCTTAACAAACGCGTCTTTGAGTGACGTCTGAGTCGCTACAACTTTAGCCCGACATTTACAGAATATGTTTGTTTGATCAGCGCCAGATTTTTTAAAGATGAAGTACTTCCACACAACTGACACGGCTCCTCTTTTCACTATAAGTTCCTGTTTCTAACAACAACAGCGTCCATGTTCACCACTCAACGCACACTGTAACCGTGTCCCAATTCGAGGGTTATTGATCCGTGTGCGTAATTTGCATGGTGCGTGTTGTTAGCATTAGCGTTAACAGCTTGTCTGGGGGCTGCGAGCGGCTCTTTGGGCCTGTCCTATTTCGGCAACGGCCTTGCGGTCCGCGGATGGTAGTTCAAATTGGGACACAGCTTACGCTTCCACTGCTCTCATGCCACTGCAAAACAGTTCCCCAGTGCGACGTTCCTAAGCGATGTTCCGTCGCTCTGTGTTCCCGAAGTTTTGTATGCACACAGTATTGCGGTAAATGAAAAATTCATATCATAAAAAAAAAAAAAAAAACACAGGTATTCGGTATGTACAGGTATACCCCCCAACCCTATTTCAAGTTAACAGCTCCTTTTAACATTATTCAGTAGAGATTATCCAAATGATACTAGTGAAAGTGTATTGCATTTAAAAACACTGTGGAGCACTTCCTGTATTACCACATGATATCACAAGGTGGAAAAGAGTGTTTTCTGTTTGAGAGAAGAACTCAGCCTAAATATGCAGGATTTGTGTGTTAAACAAAACACAACTCTGGGTAGTGTTGATGCGTAAACAATCAGAAAATAGTTCAAATGGGCCAGTCTACAGATAAACTATCAATAAAGTAACATCTTGACAAGTAAAAATATGTATAAAAATAATTTCCACATATTTACAAAATAGAAAAGTAAAAAAGTAAAAAGTTTATGTTGATCTTAGAAAAGAAAAAAAAAATGTTTTGAGTAATTCTTTCTTTTTTGTTCCACAGCTGTAAACAATGCATCAAATGGGGGACAGCTGGAAAGTGAAAGTTGGATTAACAAAGAGAAATGATACGGGGAGTAGATGTCTCCACATTAAAGGCGGGAGGAAGACATCAATGAGCGAGACCGGGGTCGATGTGAATAGAGTAGATTTAGGAGATGTCAGAGGTCACGGACAGGCCTGAGAAATGGATGAGGGGGTCAGTCAGAACAAAAAGAAAAATAAACTTAAGTAACTTGACATCACAGGGGAAGGTCCACTCTGTAATCAGCCCGAGTCATGATCAATTAAACACTTGATTTGATTAGAACAACACCAGGTAACTCAAGGAATATTTATAAGTTTAGTGTTGTCAGGCAGAGTAGGAGCTAGGCAGAGAAAAATATTCTGGCATTTTACATATCTGTTTATATAAAGCAGTCTTCAGGCTCTTTACATACGGACTTCACATTTTATAACTTAAGAAAATTATGTATTTGAAACTTTGACGTATTAATGTTTTTCAGAATTATGAAATATGATGATGGTTGCCACGTCAGTCAACATGTGGACTTTAAAAACACAAAGTAGCACTGGCTTACTGGCTTGTTACTCACCAATCATACATAATTTAACTTTGTTGGGGTCTGCCACCTGCTTGTCTCCATAGAGATAGATAGGTTTGATATTATTCTGTGGAACATTGCTAAAATAGCACCTCTACACCCTAAAAGTTTCATAGTGTACCTTTAATATTTTTGTGTTATTTTAATGTCTTCATCTTAATACATAAGAATTAATCATCTTTGTAGCTATAATGAACCTAAGAAAGAAAACAACTCTTCAAAATTTTAGTGGTACATTTTGTAATTAGATGTGCTATTCTAAATGAAGCTTCATCTTTAAATAGTACATTTATCAGAGGTTTGTGACAAAGCGACATTGATAAATTCTTATTGTAAATGAACAATTGTAACTGATGTGATGCACTTAAAGACAATGTAGAGTTTTGCCACTTTGAACTACTCAAACATAATGGTTCGAGACTGCTTTTCTTGGCTTTCTTTTTCTACCACACAGAGTTTTGAGTTCTCCTTTAGTTTGAAATAGATGGAAGTGTAAACTGGATTCTTCAACAATACCACAAATCAACTTCGACAATATAAAATCACTGGAGAGTGAGACAACCATTACTCATGTATTGACAATGAAGGCTTTGCTGTGCTCCAAAAGAATCAACATTGATGAACAACTGTAATCTGATGGCAGCAATATGTTTCCTATCCTTGTAGTCCAAAAGCTCACAGTGACTGTTCATGTAGTATAGAGTTTCAAAAGAAAGAATCTTGTAACCTGTACAAACAGCTCAAATTATGGGTTATTCCTGGTAATGGTAGACCACAGCAACTTTTATGTGTTGGATTGAAAATAGTGGTAAAATATGAGTGAGAAATGTGACTGTTCACAAGCCAAAAACAACATGTGGAAAGCAGTTTCAAAACTTATGAACGAGAGCAACAGGGAAATGCATGTATGTTTTTACATTTTCAAAGTCAAATAACTTTTTATCTTTCTTACAGTGGAAGATGAAAGCAATATTGCATCCATGGGTGAAAACGCCGCAGGTAGGATGCCATCATTTTTCTGGAATTGTAATGTAAAAGGCCATCTAAGAGGTTGTACATTCAATCCCCTGGATAATATATCCTAGTACTTCTCACTGCTTACAGCTCTGTTTGTATTAATACCTATAATTTTGCTCTGCTCTTGCGATGTCATTATTTGTAATATTAGTTCTGTTTTTTTAAATTTACATATTTAAAGCTGCATTGTGTAATGTTTCCGGTGGAGAGTCCGCCACCTGTTTTTTCTATGGAGATGTTATGTTTTGTCCTTTCTATCATCCTGGAAACCAAACTAGGCCAAGTTACTGGTCAGGTCTGTGAAGAGGCAGTCCCCATACTACATGTATTCAATGACATGGTACAGATAGATCCATTTAATGCCATATCGTGGAACATTAAAAGCAGAGCAATGACACTTCCATAGAAATAAGCAGGTGACAGACCCCACCAACCTTCAAGAATTCATTCACTCATTCAAAAATGAATTCATTAATTCATTCTCACTAACCCCTTGTGTTAGGACAAGTGACGATTTTAATTTAATGGTGCTCTATGTAACTATTCTGGGGGTCTGCCACCTGCTTGTTTCTATGTAGAGGTTATTTCTTTGCCCTGATTGTTTCACAGGATGGCATTAACCTTATCAATCATGCATTTGTTTATTAATTTTTAGGTGTTTTAGTTGCTATAAAAACCTTGAAATCAGTGCATTCTTACTGTGAGTGGGCTTGCCTCTCTACAGATTTGACCTGAATCATGGTCTAGCATCAGCAGTATGTCAATGTGGAGAGAGATAAGTTTAATACTATGCTGTGGAAAATTCCGTACAACACAATAACATCTCCATGGATACAAGCAGGTGTTGAACCCTCCACCAAAGCTGTCCCTGCCTTGTACTCTATAGCTTAGATAAACTCAAGCTAGAATCTCCCTCCTGTATAGAAACATGCTGTAAAAATGAAAGTGCTTCTACATGGATGCTAACAGAGTAAGTCCCCCTATAGCTATCAGAGGCATTCATGCATCATTTAAAGTGTGTCTGATCAGCGCTTATACGAGACCACTGCTGAAGCATTTGTGTATGTTCAAGTGCTCACATGGACTCTCAACTTCTAATCAAAATGAATAGCTTCATCAACCCTAGTCCCACTGCGCTGTATGATTTGGTACTCAAGAAAAAACAATCGTATATTTGAAGTCGCAATATACCAACCCGCTCCCTCTCTCTTGCCTGTCTTTCATTTTCTCTCTCTTAACCCTCATGCCTTTCCCATATCCCTTTCTATATCTTCTTTCTCGCCCCTATATCATCCTTCATATCCCTTCCTCTCTCTCTCCTCCCCTCTTCATTTTTCTCCTTCTCGATCCCATGTCTCTCCATCTCTCTCTCTCCCCTCTTCCCCCCTCTGTCTCTCCTTTCTCTCTTTTCCTCTGTTCTCTCTCCCCCTTTTCCTTTCCATCTTGTTTCTCTCTCCTTGCACTCCCTTACTCTCCCTCTCTCTCTCCTCCCACTCTCCCTCCCTTACTCTCGCTCCCTCTCCTCCTCTCCTCATCTCCCCCTCATGTCTAGCCTGCATTTTCGTAGCCCTTGAGTGTTCCACTTGCTCTGTGCCTCTCCTTTCCTATACTCTCACCACTCCTCACATATACCTCCTTAATTTGTGCAAAGTGCATATCAAAGCGGACACTGCCACTTCTAGCTTTCCCCTTAAAGACTCGCAAAGAAATAGACCGATAGAGAAGGCACACTCATCTAAAAGCACTACACCATTCTAGCTTCAAAATGGCTACCTGAAAAAGCCACTGTTTTCAATTTTTTTTCTTCTTATTTGGTTTTACCTTGAAGTTGCTACCTTTTCATTCGTAAGTACTTGGGTTTAGCACCACTCTCCGAGCAAGGGTGCTATCTGCCACTTTGAGTGCATCAATCAGAATAACTTTTTACTGCCCTGGTTGTCCACTGCTGCTGCTATTGACTTGTGTTGCTGAAGTGTACAGTACCTTTTGTAATTACGTGCTTCTTTTAATTAGAGGGGAACTGAACCTATAGCTTTAGCAAATTAAAAATATGCAGTGTTGGCCTCTCTGCAAAGAAGTTTCTGGGTTTATTGTAGTCTACATTTTTTGCCATAAAGTTCACATTAGAAGTCGTGTGCTCTATTGCTTGTGAAAAATAAATGTTAGATTTACTGGTTGTCAATCTTTTACAATAACTATCGGGTCACTGTTCATCTTAGGACCCCGCGAAGGGCCCATGGTTGCTGGAATCCACTCAATTTTATGTTTTGCTGATGGTAATGTGAATTAAGGATATAAGAACCAATCACTCGTTATACCCAGTTGTCTTGCCCAAAAAAACAAATACAGCATGTACTGGTCACAGCTGAGATCAGACTTCTAACCACTGAATGTCATTAATTTGTTCAATTTGGTTTCACTCTCTTTTAGAGACTAAAAAAATGCAACGTTTGCATACTCTCAGTTCCACCACATTAAAGGGGCACTGTGTAATGTTTCTGGCCCATGGGGATTATTGCTTTGCCTGCAGGGTCCCACACTATGGCTTGAAAACTAACTGCACTCAACAAAAATATAAACGCAACACTTTTGTTTTTGCTCCCATTTTTCATGAGATGGACTTAAAGATCTAAAATTCACTCCAGATACACAATATTACCATTTCTCTCAAACATTGTTCATAAATCTGTCTAAATGTGTGATAGTGAGCACTTCTGCTTTGCTGAGATAATCCATCCCACCTCACAGGTGTGCCACATCAAGATGCTGATCTGACATCATGATTAGTGCACAGGTGTACCTTATACTGCCCACAATAAAAGGCCACTCTGAAATGTGCAGTTTTGTCTCACAGCAAAATGCCACAGATGTCACAAGCATTGAGGGAGCGTGCAATTGGCATGCTGACAGCAGGAATGTCAACCAGATCTGTTGCTCGTGCATTGAATGTTCATTTCTCCACCATAAGACGTCTCCAAAGGAGTTTCAGAGAATATGGCAGTACATCCAACCGGCCTCACAACCGCAGACCACGTGTAACCACACCAGCCCAGGACCTCCACATCCAGCAGGTTCACCTCCAAGATCGTCTGAGACCAGCCACTCGGACAGCTGCTGAAACAATTGGTTTGCATAACCAAACAATTTCTGCACAAACTGTCAGAAACCGTCTCAGGGAAGCTCAACTGCATGCTCGTCGTCCTCATCGGGGTCTTAACCTGACTCCAGATCGTCGCCGTAACAGACTTGAGTGGGCAAATGCTCACATTCGATGGCGTCTGGCACGTTGGAGAGGTGTTCTCTTCACGGATGAATCTCGGTTTACATTGTTCAGGGCAGATGGCAGACAGCGTGTGTGGCGTCGTGTGGGTGAGCGCTTTGCTGATGTCAGTGTTGTGGATCGAGTGGCCCATGGTGGTGATGGGGTTATGGTATGGGCAGGCATCTGTTATGGACGAAGAACACAGGTGCATTTTATTGATGGCATTTTGAATGCACAGAGATACCGTGATGAGATCCTGAGGCCCATTGTTGTGCCATACATCCATGAACATCACCTCATGTTTCAGGAAGATAATGCACGGCCCCATGTTGCAAGGACCTGTACACAATTCTTGGAAGCTGAAAATGTCCCAGTTCTTGCATGGCCAGCATACTCACCGGACATGTCACCCATTGAGCATGTTTGGGATGTGCTTGAGCGGCGTATACGACAGCGTGTACCAGCTCCCACTAATATCCAGCAACTTCGCACAGCCATTGAAGAGGAGTGGACCAACATTCCACAGGCCACAACTGACAATCTGATAAACTCTATGCGAAGAAGATGTGTTGCACTGCATGAGGCAAATGGTGGTCACACCAGATACTGACTGGTTCTGAGTCCCCAGACCCCCAATAAAGCAAAAAAAAAAAAACTGCACATTTCAGAGTGGCCTTTTATTGTGGGCAGTCTAAGGCACACCTGTGCACTAATCATGATGTCAGATCAGCATCTTGATGTGGCACACCTGTGAGGTGGGATGGATTATCTCAGCAAAGCAGAAGTGCTCACTATCACACATTTAGACAGATTTGTGAACAATGTTTGAGAGAAATGGTAATATTGTGTATCTGGAATGAATTTTAGATCTTTAAGTCCATCTCATGAAAAATGGGAGCAAAAACAAAAGTGTTGCGTTTATATTTTTGTTGAGTGTAGTTCTCCATGCTGTAATGAAGGATTTTATTTTGTCATGATACAGAGGACCTCAGACCTTTTTTTGACTGGTCTACACACATCTATTTTGCTATCACTGGCAAGTCAGTCATCTGGTTTGAAATACATTTTGGCCATTAGATTACTCTCTTGACTCACTGCACTTTTTCTTTTCTTCCCCTATATTCTATATTAAAACGATCTTCATGGAGACGAACAGGTGGTGCAACAGGCCATGTGAAAGGTCATGTCAGTGGAGAGCCGACCCCACTCACAATAAGTATGTATGATAAATAAAAGATTATCTCTAAATCACAGTGGAAAATATGAGGCAAAGCACTACCATCTCCATGGAGACAAGTAGGCAGTGGACCCTCCTCCAGAAAAGTTACATAATGCACCTTAGTTATTAAGTTATTCCTTAGTGTGTAATTGCTTTAAGTTTATTGGTTATAGAATCAACAGTTCCCCCCATTAATGAAAATGGCACACTGCACTGCTCCCCAAATTCCACTTTATAATGTGTTTTTGGCCTAAATTAACCACTCGTCCAATCTCTTTAACCTTATTGTTGGAAAAGCCTCTCCTTTTTACTACACCACATCGCCCTGGGAATAGCTTTAACTGCGTGTTCCTGGCAACAACAATTCATTTTCCAACCTACTTTTTTTTTTATGTCTGATGTATTCTTTATAAGTGATATGCCTCCAATGGGACAACAGGCAGCTGCTTGGACCTGGGTCAGAGATCTGGGGTTTTGGGTTCTTTTCAGTCACAAGCACTTCTGGGAATGGCTTTTTTTTTTTTTTTTTTCATTCCACTTCGTAGCCTCCACACCCTTTCTAAACAGCTGGAAGAGCATGCCGCCTATAGGCATGTGAGGAGGGGGGGAGAGGAGAAAGGGAGGGAAAGAAATGGGATAGGAAAGAGAGGGAGAGAGAGGAACAGAACTGGAGAGAGGGAGGGAAAGAAGAGGGAGAGGAGAGAGGCAAAGAGAGAGAAAGTAGAGGGAAAGAGAGAGAGAGGGAGGGGGGCGTGAGACAGCCGAAGAGAAAAGAGGGTGAGAGAACAGAAGTAGAGGGAGAGTGAGACAGGAAGGGAGAGAGGAAGGGACAAGAGAGAGATGGGGATGAGATGGAGGGAAACAACAGAGAGGAAGATATGGAGAAGTGACTAAGAGAGAAGAAACAAGAGAAATAAAGAGGGAGAGAAAAAAAGAGAGAGAAGAGACCATACACTGCAAATGCAAGATGAAAAGTATTATTACTTCTATGGTAATGCTATGGTAATGGAAAGTCTCAGTCACACTGTGGAAAAGTTGAAGCTCGCAGGCTTATATTATATTGTAATTTTTAAGTCATAGATGCAAAGTGACTGAAATTGCAGACATCATTAGTGGATGTGTGTGGAGTTTTAGCCCTAAGGTGAAATGGCTTGTGAGCGATTATATTTCCGTAACTAAACATTCCTATTTGTGTGCATAGAGAGTAATATCTTAAATATGTGGCTCCCAAACGTTAAAATGGAGCCCAAATGAAGACACAAAATACTCTACTTCAGCTGTTAAAAGTCATAAAGTAACATTTACGTGGGTAATTACTAAAATCTGTGGTGACCTCAGAATATAAAACTGGCCCATTGTACATTTCCACTCCTAATTTTGAATACAACTGGTAGTCATTTGCTTGGGATCCAGAACACACACTTTGCCAATATTTTACCAAGACGTGAGTCTGGTCATCATTGAATTTCAGATGATTCAGATTCAGATGATTGACAGGTATAATTAGCCAGTGTGGAGATGCATGGTTTGTCCGCATCAAAAGAAATATGGCTTCTTATCAGGAAAAAGTATGGAAAGAAATATCACATGAGAATGGGAAACATTGCAGATTTCTGTAGAATCAGTGAGTGAAGCACTAAAATGATAACCAGTGAGCTCCTTTGTTTTACATACATCACTAAAATAAACAAATCTGATTGGACATGCCATATACTGTAATACCATACTGTGAAACATTTGACCTTGGACACAAGTAGGATGCTTTTTTCTTTTCTGATACCGATGTCAGTACTTTGGCTTTACATAACTGCTGATATCAGGGTGGGGACAGGGTCTGAAAAAAAAAAAAAAATGTTTTTAAATAAATGGCACATGATTTTATAACTGTTATCATTTAAAGTGACTACAGAACAGCTTTGAAAAAACCCTAACAAGTTCAATAATATGATGTGTTTTGGGCCAACATTGACCTGATCAGTAAATTGTTTTATTACACAAATTTACAGCCCAAAATGGGATATTGGCTGAATTGATAACTTGGAACCGATATCCCATTCATCAAAATATTCAATATCAGCACAGATATCAGATAGTATTGGTGCATCCTGAAACACAAGATGCTGACCTCACCCACCAGAAAAGTTGCCTAGTGTAGCTAAGAATATGAACTTGTGTCATATTAAAATAATCACAAAGAAGCTGCTTTGTCATCAGACATTCTGAAAACCTCAGCTTAAACACTCCCTTATTTCCACCATTTGGTGAATACTGTACTGAATACTTAAAACGATCTCCCTTTTTACTGGAAATGTTAAGCTTTTGTGGTTAGACATGCCTGACGTGCCTCTTTGTGTTGGCAGATGCTTGTGTATTCTTCTCAATGATAAATCAAGTCAGCTGCAGACTTACAATAACACGGACTATAGGACAGTAATAAATAAATCACGCCACACTGGAGGGTTTCCAATTAGGCCCATTTAAAACACTGACAGAAGAGTGAAAGCAGGAAACTGGTTCAACACATGGGCCCGGATCAAAACCAATTTATATAGGACAGAGGAGAGGGGTACGAGGAGGGAGAGAGGAGAGAAAGAGAGCAGGGGATAGAGAGAGAAAGGGGTAGAGAGAGGAAGAGAGAAGAGAAAGAGGTAAATAGGGTGGGAGAGGGGCTACAGAGCAAAAGGGATAGAAGGAAAAGAGGGTATAGGGAGGGAGAGAGGGATTGGGGAATAGAGAAAGTGATGTGTGAGAAGGCAGAGAGAAAGAGAGTGAGAAGGAGGGAGGGATAAATAAATGTGCTGACAGGACAGTATAAGGAGTCATGTTTTGCTTTGGTGATGAGGACTGTGAATGTGTGAGAGACGCACTTCACTGTAAAAATAAATGGTGGGTAATAAATATCCCCCAGGCTGATGAAAAGTTTAAGAGGAAGCAGGAAATCAGTTCTTCTGTTGTCTGTTCCATGAGGCAGACTAACACAGCTTTTGTACAAAATACAAGCCTGGTGCGGTTTGTATCCTGCAAGAATCCCAAATCAAATCAATGCAGTTGGAACACCGCGAGGAACAGGTCTGTGGAAAGAGTATGGAATTTCAGCCATTTCCATCTGGCCTTTTTATTTGGAGCGATTTTTGGGAGACTATATGAGTACATATCTGTGTTTTTGTTTAAATCAATTTGAACCTGCACTGCTTTGGCAAATATTCACTGCAGTACAAAATGTGTGACAGTCTGGAAGTAAACCTATTAATATTTTTAATGTAAAAAAAGTGATATTTGTCAATAAATTGCCTTTAAATATTGTCCTTTTCAGAGAGATAGTCTGGTATGTGCTCACTTTCATTTCCTGACAATCTTTTCAGCACAAAATTTTATTAAAATTTCAGCAGCTCCTCGCAGGCCCAATGAGACTCTCTGGAGGGAGGCCTGTGGGCCCCACTCAGGGCACCCATGATTCAAAAGAAAGCTATATTGTAGAAGCAGCCATAAGTCTGCTGCATGCTTTCTGCATCCAACTAGAAAGTGCTTTCTTGGCCAATAATCAGGAAGTGTGTGTTAGAATTCCAGTTGTTAGGTTTACCACCATAGTAGAACTCCACTCATCTCTGAGACTTAAGATAAGATAAGATAAGATAAGATTTTATTGATCTCACGCAGGAGAAATTTACTTGTCACAGTAGCTCCAGGTAGGGACAGTTTGAACAAGAAAGAAAAGTGCATGCAGCAAGAATGGCATAAAGATAAGTAATAATAATAATAAAATAAGTGATAATTCGAGTAAGTAATAATAATAAAACAGTGACAGGGAGAGTATTGAAAAAACAATATTGCACGTTGGAAAAACGATATTGCACGATAGGACCATACAGTGGAGTTATACAAGAAGTAATAATAAGAAACTGTAACTAGGAGAGTATTGAAAGACAATATTGCACGTTTGGACTATACAGTGGAGTTATACAGTCTGATGGTGGTGGGGATGAAGGATCTGCGGTAGCACTCCTTCTTGCACTGGGGGGTGCCTCAGTCGGCTGCTGAAGGAGCTGCTCAGCTCCTCTACAGTCCGGTGCAGAGGGTGAGAGGTGTCGTCCATGATGGACGTGACTTTGGCCAGTACCCTCCTCTCAGCCACCTCCTCTACAGAGTCCAGAGGACAGCCCAGGACAGAGCTGGCCCTCTTGACCAGCTTGTTGAGTCTTTTTCTGTCCCGCTCTGTGCTGCTCGGGGCCCAGCAGACGACAGCGTAGAGGAGAGCAGAGGCCACCACAGAGTCATAAGTGCTTATATAGACTAATTGCGGTAAATAATTAGGATGCTCAGAGTGTGTAAGGTAAGTGAGGAATGACTTGGACCACTAGACCGCTGCAAACCGTACAATGTACAATTAATTGTTTTAAATGTTTTTTTATGTTTGTAGACAAATCAGGTTCAGGGCCTTTAACAAAATCCTAAAACAGTCATCTTTTTGTTTTATACTTTGGCGATTGCCTTTGTTTGGTCCAATCGTCCTTCCTCCGCCCACCAGCACCACTCCTCTGTGGGTCTCCGTGCCAACGCCAGTCAGGCTTAGACTGTGACAAACTGTCCAAGGGGCTGAGGGAACATCTTTATGAAAATGCATGTGCAGCTCGTGAAGCTCGTGTGTTGTGCTGCACTGGGGAGTCTGCTGTGATCCATTGTCTGAATGTGTCCCCAGTGAAATTTTGACTTTGAAAAACATTGACAAAGCGCTGCCAAACCTCGGGTCTATAGAGAGGCCCATTTGCATCTACTCCCTCCTCTCGCGTACACCCGGATTTCTTATCTTCCGCTGTTCCTTTGTCCAGGTTTTGTCTGTTTTCTGATCTCTCCGCTCTTTTGTGCTCAATGTAAAAAAATGCAGACTATGTGTTTTTTGTTATTTAGTGAAAAATATGTTTTAGAGGTTCAGGGTGCATAAAGTAGCAGTGCTTCTCAAACTGTGGTATCTGTCTTTCTTCTGTTCTGGCCATCCATCTTATAGTTAAGACAACTAAAATCTATTTTAGTAGTTAGGCATGGACCCGTTTTTTTCCGGGTTTAGATCTAGATTAGAATTAGTTTAGAACCAGCTCTGGTTTCGTCCAATTTCTTCAGTCCATTGAACGTAGATTTCTGGTTGGCCAATAAAATAATATATACATGTAAAATTAAACATTTTTATTCTGGGAAGAATAAATAAATAATACATTTGTTTGTGTTTGCGGGTTGCTAATACCGACAGTAATTATTTTGTGAGCCGCTACTAAAATAGTTTGTGTACTCTTTGAGCCAGCATGTGTAAATCAAATCGATCAGACCAGGAAGGGCATCAGGCATAAAACCGCATTGATATTTATCACAGCATTATTGTTAGGTTATTTTTCAATTTGCACAGTTTGTAAATTCATTGTACATTTATGCATTTTTTTGTATTTCACATTCATTTAGAAATCATGGCTGCCATTATGTATATCTTTTCTCACAACAGTTTTTGTTGCAAGTTACTTTATTAACACAATACATGAACAGTACCTTTAAATTATGTAGTCGGGTAAATAGAAGTGTTTTGACCAAGGACAGGTACAGCATTTCTGGACATCATACATACTGTAGTACTGAAGCGGACAGAGACACAGACCACCTTTCTGCTGTCTCTATTGTTTTGCATACATTGTACTTGCATGCTCTGTACCTCTGCGTATTGAATGCCCTTTGACCCCTTCCCGTCTGCGGAGCACTAAATAAATAAATAAAAGTTGAGGCGTAATCACAAGATGGCCGATGCTGTCTGCTTTGGCTGCTTTGTCCATTTATCTGCATCAAGGCTCACTTTAATCAAAAGGACATGTACTTTACGGTATACAGGAGAAGTATGGCAGGATGGAGGGAGAGCGGAGGAGCGAGATGTAATTTGTTTCTGGACTAATCACTGTTATAGTCTGTGATGGATTCATTTTCAAAGGGGGTTTGTGTCTCGGGGGATGCCTGGATGTGAAAGTAAGTGTATAGCTCTCCATTGGATTAGCCAGAGTACTCCGTCAGTGGGGTTCTATAAGCAGCATGTAGACAGTCAGATAAAGAAAAATATGTCTTACGGTAAGATTGAGCAGAACAAATGCATAGCTCGAGGATATTAAAGGTGCACTATGTTATTGTTTTGCAAAGAACGTTCCACAGTATGGCATTTTATTTATTTCACCTTCATTTAATTGCTCCAGATCCACTTGTCTTTGTAAAGTTTTATCAAAGTATGTAGTTCTGGCTGGTTAGTTAACTTTGAAGATGGTTAAAGAGCTATATAAAAAAAACGTGACCATTTACCATATATTACATCTCATATAGTTGAAGCATAAACTACGCTCTTGTATTTGCCATGCCACGTCCCTAAATTCCAGCAGTTGTATTAGTTGTCTCTCCTCCTTCAGTTCATGCCACCGCACTGACTGGAGCTGTGACTTGTCTTGATTGAAAGGCATGAGTGAAGAAGCACCACTGTACTGTGTGTGTCTCTGTGGTGCCTGGCTTTAAATAGCATCTGTCTCTGTAAGCGACTAAAGACCATACTGCTCCAGAGGAAGTAGTTGTGCAGTTAATCAAGCGCTTTGTTAGTGCTCGCCTGCTTCTGCTAAGCCTCTCCTTGGTGTAATTTTGACTTTGAAAGTAGCACGGTGCCTTCCTGCCAACAAAATAGCCCTGGGATATCTTGGCACTCTTTATCGTAATGTTTTTCATTTTTCTTATGTTTTGTTTTCCTCCTCGCTCGCTTGTTATCAGTCCCATTCTGTGGCTGCTTCATTGTTTCTCAAATAGCAATCTTTGCAGTGTCCTTTTTCCCCCCATTGCCAACTACCACGTATAAGTCATTACATTACAACTGTAGAATGGCCAAGTGAGATGGTTTTAAATGGTTAGCAACACTGCCTGGGTGTATTCCGCTGACAATATAAGTAGCACTCGGGAAAAACAATAATTTTGTGGTATCACAGAGGAGTTATGATAGTACTGATAGAATATTTTGGTGTTGAAAAATAGAAATAGTATAGAAAATTGTTAAAAAGTTTGGTTCCCAAATGAGTCTAAAAGCTGCTTAATCATACTAAAAGAAAAATGATAAAACTTCCAAATATGTACTTATTTTATTTAATTAATATTATTTTGAGTTGATAATTATTAACATGTCAGATAAGATCACTGCACTCTGGCCTCCTCTGCATTGGACAGGTTCATGTATTCTAGCTGCAGTGGCTTAAGCATGGGTCAAATGTAAAATATTAAATGCTTTTGTGGGAAGAATAAAGTCCTATCTTAAAGGTGCTATATCTGTTTTTTGCCGTCTTAAAATTTGAACAGAACTAGTTCATTTGAAATAGTTTGCAGTAGGGATGTCAACAATTAATCGACTTACGATTAATTGTTGATCAAGACGTTGGTCGAACAAAATGCATTAATTGTAATTAATCGCTAATCGCGGACACGCGCACCCGCGTGGTCACGAAACAAGGCAACCGCGCACCGCGCTCACTCAACGGCACTGAACCACGGTGCCCGGAATGCGTAGTCTCAGCCCTAACCACAAACCAGCGGCACGTGGTGGTTTAATCCTGGTTTAGTCCAGGTCTAGACCTGGTCCAGGCCCAGTCCAGGTTTAGACCTGGTTTAGACCTGGTCTAGACCTGGTTTAGTTCTGGTCTAGACCTGGTTTAGTCCACGTTTAGTCCTGGTCTAGTCTCTTAGCCAATCAGGACGCAGAACACAATGTTACACTATAAAAAAAATGTTACACTATTTTTAAAAAAATTGAAAAAAAAAGTAAAAAATCTGCAAACCGCGATAGAGCGAGGGATTACTGTATTTTGTTATTCAGCATCAATACATTTGTCTGCTTTTTACTAAGGAATAATTAATTGAGGAATATACAATATAATAATACTATGATATATTTTTGACTCAGTGTTATGTTACTATAGCTTATATTCTTAAAGACCCTATTGAAACACTAAAATTCAGGTGAAAAACGCCGCTTATCAGTTAATCGTTAATCGATCGATAAGGTCAATCAACTATAGATTAATGAATTAATCGATAATTTTCATCCCTAGCTTGCAGTGGTCCATAGTTCCTCACATACTGTACCTTATGCACTGAGAGCATCCTAATTATTCACAGCGATAACTTTCAGAGGCCTGAGCTTTTGCCCTCATGATATTGCTAGCCACATCTAGCATGTTATCAAAACATTTTCTGATTCTAAGACAATAAAACTTTAAAATTAGATGCAGATTGTATAGCGGACATATATTGACATCAAGAGCTGTTTATTTAATGTATTTGTATCAGGGCAAGTTGTTTCAAGTGTTTGATTTCACACATGGCTAAGTAACCATTTGTTATTAGTTGGTCTACATCTTCAAAGCTCAAAATACTCTGTTCCACCTTGTGATGTCATGAAGCGGTAATTTTCAAGTTCACAGCTACCTTTTACCTTTTGTTCAGTAAATTCTATTTCTGAAATTATCCAGATGATTCTAGTGAAGATGCAAAAGTACAGTTGAGCACTTCCTGTGTTACCACATGACATCACAAGGTGGAACAGAGTGTTTTCCATTTGAGAGAACAACCAACGCCTAAATAAAAACACAATTCGAGGTATGTTTTTGATAAGGAAATAGCATTATAACATAGCTTAATATGAGCCATTTAATCTACCTGAAAAGTTACTTAGTGCACCTTTTAAAATGCAGTAAATCGATCTGTCGATAGATCAGTCTTAACCAGTGCCAAACCAGCCACAGTGAGCCCATGCATTTTCCCCCCAGAGCTCATACATTACCTCCCTCATAGTGTTTTTCCTGCTTTTCTCTCCCCTTCCCCTCACTCGCCCCACTATCTCTTTCTTTAAAAGCAGCTTAATTCGATCATCTTGCAGTCGGACAGCTGTAATTACATTTATGACACAAATCCTGCTACTCACAGCAAACTACTTTGTGAGCCCTGATCCGCCGGTGTCCGCTCCGGCTTTTACTCAGACATCAGCTCTCATCCTGCTATTCATTTGAGCCCAAACCCAATTTGTTTGAACTGACATATCACTCCTGCTGTCTATAGACCACATGGCTGTACAAACCCAACTGACTCCTATTAACCTCAAAGGATTATTTTCACATCTGCTATATTCACTTTCAATTACAATTTAGTGAGGCATAGGAGGCCATTTTTGCAATTAACTCAATTGCCATGCCAACAGGTTTCACAGGTTTTACTATGATTGAAAACCAGAACTGTTTCCATAGCTTCTGCATCTTTTTTAATGGCTAAAAGTCCTTAAAATTGTGCTTATAAGAAAGATGATTTGAAATGTATGCTCACTGCATTCATAGTGGATTCACAACAGGTGAATGTAAAAAAGTAAAACCTAATTTTTAAGTGCCCCTTGTGACTAACTGGCAGAAACTTGACTGTGCAATCTTGACTTGACCGATTTGGACTGCAGACCTATTTGGATTATATATATATACCATTGTTGTGTCCTTAGGCAAGATACTTCACCCTCCTCTCAGTGTATGATTGTGTGTAAATGAGCAATTGGCGAATACTGCAGACAATGTTGGCACACTTTGGCAGTGATATGTCTTTCATTCAGCCCGTCATGATTTAATATTTGGGATCTATAAATTATTTTTTGTCGTTTATCTGAAACAACTAATAAAAAATAATGGTACACCTTGCTTATGAGTTTATATTTTAAGATGGATGCACACATCTCTCTATTTGGCCAGGGGCACATAGAGAGAGCACACTAATTTCCTTGTACAACCATAATTTAAAATATGTATATTCCGAATCATTCACAAAATAGAACACAATCGGCTTAAATCCTGTGTATCAAACTGTCATGAGAAAACAGTGTGCTGGTTGTTCTGCTTCTCCTGTCAACACTGCTGCTCTGCATTATGTATGGGCCTGTGTGTGTTTAGCTGATGGCCCTTTAAATAGATGCGCCTGTCACATCAACCCTCTCTCTTTCTCTTTCTTTGTCCCCTACTCTTTGTCCCTCTCTTTCTTTCCTTCTCTCTCTCTTGCTCTGTCTTTCTATCATCTTCCCTTTTTCTCTCTCTTTTCTGTGGCTCTCCTCATTTCTGTCTTTACTCTTCTCACTTTCACTCTCCCTCTGTCTTTCTTTCTCTTTCACTCTCTCTCTTTTTATATATTCTCCATCTCTTTCTCTCCATCTCTCTCCATCTCTCTCTCCATCTATTCTTCTATTTTTCACTCTATCTCTATATTTCTTCCTCTCTTTCTCTCTCTTTCCCTCCCTCTCTTCTTATACCCCTGACTTTCTCTCCCACTTCATCTCACTTTCTCTCTTCCTCTTTCCGTATATCCATCCCCCCTCTCTCTCTTTCTTTCTCTCTCCCCCGCTCTTCTGCTCTCTCACTCAGTCTTTTGCCCTCTCCCTCCTGTCTCTCTTCTTTCTTTCTCTCTCTCATCTCCCGCTCTCACACAGGCTCTGAGTATTGGGAATCATTAGCTAAAGTGATGCAGCTTTAGCTATCATGAATCACGGTGGCATCATATCGACAAGCAGCAGCCAGGAAGGAATCCAAAATGCGTGTGTGACTTTGTGCGCACATTTCCAACTGTGTGTGTGGGTGTGTGTACGTGTGTGCCTGTTTGAGGATTACCAGTGTTTTGAGTTGGCAACCCGCCCGCCCTCTTCCCCCTCTTCTCCCCCTCTTCCCATTACTCTGTGCCACCGCGCTGTTCCCCAGACAAAAGCCCACACCTGCGCTCTCGTCTTCCTGCTTAAGGTGACAGAGTAAATTGCAAGCGCGCATTACTTTATCTACTTGTTTTCCTAAACAATTACCAGCCTGTACCAATGAGGGAGGGAGTCAGGGGGAGGGGGGAGCCAGCTAGAAGTTTGAGCCAAGTTTGTGACTCTAGACTGCTACTTACTGCAATAGGGAGATGTAGCCTGACTAATCCAGGACACAATACAGCAGTTAAGTCATTGCTTGTATGCAATAAACTCTAGTTATTTTGGAAGCTATAGTAAAAGATAGACTGGACATTCAACCATGACGTAATTTATGTAGTTGAATTGACTAAATCTGCTCCATGTTTTGTATATAAAATGGGGACAATATTTTTTAAAGGGATAGCTTGGGTTTTTTGATGTGAACCTGTATGGCATCCCCTTCAGCAGTGTTGTGCATTAACACTGACTTATTGCTGACAGTGTCCTGTGAGCCGAGTTTCCTGGTCACCCAGCCATTGTCCGAGTCTGTCAGCACTGACCGCCGTGCGCAGCTGCAGCTACTCCGCGTTAGACTGGAGTCTAACGTCGCCAGAGAAAGATTTCGGCCAAAAGGAATTAATTTGCTCGATGCTTTTCCCAATTACTTTGTGTGTAGTGCGCATTCATATCGAGTGCAAATAAATGTGCAAATCAACACGGAGAGCTTGACTTGGACATTTTGGGTGGGAACTATTTTTCAGTGCGGAAAAAGACAGACGAAGCACACAGGGGAATCCCAGTTACGCACCATGTTGGGAGTTCCCCTGTTACGCAGCGTGGTGTGTGCTTCGGCTCTGTTTTTCCGCACTGAAAAAGGCGACGTTAGCCTCCAGTCTAAGTCTAACGCGACGTTAGCCTCCAGTCTAACGCGGAGTAGCTGCAGCTGCGCGCGGCGGTCAGTGCTGACAGACTCGGACAATGGCTGGGTGACCATGAAAACGCTTTCCACCACTTATTTTAGTCTCTGGACTGTGGGGAGAAGCCCAAGTTTGACCTGGGGGTGGCATATCCCTTTAACTTGTAAGTGGCGATGCTTACGAGGCGTATAATAGGCGCGCAGTGATAGGATTTAGTACCAAGCGATTTAGACTTCTGACTTTTTCGTGGGCAACTGTTTTGTGGCGCAAATATATCACTTTTTGGACAAATATTGTTTTGAGAAGAAAAACAAGGTTTATTAACTGTCCCCGCTAACTTGCTGGACCTACTTTCGTCAGCACCAGAACCGGTCAGAAAATCGACTCACAGGACACTGTCAACGATAAGTCAGTGTTAATGCACGACCCTGCTGAAGGGGATGCCATACAGATTCACATCAAAAAACCCGGACTATCCCTTTAAGGATGCACCAATCCTGCTTTTTCAGTTCCGATACCAACACCAATACTATAGCTTTAAATATTTGCCGATACCTGATATTAACCGATACCAGTGCAAACCTTTTAACAAATTATGTAACTATTATTATCACTCAAGTAACAACAGAACAGCTTTGTGTAAATAAAAGTTCAAACATTATGAGACCTTGCGTGAAGAGTCCCTCAGTCGTCCAGGTAGAATCCATGATAAAAGAAGAAATTCAATTTGTCAACTGGACAAAGTTTGTTTGGTCAAACGTTTCGCCGCTCATCCGAGAGGCTTCGTCAGCTCTAATTAGAATGCTGGTAAGACACTTGCTTATATCAAATAGCAACACACAATAACAACAATAGGGCTAGCCAGGTCAGGGCCAGAGGTGTGAAAAACAGTTGTGTAGGGATGAATAGGTATGCTAATCTAGACGCCAGAGAAACAAAAGACTGAAACCAATGAGATAGTTTCGGAAAGTAGTTAGCTAGTTAGCTCCTCCCTGCAGCAAGATATAAGCAAGTGTCTTACCAGTATTCTTATTAGAGCTGACGAAGCCTCTCGGATGAGCGGCGAAACGTTTTCGACCAAACAAACTTTGTCCAGTTGACAAATTGAATTTCTTCTTTTATCATTATGAGACCTTCTCTACCCGCTACAACCAGTAAACAGTCTTATTACATCAATTTATATGTCCAACCAGGATATCTTTTGAAACCAATATTTGGAAGCCGATATTCGATAGTCACAGTACAGTTTTTTTTGGAGACAAGCTGGTGCAACCTCTAACCGAGAAGTGCAATTTTAAGTACAGTGAATCACACTTTAATATTACTATAGATATTGTATGTAACATTTACACTCATATTTTTTAATATCCCAATTGTCTTTTCATCTTGTTATTGACCTTTCCATCGGATGTGTTTGAGGCCAGTTTTCTCAGCAGCAAAGTTCATCTCCCCCACAAAATCTCTGCTCTGTTCTCAGTTGAATACCTCCACAGAGCTCTCGCACGCTCATCTTGGGCTGTGGCTCTCATCATTCTTGGGCCCATCTCAATCTCTTCCCTTTTTCTTTTCCCCTCTCTCCATCTCTTCACTCTCCCTCTCTCACTTCCTCTCTTTCCATTCCTCCCTCTCTCTCCTCACACCTCCCTCCCCTTACACTCTCCCCCCTCTCTCCCCACTTCCATCTATTTCCATCTATCTCTCTCTATCCCCCCGCTCCTCCTCTTCTCTCTAACCCTCACTTGCTCTCTCTCCCTCTCCTTCCCTCTCTCCCTCCCTCTGTGTGTAATATTTCCCTGGGCCTAGAGTACTTTAGATGATGGATGTAGATGCAGTGGCAGAGACGCACACCTCACATCCATCACACACTCAACAACACCACAGTAAACCGCATCATGTGTTTTTTCTACCACCAGTGTCCAAACTTACTGTAAGGAATCACCAAAAAAAAATTCTGTGTATTTTCGACTAGAAAGTTTTACATTCTTAAAGGAATAGTAACGTTTTTTACAATCTGAACCTTATTTTGGTAATAAAACAAAGTGAGTAACTCACCCGTTTGAGGCCAGTTTTCTCAGCAGCAAAGTTCATCTCCCCCACAAAATCTCTGCTCTGTTCTCAGGTGAATACCTCCACAGAGCTCTCGCACTCTCATCTTGGGCTGTGGTTCTCATCATTCTTGGGCCCATCTCAATCTCTTTCCTTTTTCTTTTCCCCTCTCTCTACCTCTTCACTCTCCCTCTCTCACTCCCTCTGTCATTTGGAGCATATCTGGAGATTTTGTAGTTTAGCGATATCCGTAACGCGGGTGCTCAGGGCAGGCGATTGCAGTCACCAAATAACACAAACTTTAGCACTTTTCAAATCACCGAAGCTCATTGTTAGTCTCCACTATCGCTGGAGTCAAAAGTGGCCTGTAATACGATATCCATCCATTTTTTCATGTTTGGGTCCATTCTGAAAGCAACTAGCCACAGCTTCAGTAACTCCGGATTGTGACGAGGAAGCCTGTGAAAACTCAATTTCGTCCAAGCTGTCATTTGGTTTTCACAACCGGGATAAATGCATGTTAGCACCATTTCGGGTTTTCTCAAGCGGAGATGTTTATGACTGTAAGCGAGAGCTGAGAGCGTCGTGTTATCTGCAAATCAGCTGTGAATGCGCGCATGCGCATTGTCCTCGTCATCCAATGTAAACATGGATGGATGTCGTATTACAGGCCACTTTTGACTCCAGCGATAGTGGAGACTAACATTGAGCTTCTGTGATTTGAAAAGTGCTAAAGTTTGTGTTATTTGGTGACTGCAATCGCCTGCCCTGAGCACTCACGTTACGGATATCGCTAAACTACAAAATTTCCGGATATGCTCCATATGACACCAAAGTGCTATGGGTGAGTTACTCACTTTGTTTTATTACCGAAATAAGATTCAGATTGTAAAAAACGTTACTATTTCTTTAACTCTTAACTGATGATCCTGTTGAAAATATTGTGAATGTTGTATTGATATTCAAAATGTGAATATACTTTATTATATTATTATATACTTTATAATAATCTGCAGCTATGTATGTACTATGTAACTGCTAATTGTTGTATGTAGAAAATCTTCAGAAGGGGTAGGATGAGACAAAATTCCCATAAGATCAGACAATACATAAGATTGGGTCCATGAGAACAAGACAAAATGAGATTTTGAATAATTTGTAATAAAAATAAATTAATTTATTACTTTATAATTAATTTGTAAAATTAATTATAAAGTTCATGTCACAATTTTAGCCTAACAATTTTTTATTTTATTAAATTTTTCATTTTATATTTTTGTTGTCATTATACCTCTGCATCTAGGAACTACAGCTTCTCAAGGAGGTGTAATTCACTAGCGTTTCAAAAACTTATCCCTAAATAATCATCTCATTTGCGCACATCTTGTCTTGCGAAATCTTGTCCCATCTCTATTATTCAATTTCCCCATTGTGGGACAAATAAATGATTATCTTATCTTATCTTATCTTATCTTATTCAAGCCTAAAAACTTAGAAATTAACACATTATTCATTTCTTCTCCTAGCCTCCCCAACTCCCATGGAGCTGGGTCCGACCCTGGGTCTGAAGAAGTCCAGTTCTTTGGAGAGTCTGCAGACGGCCATGTCAGAGGTGAACAGGAAGAGTGACCTGCTTCCTTTCCACCGGCCGCGTGCAAATATGGTCAGAGGAAGAGGCTGCAATGAGAGCTTCAGAGCCGCTATAGACAAGTCCTACGATGGCCCACCCGAGGACGATGATGGTAAGGAAGGGCTATTATTTATTTATAGCTTTTTTTTAATATTCTTTTCATAATGAATGCAAACTGTGTGTATGCTAAGGCTGTACCATTCAGGCCTGGATTTAGACTGCACAGATTGGGGGGGCATTCCAAAATTTTGGTGGGGCATAGTGTGGAGTTTCATATGGAACATTTTTCTTAACGTTTTTTTTTTTTTTTTTAACGTTGATGTCCAGTTTTCCCAGTGCAAAGTGGCTTGGGGCCCATTAAGTATTAACAGTGTATCAGAGGTGGAGGGAGAGGTTGTGAACATATGGGGCTCAGCACAGAGGGGGTGTGTGGGGGTCCTTCCCCAGAAAATTTTGGGTTTCTTAGATGCAATTTCCAGCATTCAAGTCCATTTTACCGGGGCCAGTCCAGGTGCATTCCTCTCCGCTCCAAAACCTGGCGGAGCGACAGAGAAAGAACCGAGGTCTGAGCTCACAAATCCTGCCCCACCGCTGCGTTCCTTTCGCGGTCTCTGCTCCGCGCCTCGGGGAGGAGGCGGTGCGCGGAGGCCGGGGCGCGTCGCACTTTGTAAATATGTCCCTTTTAGTGAACAATGTCAAGTTCTTGCTTGGATGGTGGCTAGCGATGGTGAGATGACGTCTCTTGCCCAATTACGCGTTTTAAGTGGATTTATACGCCGCGGACGAGACGCTAAAGCGAATACACGCACGTAGAACACGATCTGAGTTGGATTAAATGATAAAACTGAGATTATAATTGATAAATCTTGGTTTTGGAGCGTGCTGCGAGGCGGAGGGGGCCTGACCAACATTCCAGCGGGTGCCCAATCAACTTTGTGTTTCACACAGGGACTGTGGACTCTCGGAGCGATTATCTATGCAAAAAACATGCACCATAGGTACTCCAGCTTAGGTCCTGACCAAGCCGAAGCAAGAAGATCATGGAGATGGTCCCCGGGCGCCCTAATGTGTGCTGCCCACTGCTCCTAATATATGTATATATATATATATATATATATATATAGGATGGGTTAAAATGCAGAGAAGAATTTCTCCAGTGTGAGATCAATAAAGTCACTTCTTCTCTTCTAAATACCCCGATACGACTGCACTGGTGATGATTTGAAATGTTACTGTTTACTGTATGCGACTGGTGACTGATTCAGAGTCCGGTGATTCACCGGACTCTCTATACTTATTGTCCTACTGGCAAATCAGACGTTGTGGAATTTTGGCGGAGCAAACAAGAAAACGTGATTGGCAGGTTGAAATTACATCAAATACAGTTGACCAATTGGGTGGGCAGGAGAACATTTTGGGTGGGCATTGCCCACCCCTGCCCACTTCTAGATCAGGCCTCGGTACCATTCATTGCAATTGAATCAAAATCATAATGGAGATGTTATTACTTCTTCCACAGTCTGGCATTAAACTTACCCTTCCATTTATTCGATTACGGATGTAACTTGTCTGTCTCCTGCTTGTTCCCCTGTGAAACATTCCTTGCTAAACAAAAACATAAGGTGGCAATAAGGTTTTTTAACTTATGCAGTCCGAGTATCCTAATTATTCACCATGATAGTTTATAAGCACTGTTCACAATTCTCAGAGAGGTGTAGCTAACAGTGAAGCTAACAGCAACTAGAATGCTAACATGCATTTCCTGATTATCGAACGGTAAAACACATTATAATTAGGGGTGAAAAGTCCCTCAGTCGTCCAGGTAGAATCCATGATAACAGGAGAAGTTCAATTTGTCAACTGGACCAAGTTTGTTTGGTTTGGTTGACATTATAATTAGATGCAGACAGCACGCAGAGGACATATTTTTACCTTGAGACTTGCTTATACAGTATATCTGTACTTGGCTCAAAAATCTGGTACAATTACATAGAATCTAAGGGATATGCTTTTTTACCACTTTATGGCTATGGTTATCTCTATGTAAGTGCTTATAACTCTTTAACTCTCTATAACTCTGTAAATCTTTAACAACACAGCAGCCAAGCACTTGAGTTGTAGTATAAGCTTAATATTGACTTTCAATTAAGCATCAGTGTTTTGCCTGGTGTAACTTGTGCAATTTATATCTCCCTGCATCCTTGCCAATGCACTCACTGTACACTTTTTGTTGACATTGCTTACGGCCTGTAGCTCATCCCATTTTGAGTTGTCATATCCAATTAATTAAAAAATAGATATCAAGGATTTTTTCTATAAAGCAGTGTTTTTAAAGTGTCAGCATATACATTAAGTTTTCTTTTTCTTCCCTGTGATACGTCAAAGTCAGTGCATGTTAGGCCTTTTAAATATTTATCCAAGACTACTGTAATTCCCAGCCGTGCTATTAGCAGCTAGCTGTTATCAGTCAGCACCAGGGTAATGAGTGGGGCTGTTCAGATCACGCTTCTTTGGACTAATAGGCCGTGTCAACACTGCGACACAGGGCAGCGCGTCTGTCACCCCCTTTAAAAGCGCTCACACTCCAGAGGCGCCTGGAAATACAAACCAAGCATCTCAAGTGTTTTAAGTTCGTTTGAGGAAGGCTTTTGAGTGTGACTCACTCATGTTTATAATCCTGACTTCTTATATCAAGTGATACTACTATAACTACGAGTACTGCTACTTATGCTACAAATTATGAGATGAAAAGATTATCACTGAGTACTGTTGACTAATTCTGTTACTGCTATTAAAGCTGCTGCTTTTACATTATACATAGTGTTAGGGTTGAAGAATAACATATATAGATCCTGATAGATAATATTTGCACATTTCTGACATCATCTGTAGCAGGGGTCTTTAGTGAACAGGGGATAACACATCGGCGCTACTCGCAACGGGATTGGTTGGCATGCGAGCGTGGGAAAATATGTTGATTTATACACGCCCCGTTTCTTTCCGAAAAACAAGCCAATTTGAAATTAAAAATTGATGTTTTTAACGTCACAATGCTGTTATCTGAAACATGGAGTGCCTTCATGATCTCAACTTGAACATTCTACAAAAAAACGAAAATCACAAATTTTGAAAAAAATACTAAAAACTTGTTTATCTCGGATTCCCTAATCCCGAGATGCGAACTGAAATGCTGTGGTACGTCACATATATAAGGCATACAATTGTGTTTTATATTAAAGTGAGCCTAGTGTCATGTATAAACAGAGCTACTTTGTTATTGTACATTCAATACTGGGGGGTATTCCATCAAAGCTGCTTAACAAGTCCAGGCTTATTCTGAAATCCTGAGCTGAAACTCGCTCCATCTCCAGTTTAAGCCTCACAGAAATAAGCCTGTGCCTGACCAAAGCTAAATCAGGCCTGAAGTTTAAGCTGCACTTTGTGCACGCTCACGGTGACTCTGTGAAGGCCAGATCAATGGAGCAATGACATCACAGGATCAGAGTGCGACTTTTTTAAAGGTCTGATTAAACGAGAAAGAAGCCACAGCGTGCACGGACAAGAGTTTGATATGGGACACTGAACTTTTCCAATCATTCTGAGCAGGAAAGACACGACTCCCTCTTCCCCTTCTGTTTGCTCCCCCTCCTCTCCCGGTGGCTCCGCAGGTAGAGAGGAGAGGCTGGCTGCAGAATGTGGAGCCTGGTTAATGCGGGCTGGGGAATGAAGTTGCCTCACCCCTTCCCGGTGCGCAGTATGTGCGGAGCGAGAGGCGAGGGAATGAAGAGAGAGAGACAGACACGTGATGGAGTGCACAGCCAGAGCCCACTGAAAACCAGTTCATCCTCATCTGTCAAACATGAAGAAAATATATATATGTGACCTGCAATGAGAAAACCAGTCACATGTCAGCATTCGTGAAACGTTTAAATGTTTAAAGTTTGTTTTTGTTTTTTTTCAAAATGTGTTATTTTCGTTTTTTTGCAGAATGTGCTAGTTGAGATCATGAAGAAGCCACTTCATGTTTCAGATAACAGCATTTGTTGCATTAAAAACATACATTTTGTATTTCAAATTAGCTTGTTTTTCGGAAAGAAACAGGGCGTGCATAAATCACCATAATTACCCACACTCGCGCTTTGTTATGCTACTCGGCCTATCAGCTGTGAGGAGCTCGTGAGTAGGTATGCAGCATTTCAAGAGGATAAGGACAGTGAAAATGGACTGTAATACTATTTTGAGAGGGGACACATCCATTTCTCCGGCGCTCTGGATACTTTAGCGTCCTCTTTCTTATGGGGTGAGTCATATTATTATCATATTATTTCTGCATCAAAGGGAGATATTAGGTGAAAGCAGGGGCCTTGTGTCAACACTAGTGTGTGTGTGTGCAGGATTAAACCAGGACTAAACTGGGATTAAACAGGACTAAACTAGGACTAAAACAGTACTAAAACAGTACTAAAACAGGACTAAAACAGGATTAAACCAGGACAAAAACAGGACTAAATCAGGACTATAACAGGAATAAGGTGTGTGTGTGTGTGTGTGTGTGTGTGTGTGTGTGTGTGTGTGTGTGCGTGCGTGCGTGCGTGTATTATATTGACAATACAGGTGATTTTGACTTAACATATTATCCTGTGTATTATTGAATTATATGGACTTTTTGTTATAAATCACAGTGATAGTGATCACTGATGGAGGAGGGCTTAGCTTAATGTCATGCAAATGACCTCTGAAGGCCTGGACTTCGAGAATCTTTAGAGAAGCTTTTCTCAGCTCGTTATTTTTAGATGTCCCACTTTCAAATGGCCACAAATTCGCATCGTTGGAAATCTTAAAATCTACACTTTCAGAATCTGTGAATAACTCAAAACAGGGACGACTTGTGCCTCTTTTTTCCGTGGCCGGGCACACACACACACATACATTATATATATATATATATATATATATATATATATATATATATATATATATTTTCACCTTTCATCTGACCTGTAACCTGTACAACACAATTGAAAAACAAACACAAATCTTTCAGGGAGATAATCCATCCATCCATCCATCCATTTTCTTCCGCTTATCCGGGGCCGGGTCGCGGGGGCAACAGTCTAATTGGGAGATAATGTGGTTGCCTAAGTGTGCACACACTTTTATAACTTGGGATGTGGCTGTGATCACATTTAACCAATTCCATTTAAACTCATGTTAAACTGGAGTCGGCACACGCCTGTCACCAATTAAAGTGCCTCTGATCAACCCCAAATAAAGTTCAGTGGTTCTAGTGGGCTTTTTCTCACATTCTTGTAGCCACATCTTCCAGTACAACCATGGTCCACAGAGAGTTTTCAAAGCATCAGAGGGATCTCATTATTCAAAGATATCAGTCAGGGGAAGGTTACAAAGGAAGGAAGTAAATATACCATGGAACACAGTGAAGACCGTCATCATCAAGTGGAGAAAATATGGCACAACAGTGACATTACCAAGAACAGGACGCCCGTACAAAATTGATGATAAGACGACAAGAAAACTAGTCAGGGAAGTTGCCAAGAGGCCAAAAGCAACACTGAAGGAGCTGCAGGAATCTGCCGTCTTCTTCATACTATGTCTGGGCTATGGGGTAGGGTGGCAAGACGGAAGCCTTATCTTACAAATAAAAACATCCAAGCCCGGATTAATATTGCAAAAAGACATCTGAAATCTCCCAAACACATGTGGGAAAATGTGTTATGGTCTGATGAAACCAAGGTTGAACTTTTTGGGCATAATTCCAAAGGTATATTTGGCACAAAAACAGCACTGCACATCACCAAAATAACACCATACCAACAATGAAGCATGGTGGTGGCAGCATCATGCTATAATCTATTATCGTAATATAATATAATCTATTATCATCATAGATTATAATTTATAATCTATGATGCCTGTGGAGCATTATGTTGCATTTTGGATATTTTCAATATTGCTTTAAAATTGAAAATGAAAGAAACATGTGATGACTACCAGTTGAAGCTGCAGCCCTGATGCTCCATGCCTACAGCACCGTCTATCTACTAATTTATTCCTCTAATCAATTACCAATGGAATTATAAAATTAACCAAGTCAGTCATAAACAACTACCTTAAAAGCACTTAACATGTATTTATTTGGTTGAAGTAAAGATCAAATTTAAATCTTTTCCTTTAAAAGTTGTACAGTTATCTCTCAATTTCTCCTGTGAGTGTTTTGTCTCACAAATAATCACATTTATTGATAAATGGATTCATCTGAACATCTTTAGCACCAAATGTATCGACTGTTAGCAGGACTAGGGAGTCTCAAAAATACATACAAAAATTTTCATATCAAATACAGCAGCATTATTAAGTCAACATTTTTTATTTTCATCATTACTATATTTTATTTGTAAATATTTTAAATTAAGAAGTTTTCAGTCACCATATTTTAAGCTTTATTGGGTCAAAAATATATTTTAAAAATGTAAAGAATCGTTTTGCTAATAGACTAATTATAGAATGAATCTCTGACTACTAAACTACAAAAATAATCATTAGTTGACCTAGAGAACATGCATCCTCCTTCTACTGCTACTACTGCTTATGCAAATACAACTTTTACTATTAGTACTTCAAATAATTGACAGAGTGCTTTGAATCCTGTCCATCTTTGAGTACATGTTGTAAATGTGTATCATCTTGGTGCTTTCACAGACTTTCAGCCAAAACATGAAATGCCAGAATCACTATGTTTTTGGAAATATTTGCTGTTGAAAAGATATTTGGCGAGCTACTGTATGTGCAGATAGAGTTGGTACAAGAGCACTTAAGATTTCAGGGAATTAAAAGTCAAGAGGGTGAGTCCAAAAGTGTCTGCTAAGTGGAAGATTTGAAAGAAACGGCAGAGAGGACCATTTATGCAGACTGTTTGAAAATGGCTAGCTGTATATACATGAGTAGCATGCACTGATACTACAACCACTTTTACTTCTAATGTTACTACTATTACTTGGACTACAACCATCCGTCTTGTACTACCACTTCTACTGTACAATGTCTACCACTGCTACTCGCTGATGTGCATTTTATTATTATTTTATTTAGTAAAACATATAAGATAAGACTTTATTGGAGAAATTTACTTGCCACAGTAGCTCCAGGCATAGACAGTTTGAACAAGAAAGAAAGTGCATGCAGGCAAGAATAAAATAAAATAAAAAATAATAAAATAAGTAATAATAATAAAAAACAGCAACTAGGAGAGTATGGAAAAAATATTGCACGTTTGGACTATATAGTAGAATTATACAGTCTAATGGCGGTGGCGATGAAGGATCTGCGGTAGCGCTCCGTCTTGCACTGGGGGTGCCTCAGTCGGCTGCTGAAGGAGCTGTTCAGCCTATATTTTAAAGGAGAAGTAACGTTTTTTACAATTTGAGCCTTATTTCGGTAATAAAACAAGTTGTTTTACTCACCCATAGCACTTTGGTGTCATATGGAGCACTTCCAGAGATGTTTTAGATTTGCGTTAGCCTAGCGCGACTTCTAGCCATAGCTCGGGGCATATAATATATTCCCCGAGCATGTAATATGCCCCGTGCAGTCTCCAAATAACACAAACTTTAGCACTTTTCAAATCATAAAAGCTCGATGTCTTAGTCTACGATTTCATTTGAGTCAAAAGTGGCCTGTAATCTGAGATTTAGCCATAGTTTACAGCTTTGCGTTTCATGTTTGGGTCCCGGGAGCTGAGAGCACAGTCCGCACATGCGCACTGGCGTCCTCATCTACTCGAAACTATGGCTAAATCTCGGATTACAGGCCATTTTTGACCAAACGAAATCGTAGACCAAGACATCGAGCTTCTATGATTTGAAAAGTGCTAAAGATTGTGTTATTTGGAGACCGCAAACATGTGCCCCGAGAACTCATATTACGGAGATCGCAAATCTAAAACATCTCTGGAAGTGCTCCATATGACACCAAAGTGCTATGGGTGAGTAAAACAACTTGTTTTATTACCGAAATAAGGCTCAGATTGTAAAAATGTTACTTCTCCTTTAATGTGTGAGCTAGACTGGGTTCAAGTAATTTCCCTTATCACAAAAAAAAACATTTTTGTGATTTGTATCACTCAACTACTACTAAAATTATTATTGCTACTTAGGGCTGGGTGATTATATTGAATGGTCTCGATTTTGCGATTCGATCTTCTTCCATCTTATTAAAAACATAGACAGGCGTACTTCAGACATAAAGAGCAGGGTGTCAGGGTCACTATAGTTTATTTCATGTTTATAGGACCAATAATTCTGGAGAAATTCACATTTAAAGTTTGGAATGCCTTTGTACAATAATTACTGTTGGCGGCAAAGACACGGGCACGCGTGTGCTACTGCTATAAACACAAATACTTGTGATGTCCGTGCGCTAAGTGACATCTTACAGTTCTCTCATAAACGGTGAGAAAAAGTTGTTTACTTTCCGTAACTTTGATTATAATGATAAGAAGCATGAGAGGAGAAAAGGCGAGGAGCTGGATCAGGAGAGCGGGGGAGTGGTCAGACGGTACACACACAGAAGCAGATGCACACAAAGGGACGCGCTGGTCTCAGGCTGCTTTCTCCTAAACAAGAGCGCAAATCCTCACCAGCACCATGCGCTCTGACTGCTACACAGTTGGCTGTAGACCTGTTGATTAAAATGCGAGATCAATCAAAGTAGAGATCACAATCTATCGATCTTATGATTTTTGGCACAGCCCTACTACTACTACTACTACTACTACTACTACTACTACTACTACTACTACTACTACTACTACTACTACTACTACTACTACTGCCATTTTTTTTTTTACATTTGATATTTTGGTTTTCACAATTTTGGTTATTTGGTTATATGTAGAATGAATGTAGAATAAGTCTCCCATTTGTCAAATCCTGTTTCTTTATACCTAAAAGGACTGTGAATCATCACTACTACTTAATAATATTCAGAGCCACTTAGTGTACATCATAGCCCTTTAATTTATTTTATTATATTTGCACAGTGTTGTGTTTAAGTCTGTTTTCTAATATTTTGAGTGCCTATTTCTATTCTCTTGCAGTTCTTAAACTATGCATTGCAGCACTGGAATTTTTCTGCATAAAAATTATTTAATTTTACTACTACTACTACCACTTCTGTCACTACTACAGCATTCACATTACTGCATTCATCATTATTCATATGGCACTCTGGTCCTAATAACAGATGACAACTGCACACACCATTACAATTGTACTAAAAGAGTGTTTATAATTAGCCTGATGTGAGTTTCTAAACAGTAATATCCTAATTGAAGTTACTAATTTGTTTTGGTGATCTTGTTCTGAATCTGATTAGTGGGCTTTATCTTTGTGTGCCTTTGTTTGGTGAATATTATTGTTATACCACACTGGGTTTATTGTCTGTCACTGAGGAGTAATGAGCCATCTCTGTTTAGACTTTGAACATTTTATGGAAAGACAAATCCATTTATCAATAATTAGACACGGGCTAAGAGGACTAATCTGTCATGTTAAATATACTGTGACATTTCTTCTGTTTCTTCAACTTTGGACTTCTTACAATTTATTTGTTACTGTTTTATAGCATTCAGTTGTACATAACTGCAAAATATGTAAAAGTTACAAAGAAAAAAGAAACTGTTGTGTCCTTAGGCAAGGCACTATACCCACATTGCCTACTATGGCGTGGGCGTGAGTGATGATGGTGGTCGGAGGGGCCAATGGCGCAGATTGGCAGTCTCGCTTCTGTCAGTCTGGCCAGCTGTGGCTACAATAGAAACTTACCATCACCTGGTATGGGGTGAATGAATAATCCTCTGTAAAGCATCTTTGTGGTATATGTCTGTGAAAAGTGCTATATAAATAAAAAACTTACTTGCGTACTTACCTGGCTTACTAGGGTTGTCAAAAGTAATGAAAATCAGATCCTTATTGATACTAAAACTAATATTAATAAGGTATTGATACTTAAAAAGTCACATTCACAGGACAGAAATGAAATTTACCTAAAAAGCTTTTGTATGATCTTGAACTGTATCAGAAAAACTATAAGACCACCGATATATAAGAGTACAGTATAAGAGATGTGGCCATAGACCACTATGGAACCTACGTGGACCACTGAGGGAGTAGACTGATTTAAGGCCACATTTTAATACTAAAGGAAGTACTACAGTTTATTGCTGAAAATTACATTCTGTTCCCTAAATAAAGAGTGTTGAGTGTCTATTCATTAGTATAGGAATTTAGTTTTTTAGTACTGTGACAACAATAACCTCTACAAGTACATTTTAAAAAACTGTACTACTACAGTTACAATTCTACAATTATTCTACATTCACCTAGAAATATAGTTCTACACTGCTAGTAAACCTATAGAGTAGACTACTACTACAAAATTGTTATATAGTATAATAGCCATTAAGTAAAGATCCACTATGTAACTTTGCGGGTGGAGGGTCACTTGGGTTGTCCCCATAGATTTGAATTTTTCTCTGTTGCATCTCTTGCATTTATTCATTACAATGTCTTAAAAGACATGAATTCTTACTGTGAGTGGACCCGTATCACCACAGATCTGTACACATCTCAACAACTGTAACTTGACCTGCTTGTCACCATGGAGATGGATATGTTTAATGCCATACATTCCATGCTAAGAAATTGCTTTTTTATGGAGACAAGCAGATGGCTGATCTTCCACCAAAAAAGTGACATAATGCCCCTTTAATTTATTAATTTTTCATTGAGCTTTCACAATGCTTACACTATGCTAGTTTATAAATTCTAATATGGTTGACTATTTTTACTTTTAAAGGCACAAACCTCTACTTTCTTTGACAATATTTTCCAAAACGCCTGTTTCTGTTCCCTGTAGATGATCCGTCAGAGCCCAGTTCAGGCCGGGAGACTCCGAACAGCTCCTCTCGCCCAGGAACAGCGGACCAGGTGGACGACAAAAACAAGAAGGACAAGAAGAAGAAAGACAAACCAAAAAAGAAAGAAAAGACACCCAAACCCAAAGGAAAAGACAAGAAGAAAACAGAGGAGCCCGAGGAGGCTGAGAAGAAAGGCAAAAAGAACTGGCTGCTCAGGTGAGGACTGGACCAGTGAATGAATGGTATCTTGTTTTGGGTTTTGGTCCTGTTTTACTGTGTGAAAATACATTACATGACTACATTATAGAGTAGACAATAGATGCATTGTGGTATAACATTTAGTAGCACTTCATAGTAACTACACTTTAATTAACCAAGCATGAATAACGACTTAAAGGTCCCATGGCATGAAATTTTCACTTTCTGAGGTTTTTGAACGTTAATGTGAGCTCCCCTACCCTGCCCCCCCCCCACACACACACACACACACACACACACACACACACACACACATGGAAATGTGTAAACTGAGCATTTGCGATCCTTTTCCACGTTTGAAAAAAAGACAGCCCAAACGGGCGATTCTGAACAAGGGAAATTTCTGACGTCACACAGGGAAAAATGCAAATGCAGTTCCACCCCCCGTCTGGATGTCTACCCACCGTCTCTGGAATTCATGCCCAGAGAGTTTGGACCGCAAACGAGCTACGCAATGCGAGATGCATTTTTTTATTTGCCTGGAGACACGTGAGAGTGTTTCCAGGCTCGGATGTCCTTTATCCGAGCCTCCGAACCTCTGAAACAGCAGTGGTTTAATTTTATTTTCTGTGGAAATTTGTTTATTTTTAATGGAAATCGTCTCAAGTGGGGCCAGCGCACATCGCATTGCTAAAGAGGAAAGAGTGGAGAGTTTGGCCACACCCCCACCCGCTGCACTGGCCTTGCTCTGTCCTCCTCATTTGCATTCAAGCAACAACCCCCAGAATAAAGTGTTTGAGAGAGATATTTTTGACTCTGACTGTGTTCATGAGGCTTTCTCATGCACTGAGTCTTGATTTTGAAGAAGGATTCATTTACAGTATTAGGGAACCATTAAGGCGCCATATAAAAGCATCAAGAAGTGCCATGTCATGGGATCTTTAAAAGACGTGTACACATTTCTTCCCATGTATTTGAGCAAAATGTGTCTAGCGTGCTCATTGTTGTTAACATCACTGTGACAGTTTACAGTTTATGTCTTGTTTGAACTAATGGTTTAATAAGAGAGTGATTCAGGCTTAGTAATTGCATAGTTTAGGATTAGGTTATTCCCTCTGTACTTACTAAGTCTGAATCATTCTTACAAAACTATCTGTATCTATGAATTACATAATTGATCACACTTTATAGAGGCCTAAGGTGGTTATTAGAAAGTTTTACCAGGTTTTAACCATTTTGAGTTTTTTGTGGATGAAGTTTGCATTAGCCATGGGCTATGTCATTGCTTTATATTTAAATACTATTATAAGTCATAGTAGTATTAGTATATTGATCAATATCTATGTGTTTTATATACAGTGTATATAGGATCTCCAATGGGGAGCAGATGAGAATGAAAATAGCTAAGCCTCTATAACCAAGCACTGATATTTATTTAAGGATAGCTATCTCCATCTCTTTCAAGAAGGTTGGCAGAGACCAGAAGAAAATGTCTTTGTTGACATGTAGTTGCGTATTTGATAATGCTTTTATTCTTATAATACATTCAATTCACATTATTTCAGTTCAATTCAGCAGTCACGTCATGGGCTTACCAAACAGCTACAAACAAAACAACTTAACAGCAGCCAAGTGAAAGTAGTCAAATGATCATTGAGAGCAAAATCCAAGCTTGATATTCTACATTATAAACTCCAGTTATTCACTGTTCATACACTAGGACCACTCATTCTCAGCTGGCCACCACCTCCTTCGAGCGCATAGCTGCATTTTGGTTCCATATTATTAACATTCAACACTGTATCTAATTACTGTCCCAAATGTGAACTTTCTCTGCAACAAAGACTGAACTTTTTACCCTAAACCTGTCTGTATATAAGGTTATATTCACATGACCATAGCTCAGATTCCAATCTTGGGCAAAACACTTAAGTGCAATTTCATCTGCAAACGGCTCTCTTTGAAAATGCTCTTACAATAGCTGCCCTTGTGAACTGAAACACGGGAAAACACTTCCAGATCTCAAAGTCTATTTTATCGGACGATTATCTCCCAGAATTACATGTTATTTAAAATGAAATATTAGGCAGTTAGTGTAATTTGTGCTAATTTAAGTTCATTACAGCAGTTCAGTGGCCTCACTTCATACCTTATGGAGACCCTTTCCACCTTGTTTTCCTCCTGTTCAGCCCCATTCGTTTTTCACTGCAGACACAAAGATTTCCTTCAGCTATTGGTTCTAGTTTTTATTTGCTTTCAAAATTGCCTTACATTTAGTTGAGCATTTTCACAGCTACTTTGTGTAACACTTCATGGTAATACTTTTTTCCCCCTTGTAACTTAAAATGAAAACTTATCTTTAGCTTAGAGAAAGACCATTTACGGCCTGCCTATGTGTATGTTAGAAGCTAATGCCTACAAGGCGTACTCTTAATGTGTACGATTAGTGGGCTAATCCTCCAGCTACGTATTCCTGACCATAAAGACTCTTGCTCCAGATCTGGAGAGGTGTCCTCATAGCAACTGGTATCAGTTGATTGATTAATTTAAAGGTCCTGTATTTCTCAAAATTAAGTCTTGCGAACTTCTAGTCTTTTACCTTTGCAAAAACATACTAGGAATTGTGTTTTATTTCATTCACACACGCTTCAGTAATTTTATTATTTATAAAATTAGTGAAACGTTGTTATTAGTCTGTCTACATCTCCAAAGTTAAAATGCCCTATCCCCTATAGCTCAGTAGAGATTGGCAACTCCAGTTCTGAAATTATCCATAAGATTCAAGTGAAGGTATCTGGCATTTAAAACACAGTGAATCAACCTGAATGTTTCCTGTTTGAGAAAAGAATCCAGCCTAAATATGCAGGGTTTGTGTTTGAATGAAACAAAACACAACTTTGACTATTTTTCTGATGAGCAAACAACATTATAACATTAAAGCGTAAATTATATTTTTAAGATGTTAAGCTTTGAGGCTCGTGTGGTACTTTTAACACATTTCTGACAGACTGCAAATATGTTTTTTTTTTTCTTATCGAGGTAATGAAAAAGAAATATTGGCAATCATCTTGGCTAGTATCCCCCGCCTGTATACAGTATATCATATACGCATACACGATTCCTGCCCTCTCATCCTCTACCCTCCCTCACTTCTCCTTTCTCATCACACCATACTTTCGAGCATGTGGTTGGCTCGCAGTCATTTAAAAGTAATCCGTCCCGAACATATAGTGGTGGCACATCCTCACCCACTGCAGAGATTGGACACCCGGGGAAGTCCACCTTTTCGCCCCAAGTCCCCACCCATGCACACTGTTATCTCTGCTACCCCCTCTCTCCATCTTTTAACATTGCCTTAAGTGCCTCTAAGTTCATTAAAGGCTACCCTCTATCTCTTCCTTCCTTCTTTCACTCCATCTGATTATACACCTGTCACTGTATACAGCATAGGCCAGGGGTCGGCAACCTTTACCACGCAAAGAGCCATTTGCACCCGTTTCACATAGTAAAGAAAACACTGGGAGCCACAAAACCCTTTTGAAATTTAAAATTATTTTTTTTTTTACCTTTGTGACATAGAATTACATTTTGAATATGAACGAACCAAAATAAAATAATTTTAATTAATGCAGTGGTCCCTCGCTGTTTCGCTGATTTTTTATAGTGTATCAACGCGTATTGTGTTCTGCATTCTGATCTGCATTCTGAGCGCATCGGGAAGTAGCGGCAATGTTTGTGCATAACGAACTGTTGGAACCTGGAGTCCAGGCGGCGGAACCAGTCCTGAGAGCGCACGGATGCGTTCTCACTACAGTTCTGTGTTTGGTGCAGAGCTGTAGAACCCCTCCCTCCCGTTCCACAGACTACGGGGCCGCTTGTAGGTGTAAATTGCCAGGGCTGATGATCCCAGTCCGTCACTGCTCTGAAGTGCTGTATGTTTGCAAGTTTTCTCCCCCAACAAAACCCGCAACAGCGCAGCGGCGCCTCTGTCAGAGGAACTGTGAAATACACGCATATTTATACACGCAATATAAAACTGACTACTTCACGGATTTTGCCTGTCGTGGGTTATTTCTACAACGTAACCCCCATGATAAACGAGGGACCGCTGTACTGAGCTGCATCAGAGGGATCAAAGAGCCGCATGCGGCTCCGGAGCCGCGGGTTGCCGACCCCTGGCATAGACAGTAATATTACATTATTTTCTATGTTACAATCTTGTGTCCTCATCAAAAACATACCTGGAGTTGTGGTTTGTTATATTCACACATTTTAACACAAAAATCCTGCAAAAACGCTACATGTAGAGTTCTTTTCTCAAACAGAAAACACTCCATTCCACCTTGTGATGTCATGTGGTAATACAGGAAGAGGTCCACTGTGTTTTTAATCTCCATTCACCTTCACTAGAATCACTTGGATAATTTCAGCCCAGGAATTGGCAATCGCCACTGAAATAAAGGTAAAAGTTAGCTGAAAACTACCACTTCCTGACATCACAAGGTTGAGCTTTAAGAGATGTGGACAGACTAATAATAAAGGATTACTCAAACATGCGTGAGTGAAAAAACACACACAACTCTAGGTATGTTTTTGAGGAAGTAAAACTTAGCATTGCTTAAGCTCACAAGTCCATTTTGTATAATATAGTACTTTTAATCTTAAGCCTAAGAAGCAACCCTATCTTCACCCCATCTTTTAAGTGCTTGAGGAAACCATATAGTAATACACACAAGGATATTTTTAGCCCGCGTATAAGAGGTCCTGATTAGGTCAGAGTGATAATCTCTACCTTTCTCTCTCCCTGCTGCACGCAAAGCCCTCTCTGCTCCTAGCTTTTGTATTTTTCATTTTTCCTGTGCTCTCCTGCTCTCCTTGCTAGCCGCATTATGTGATTGCATGTAATGGTGGATAGAGAGCGAGAAAGGCAAATTGGTGCTATTCAGTTTGGTTCAGTCCAGGCTTAGCTGCTGATTTGTCACATTCACGAAAGGCCAACTTTGATTGGTCTAATGGCTCAGCAGAGAGGTGCTATGTAAATCACAGCCCTACGAATACTGTCTGCGTTATCAGGGAGTCAAATGCTCATGTTTATGATAGTAGGTTGATAGGGTTACTGGTGTATATTATAAAAGAGAATAATGTTGGTTGACATTTTTGTAATTTAAATGTAGTAATTGTCACTTTTTATGACATCAAATCAAAAAATGTATTGCCCCCTGCTGATAATTAAAGGAGATTCTTGTTCCCATATGGCCAACTATCCTTAAAGGTTGTATGGAGGATTTGTCAATGATGACATTATAGAGATGCAGCAGCCTTGTAATTATGATGACCAAAAAAAAAAAAAGAATGAAAATCCATCAACTGTGGACATGTTGGGGCCAGATAATCATAATCAGAAAGACTTTTATTGCCATTGTCAAGTGAATTCACAAAACTAGGAACTTGTCTCTGTGATAAGGTGCGAACATAAAACACTAAATAATAATAGTAATAACTAGAGTATAGACACTAAATAATAATAATAACTAAAATATATTTATAATATATTAAAAAATAATAAGCAATCCAAATAACAAAAAGGTTCAGATGAGCAGCATCAGAACAGTAGTGCAACATGACGTAATTAAAGTGACTAGTGATATAAAGTGTCCAGCTTGTGCAGATGTTATGAATTGTTCTTGAGTCCAACAGCAGAGGGAAAGAAACTGTTCTTGTGACGGGAGGTTCTGGTCCCGATGGACCGTAGCCTCCTGCCAGAGGGAAGTGGCTCAAATAGTCCATGTCCAGGGTGAGAAGTGTGAGCTGCTATCCGGCCTGCTCGCCCCCGAGTCCTGGAGACGTACAGGTCCTGGACAGATGGAAGGCTGCAGCCAATCACCTTCTCAGCAGAGCGCACAATGCGCTGCAGTCTCTGTTTGTCCCTGACAGTGGCTCCAGCATACCACACAGTGATGGAAGAGGTGAGGATGGACTCAATGATGGCCGTGTAGAACTGCACCATCATCTGGACTAAACATTAGCTAATAGATAACGAGGCTACCCCGTTATCAATCAAACTCCCTATGTTTCTAGCGTAACTGACTTGCCAGTACACAGGGATTACGTGGTTTATGTACACCTCTTACGCATTCCACAGAGGCAAGACACTGTTTACTCATCCAGCGCAGCGGTTCTTAGCGGCTTTTTCCAACTGTAGCTTCCTCACAGTTAGCACAAAGTTGGTTGCGATGGCAAACAAGAATCCACTACCAGTTAGCCGTAAAAGAAAGTCAATTTTTGAGGTTGCTCAAAGAAGAAGAGAAGGGGAAAAGGAGCGAAGCCAAACTAAGGTGATTCTTGTAGATTCCTTCCAGCGATGGCGTGTGCTGAAGCAGAGGGTCTAAAGACTGACACTTTTTTCGCTAAATTACTTCTGGACAGGTAACTTCTGCTTATCATTTGAAAACATACAGAATACAGAATAGTTACAGCAGCAACAGCGATTCTGAATGTGCACCGGCTGCACAAGCGTAAGCGTAAGGAGGAGGTGGGAGGAGGCGTTTCTACTTAAGGAGCTGTGGAGGAGGGGGGTGGTTTCACACATGCGCAACATTTGAAAAAGGACAAACAGTCGCTAGATTTCTGGTTCCTTGAAAAATCCTCTATACAACCTTTGATTTACGGCTGAATATGTACCTTTTCTGGTGGAGGGTCTGCAGTCTGTTTGGTGGTGTTATTACTTTGCCTGGTATGTTCCGCAGTATGGCATTAAACAAATAAAATATTAATTTTGTCTTCTTATGTACTTTAACTACTTGGGTTCTTTTTTAAAGACAATATAATAACGTGTATTTACCTTGTTGACATGTTTCGGCTGCTAGCTGCAAGCCGTCTTCAGAACTGTCACCGGTGTTGACAGTGCTCTCTCTCACACACCTGGGACACCCTCTTCCAGAGAGCGCCAGGCAATAGGAGGCGTGGTCAGCGTGTCTGACCTGCCAGGTCAATCAGGCTGACCACGCCTACAGGAAGTAACAACAGCCAATATAGAATATGTCACCACCAACACCGGTGACAGTTCTGAAGATGGTTTGCAGCTAGCAGCCGAAAAATGTCAACAAGGTAAATACACGTTACCGTATTGTCTTTAAAAAACAACCCAAGAAATTAATATATATATTGCATTTATTCAAGTACACAAGTTTTTATTTCTCAAAACGACAGCAAAAACAGGCATTATTACTGTGAGTGGGTCCACTTCTCCACAGATCTGACTTGTAACTTGGCCTGGTGATGTGACCTGCTTGTCTCCATGGAGATGGTCAGATGAAATGCTATACTGTAGAACATTCCAGGAAAAAGCAACACGGAGTCAAGCAGGTGGCAGATTGTCTAGAAAAGTTTCACAGTACACTTTAATGTGAATAGAAATGTTAACTACATTTGTTAGTATATTTTGATAATGACTTCAGTTTGCTTTCAAAACATGTCCATAGATAAAATAGAAAACATTATTTACTTTGTCACATTTTGTTCTAGTTGGAGCCCGTGGGAGCTACAACCAAACATGCCGATGGTGATTAGGTTCAAAACTCACTAATAACTGAGCTTGTATTTGGTGTGAGAAATGCTCTGGTCTCACAAACAGTCCATCTTTACAATCATTAGCTGTTCTTTTTGCTGCTTTTTGCACGACACAAGCCATGTTCTGAAATGCAGTTGTTTTTAAATGAGCCCTATTTCGACCTTTCTTTTGGTAGCACACCCACTTCCTCCACAGTTCCCAATATCTCAACTTTAACTATGTACAGCTATGCGTGGGGTTGACATGGAAACCAAACTGCCTTTCCATCTTCCAACATTTTCTTCATTTTACAATCCCCGGTCTGTTTCTACAAAAAATATTTTAAATTAACTTTCTAGTATAATAGACGACTCTAGCGTTAATTAGCAGCTTATTTACATCCTGGAGCCCGCATTAGCGACAGATAGGGGATCATTTCTGCAGAAAATCCCTTTGAAAGTGGACAGCTGGCTCTATCATCTGAACTGCGGCCAAATGGAACTGTCAATCAAGTGTTTGTGAGCGAGCTCAGTAGTGCACGTGCGAAGACACCACACTCTGGCTTCATGAATATTAATGAGATGATTAAACGTGATTGGACACACGCTCAGATGGTTGTCACGGAGTTGGCAAGCCATGGATGTAAGTATTTGTCAAATGTTCGAAAATGATATACCGTTTAGCTAATTTTTATCTAACATGTTATGAGATGCTTAGTACTTGAGATAGGCAGCCTTGTGTACCTATATAATAGCTATACATGATATTGTCCGGTATTGGATTATACAAGGTTTCCCAGGAGAGTGACAGTTGCCAGTGTCTGTGTGCAGGCTGTTCATTTTTCTAATTTAAATGGTGTAAATTTATGGGAATTTATGTGAATGATAATAGCTGCATGTTGCCCATTTGGAAGTATCCGCTCTTCTATGAAATGTTCTTTTAGTTTTGTCAGATTGTTACAGATTGGGGCCTGTCCTCACTGGCTTTCTATACACTGCTATACATAAATGCAGACTTTATACTGAGAAAAGGGGCTAACCAATGTAATTTTCCATTATGTCAGTGATTGTTGCAGAACTGCCAGAAACTAGATTTAAAGGGCCCATATTACACCATTTTCTGATCTATGTTATAATGTTGTTTTCTCATACCTGGAGTTCTGTTTTGGGCATTTTGAGCTTTGGAGATGTAGACATACTAATTATCAATGGTTTCCTTCGACGTGTGAATGAAACAAAACACAACTCCAGGTATGTTTTTGTGGAGATAACAGTATTATAACATAAGCTCATAAGAGTCATAAGAGTCCATTTTGCATGATATAGGACCTTTAAGATGTGTACAATTGACAAAATCCCATGTGCAGCTCTACATATGCTTATACTAGTGTTTCTCAAACTGTGGTGCGTACACAGCCTCTTTGCACAACTAACATAGCAATAGTCGAGTCTCATTTTAGACCTGGTTAAGCTCTAATTTAGATCAAAAATAGTTCTGGTTAAGACCAAATTTAGATCTAGTGGTACTCTTAAAACCATATATTTTCTTCTGTAGTATTTGGTGAGAAAAGTTTAAGAACCACTCACTTATACTATTTCAATTGTGATTGTTTCAGTTAAGTTCTTTCTTTTACTAAAACAAACTTTGTAAAAAAAAAAAAAAAAAAGGAAAACCCCATAACTGTTAAAGAACTTGGCTTATTCTAATACCTTACTTTACTAGTACTGACTAATCCATTCATAACACAAACATATAGGCCGTCTCCTTTACTAAAAAATATGTATTTGTGTATTTGTGTTGAATCTTCTCTCTTTTCTAACACAAACCCCACTTGAAAACACTGAAAACCCCATGTATCCAGGTTTCAATTATACCAACATGGCTCTCTGTGCTCCTGTATTCTGATGCCTATAATTATTCTCCCCATATTTGCCCCTATTTCCTCCCCTCTCTCACCACCGGGCCTGTACCCCGTGCGTGTTTTCCAGCGGCCCATAATGCAACACCTCTGTTAGCCTTAAAGTGCTCCATCTCTGCAGTGGGTCCCATTAGCAGTGACTAGCCCCATTGTGGTCTCTATTATGGTGCCGCGGCGTGCTAGCTCTATTAGACTAAGTCTGTACGCACTGTATGCCTAAGTGTGTGCGCAGATGAAAGGGCTGATGAGAGAAAATGGACTTTTTGTGGCTCGAGCGCGTGTCATTTTAGGGACCAGTGTGTTGGTGGATAGAGAGAGGAGGGGAAATGAAATGAACGTAGCTAAGAGGCAAAAGCAACAGGTACGGTACAGTGTGTTAAAATGAGACTGCAAGCAAAATGGGTTGATTAGTTTAGTTTTTAGATTTAACTATTACAGATGTATTACAGAAACATTTTGTACATTTTAGACAAAAACATGTACAGATCAGATACACTATGCAACTTTTCTGGTGGGGGGTCTGCTACATGCTTGTCTTTGTATGTCATTGTTTTGTGTCTTTTCAACACATTTATTGAATTATATATTTATATTCCTCAAAAATATGCTTTCTAGCTGTGAGGGGTCGCCTCTCCACCGATCTGACCTGGAACTTGTCAGGTCAGATCGGTTTGGTACCACCTGCTTACTTTTATGGATACAGATAGAATTTCATGCAGAATTGCTTCAAATTTATCTAGAAAAGTTACATAGTGTATCTTTAATACGGGAGGAAGAAATGCCTTAAAAATCTTAAGATGTGATCTTTTTGAAGTAAATACTCTGCCAAAAATGCTTTCTCTACTTTAGATGAATAAATAATATAATACATTAATTTGTTCTTCGAAATGACTAAGGGAATAGTTCTTAATCAGTATAAATCAACTTTTTCTAACTTTATTTTTTTACTTTTGATTTTTCAAAACAAATCAACAAAACAACAGTCTGGAGATGCAGGTTTTTATTTATACACATTTTAAAGTAGTATGTTTTACTGGTCTCATAGAAATGCATTCCACTTTTCCCATTTGCAAGATTTATTCTTATGTTAAGTTGTTTATATTTTGAATTTGGAAAGGATAGCTCAAAACACATGACCAAATATTTTGTCACTAGTGCTTAAAGGGATATGCCACCCCCAGGTCAAATTTGGGCATCTCCCCACAGTCCAGAGACTAAAATAAGTGGTGGAAAGCGTTTTCCTGCTCACCCAGCCATTGTCCGAGTCTGTCGCCACTGACCGCCGCGGTATCTGGTGCTCCTCCGCCTTAGACTGGAGTCTAACGTCGCCAGAGAAAGATTTCGGCCAAAAGGAATTAATTTGCTCGATGCGTTTCCCAATTACTTTGTGTGTAGTGCGCATTCATATCCAGTGCAAATAAATGTGCAAATCAACACGGAGAGCTTGCCTTGGTCATTTTGAGTGGGAACTATTTTCCAGTGCGTAAGAATACAGCCGTATCACGCAGCACGCTACCAGGGGAATCCCTGTTACGCACCGGGAAGGGAGTTCCCCTGTTGCACAACGTGGTGCGTGATACGGCTGTATTCTTACGCACTGGAAAATAGTTCCCACCCAAAATGACCAAGTCAAGCTCTCCGTGTTGATTTGCACATTTATTTGCACTCGATATGAATGCGCACTACACACAAAGTAATTGGGAAACGCATCGAGCAAATTAATTCCTTTTGGCCGAAATCTTTCTCTGGCTACGTTAGACTCCAGTCTAAGGCGGAGGAGCACCAGTTACCGCGGCAGTCAGTGGCGACAGACTCGGACAATGGCTGGGTGAGCAGGAAAACGCTTTCCACCACTTATTTTAGTCTCTGGACTGTGGGGAGATGCCCAAATTTGACCTGGGGGTGGCATATCCCTTTAAAGAGTATTATCTGAAAAGCAGTAATATTTTTTCCACATTTTTGTTGTCTTTTTTATAATGTGAGATTTTCCCTATAATGTTTCTGAACTGGATTTGTGGCACATGTCTTCTGTGGTTACTCAGCCCAATCTGCATTTTCCATCTCGGCGAGACAAGTGAATGAAAATTAGCACTATAAAGCCAGTCTGTTTATTCTGCAGCTCAAACTTCTGACCAAACATGGCCTTGCATTGTCTCATAATTACAGCGTTTTGAATCGTCGAAAAAAAAACAACCAAGCTGCCAGTCAAGCACCCATGACAGGAAGCCATCTTGTGTCGATGCCTGATGCCACGGATGTCAATCATCTTTGCCCCTGTGTGTGGAGTGTGCCAGTCTTTTCACTGTCCTTCAAGGCACATCTGCTCCCATAGATTCATGTTCGTTAGCCCGTCACACTTATCACTATGGGGCTATTCTTTCGGGAGCCATTTTGTCCCGTGGAGGGGTGTGTCTGGTGTCTGAGGGGGCGGGGCTGACAGAAGAGAGGCAGGATGGAGGAGAAAGAGGAAGTGAGAAGCACAGATGTCTTCAGTCGTTTTCAGCGCATTTGTTAAAGTCTGTTCAGAGAAGTGTGTTCCCGCCCCCTGCACCAGACTGTGAGAGGGGAATACAAAGGGGGTAAACTACTGAGTGCATGGGACAAAATGTGAAGCCTAGAAAATATATTAGAATATATTTCTTCAATAATTCCATACATGTTGTTTGAATTGCAAATACATTTTACCAATAATGTTCTATGGAAGTGCCTTTTACTCATCCAGGTATGACAATCCTCAAAACTACATTATTAGATGAACTGGACTGCTTTTTTCCCACACAACCAAAAAAACAAACAAACAAACAAACAAACAAACAATAATGACCTAAGAATACTGTATTTAGAATGTATATGTTACAAAAAGGTAATTTATTCACTTGATTCAGTTGATAAAATGCGTATATATTGTTTGAAAATATTGACTTAGTTGCTTCTTAAGTAATTGTATAAAAATCCGTATATGAATGGTGCCTATTTGCCAGTTACTTAACTTTAAATGGGTTGCCAATAGGGATGCAAATTATCGATTAATTCATTAATCTATAGTTGATTGACCTTATCGATCGACTTATGATTAACTGATGAGCGGCGTTTTCCACCTGAATTTTAGTGTTTCAATTACCTGGCCAGCCAAATGATATCTCTCTGTATTTCCTATACAGCGAGATACCATTTGGACACCCTCGCTCCACCCTCGCTCCCCCGGTTAACAACGGACTCCGCGATTCTGATTCGTTCAAAGATGGTGACGTCAGTGCACCCGCCTTTGCCCGCAACGTCACTCCTAGGCAGCGGAAGTTCCTCCTCAGTTTTGAATCAAGATGGCGCATCGGAGAACTGAACGTCCCTTCCATTCAGCTGTAAAATTGGTCTTAAATGACCTAAAACACATCGATTCCTTAAAACCACAGCAGCTGACCGCTCTAGAGGCATTTCTTTTCTTTCTTTTCTTTTGTTTGATTGGTTCACGTCGCTGTCCGTTAACTGTTCTCTGATTGGTTCACTTAGCTGTCTGTCTACGCGCAACGGCAGCGCATTCTGGACCAAGCGTTACCAGACTCGCCGCTGGTACAGCGATGAGTCATGGATTCTTCCAGGCAAGTGTTTCAATAGGGTCTTTAAGAATATAAGCTATAGTAACATAACACTGAGTTAAAAATATATCATAGTATTATTATATTGTATATTCCTCAATTAATTATTCCTTAGTAAAAAGCAGACAAATGTATTGATGCTGAATAACAAAATACATGTTTTATTGAAAATAAATTGAGGACTGGCTCAGTTGTTGCACTTGCAGCATGGAAATCTTGAAATTAAAAGGAACAGAAGAAATTAAATAACAGAATGTTATTTAGTCTACATATTAAGGTTATATGTAGGGTTCATTATGATGAACCCAGTGAATCCAGGATATTTTTAGGACATTCTCAACATTTATTTTGAACTAAGGCATCAACAATATTTCTCTCCCTTAATCTGTGAAGGGTTACAGTACAAAATATACATTTCACAGGGCCCCTGGACACAGCATAAAACATTACAGGGCCTCAAACCAGAACAATCAAGAAATGATAAAAGCATGTAAGTTACATGCTTTTATCATTTCAAAAATATATGGTTCTAGGTCCAGCTCTACTGTGAGTTGTACGGCAACATCCAGAGAGGAAAGGGTTACGTGATGTAACGCTATGGTCTTTCTCGCGAGTGGGTTCGCATCTCGTGTTCACATTCCAGAGTAGCGCCCTCTAGCGATTAGTTACAATTAATGCATTTTGTTCGGCCAACGTCTTGATCGACAATTAATTGTAAATCGATTAATTCTTGACATCCCTACTAAGAATACTGTATTTAGAATGTATATTTTACAAAAAGGTAATTTATTCTCTTGATTCAGTTGATAAAATGCGTATATATTGTTTAAAAATATTGACTTAGTTGCTTCTTAAGTAATTGTATAAAAATCCATATATGAATGGTGCCTAGTTGCCAGTTACTTAACTTTAAATGGGTTGCCAAATAAATGAATTTGAACAATATTACTTGGCTATAAAATATTATGGAAAAATGTGAGAATATTGAGCACACGTTTTGTGATTTGAATGATTTTGCAGTTGCTGTACGTCCCGAACCATACCCAGCTCGCATTAGGTATAACCCCAAGCTTACACAGTGGACTATTTAGTGAATTATTATAGTATTGTGTCTGATCTTGGCTGCTGTTTATTGTACACATTTTATTTTTTTCATATTATTGAATTACTTTAGTTTATTTGTTTATTTATCAGGGACAATTCACATAAAAACAGTAACCTACACAAAGAGGTATTAGCAAAACTGGTAGTTTTCAAGTTAACAGCTACATTTTACCTTTTGTTCAGTAGAGATTAGCAATACTAGGGCTGAAATTATCTAAATGATTCGAGTGAAAGTGTATGGAGTTTAAAAAACATAGTGGAGCAATTCTTGGTGGAACAGTTGTTTTCTCTTTGATATGTGTGAATGAAACAGCACACAGGTACTCCAGGTATGTTTCTGATGAGGAAACAACATTATAACATAGCTCTGAAAATAGCGTAATATGGGCTCTTTAATGTGTGTGTGCATGTTTAGTTAAAAGCTATTTCAAGAGGAAGAGAAAGATTCATCTATTCACCATTCATCATTGACCATAGCACTTGTAAACATGCTTTATGAATACATTTTGACATTAACAAATTGGATTACAACTAAACGCCCCCCTATTACCCCCATCTCCCCTATGTGAGTGTGCACTTGGTGCAGAAGGTTCATGGTCATTCCTCTGCAGAGATGGACCTTCCTAAGAAGGTTTCCTTCCTAATTGTACCACGCACTATAAGCCTCTATATTCTCCCTGTCTGCACAGTGTTAGCTTGTTAATTTGCATGTGGTGTCTAAATGCACAGGGCATGATGTAAGTGATGCCTCCTGACACTTTCATAATCAGATGTTGTTGCTCTGATGTTCGCTGTGAAACAGGCTCATGCAACATGCTGCAACTCTCATCTGAAAATGGGGCTAATCATTTATGTATTGTTGTCATAATTGAGGGAAAATTAGCCAGAAGGAATAGCGCTGGAATATGCCCTGCTTTAGTTTAGTTAGTTCCCTGTAAGTGGTGCCATCATATACTCAAAATTGATCTTCACATTATTTTGAGATAACACTATAGCAATATGCAGAGAGAACTTATGTAAGCCCACAGGTACTTAGTAATGAAGAGTTTTTAGAATAGTTGGTAGAGACATCTTTCCAAGATGTCAAGATTTGAGGTCCCTGTTACAGGACTTACAGTTGATACTGCCATTGTGTCCTTGAGCAACACACCTCACCCATCTTGCATGTGTGTGTGTTGCATGCATTGATGGCCTAAGTTGTAATTTTGAATGCCATGTCTTTGAGAGGTTTTTTGATTATTTTTCTAAAATTATGTAATTAATTAACCAATTATGTAATTAACCAATCTCCATTAAGAGATTAAAATGTGACTAATGTGACCATTAGTCACATTTTGGATTTTTTAGGCAACAGATTGACCAAAACAGAGAATTAAAGCCAATAGCCGATATGCTAAAAAGTCCAAATGTCAGCCCATATCTAATGTCTTTGTTAATCTGTAATACCGTAGCTTACATCTGACATATGGTCACGGATAATGTACCTAAATGTGAAGTAACTTAAAGTATATAGTGAATAAAATCTCTATATAATGTTTATTGCCTGTAGATTGCACATTTCTAACTAAAAAATCTTGATGGCTTGTTTAATTTCTATAAACAAAGTGTATAGAAAAAAACAAAAACTTATGGATATTTCAACTGTACAGAAAAAATGAGTATGCTTTTCCCATAATTACAAATACACCTTGGTTACATATATAGACCTAACAATATACCACAGTTACTTAAATGCTCTTTCTTTATCTCACTTTCCCTGCTCCATTTGGGTTAATCTCATCTTGTCACAGTGATATCAAAGACAGTATTGTGGTAAAAAGATGGAAAAAGCTCCGATGTGTGCACAGGGTGAACCAGGGGTAAATGCAGTTGGAGAGGTTGGAGGAGAGTTGAAGGAAAGGCTAATACTATGACACTGTAGGTAGCAGTAATTAGATGGAGCCCTCATGTCCCTTGTGACTCTAAAACACACATTGTCCCCAGTCACCCCTCCCCTTGCCCTTACAGAGGCCCATGTGGGGGGCAAATGGAATCTTTACCCTGAGTCCACATTAGGCATATGAGAGCAAAACTGAGATATAGCTACTTTGTATGGCTATGAATGAAAAAGAAGATACTCATTTTCAGTCACTCCTAAAACTCCATGCATTCTCCTTTCTGCCGTGGTCCATAAGTCCTTATACTGCAGTTGTGACTGATATTTGTATAATCTTTAATTAATTCACTTTAGTCTTGGTTTACTACTGGTTTTGAACTGCTCTTTGGCTAATCCCTTTTTTGTATTTACAGATTTTTTTAAAATATTTATTATCATTTCGGTCCATGTAGTTTGCCTGCCACATCTTTTGAATCACTTCATGACCTAGTATCTAATCTTGACATTTTAACACCTCAAATAATATACCAAAGCATATTTTTTAAATAAGTTTTACAAGGCTAATATAACTGTTCAAAATGCCATTGTGTGTTCTGTATAAAGTATTTAAAAGGTTACACCGGGGGTGATTTGTCAGTGTGTGGCCAAGTTTAATATGCAGGTTTTTATGAGACCTCTGAACAAATGGTGACAAATGTGGGTCCAGTGTGTGTTTCTACTTTAAATTGTGTTGTAGAGAAAGAAAATAGCCCAGTTTACAATAGAAGTTTTTATAAAGTCACTCTGGTTTTGTTACTGGTATAGGGCCAAAAGTCATAAACTCTGGAATTAACTGTACATGAAAAATGTTATCCATAATTGTGACTATGTACAAACTAATGCTTTCCTTAGACCGACCATAGTATGTCTAAAATAATGTTTAAAACACATGTGGTCTCATATACCCCATAAAAATATGCATTGTTTTGTTGAAGCCAGATTATACTAAACATTTTGCTTTTAAAGACACAAATCAAGTAACATGGAAGAGGCTTAATCTGGTATTTCTGGTATTTCGCCCTGTTTTTTAAATTAATTAATTAATTAATTACTTTATTTATTTTTTTTAACCCTATTTTAGTTTTGAAATTGTTGATAAAGGTCCTACATTATGCAAAACTGACTCTTGTGAGCCTTAAAGGGATATGCCACCCCCAGGTCAAATTTGGGCATCTCCCCACAGTCCAGAGACTAAAATAAGTGGTGGAAAGCGTTTTCCTGCTCACCCAGCCATTGTCCGAGTCTGTCGCCACTGACCGCCGCGGTATCTGGTGCTCCTCCGCCTTAGACTGGAGTCTAACGTAGCCAGAGAAAGATTTCGGCCAAAAGGAATTAATTTGCTCGATGCGTTTCCCAATTACTTTGTGTGTAGTGCGCATTCATATCGAGTGCAAATAAATGTGCAAATCAACACGGAGAGCTTGCCTTGGTCATTTTGGGTGGGAACTATTTTCCAGTGCGTAAGAATACAGCCGTATCACGCAGCACGCTGCCAGGGGAATCCCAGTTACGCACCGGGAAGGGAGTTCCCCTGTTGCACAACGTGGTGCGTGATACGGCTGTATTCTTACGCACTGGAAAATAGTTCCCACCCAAAATGACCAAGGCAAGCTCTCCGTGTTGATTTGCACATTTATTTGCACTCGATATGAATGCGCACAACACACAAAGTAATTGGGAAACGCATCGAGCAAATTAATTCCTTTTGGCCGAAATCTTTCTCTGGCTACGTTAGACTCCAGTCTAAGGCGGAGGAGCACCAGATACTGCGGCGGTCAGTGGCGACAGACTCGGACAATGGCTGGGTGAGCAGGAAAACGCTTTCCACCACTTATTTTAGTCTCTGGACTGTGGGGAGATGCCCAAATTTGACCTGGGGGTGGCATATCCCTTTAAGCCATGTTCTAATGCTGTTACCTCATCAAACACATACCTGGGGGTTGTGTTTTGTTTCATTCAGCACTTCCTGTATTACTACATGACATCACAAGGTGGAACAGAGGGTTTTCTGTTTGAGAGAAGAACTGAACCTAAATATGCAGGGTTTATGTGTTTAACGTGTGAGTGAAAGGAAGTGAAAGGAAACACAATTCCAGGTACGATTTGATGAGGAAACAACATAACATAGATCAGATATAACATAGATTTTTATAGCTTGTTTTGTAATTGTCTTACCAATTTGACCTATTTTTTCCCTAATTTAAAGCTACGATCTGTAACAATATTTGATTGCTTTTACAAGTACAGTAGATGGCTGATGTGTCTCCCTAACCTGGTCTTTGTTCAGGCTCACCTGTGATCTCTGGTCTTCTTCTGTCCAGCTAAAGCTGCCACATTATTAGACAGTAGTAACGCAGAGAGCATCTAGTGGTGGTGCGTGAGAATACAGGGGTGGGCTAACCAATCCAATTACAGATGGTAGCTTTAAAGGGATAGTGCTTTTTTTTTTTATGTTAATTTGTATGGGTTTCCTTCTAAAAGTTACGTGTGTTGACACAGGCTTACCTCTGACAGTCTCAGCTGATCCCGGTTCCCACGTAAGTAGGTCCAGTAACTTCCCTGGAACATGAAATAAAGCTTGTTTTTCTTCTCAAAACAAAACATTTGTTAGAAAGGTGATATATTTGCGTCCGAAACAGTTGCCCACGAAACATTCAGCAGCGTATTTCTCATTTGCGTATTGTCACTCGTATCACTACGCCCATATTAACTCTTATCAGCCTGTTCACTTGTAAACTTCGGCGTAGACATCCACTGAAGGTGAACAGGCTGATAGAGTTAAAGGGATATGCCACCCCCAGGTCAAATTTGGGCATCTCCCCACAGTCCAGAGACTAAAACAAGTGATGAAAAGCGTTTTCCTGGTCACCCAGCCATTGTCCGAGTCTGTTAGCACTGACCGCCGCGCGAGCTGCTGCTCCTCCGCCTTAGACTGGAGGCAACGGCGCCAGAGAAAGATTTCGGCCAAAAGGAATTAATTTGCTCGATGCTTTTCCCAATTACTTTCTGTGTAGTGCGCATTCATATCGAGTGCAAATAAATGTGCAAATCAACACGGAGAACTTGCCTTGGTCATTTTGGGTGAGAACTATTTTTCAGTGCGGAAAAAGAAAGACGAAGCACGCACCGGGGGAACTCCCTTTCTGGTGCGTAAACAGGGATTCCCCTGTCCGCGTGGTGCGTGCTTCGTCTGTCTTTTTCCGCACTGAAAAATAGTTCCCACCCAAAATGACCAAGGCAAGTTCTCCGTGTAAGTTCTCAGTCTAACGCGGAGGAGCAGCAGCTCACGCGGCGGTCAGTGCTGACAGACTCGGACAATGGCTGGGTGACCAGGAAAATGCTTTTCATCACTTGTTTTAGTCTCTGGACTGTGGGGAGAAGCCCAAGTTTGACCTGGGGGTGGCATATCCCTTTAACATGGGCGTAGTGATACGAGTGGAGAGAGACAATACGCGAATGCGAAATACGCTGCTGGATGTTTCATGGACAACTGTTTTGGACGCAAATATATCACCTTTCTAACAAATGTTTTATTTTGAGAAGAAAAACAAGCTTTATTTCATGTTCCAAGGAAGTTACCGGACCTACTTACGTGGGCTCCAGAAAGCGAGCCGAACCGGGATCAGCTGAGACTGTCAGAGGTAAGCCGGTGTCAACACACGGAACTTTTAGAAGGAAACCCATACAGATTAACATAAAAAAAACAAAAAAAACCCGCACTATCCCTTTAAGTTGCTTATAAGTCTTTGTTTAATCAGTCCAAAATGCTATACAAAATAACATGGCTGTTTTCTCCATATGATAAATAAATCACTGATAACTTGCAAATGGATTAAGTTTTACCATCAATCTTACTCTTATAAAACTATATTGCCTTTTAATACATTCAAGTGGTTTACTGACCTATTATAATGCAGTCTTATTGATCTATTACTTCACTAACCTCCTTACCAGCCTAAACCCTGTCCATTCACTTATACCTTAGTCTGGACCTGTATATTTGAGTACCCAGGCTGCCGCAGTAGTAGTGTAGTGAGTACTGCTGAGCCCACACTAACCGTATTGACTGCTGTGGTTTGTATATTGATATGTGGCCACTTACTCCTCTGCTCTAATTTCTCTTTTCATTTACAGTAGTACAGTATACATTTGTAGAGGGCTCATCGATGGCTTCCGGGACATAATTAATTGGCCCACAGTGGCTGTTGGCTGAGAAGGGAGTGTTCTTCTCCTCTGTTTGTGTTAAACAAGGCTTTTGGGTGTGATGCAGGTTTTATATGTCTCAAATACTGTTAAAGCTGTACTGTGTAACTTGTCTGGTGGATGATACACGCCACTACGGAGATGTTATTACTTTGGTTTATTTATTTAATCTGTATCTTACCAGACAAATCATTAAGAGGTCTTATTTACAATGTTGGTTGTGGATGTTTCACAGTATGGCTTTAAGGTATAGGATAGATCTATGATGAATGCATGTTTTTCAAGGTATTTTAGAGCAATAAAAACAAAAAAATGTAATTGTCTAAGTATGCTATACTTACTTATATCCCTGTTATAGTAATAACATATCCATCAACATAAGCAGGTGGTGTACCCCCCAAAGATACATAGTGCACATTTAAATGGCCCATATTACACTATTTTCTGATCTATATTATAATGTCGTTTCCTCATCATAAACATACCCGGAGTTTTATATTGATTCATTTACAAATGTTTAACACACAAACCTGCATATTTAGGCAGTTTTAGACAGAAAACACTCTGCTCCACCTTGTGATGTCATATGGTGATAAAGGAAGTGTTCCAAACTCCATACTCTATACAATTTATTGCTGGGCTGAGTGGTAGGCATTTCATAAGCATTTCATAATTCATGGTTTTGTTTAAATTTGTATTCAATATGATTTAAATCCACTCTTTATAATTTTCAGTCTAGTCTCCCCCTCCTCTCCCATGTCTACGCCTGCCAAAAGTCTTGATTTGTATGATAGTCTTTTGTATTAGTAATTATAGCTGCAAAGTGCTAAGGATAATTTATGAGATACACCTAAATGCCTCATAGTTCCCGCTGTTGGGTTCTTTGACCTGCATGTAGATAGGGACAAGAGTGGCCTGACCATTTAAATGTTGCGTGAAGAGTCCCTCAGTCGTCCAGGTAGAATCCATGATAAAAGAAGAAATTCAATTTGCCAACTGGACAAAGTTTGTTTGGTCGAAAACGTTTCGCCGCTCATCCGAGAGGCTTCGTCAGCTCTAATTAGAATGCTGGTAAGACACTTGCTTATATCTTGCTGCAGGGAGGAGCTAACTAGCTAACTACTTTCCGAAACTATCTCATTGGTTTCTGTCTTTTGTTTCTCTGGCGTCTAGATTAGCATACCTATTCATCCCTACAACAACTGTTTTTCACACCTCTGGCCCTGACCTGGCTAGCCCTATTGTTCCCCTGTTTGCTTGATCTAGGCTTAAAGGGATATGCCACCCCCAGGTCAAATTTGGGCATCTCCCCACAGTCCAGAGACTAAAATAAGTGGTGGAAAGCGTTTTCCTGCTCACCCAGCCATTGTCCGAGTCTGTTGCCACTGACCGCCGCGGTATCTGGTGCTCCTCCGCCTTAGACTGGAGTCTAACGTCGCCAGAGAAAGATTTCGGCCAAAAGGAATTAATTTGCTCGATGCGTTTCCCAATTACTTTCTGTGTAGTGCGCATTCATATCGAGTGCAAATAAATGTGCAAATCAACACGGAGAGCTTGACTTGGTCATTTTGGATGGGAACTATTTTCCAGTGCGTAAGAATACAGCCGTATCACGCACCACGTTGTGCAACAGGGGAACTCCCTTCCCGGTGCGTAACTGGGATTCCCCTGGCAGCGTACTGCGTGATACGGCTGTATTCTTACGCACTGGAAAATAGTTCCCACCCAAAATGACCAAGGCAAGCTCTCCGTGTTGATTTGCACATTTATTTGCACTCGATATGAATGCGCACTACACAGAAAGTAATTGGGAAACGCATCGAGCAAATTAATTCCTTTTGGCCGAAATCTTTCTCTGGCGACGTTAGACTCCAGTCTAAGGCGGAGGAGCACCAGATACCGCGGCGGTCAGTGGCGACAGACTCGGACAATGGCTGGGTGAGCAGGAAAACGCTTTCCACCACTTATTTTAGTCTCTGGACTGTGGGGAGATGCCCAAATTTGACCTGGGGGTGGCATATCCCTTTAAGAATGGAATTATAGATGGGAGACAAATTATGTCTGACTCCACCATTTCTGTTCAAAGAAGGATTCTCTTTTTTGACAAAAATAGCCTCTTTGTTGAGGACAGTGGGGACAGTGAGGACAGTGAAGTTCAGATCTTAGCCAGGGAAAAGAATTGGTTTGAGAGGGGAGTTAAAGAGGCTATTTTTGTCAAAAAAGAGAATCCTTCTCTAAACAGAAATGGTGGAGTCAGACATAATTTGTCTCCCATCTATAATTCCATTCTTAAGCCTAGATCAAGCAAACAGGGGAACAATAGGGCTAGCCAGGTCAGGGCCAGAGGTGTGAAAAACAGTTGTTGTAGGGATGAATAGGTATGCTAATCTAGACGCCAGAGAAACAAAAGACTGAAACCAATGAGATGGTTTCGGAAAGTAGTTAGCTAGTTAGCTCCTCCCTGCAGCAAGATATAAGCAAGTGTCTTACCAGCATTCTAATTAGAGCTGACGAAGCCTCTCGGATGAGCGGCGAAACGTTTTCGACCAAACAAACTTTGTCCAGTTGACAAATTGAATTTCTTCTTTTATCATTTAAATGTTTCGCACACACTGAATTCCCTGTGCATATAAACGTAGAGAATGATGCATGGGAAGCAGAGGAGGTCATTGGTAGAAAAAAAATCCAAATTCTCTCACCTCAGATAAATTACTTTAAATATTTGATGAAACCAGATGGATTGATTACTACTTCGGTCCTTCAGACTTCAGCCCCTCAGTCATTGCATACAGCAGTACAGTGGAGGAGGTTGGAGTGATATCTACGTGTTTTCATCTATGTGAGAGGTTACACTCTGATCCATTGGTTTTGACACTTACAAGCTCTGCCTGAACATCTCACATCTCATCACACAGCAGTACATACGTACAAGCACTAACATGCTAACGCTACACTGTCATCATCCTTATCATTATGGTGATTCATCTGTGCCTCTGCTGTGGACACCTCATCGGTTTGACAGGACCATACAAGGCTTTAGAGCATATGTAATGTTCCACAGTATGACATTAAATATGTGTTTTTATTGTTAGAAATAAAAATACCTTGAAAAACGTGTAGCTTGGCCAAGAGGTGTCACCTGCTTGTCTCCCTGGAGAGATGAGTTTAATGCAATTCCAGGCAAAGCAATAATATCTCCATGGAAACAAGCAGAAAAGGTTACAGTCTTTAAAATTAGAATGGTTACTCATCAAACTGTTTCAGAATGTAACCAAAACTAAATTAGGAGATGATCGTGTAGAAAACTGAACATACTGAATATGTCTAGTCCTAAAAAAATCTGTGTCCAAAAAAATCTATACATGAGCATTGCACCATTTTTACAGAAAAACATAATCTTCTAAGTTGGTGTCATCAAATATTCAAGTCTTTGCTTAATATATAAAGTCATACACGGTTTGTCATCTCCCCCACTTAGCCAGTGTGTGAGTATAAGAGGTACCACACATGGAGTAAGCAGAGGTGCACCTCGTGGAGACTGTAGAGTTCCACTCTGGAAAAGTGCCTACAGCCAGAGTGCCTTTTCTGCCCGAGCGTCCCAGGAGAGGAACATTGTCCCCTGAAACATCAGAGAACTGGCCTCTATCCATCTTTTCAAAAAACATCTCAAAACATGGTTCATAGAGAAGCAGGCCTGTCAACATGAACTCACTGAATGTGCTTACTGCTACTCTAAAAAAAATCAAATCAAATAAATAAAAAATAAATGTAGAACAGTTCGTGATTTATTTTCTTCTTAATTATAATTTTGTATGTTGTCCATCATCATTCATTTCAAATAAGTTTTTGTATTTTTATTTGTGTTGTTTCAGATTTGGGAAGAAAAAGGATGACAAGAAAGAAGCCAAAGCCACCTTGCAGAGACAGAAGTCTGATCTGCTCAGTGACGTGGAGCTGGAGAAGATGAAGGAGGAGAGAGAAAGGTGGGGCACTTTTATAAGTTACCTTTACAGCATAGAATGTAACTAATCAAACAGAGCTCAGGAGTAAATATTACTCTGAAGTGTATGTTTGGGTCTCGATCAATACTGAAAAAATGGCATAAATCAGACAAAATTGGACCTTTCCTGAATATGTGGTCTTGATTTAAGTATAAGAGCACAATATTACTGAAATTAGTGGTAACGCTTTAAATTAAGATTGCTTAGTGAAGGCATTGTTTTTAAGCATGTATGAACTTTTGCTCAGAATAAACCCAGTAAATCTTGCGTGCGGATTTGTGAAAATGTCATAAAAGAATATTTGTTTGTTGTGGACAAATTACAGAGAACTTATTTATGATGGGAAGCAATCTGACAAACTCTCATTTTTAGATTTTACTTTTAAAGGTAACATGGCATGAAATTTTCACTTTCTGAGGTTTTTGAACGTTAATGTGAGCTCCCCTACCCTGTTTAGGCCGAGCCTCCGAATCTCTGAAACAGCAGTGGTTTAATTTAATTTTCTGTGGAAATGTGTTTTTTTTTAAACATATCTTCCTCCGCTCTTAAAACACGGAAGTGGGTGACAGCGCACAGCGCACCACTAATTTAGGAAACAGCAGAGTATTTGGCCACACCCCCACCCACTGCACTGGCCTGTCTCTGTCCTCCTCATTTGCATTCAAGCAACAACACCCTAAATAAAGCGTTTCAGAGACATATTTAGCCTCACGAAGACAGTTAGAGTCATATCTCATGCACTGAGACTTGATTTTGAAGAAGGATTCATTTACAGTATTAGGGAACCATTAAGGCGCCATATAAAAGCATCAAGAAGTACCATGTCATGGGATCTTTAAAGGGATAGTGCGTTTTTTTGTTTTTTTAAAATGTTAATCTGTATGGGTTTCCTTCTAAAAGTTCCATGTGTTGACACCGGCTTACCTCTGACAGTCTCAGCTGATCCCAGTTCGGCTTGCTTTCTGGAGCTCACGTAAGTAGGTCCGGTAACTTCCCTGGAACATGAAATAAAGCTTGTTTTTCTTCTCAAAACAAAACATTTGTTAGAAAGGTGATATATTTGCGTCCCAAACTGTTGTCCACGAAACATCCAGCAGCGTAAATTGCGTTCGCGTATTGTGTCTCTCGATTCGTATCACTGCGCGCATATTAGCTGTATTAGCTTGTTCACTTGTAAACTTCCCCTTACGGCGGACCGCATCTGCCGTACACTTCCGCTAAAGGTTAACAGGCTAATACAGCTAATATGCGCGCAGTGATACGAATCGAGAGACACAATACGCGAACGCAATTTATGCTGCTGGATGTTTCGTGGACAACTGTTTGGGATGCAAATATATCACCTTTCGGACAAATGTTTTGTTTTGAGAAGAAAAACAAGCTTTATTTAATGTTCCAGGGAAGTTACCGGACCTACTTACGTGGGCTCCAGAAAGCGAGCCAAACTGGGATCAGCTGAGACTGTCAGAGGTAAGCCGGTGTCAACACACGTAACTTTTAGAAGGAAACCCATACAGATTAACATCATGTTTCGTTGTTAATTAACATTATAAAACATCTACACATGAGATATAATGCTTTAGAAGTTCTTAAAACATATGACTAGTGCTTATTCTAGCCTATTCTAGCCTAAATAAATTCTTTACTAAGGAACCTTATTTAGCATATTGTAATCTCTTCTGTTTCTTTTTTTTAGGATTGAATCTAACCACCCAGAGCTGCGCCCCAGAGACCCCCAGGCCGTCCACTCTCCCTCTTACCCCGATGTGGAGGATGACGACATGGACCCAAACTACGCTCGCATCCAGACCTTTAGAGACCGCTCCGCCCCCTCGCCCTCTCAGCCACTGTCCCAGGCCCCTCACTACAGCTCCACCCAGCACCCCACTACCCACACACCCTCTCCCCATGCGCCCGCTGCCTTCACGGGGCACGGGAGCAACGGTATGGACCCCCCCTCTGCTCTGGATGACGACCAGATCGACCGACTTTACGCCAAAGTCAACAAGCAAAGAGGGGGAGGGGCAGCGTCCCCGGCAGCTCCAGTATCAGCCAATGATAGGTAAGGCTGGAGGTTTTAGTACCTGGGGGGTACCACACTGGGGGGGGGGGACTGCATGCAAGTCTATGGCAGAATGTTCAGCAGTTTCCATGATGACACAATGCAAACATTAGCAAACATAGCCTGATACGATTTTAGGTGGTCTAAAAACATTTAAACACATCAAGAGTGTTCATGGCCACATTTAGGTGTTTGGTATTGCACAATAAAGGTGAGAGTGACTAAGTGAAAAAGCTGTTGGCTAATGCTACCTCCTATCTTGTGAATATAATGTTATGTAACAAGGACTTGTTTACAGTACAAAATAGCTCACCAGCTTTAAATGTGCACTATGTAACTTCACTGCTACCAGCTTGCCTCCATGGAAATGTTACGAAACATATCAACTACCTAAACACCAGATGGTTAAGTTTAATGCCCTACAGTGGAATGTTCCTGGCATATAACATACTTGGAGACAAACAGGTGGCAGACCCACACAAGAAATGTTACATAATGTTGGATAGAAAGCAAATTTAAGTCCAGATGTATTGTTTAATTGGCTTGAGCCAGTAACAGAGTAACTGGCGAGAGCTATTGTTCTTCGCCCATTTCTTCTTCTCTATTATTATTTTTCCTTGCAAACGATTGTGATTTTGATGGCCAAACATTGACAAAAAGTCCCCAAACCAGGAATGGGATTGACCAGACAAAAATTCACCACCATTTTGACTGTGTCTGTAAAACACTACTAGTCCCTGTTTTTTGTCCAAATGAGCTCACATTTGGCATGTCACACCTAGAGACATAGGTTCACAAAAATGATCAGTTTATTGGGATATTCCTTACGGTTTGCCCGTAGTACACCTTCGAAAAACACCTCACAGCCACAGGCATTGGTCTATAGAGCTCAAATTGAAATCACAATTGCGTGATCTTGGCCTGAATCTAATGGACTCTGAAGTCTAAGGCTATGTTCAAACTGCAGCTTGAAGTGACCCAAATCTGATTTGTTTTGCCCCTATACAACCTGCATCTGATTTTTTAATGACCATTTGAGCGACACCGATTCGATTTTTTCAAATGCGACCCAGGCTGCTTGGATATGTGGTCCAAAAACAGATACATATCCGATCTTTTGACATGGGACTTCAGTCTGAACGGCCAGGTCGCATTCATCAAATCAAAGATCAATGATCAAAGTCAGCTTTATTGTTAATTCTGCCATATGTGTTCAACATACAGTGAATCATCTGACCTACACGTCATCAACAAGTGCTCTCACTTGTTGATGACGTGTAGGTCAGATGATTCAAATAGTGGTACAAATAGGGGCTCACAAATGTACAGAAATGTTCATTCTCAACACTCTTTGCTGTGACTCCGCACCCACACGTTCATTTCTACGGACGTTGCTGCCACTGCCCCGCAAAATGCCTTGTCCTTCTCCTTCTCAATCTCCTCCTTAAAACAAATAAGATGTACATGATCTGGCTCCAGTATGACAGGAACTTTAAAATCGCCAGGTGCTCAATGCTAGCGTACATGTTTAGGCTACTTCCGTAAACACAGAGCGCACTCGCTGCAAGTGACGTCATCGTGTCCTCCAGTGCACATGCAGGACATTTTTGGGGCGTTTAAAGTTCACACTGGAGAACACATACAAGTTACATTTCATTGTGAACGACCTCGCAAAAATTTCACAAAAAAATCCAAATTGAGCATTGAGCCCTGCAGTCTGAACATAGCCTAATACAATACTAGCGCTCCCTACTATAGACATGAAATGTCAACAGTATGAGATTTGTACCAAATGTGGGGATCACATTCTATGCATGACTACAAGGAAAAATGTGTATTATGGACATGGGGCATTATTTATCCTTGGCCAGCAGGAGTGCAAAGAGTCCACAAAAAAAACAACAACAAAAAAATCACACACATGCTTAGTCCAGTCGTACTGAAATTTTGAATCTCTAATGTCTGATCTCAGTCAGAATATAATATACTATAAAGCGTATCACAAGTGTACACTATAGTGTGTCAGCATTGTTGGATTTGGACCAAATTTGGGAATCACCCGGGACCGTGGGAGACAGAGCCTTCTGTGTCCAGGCCCCTGCACTCTGGAACATACTAACTGCTTGAAACCATTGATCAATGGAAATCACTTCTCAAAAATATTTCTGTTTAATCTGCTTTTTAATCCCACCTATCTGCACTTGTGTGTGTGTTATTGTAAAGCACTTTGGGTATCTTGAAAATGGATATGGGGCATTTTTACAGTTGATCAGCAAAGGTGCAAAGATTCCCCCCAAAAAATTAAAGGCAGTTTTAATTCTACTATTTTAAAAAAATATTTGCTAAACTGTAATGTTGATTTTTGACCGAGTCTTTCATTTGTCAAAGAGGAAATTGTTCAACCATGCTTTCAAACTAATTCATTCCCTATTCTACTGTTTTTCTTGGAGGACCACACTGTCTTGACCTGCGTTTCCTACAATTCAATTTACAAAGACAGTTAGCCGCAGTGTGAACCAAACCCAGGCTCAGTATTTTTCCCCTGTCAGCTGCTGCTCACTTACCTCTGAATGTACCGCCTCCCTCTGCACTCACAAACCCACTTTATTTTGTAGCTGTCTTCTTTCATGTGAGTAAATCAGTTTGATGGACAGCTCCTGGCTTCATAAAGATGTTTGCCTGACGCCGTATTGTTTTTTTCCATGAATAATACCAAATATTTATTCAAAGTCGGGGCTTTCTTGACCTTGACCGCCAGGTAAGGCTAATTTAAAAGGAAATTGTAAAGATATTGGGTTATAAAATCAGGTCAAATACGGAGTAGGTTAAGGATGTGGTCTGTGTCATGACAGTGTAAGTCCATGTGTCTGACAGTGTGATTAAGTAATTGAACAAGCCTGGCTTATTAAATCCCAATGGCTGGACAAAGTGATTGCTTATATGCTTAAAATTTGCCCATGTACTTTAGTGCCTAGAGTTCTGTATTTAACAGCAATATGTTACCATTGATCATAGTGGTGTCCAAAAACATAGAAAATATATCGTGATACTAAATTTGATGGTACAGTGTAGTCATCATAGGCTGCTGTATTTTTTATTTTTTTTGTTCTTTTAGCATTTACTTTTGTGACCACACTACAATTTTTGTTGTTTTGTTGCTTATTTATTGGAAGGAAACTTGTTTATGCAATACCCTTGACATAGTCACTGTTTTGATGATTAAAATAGGTGTATTTCATATTACCTTAGCACAAGCAGTGGTTTAACAAAGACCATTTTACTAAATTGTATTTGTTTAAATATATCAGACTATCATGTGCAATGCATCGCCATATCGTGACAATATATTGAGAGCCATGTATCGTGTCAAATCATGAGAGACCCAGCCCCAATTGATCATGATATTCAGTAAAGAGTAAATTAAATCTGTCTGTCTTAAAGATCCCATGACATGGTACTTCTTGATGCTTTTATATGGCTCCTTAATGGTTCCCTAATACTGTAAATGAATCCTTCTTCAAAATCAACACTCAGTGCATGAGAAACAGAGATAAGATGAGAAAGAGTCATTTTTCTCTCTCTGAACAGTCCATAATTGGCGTTGTTGCTTGAATGCAAATGAGGAGAAAAGAGATGGCCTATAGTAGAGGGTGGGGGCGTGGCCAAACTCTCAGCTCTCCGCTCTCAGCTCTCAGCTGTGCGCTCTCTGATCCATTTCCGCGTTTTTGCGTGGAGAAGAGATTAGAAGCGTTCCATTGAAAAATAAACAAATTTCCACAGAAAATAAAATCAAACCACTGCTGTTCAAAGGTCCAGAGGCTCAGATAAAGGACTTCCGAGCCTAGAAACACTCGGACGTGCCTCCAGGCAAATAAAAAAACGCATTTCGCATTGCCTAGCGCATTCGCACTCCAAACTCTCTTGGCGTGATTTACACAGACGCTGAGTACAGACAGACGGGGGTGGAACTGCATTTGCATTTCTTTTTTCGATCTCACATTAATAAGGTGCCTTGCTCAAAATCGCCCGTTTGAGCTCCGATTTTTTCAGGGTAGGGGAGCTCACATTAACGTTCAAAAACCTCAGAAAGTGAAAATTTCATGCCATGGGACCTTTAAATAAAAACTTAAATATGAATTACATTTACTGTTTTCTGTTGCTACTGAAACAAAGAAGCACTATGTATCCTTTAAGTAAGTTAATAGTTAGATTCTTGTGCAAGAAAAGACTTTCAAGTGGATTTCTGCCTAAGCCTTCCATTTTGTCAAGGAGGGAATTTCACTGCAAGGACAATTACTCAGGCAGTAATCATGTTTTTATTTTTGTCGTCCTTTTTGCTTGTGTAGCCCTAAAACTTTTAATTTATTTTCACTCAAATTTATCAGTGAATTTTTATAAAGTAATTTTCTAACTTATATTAGTGTAATGGTATTTCAATGCACCACTTATGTTTATACTTTGGAAAAGGAACTGTTGCATTATCTTTCAATTGGCAAAAAGAGCAAGTAGTTTTGATAAACAAGATCTGTAAAATAAAATAAAATAAAACCTGCTTTCAAAATCTAAACTCTGAATTTAGTTATATAAATTAAAATACATAAATAAGGTCTCTTTTCTAAGTCCAGGCTCCATAGTTATTATAATATAAGATCTGCAATGGGTACCCACTACTTACTCGTAGGCATTTGCATAAACATTTGAATATCAATTGATTGTCAGTCAAAAATATGAGTTTACATCTGTGTAGTCTCCTTCAGCTTTTCACAGAGCAATGATCCTCACAGTTTTACATAAGCCCTGCACATATTAAAACAAGCTCTTTCCTTTGCCTTGTATTGCTGTGTATATATTTACACTGTAGGGGGTCCGGCTCCCATGAATATTATGGAGTGAAGATGTGACTGCCAAGTATATGAAGGGTCTAAAATGTGTCATTAGTATTGCATTGCTTTGTTTACACTAAGTATTTGTAATGTTGTTTATACAAGGAATAGGCATTCTCAGTAGACTTGGAGATATTACTGATGTTTGTAGCTTCAAGTAGCTATTGTGAAGAAACATGAGCAGATCAGGTTGTCCAAAATTCCAATACTTACTACTATACAAATATTCATGTCTTATTAGAATGTTTTTTAATAGATTTTAAAAGTTCCCAAAGTAAAAATTGTCAGCTTAATCAACTGTTTTGGCTTGCCACTGCAGTGGCTCAGAATACACTTCCACTAACACAAAGAGCAAGATCTGTTCCTGCTCCCAAAACTGCATTCTTTTTCTGTGTTTTTGGGCAAGACACTTCACCCATCTTTCCATTGTTTGAATGTGGGGTGTGTCAGTGAGTGAGTGAGTGGTAGTGGTTGGAGGGACTATTATAAAAGGTACTATATAGTCCCCAGGAAAATTATTAAGTGGTCCGTAATATAAATTTAAAATACCTTCATTACAATCACCATTCCTTTGCAGTACACAGGCAAAACTTTTGGCCCCTAATATTCTTACACAGAACTATTTAACTTTCCTCTATGGCTCCATATATTACATTGGCCTTTGTATAACGCCTAAATGTAATACTTTTGTATTAGACTTTCTAATGTGGACTTTATGAGTTGATCAGCAGAAAGCTTCACAGTAAAGAGCCTTTAAACAGGCTCGTCCATCACAGCGCGTGGGCTGCTGGGCTGTACATGACGCTGTTTCTCTGAAGGGCAAACCCATTCATTCTCTATGCATGACAGACTTAAATACAAGCTCATTTAGGAAAGTCATTATGCACACTCGGATACACACAAGCTTATTATCTATAGTGAGTATGGCATATAAGAACACATTGTCATTTATAGGTCTTTGGGAACTTTCAGGTTTGTCATATGGACCTAAAGTCAAAACGATCAGTATAAATTAACAATGAAGAGTTACAAATAAGCTAAAGTAGAGGTTTTGAATGTTACCAAACTTTCTAATCACCTTTTCCCCCATCAAATCCATTTGGATCAAAATGTACCTAGTCTCCAGGATCTTATTGCCTTTGCCTGGAATGTTCCACAGTTTGGCATTAAAGTTTTCTTTATTGCATTTATTCAGTGGCAGGTGTTTTGATTGCTAAAAATACCAATGGGAGTGACGTCACCATAAAAAGGCAAAGTTGACAGTAACTCTGCTTGATAGCTGCAGATCACGCTAGCAACACAACACTGCCGAATTCTACATGTCTCACTGATATGTAAAATTAAATTGGGAGAACAAAGTAAGTAGAGGGCAAAGGCGTTGTGCTGTTGATGGTGAATACAAGGGTTGATCAGCAAAATGGTGTCTTGAAAATAAGCGATTAAAGATTACTCAAACACGCACAAATCACTCCAAATACAACTTCGAGAGGGTAAATGAGAAGAGGAAACAACTATAACATGGTACATGGAAAAGCTCTGAAAAGTCCATAGGTCTGTAAACTAATATTGACGATAATGATGTAATACTTTTCTAAACGATTTACCCCATTTTGCTTAATTTTTCATCTGATTTTTAGTCACAGGTTGTTTTATTAAAGGTCCCATGGCATGAAATTTTCACTTTCTGAGGTTTTTGAACGATAATGTGAGCTTTCCTACCCTGTTTAGCCCCCCCCCCCCCCCCCCCCCATGGCTAAAAGTTGCGAAATGTTTGCCTGGAAGAATCCATGACTCATCGCTGTACCAGCGAGTGAGTCTGGTAACGCTTGGTCCAAAATGCGCTGCGGTTGCGCGTAGACAGACAGCTAAGTGAACCAATCAGAGATTGCGCAATCTTGATTCAAAACTGAGGCGGAACTTCCGCTGCCTAAGAGTGACTTTGCGGGCAAAGGCGGGGGCACCGACGTCACCATCTTTGAACGAATCAGAATCGCGGAGTCCGTTTGTAACCGGAGGAGCGAGGGTGGATGGAGGGTGTCCAAATGGTATCGCGGTGTATAGGAAATACAGAGAGATATCATTTGGCTGGCCAGGTAAGCGAAATGTCTAAACTGAGCATTTGCGATCCTTTTCTGCGTTTGAAAAAAACACAGCTCAAACGGGCGATTCTGAACAAGGCAACTATGTTACGTCACATCGAAAAATGCAGCTCCACCCCCTGTCTCGATGTCTACCCACCGTCTCTGTAAATCACGCCCAGAGAGTTTGGACCACGAATGAGCTACGCGATGCGAAATGCGTTTTTTTATTTGCCTGGAGGCACGTGCAAGTGTTTCTAGGCTCGGAAGTCCTTTATCTGAGCCTCTGGACCTCTGAAACAGCAGTGGTTTCATTTTATTTTCTGTGAAAATGTGTTTTTTTCATTGAAACGCCTCTCCTTTCTTCCTCCGCGCTTAAAACGCGGAAGTGGGAGACAGCGCACAGTAACAAGGAACCAGCGGTGCATTTGCCCCCCCCCCCCCACCTGCTCCTCTAACCTATCTCTGTCCTTCTCATTTGCATTCAAGCAACAAGGCCCAGAATGAGTTGTTCAGAGAGAGATTTTCTGACTCTGACTGTGTACATGTGTCTTTCTCGTGCACTGAGTTTTGATTTTGGAGCAGGATTCATTTACAGTATTAGAGAACCATTAAGGCGCCATATAAAAGCATCAAGAAGTACCATGTCATGGGATCTTTAAGTCTTTTTTATAAGTCTTAACAATCCCGAAGTGAAATGCTGAAAACATTTTTGCAGACATCATTGTTGACTCTTGAATTACTCTCAGATTAAAACCATGCGGTTACCGTGACAGTCAGTTAATTCCATTTGACAACCATGAAATCCAGTGTTAATAACGAACTTTACTAATGAGGATGGAAATCTGCCTCGTATTGTTCTGTGAAAACATCATTGTGCTGCCCACCACATGCAAAACAACCAGCATGCTTTTGGTGTGTTTGTGCCAAGATATGCTAAATACATTTGATTTTTTTTTCTTCTACTTATTGATGAAAGAATAGGCAAAGTATTGCATTTCTTCTCATCTTTTTTGTGATTAATTGATGCAACTCATTAGTCATGCACCCGATAAGATCGGGTTGAACTAGACCAACTAAAGTTCCTTTTTGTGATTGCGACTTGTCATTTATTCTTTAGTTGACACAGTTGTGTCTAGTTTAGTTGTTTAGTTGTGCACATTTCCAGGGACGTGATAAAAGGAGAAATTCAATTTGTCAACTGGACAAAGTTTATTTAGTCGAAAACATGCTGCAACTCATCTGCGCTGCTTCGTCAGTTCTGGTTAGAGGGCTGGTTAGACACTGCTTATATCTAGCTGCAGGGAGGAGCTAACTATACTGAAAATTATTCTGAAACTATCTCACCTATATGTTTTCAGTTTCTGTCTTTTGTTTTTTCCAATTTCTCTGGCGTTTAGTTTAGCATACCCATTCAAACCCTAATTGTTGTTTTCACACCTCTGGCCCTGACCTGGCTAGCCCTACTGTTTCTTTTGTTTGTTTTGATTTGGGTTTTCCAGGGATATTATAAGATTTGGGACATTATAAGATTATAAGATTTGAGATAAAGGTAAAGTATTCATTGCTAAACTTATACTAGATTTGTATGTTTAACTGTCTTAATTACAGAGTTTGCCAATTTTATAATATAAAATTGGCATTAGGACTAAACCAGGACTAAACCAGGACTAAACCAGGACTAAACAGGGCTAAAACGGGACTAAAACAGGACGAAGGTGTGTGTGTGTGTGTGTGTGTGTGTGTGTGTGTGTGTGTGTGTGTGTGTGTGTGTGTGTGTGTGTGTGTGTGTGTGTGTGTGTAGGTGTGTGTGTGTGTAGGTGTGTGTGTGTGTGTGTGTGTGTAGTGTCCTATACTATTTTGTATTGTATTATATTGAAATTACAGGTGATTTTGACTTAACATATTATCCTGTGTATTATTGAATGATTATATGGACTTTTTGTTTTAAAAGCATTTCCATTTTAACTTCTTATTCTGACCTGCCCTGAAAGGAAACACCACACCACAGTAATGTCACTGATGGAGGAGGGCTTAGCTTAATGTCATGTAAATGAGTTCTGAAGGCCTGGACTTAGAGAATCTTTAGAAAAGCTCAGCTCGTTGTTTTTAGATGCGCTTTCAAATGGCCACTAATTCTTCAGATGTTCTCAGATTTCATGTGTAAGACATCGTTGGAAAGCTTAGAATCTACACTTTCAGAATCTGTGAATAACTCAAAACGCCTCTGGGACGACTTTTGTCTGGTTTTTCCATGGCTGGGAACATATAACACATAGAGACAGGAAATTTTGTTGCAAGAGACTTAATTGTTAAATAATTGGTAACTGCGATTTGCTAATTGTGACTATTCAATATTGGTATTCCCATTCAATTGATGGATATTTTCAATAACATTTTTCCTTCCAACAGTAAACTCACTTCACTTGGTTGTGCTTTTCTTACTGTTTCTCTGTGTATCCTGGTCATATTATGTCATTGAACCACTTAAGGATTTCTATACCTGTCCCCTTTATATCGTATGGCCATGGGTAGAATCAGTGCAAAAGAACACTACAAAATTACATTCTGGTAAACAGACCTCAAACATCTGTGCAAATAGTACATACAAACATGTTAGACACACACTCTTTTACTCTTTCTTTCGTTTCTATGTCTTTTTCTCCCCCCCCTTCTCCCTTCTCCCCCTTCTTATTATCTCTCTGCCTCTTACTCTCTTTCACCCCACTACCTCTTGTTTTCTCTCTTCTCTGTCTCTTGCTTTCTCCCTCCTTTTTTCCTTCTCTCTCTCACTCTCCCTCCCTCCTCTTACTCTCTCTCCGTCTTTCGTCTCCCTTTCTCCTTCTCTCTCACTTCCTCTGTCTCTTTCACCCTTTCGCTCTCTCTCTCCTCCCAATCTCTATTTTCAGAAGTGACCACCCAAGCTTTGGATAAGTGCTGCCCTGGTTTTTTCTTGAGTGGATGCCCTCTCCTCTTCTCTGCCTCTCTCTCTCTCTCTCTCTGCTCCTCTCCTCTCCTCTTCCTCCTCTCCCAACCACTCCACCCTTTAGAACTCTTCACTAAAATGTCCCCCACAGGTTACCATACCAACCGCGCCCTCTGGCTCTCCCCCAATTAGAAAACAATCAGGCCCGAGGAGAGTGGAATGGAGAGGCAGGAGCTGAGTGGTACTGCAGCGGAGAGAAAGAAGCAGAGAGGGAGAAATACGTGGCACCAAGATCCAACAAGAAATAGATTTAAAATGAAAGATTCAGAAAGACTGCAGGGTACAGTAGGCTCATGTCTGCACTGTTTACACAAGGGATGTTTGTTGTCCTTTGTCTTTATTAGTCTTTTAAGTATTTAGATTTTATTCAGGTATATTTGGTTTTGGTTTTGGAGTATCAAAAAAGTATCAAAAATTGGATACTATTTGATAGTAAAACTCAAAACTAGATACTCATTTAAACAAGTATCGATACTTAAAAAGTCTCATTCACAGGACAGAAATGAACCGAATAGCTTTAGAATGATCTTCAGCTGTATCAGAGCAAGCATAATTCGGATTGCAGTTAAAAAAAAGTAAAAATAAATAGATAAAGTCATGTGGTAGTATAAAATGTATACAATATCGTGATTTAATGTTGAAAATCACATTTTATTGTTTAAAAAAAGAGTGTTTTTTATTATCATTGTGGTATTGGAATCGGTATTAAGTATCGAGTCTATTCCATGGTAACGGAATCGAAAAATGTTGTGACGTCACTAAAGAAGATGCTTTTTTCTGATATTGAGATTATTTTAGAATCTATGCCTATGATATATATATACACTTTATATATATAATTATTATTATTAATTGCAATAATGATCTAAAATCACTTAAAGGGACAGTGTGTAAGCTTTTTACCCGTTAATTACTGAAATTGAAGATACCCATTCAAAAATACATTGTTTTCCAAGCCTTTTCACTTCCATCATGAAATCAAAGTATAATTTTGGACTTAGATATAGTCACATAAAAGGGGGATCTTCCCCGTGCAGAGGCAGCCATTTTGAATACGAGAGCCGCAGAAGGACATTTGGGCTCCGCCTTCGGCAAGGCTCGTGGTTTTGGGTAAACAACACAAGCATGCTGCCGGATCAGACGTCGTAATGGATCTAACACGTGTTTTGGACTAAATTGTTTTACTGGATTTTATTCGCTGGATCCTTACGGACAAATTAAGAGCAAGTTTATGGTGAAATACAGAGTTTGACCTGTGCAAAGCATTCTAAGGTAAGCTAACCTCGTTTTGTGCTTTTCCGTATAAAAGCCCCATGTGCTCGGGGAGTGATTGTTTTGCAGGGAAATGAATTGCATAGTCAAAAAGAGGAGACTGTAAGGTTTCATTTGATGTGTAGAGTGTCATGGTACATGATCGGGAATGTGTGTTTTCATAATAGCAATAGCAATAGCACCATCCACCTATGCGCCACGAATCCTACACACTGGGGGCTGTAATAATGTAAACGGGCCCATGAGCTGAGTCAAAATTTGGTAAATTTCACATGTTCTAAGAGGTTGTAATAAATGTACGTTTCTCAATTTAACCGACCCCTAGAATACAACTATCAGACTGTTTTTAGTAAGGACTGTGTTTTGATATCTAAATGTCTTTAAAGAGTTTTTACTTGGTGGTTTTCTGAATCATCCGTGCATGTTTGATGATGAGATTTTGCAGTCTCTTTTTTAATATGTATTTTTGGCCATTTTCAAACCAACAATAGGGAACACGATGATGTTATGTTTTAGCAATGAATACCCCATACAAGTGTAACACCCCCCTCTTAATTTTGAGCAGTGACTGCACCTCCGGTAGGATGACTCATTGACTCCCCTCCCTCCTCTGTCTTTGCTTCGCTCTCTTTCTCTCTCTCTTTTTAATGTCTCTCTCACTCTATTCTGTCTCTCTATCTTTTTCTCCCATTCTCATTATTTCTTTCTGTCCATCTATCTATTTCTTTTCTCTCTCTCTTTCCCTGTCTCTTTCTATCTCACTCTGTTTCTATGTTTCTATCTCTATCTTTTTCTATCTTCCTCTCTCTCTTGTGTGTGTGTTTACTCTGGCTGTACCCAAACACCATAAACAGCTTGGAAACGATTGAACTGTTGGCTAGGCCTTGTTCAACCATCTGCTACTGTGCGAAAGCCACAACCTCAGCCTAAAACACTACCATTCATGTTTTAGATCCACCTTTTTATTTTGTGACAGCCTGTTCACTTTTAACGCCTTAACACAAGAGTCAACTTTGACTTGAAAATGTGTTCTCAAGTTAAAGGACAGTTACATGACTAAAATGTATTCAATTACAAATACATCCTTATACTTATTTGACTGCTGTCAAATAAGTATAAGGAAAACTACTACTGTGCTTGAAGTACTAGTTACCTTTTACACAATGTCAGTAACATTTTAGATCAGTCTTTTATGCAAAACATGATCAATTAAACAGTTTAAATCTGATGTTATGTAGTTTGAATCAGAATCTGCATATTCTGTGCTCTGGCCAATCAGAGACTAAGGTTGTCAAAAGTATGGAAAATCTGATAATTAATTCATAGCATTTATTTAGAGCATTTCATGACACCCAAAGCAGTTTACAGTTCATTGTTCATTCACTCCACACTTGGTGGCGGTAAGCTACTGTCTTTAGCCACAGCTGCCCTGGGGTAGACTGACGGAAGCGAGGCTGCCAATCTGTGCATTCGGCCCCTCTGACCACCTCCAACACTCACACACACTCTCCACTTTCATACTAGGCGATGTGGGTGAAGTGTCTTGCCTAAGAACAGTTTTTTTTCGACTGGCGCCCAACTGTGGCACCTGGTGTTCCCAGTGGTCTCCCATCCAAGTTCTAACCAGGCCCCGTCTTGCTTAGCTTCTGAGATCTGACGGGATCAGGCTTTGACAAGCTGGTATGGCCACAAATAATAATTAATAACAGATAATAATGCTGAAACTAGTATTGAAACATAATACTGTACTCATTTGAGCAAGTATCGATACTAGAAAAGTTCCATTCACAGGACAGAAATGAACATTTACTGAATAGCTTGAGAATGATCTTCATCTTGTTGTAGAAGAGCACATAAACTAGTATACACCCATGGACCATGATGGAGCCTACCTGGACCACTGAGGATTAAATAAAGTACTATTATTTAATGTTGAAAATCACATTCTATTATCAAATTATTATCATTGTGGTATTGGAATCGGTATCGTATCTATTCCTTTGTATCAAAACCAGTTTGAAATTTTACTATTGTGACAATGCTATCAGAGACCTACACTCAATTTCAAGTACAAGTTTAAAAATATAATCGAAAAGTACAAATACACAAAAATATTTACCCTTGTTACGGAAACTTGAATGTTAATACGCTACTTTCGACTACTACTACTACTTTCTACCCCTGGCATTGTCTATTGCAGTTTCATGCCCCTGCACCTGTGTGAGAAATCTGCTAAATGTATACACGGGTCAGTTCTTGTGTTACAATGTAAAGCAATGATGTTATTTATGTGGTAGTATTAGGAGCAGGAGTGGGGAAACACAACCCTAAGGCAACATAAAGTGAGGACAGCCCTGGTGCTCACAGGGAGACGGGCTTTTAGTGTTGCTTGGCTGCACTCTGAACAGCCTCACCTCCCTCCATGTTAATTAATCAGACAGTCTCTGAGCTCGATAAGTGCCACACAGGCTACCGCTGCACACACTGCTCACATAAATACAGGGGTTTAGCTTGTACTATCTTCATGTGCATGGGGATACAGATGTGTTTTATTAGCGTACACAAAAAAGCAATACAAATCTTCAAATGAGTATAGTAGCTCAGATTTTTATTGCTTCTGCCCACCCATTTTTTAAAGAAATGAATGAGCTTTCTACTATAGCATAGCATTGTTCCCTCATCAGAATATGCCTAAACAGGTTTTATATATCATCCATGCAAGTTTGGTTAGTAGTACTATCCTGTCCTAGACGCAACCCACAAGCTTAATTTCCAATAAATCCAATCCCAAATTCAAATTCCGAAGTATGATACAAAACAATACACTACCATGTGCAAGTGGGCAGTACTTTCATTAGCAAAATGTATGGCGATTGTAATGTGGTTTGTATTGTAACGAAGGGGTAGTGACTAAGCACGGAGAGCAAAGGGAGGGAGGACTCAGAGCCTCAAAAATGAAACTTATTTAAAGGAGAATTAACTTTTTTTTTTTTTTTTTTTATATTCTGAGCCTTATTTTGGTAATAAAACAAGTTGTTTTACTCACCCATAGCACTTTGGTGTCATATGGAGCACTTCCAGAGATGTTTTAGATTAGTGATAGCCGTAGCGCGAGTTCTCGGGGCACATAATATATGCCCTGAGCAGTCTCCAAATAACACAAACTTTAGCACTTTTCAAATCATAGAAGCTCAATGTCTTGGCCTTGTCCGAGATTTATCCATAATTTACAGCTTTGCGTTTCATGTTTGGGTCCCGGGAGCTAAGAGTGAAATAAACTGTGACTCTGCACATGCGCACTGGCCTCCTCATCTACTCGAAACTATGGCTAAATCTCGGATTACAGGCCACTTTTGACTCAAACGAAAGTGTAGACTAAGACATCGAGCTTCTATGATTTGAAAAGTGCTAAAGTTTGTGTTATATGGAGACCGCAAACATGTGCCCCGAGAACTCACATTACAGAGATCACAAATCTAAAACATCTCTGGAAGTGCTCCATATGACACCAAAGTGCTATGGGTGAGTAAAACAACTTGTTTTATTACCGAAATAAATGTAAAAAAAATTTTAATTCTCCTTTAACTTGTTAATATATTGTTTTCGCCAAATATAGCATTTTCGAATAATAAAAGGTAACATGGTGATCTAAATATGTTGTGTTAGCAGTTAATGCCCCATAGAAGTGTAATGCTCCTTGAAATATTTTTAGTCATAGATCTGCCTGTAGTATGAACACAATTTACATGTATGTATGACTCCTTTAACCAAATCTCATTTAAAACTGCACGTAAAGAAAGTAGTTTAAAAATGCTACACAGAAAACCAGAGACAATATGGAAAAATGGTCAAAAGAAAACGTTTCGTAATATGCTTTCAAACCCAAAGTGGGTGATTCAGACAAAAGAACAGACACAGTGGTCTTGGTTTGGGGCTGAAAAAAACAGAAGCGGGTCTGGATAATTGCAGGAATGAGGAGCTGGAGAAGAGAAGACAGAGAAGCAAAGGACTCAAAGGGAGCAGGGGCTAAGTGGATGTTTGGGGATAATGGTCTTAGATGAAATCATGAGTAACACACCAGGATGAGTGGACCCAACAAGAACAGAGCAGGGACGGTCTAAGCACTGGACCATAGCTATTTCATTTCATTTGATCAGGAAAAAGATCATGTGCAAATGGAGACAATTGTGTGAAGTTCATTCACAAAATTCAGTAATACATCTAGTGGTTTACAATAAGAAGGAGTTGATACACAATTGTAATCAATTGTTTACATCCGTAAGTTCTCGGGGCATATATATATAATATATGCCCCGAGCATATAATATATGCCCCGAGCGGTCTCCAAATAACACAAACTTTAGCACTTTTCAAATCATAGAAGCTCAATGTCTTAGTCTATACTTTCGTTTGAGTCAAAAGTGGCCTGTAATCTGAGATTTATCCATAATTTACAGTTTTGCGTTTCATGTTTGGGTCCCGGGAGCTGAGAGCGAAATAAACTGTGACTCCGCACATGCGCACTGGTCTCCTCATCTACTCAAAACTATGCCTAAATCTCGGATTACAGGCCACTGTTGACTCAAACGAAAGTGTAGACTAAGACATCGAGCTTCTATGATTTGAAAAGTGCTAAAGTTTGTTATTTGGAGACCGCAAACATGTGCCCCGAGAACTCACATTACAGAGATTGCAAATCTAAAACATCTCCGGAAGTGCTCCATATGACACCAAAGTGCAATGGGTGAGTAAAACAACTTGTTTTATTACTGAAATAAGGCTCAGATTGTAAAAAAAACATTAATTCTCCTTTAACACAATCTGACCATAAAGGCACGAGTTAGCAGGAACTAACTTCCATATATATTTACCCCTATTCTCCTCACACATACCCCGTTTTGCCCCCTATTGACCTACTTGAGACAAATTTAAGGAATGTCCAAGCTGAATAAGCAAAAGGTAGTGAACAGGTTTTAGACAAAGCCCTCAGTAGTGCTCTGTGTGTACTCTGCACTGCTCAGAATTCATTCACTCTAATAAGGAAAAGCCCATAAGAGGTACTTGTCTTCTACGGCTTCCTCTTTCCGTCTGTATCCTTCAATAGAGCCTTTCTACCTCCTCTCCTCCTCTCCCTATCTCACCCTCTTCCCTTCATTTATGATTTCCTCTCCTTCTATTTGCACAAGTAGTTCTCGATGAAAAACAAATTCCACGCTAAAGGACATCCTGCCACTGGGAGCACGTACACTGGGAGAGGACACAGACTCAGTACAATGCTACACGCACATATTCAGGGATAGAGGGGCTTTGAGGAGCCATTATTTTTCCGGTTTTCAATCAGGCCTTCTCCACTTGTGCACATCAAATGGTAGCGTCCTTTGATACATGGTGGCAGATCTGCTGGAAAATTAATTTGTCTGCTTACTAGTTTTGCGAACATGATTAAAACAAGGAATAAAGTAATAAAAATGGTTTAACACTAGAAGTCCCGGGAATTTTGACAGCCCCCCTAAAGTCCTGGAGAAGGGTCAAAAGACCCTTAGTCCAAACTGATGGCTCTGATGGCCACAATTAGCATCTCTTCATTTGTAAATGCGTCCATTACCTGTTGAATCAGCAGGGGGGAGGACATCAATCTCCAGGTGGATTCAGACTCCGACCTGTCTCAGTTGTCTTCAGGTAATATTTCATTTCATATTATTTCCCATTTTACATTTCATTTCAGTGAGGGAGTAAATCAGCAAATTGGCTAGCAAATATTGCTAACCTAGTAAAAAAAATGCTTGCCCATCGGCAAATTTCTTAAAACAAGTAAAAATAGTCTAATTTGAGGTTTTTATTTCTATTTGAAAAATACTAGTTCCAAGGTGATTTTTACTACATTACTTGAAACTAGAAAAATAAACCAATTTTGCAGTGATTAGCTTCTATACTTGCATTTGTGATATCATTTGAATTTCCCATTGCTCATTATTACATTTTTTTCACGCAACAGATGAGGAGAGTGCTCCCCAACCAACAAAGAGAGCTCGGCTGGCGACTGATGTGAGAGAGACTGCAAAAGATGGCACAGTATGGCATGAAGAACAGGTGGGAACCGGTCCACATTTCACCCCACCATCGCCATACAGCGCAGATGGAGAGCCAACAGCTAAGGCCAGGAGGTCAATCACAAGTCGCCTTCAGAGCTTCCTTTGTTTCATCACTCCGGACATGCTTGACATCATTCGAGACTGCACAATTCAACATGCGAAGCAAACTGAGCATGTGGATTGGTTCATGGGCATACCTGAACTAATGGCATTTATTTCCATCACCATCATGAGGGGAATCTTCAAGGTGCCATCACTGCGTGACTGCTGGTCGAAAAAGGTTTGCGGCAATTTCAAACATATGGGGATTGTTTGTCACCAACTGCATCACATCCTACATCCCTGGTCGACACATCACCATTGACGAACAACTTTTCCCGTGCAAGACTCGCTGCTGTTTCCTACAGTACATTGCAACTAAACCAGACAAGTTTGGTATCAAGTTTTGGGTGGCGTGTGACTTGAAAACCAAATACGTCTGCAACATCCTCCCATATCTTGGCAAGGACCCCACTCGACCTCGTGGGGAGAGAGTGTCTGAGAGTGTAGTCATGAGGCTGATGGAACCATTCTTGGACAAGGGCAGAAATGTTACCACAGACAATTTCTTTACATCACTGTCACTTGCAAAACGACTACTTAGCCGGAATTCAACCATCCTCGGCACAGTCAACAGAGATTCGCCAAGAAATCCCACCGTCAACTCGACAGATGCACCGCGATGAATTTACCACCCAGGTGTTTTCATCCACTGGTGCCACACTGACTGTGTATGCACCCAAGCGGAAGAAGACTGTGTATATTCTCAGCAGCATGCACAGCACGATTCAGACACAGGAAACCACCAAAAAGAAGCCAAACACCATCACACTCTACAACACAACAAAGTGCGGCGTCGATATCATGGACCAGATGGTGCGGGAATACACTGTCCGCACAGGAACAAGGCGCTGGCCAGTAGCAGTGTTCTACAACATGATAGACATTGCAGCACTGAATGCCCACGTGCTCTATCAATTATGCACTGGGAGAAAGGAAAGACGGGTGGATTTCCTGTTTGAACTGGCAAGAGAGTTGGCTCACTCCCACGTGGGTATGAAAAAGGCCCAAAAGGAGCAATTGCTTCGGCAACAACCCTCCACACCACAACTCGGACAAAGAGCCAAGTGTCAGGCTAAAATCAAATGCAAGGACAATCGTGCAACAGTGCGCTGTGATGACTGTTACAAATATACATGTGGGAAATGCCGAAAGGAGCAATGGCAGTGCCAGAATTGTTAGTGACTGCTCAAATGTATTTCACTCATTTGCATTCTTTGTAAATATGCTTTTTTTTTTTGTAATTTTTTTTCTTGTATTTTTGCCACACAAAAATAAGTTCCTTCTGCAACAACCTTCCACACAAAAACTGGGAAAACAGTTGCTTTTGCATTCATTGTAAATATGTTTTGTTTTGTATTTTTTTAACAATAAATGTTTAGAGTTTTTGATCCCAAATTCTCGTTGATCCTGATGATTACTGCATAAAAATCCACACGCACACACACACACACACACACACACACACACATGCAAAAACACGCATTACCTACGCTTGCCTGGGGGTCCCCTCCCCCACACAGGCTCAAGCGACTCTGTGACTCAAGCGACTGCTGTGAGCCGCTAACAGCCACATTTCCACAACAAAAGGAGTGTCCACAGGGGGTCCAAAGGGTCAGATGACCCCTCTGTGGGTCTTTTAGGTAAAAAGGTCAATTGACCCCTCCGCGGGACTTCTAGTGTTAAATCTGTAATGAACAAAATTGTTCCTTGAAATCTAATTTGTCTGATTTGAAATTGTCATTACTGATCATACTACGAGTTTCGCAAACATAGAGAGATAGTAGCTTGGGTAGTAAGCTAGTAAGAGAAGGGAAAGCATACAAGTAAGGTAAAATAGATTGGTCTGTCTACAAGGTATGCAATACAAGATAACTTTACACTTATGTGAGTCCTATATAATAAACATTTAAAGGGCCCATATTACACTCTTTTGAGCTATGTTATTATGTTGTTTCATCAGCAAAAACATAACTGGGGTTGTGCTTTGTTTCATTCACACATGTTTAACTCACAAAACCCCTGCATATTTAGGCTAGAGTTCTTCTCTCAAACTGTAAATACTCCTTGTTCTACCTTGTGATGTCATGTGGTAATACAAGAAGTGCTCCACTGTGTTTTTAAACTCTATACACCTTCACTAGAATCATTTGGACGAATCGCCACTCTCTACTGAACAAAAGGTAAAAGGTAAGGAAAGGGTTTGTTAAAGGTCCCATGGCATGAAATTTTCACTTTCTGAGGTTTTTGAACGTTAATGTGAGCTCCCCTACCCTGTTTAGGGCCCCTCCCATGGCTAAAAGTTGCGAAATGTCTAAACTGAGCATTTGCGGTCCTTTTCTGCGTTTGAAAAAAACACAGCTCAAACGGGCGATTCTCAACAAGGCACCTTATTGACGTCAGCTCGAAAAATGCAGCTCCACCCCCCGTCTGTCTGTACTCAGCGTCTCTGTAAATCACGCCCAGAGAGTTTGGACCGCGAATGCGCTAGGCAATGTGAAATGCGTTTTTTTATTTGCCTGGAGGCACATCCGAGTGTTTCTAGGCTCGGAAGTCCTTTATCTGAGCCTCTGGACCTTTGAACAACAGTGGTTTAATTTTATTTTCTGTGGAAATGTGTTTATTTTTCAATGGAACGCTTCTCATCTCTTCTCCGCGCAAAAAGGCGGGAATGGATCAGAGGGCACAGCTGAGAGCGGAGAGTTTGGCCACGCCCCCACCCTCTACTATAGGCCATCTCTGTCCTCCTCATTTGCATTCAAGCAAGAACTCCCAAAATGGACAGAGAAAAATTACTCTTTCTCATCTTATCTCTGTTTCTCATGCACTTGATGAGGCTTGATTTTGAAGAAGGATTCATTTACAGTATTAGGGAACCATTAAGGAGCCATATAAAAGCATCAAGAAGTACCATGTCATGGGACCTTTAACTTAGAAACTACCGCTTCATGACATCACAAGGTAGAACAGAGCATTTTGTAGACTAATACTAAAGGGTTACTCAAACATGTGCGAATGAAACAAAACACAACTCCAGTTATGTTTTTGATGAGGTAACAGCACTGACTAAAATCACTGATTACATTTTAAACAACGCTATCATCTCTATGGCAACAAGCATGTGGCATGTGGCTTCACCAGTTTGTGATCACAGTTGACATAAATCTAAACCAAAATAAAAGATCAGTACTTTCCATTACTGCATTTGACTCAAATTTAACGTTGTCACGAGTTAGTAATGTCCGGTCTACTTTTTCCTGCTATTGTAGTACATTGCATCATCCAAAAGTCAAGATTTACCAGGTCAATAATGATTGGAAGTACTGTAGCAGTGGTAGTAGCATTGTAGTAGCCCTGTTTGCTCAATAAATATTTTCACAATTTTTGCTTCCAAGAGTAATGTAAACCCAGTAGCTTTTCCACCTGTTTCTGTTGGCTGTGTCATTTCATATGTTTGGACCTGGCATTGTTCCATGTAGCTGTTGAAATTGAGGCTATGTAATTGCATGTGTCCAGTCTCATTTTGGTTGGAAAAGATGGAGCCCAAACCGCAGCTGTCGGTGCAGAAAGAACTGATATTGGGAGGGAAAAATCCATACAATTTCATAAGAAAGAATGGAAATTGTGGGAAAAAAAGACAGTAAAACTTGAAGCGTTTTCACACGCAGCTGCAAATCTTATGCTAAATCAGAAGAAACAGAAGCTAATTGCTTTAGCCGTATTTGGTAACGGCCTGTTGAAATAGCAAAATAAACAGAACCATTCAGCTAGCGAGAATAGCGCTTAATCACAAACGCATGCTACAGGTTTTGATGACGTGGACGCAGTTAACCCTTATGTCAAGTATAAATCCAGGGCTGGAAACACGCAATTCAAAGCTATTGCAGTTGGCATACTCATTATACTAATAAACTAGCTGTCACACACACAGCTAGCTCAAGTCTAAGAGGGGTTTAAGCCAGAAAGCGTGCCAGGGCCAGTGCTTTAAAGAGGAACTTGACCACCCTCACATTGAAATGCTCCATCTTAAGCATTAAAGCATTAAGGTTCAAAATTCTGACAAGAATAGATGTGTTTTGATGATAATTATTGGAATTAAGTTCTGACAACATAACATCTCCCTTACTGATTTGATAAAATGTTATTGCAATTGACTCCAATACTGTACTTGCAATCTAAAATATCAAATGATCTGCTCACTACATGCACAGTTGACAGTGGTGGAACATCATGAATTAAAAGTAGTAAAGTATACATTTTAGGTATCTATACTTTTTACTACAGTTGAGAGAAGGTATCTGTACTTTCTACAACTTCTACTACTTTCTACTGTACTTTTTGAATTGGACAGAAAAGTAAGTATTTTTTGTTTTTGTCTGAGACCTGCTGAAAATGCTCAGGATTTATTTTTAACACGTTCACAGTTTAAGCAAACAAAAATATACAAATAAAAACTGCTAGGAAAAACAATGATTCTGTTGAACAAAATTTTGCACAAATCTCAAATTTGCCATCTGCCCCTATGACCACCACCAACACTCACTCACAAACAACATTCATACTAGGCAATCTGCTTGAAGTGCCTTGCCTATGGACACAAAAACACTAGAGCCACTGCTGCCACACGGTGCATGAATTTTTGTATATTATTATTATTATTATTATTATTATTATTATTAAGAAATTATTATTAAGAAATTATTAGGTTGACATTTATCTAGGTTATTGTTTAAGGTAGATGCTAAACTTTATTACAGAGGAAAATCAAGCCCCATTCAAAGTCTGGCAAAGACCTCAATCTAATAAGATGAATGCCACACAAACTCTAAACAAGAGCCAACTGTTGTACAGTACCACCTGTAGCGTTCACACGTACACACACACTGCTCTTGTCTCAATAATGCCCTGCCCGGCAGTATTTAATCTGTATGTTATTGGACAGGATGCCAAGATGCCATCTCTTTGCATAGGCACACATTTACTCTGCCAGTCTGATTGATGTCACGCCAGTCGACAGCACGCTAATTACTCCCTGCGCTCCGAGCTGGTGTCACAGCTTGTCACCGCCATTTTGAAAACACGTGTCACTTCCTGTTAGCGCGTAGAAGAATGAGGAAGCGGCCATAGCAGTTTGACAGTCCGCACGCATGTCCACTCTACATAGACAGTGCATTAGAATTTGAACTATACGCTCTCTCCTCACTCGCACCTGCGGTCTACAGAGGCTCTATTGTTGTCAAAAGTCATTAGCGAAGACGTCAAGCTAATTAGCAGCTAACACAAGCGGGGAAGATTAGCAGAGCAGTGGTGAGATCAGGGAGGCAGGAGAGGGCGCGATGAAGAGATTACAGTGAAGTGGAGAGATGGATGGGGCGGAGGAGAGGAGGGTAATTTGTTCAGTAAAAGGCTTTTGTTCGACTAAAGCACTTTATTTTTCTTGCCTCTAAGTGTAAATAAAGACCTGCAGACCTTGCCTCGATGAGCAGATTTGTGCTTTTTTTTAAGAATGGAAATTATTATTCACTAAATGTGATCAATATGTATTTGGTTAAAGTAGTAAAGTACTGTACTTAAGTATACATGTTGTACTTTACTTAAAGGTGCATTATGTAACTTTTCTGATGGAAGGTCCATCAAATTCTTTTCTCAATGGAGATGTTATTGCTCACAGAATGTTTTTATAGATTTTAATTAATTAATTAATTTATTTATTTATTTTTGAGCTACAAAACCACCTGTAATTGAATACATATAAGCTAGAGCTGTTTAATTTCATACTGTGAAACATTCCAGGCAAAGGAATGACATATCCATAGAAACAAGCAAGCCAATCAAAAAGTTACATACACCTGTACATTTATACTGTTTACTGTTTACTACATATGAGAGCAGGTATTTGTACTTTCTACTGCACTACATTTTTGAAAATGACTGAAAAGTATTTTTATTGAGCTGAAAAGGCTGAGGGTTAATTTTTATCAAGTTCATCATTTGAGCAAAGAAAAAAGGTAGAAAAAAAACAATTCATTTGTTTCTACTGAACAAAATGCAGCACAAAAATCAAAATCACTATATTTGGAGCCTTATAAGACCTCAAAATATGCAGGAAATATTTTTACTTTCTGCTCTTTGAATCCTTTTTTAAATTTTAATACTTTTACTAAAGTAGTTTTTTTTTTTTCTTGTGATACTTTTACTTTTACTTGAGTAACAAAATTCTTCTGTCACTGCCTGGGATCTAAATACAGGCTTTGTCACTATACAATATCAATATCATGTTTGATGATATTCAAAAGATATGGAGTAAATATGCTGATTCAACAAGTTACTACTACACGCAATACCTCATTATAACCTCCACATTATAAGCCACATTTTTTGCCACTTAAAGTGATGTTTGAACAATTCCAGCTAGAAATGTTATCATCTGTTCACCCATTAGATCTAAGGTCAGTGTAGGCCTACTTCAGCTGTTTCCTATCAAAATTACAAAATGAGGGCTGTTTTCTCTTCGGTGAAATCAAATAATATATCAGTAATTTTAAAACAATATCTGATTTTGTATTTTGTTCCATTAACAAATTACATGAGCTATCACAACTGAACTGAAGTTGCAGTTTGAATGGTTGCAATTACCAAATTGCCAAGTCTGCAAAATAGTTTCCTCTGAAAACAACCAAAGCTTGTGCTATTATAAAGCCTGCTAACCATGTTCTGAAATGCATGGGATTCTTGCATTAGTTTAGTAGTTCATATTGCAGTCTTTTCTGAGAAGGTATTCTCTCAGAATGCTTGGTCTTTAGGACAAGAAAGTAAGCACTGTGAACTTTGCTGAAGAGTGGGGAGAGACATTTGGCAAAGTGTCAGTCATACACTATTCCCATATCAATCAATCAAACAATATTTATAAGGTGCTTTTCATACAAAATTGTAACACAAAGCGCCTTACAGTGGTCAAGGATTAGAAGATTGACCTTTATTGATCTCGCACAGGAGAAGTTGTTTCTATATTTGACCCGGGGACCATCCCCATGATTTTGTTTTGTTATTTAGGCTTGGTCAGGCCCTAAGCTGGAGGATTTTACTTATGGCGCATGTTTAGGTTGGTGGGGGAAACCGGAGTGCCCGGAGGAAACCCACCCAGACACGGGGAGAACATGCAGCCTCCACACAGAAAGGCCCGGGCAATCCGAACCTTCTTGCTGTGAAGCATGAGTGCTAGCCACTCAGCCACCGTGCTGCCAGGAAAAAAAACAAAAAAACAAACAAACAGACAAACAAGCAGACGAACAAACAGCAAACAGATATACAAGCAAACAAACAAAAGAACAAACAAAAGACAAGCAAACAGACGACGGAAGTCAATCAAAGGCCAAGCTAAACAGGTGAGTCTTGAGCCCACTCTTAAAAACATGAACGTTCTCTGCTGTCATACTGAAGCTGCTGTTTTGATACATAGCTGACATCGGATTTTTCTTAGGTAAGGAAAAAAAAACTCGTTGTTGTTGAAAACAAATCACAATTTTTCTATATCCACAATAACCTGTATTCACAGCACTGGGGAGATCCCTTTTGTTGTCAAACGTCATTAGGAAATGTGTCCACTCATTTGAAGCTAGCACAAGCAGGTTAGCAGCACCGTGCTGATGAAGAGGAGACAGGGGGACAGGGCACACAATGAAGGGATGAGAGACAAAGAGAGAGAGAGAGAAATGAAAGAAAGAGAGAGAGAGAGAGAGAGAGGCAGAAGCAGGTTAGTGCTGATGAAGAGGAGACAGGGGAACAAACCACATGATGAAGGGGTGAGAGCGAAGGAGAGGAAGAAGAGAGAGTGAGAGGGAAATGAGGAGAAAGAAGAAAAGAGAGGCAGAGGCAGGTTAGATTAGGTGAGCAGTACAGTGCTGATGAAGCGGAGACAGGGAACAGGGCATATGATGAAGGGATGAGAGAGACAATGAGAAAGAGAAGGAGAGAGAGAAAGGAAAAAGGCAGAGGCAGGTTAGATTAACAGTGCAGTGCTGATGAAGAGAAGATGGGAAAAAACACATAATGAAGGGATGAGAGAGAAAGAGAGACAGAAAGAGATGGGGAGAAAGAGAGAGAGAGAGAAAGAAAGGAAAGAGGTTAGATTAGGTTAGCAGTGCAGAGGTGATGAAGAGGAGACGAGAGAGAGAGGAGAGAGAGATGGATGAAGGAGAGGTGGGGGTGTGTGACAGCACAGATGATTACCTGAGTAAACCCGGGAGAGGCAGGAGGGACAGAGCAGAGGGAGGCACGATAAATGGACTCCCTGAAATTCCAAATGGACTGTAGGGAAAAAACTGACAGATTAGTGAATATTTATTTTGAATGAAAGCGAGGAGCGGGGGGGCTTTAATACGTTACAGAAATGACACCTGACAGAAGCAGTAATATGAAGGACCCCCGTTTGAGTAAACACATCAGGAAATAGAGCTGTTTTTCTTAAAGCACTCGTCAGTATCTGGAGGTTTTGTTTTTGTTGTGAACGTGTTAAATATTTTGGAGCGCAGGAGAAGTCAAAGCAACATTTTTGAGAGGCATTTTTTGTTTGCATCTACATCCAAAAATGATTTCAGATTAAAGGATTAAAGATCTTTTTATTATATTGTTTTATCATTACAGCTTTAATTTTATGAACGGAATAGCTATAGCTATACATCTAAAGGAACTATAACTGTCAAGGCCACTTTTCCTAAGCAAAAAAAATAAATAATAAGCATAAATATATATTTTGGAGCCTATGCGAAGTCAACACATTTTTTATACAGTTTCAAAAACGTCTGGAATGAAAGGATCAATTTATATTACATTGATAATATATTGATTTATGTATAAATAAATAAAAACCTTACCTCACGTACCAAAATCAAGAACTGAAGAATACCTCATAGCTGGACATGTAACTTGTAAACCAATTCTATTTGATATACATCATGATAATAGTAAGACAGTTCAGTATGTTTGCTAATTATGCTATTTTTACAATATATTTTATAATATTACATATTTTACTGTATATTCAATATCAGGAACATACAATTATATTAATGACTGTTATATTAATGGCTTTATCATAAAACCTCCTATCTATAAAACTACATCTCCCTTCAGCCTCATCTTTTGGATAGCCGCCTGTTTATAGGTTTAAACAGATCCAGCTAATGCATTGACCTGTGTCCCTGGCTTTAGTCTGTGTGATCCCTATAAGACCCACCGCAGGATATAATGATCTTTTACTGTTGGCCGCTGGGATTAAAAAAAAACAAAAAAACAAAACATGTACGCTTGTATTTGTAAAAGAAAAAAAACAACAACTTCCTCTTGTCAGGTCTGTCAATACTAGGCTGCGTGTCCTCTGTTGTGCTTCCTGCTGCTGTATTGATTGGGCCTGTGTTCTGTCAATGCAAAATATGATGCATTTGGAAACAAATGGGAATTATCACCAAGAATAGTGCATCAGAGACACCTGCATGTGAATCCAGATTTAGCTTCAAAGTGGATTAGGAAGTCATCTGTGTACATGGTCAGAAAAGGTCTTCCAGTAACAGTTCTTCACAGGTGTTTACTGTAAGGATTAACAGTATAACAGTTTGAATGTGTTTTGGTTTTGTTGTAAAATAAATAGTTCTAGAAATATTTTCTAATGCAGGAGAAGTTTATTTGCCATCAGCATAATGTTGTCTATTCTAGTCTAGCGCAGTTCAATCTCTCTATGCTTCTTTTGTAGGGAATGTTATATCTCTGATGACGTAGGCTAAGCTAACAAAGACTGAGCTGGCAGTGAATACTCTCAGTACAGCGCAGAAATTTAATTTCTTTATCAGATTGATTATTTTAAAAGAAATTAAATAGGATTTTTGCTTTAAACTGTACCACATTCTGAGTCATTTTCTAGGTACAGCTGCTTTGAGGTAAAATGACAGAAAAGTGAAATTGTCTACATTTGACCCATCCTTCAATCATTGGGCATCCTGTCTGGAATGTGGGCATCGTAGTGCAGTGCTCAGGGACCCATCTCCACATCTTGAGCCCTGATTGCTCAGGACTACCTTAGCTGGAGGATTTGACCTATTGTGTATGTTTTGGATTGATGGGGGGAACCTGAAGCGTCCAAAGGAAACCCAGACACAGGGAGAAAGAGTGGGAGTCAAATCCGGAATCTCCTGGCTGTGAGGTGAGAGTGCTAGCTACTCACTGTGCTATAATTGCTTTATAGACAAGTACTGCTGCTACTTCCCCAGAGGAAACAATGTAGATCCTTGAAAATATGAGGTGTAAAAGCTAAGAAATAGAATTTAAGAGTTTGTCGTAAGAAAAATAAATAAAAGTATATAGAAAATAGTAAGAATATAAAATACAAAATAAAAAATACATGATGGATTGAAGATAATAATTAAGTACTATTGGGGCTTGTGCAGAAAATGCAATTTAATTATTACTCTACCTTGGAAGGCAGATAATGTGGTTTCACAGCCCCCCTTTTAATAAAAACTGACAGAAAGACAGAAAGAAATGTGCAAATTGAAACAATCAACCTTTCTATAAGTCATTTTTGTCCTAAACCCAACCATTGGAAAACCCTCATTTAAAACTGCAATTGTCCCTTTCTTCCTGATATAAAAGCAAATGACTCAATCTGAGGACCTATGCAGTGCCTGTATAGCTCCTGCAGCCACAGCGCACTATGTTTTCAAGCATTATTGATTCCTCCAAATGGCTATCATGACTGTGAGATTGTGCTAATGAAAGGACCACTCGTCTCCAAAGGTCAACAGCAGGGCACACACTTCACGCCTTTTACTCTTTTCTTCCCCACATATATTGCCCTGAAAAAAGCACCTTCACAAAACACAAAACTCCATTCGGTATTGACAATAGAAATGCATTTTGTTTGTTTTAAAGGTCCTGTATTACACAAAATATACTCTTGTGAGCTTTTAGCCATGTTTTAATGCTGTTACCTCCTCAAACACAAAGCTGGAGTTGTGTTTTGTTTCATTCACACATTTTTGAGTAAACCTGGTTTAAAAGCTCAAAATGATCTGTTCCACTTTGTGATGTCATGAAGTGGTAGTTTTCAAGCTAACAGATACCTTTTGTTATGTAGAGATTAGCAATTCCAGGGCTGAAATTGTCCAAATGATTCTAGTGAAGGTGTATGGAATTTAAAAATGTATTGGAGCATTTCCTGTATTACCACATGACATTACAAGTCGAGTGTTTTCTGTTTGAGAGAAGAACTCAGAACCTAAATATCCAAGGTTTTTTGTGTGTGAATGAAACGGTTTTTGAGGAGGAAACAAGATTATAACATAGATCAGAAAATAGCCTTAAACCAGTGTTTCCCAACCAGGGGTAGAAGTACCCCTAGGGGTACGCGAGCACACTGCAGGGGGTACTTGGCAGTGTCACTGCAAGGTGCAGGGGGATTTTTTTTGAATTTTTAAATTCTAATTTTAATAAATTTGAGTTAAAGAAAAGAGAGAAAATGCCTGAGAATTAAATTTTCTAATTAAGGAGATGAAATAAAATTATTTTCATTTAATAATCCGTTGTGTCACGTTCTACTTTAGGAGAATTATCAACATGTATGAGTGAGGGGGTACTTGAGGTATGACAAAAAGGCTCAGGCGGTACACAAGACAAAAAAGGTTGGGAAACACTGCCTTAAACCACTGCCTGTGCCCTAACCTTTAAAAAAAAAAGTCGATTGGAGAAGGAGGAACATAAATGGTAATAGGGTTCATACAAAGGCGTAGGAATACTAAGCAACATGGCAGTCTGGTGTTGTAATAAATGAGAAGGAGAATGACATATTCAGTGTGCGCTGTGTTTCAGACAGTGTCATACATCACCTGTTTGTGTTAGTGAGTCGCATATATCAGCTCTGTGGGAGGCCAGACCCTAAATGTTTATGTGGAAAAAAAGCAGCCATAAGAAAGCATGTGGTACACTGTAATGATGAGGATATAACTTTATATGGCCGCTTTTTTATTGGGTTGTTGATTGTGTTGAATTAAATCTGTGTTATTTGTAATGATTCAGTGTTGGAATGATACTAACATTTCTCAATTTCGATACCCAATACCAATTCCGAGTCTACAATGATAATTAAAAACATTTTAGACAATCTCGGAACATGCAGGTTTCATCGTGGTCCATGGGTGTATACTAGTCTGTGCACTGTTGTGTTGAAAAACATGCTCCATAGGTAAAAATCCTCCAGCTGAAGTCCTGATCAAGCCTTGCAGTAAGATCATGGAGATGGTCCCTGCCCACTGCTCCAGAAGGATGGGTCAAATGCAGAGAAATAATCTCCCTACAGGGATAAATAAAGGATAATGAAAAAAAAAAAAAAAAAAAAAAAAAAACCTTAGTTCTCTCATCATTAGCTTACTCACAGTTCTGTTTTGAGTGATTCATGCATGTTTGAGTAATCCTACATTGTCCTGTACTCATTGGTGAAAGTAGTTTTCATTTCTTACAGGTGTTATAATGTCCAGTGCATCACTTTACCGTTGTTTTTTTTTAACACTCGTTTTAGCCGGGGTTTTTTTTTTTTTTTTTTTTTTTTACGTTTTACACCTTTTTCATAGATAAATAACTTTTTAAATATACTTAATTATTTAGGCACCGCCTCGCAATGGTTTAGGCTACTTTCACGGCTACAGTCAGGATGACAATCCTTGCTTAAAGATCCCATGACATGGTACTTCTTGATGCTTTTATATGGCTCCTTAATGGTTCCCTAATACTGTAAATAAATCCTTCTTCAAAATCAACACTCAGTGCATGAGAAACAGAGATAAGATGAGAAAGAGTAATTTTTCTCTCTCTGAACAGGCCATTATGGGCGTTATTGCTTGAATGCAAATGAGGAGAAAAGAGCTGGCCTATAGTAGAGGGTGGGGGCGTGGACAAACTCTCCGCTCTGAGCTCTCAGCTGATCCATTTCCGTGTTTTTGCACGGGGGAGAGATTTGAAGCGTTCCATTGAAAAATAAACACATTTCCACAGAAAATAAAATTAAATCACTGCTGTTCAAAGGTCCAGAGGCTCAGATAAAGGACTTCCGAACCTAGAAACACTCGGACGTGCCTCCAGGCAAATAAAAAAACGCATTTCGCATTGCCTAGCGCATTCGCAGTCCAAACTCTCTGGGCGTGATTTACAGAGACGCTGAGTTCAGACAGACGGGGGTGGAACTGCATTTGCATTTCTTTTTTCGATCTGACGCCTTGTTCAAAATCGCCCGTTTGAGCTCCGATTTTTTCTAACGCAGAAAAGGATCGCAAAAGCTCAGTTTAGACATTTCGCAACAGGGTAGGGGAGCTCACATTAACGTTCAAAAACCTCAGAAAGTGAAAATTTCATGCCATGGGACCTTTAACAGACTGCAGATATCTCTGCACGAGAGTTTTGGGTAGGTTTCAGTTATTCTCGAATGGCATAGTGTGGTTGTTTGTGTTTTCTACTTAAATAGCGGACCTTACTTTTTTTTTCAAATGTGGGTTTTGGCCACCATTAACCATATTCTCTTACCGGTGCTGCGTACCGGCTGTGAATTTTATACCGGTGCTGCGTTCTGGTGCGCACTGCTTTACTTTCACCACTGCCTGTACTGAGGGGTTTGAGTGCTCTGGAAAGTTCTGATTTCACATACCCCCTATCTCCACACACAGTTATCAAACATGTCACATAGCCATTTTTCAACAATAAAACCATGTACATTTAAATCTACCGCTTGCTACGGTGAAATATGGAAGATTATTTGTTTCATCAGATTTTGACTTTCTACGTACAATTTTTAACTCGTGTTTGAATTGCTTTTATTTTAGTTTTGTACTTTTTAGCTACATTTTAGTACATAAAAAATGTTCTACAGATCACATTGAAGTACATTCTGAAAGTTGATGCTTATACTGTATGTTGAGTTATTTTGTCAATTCAAGTGTATTTTTTTACTTTACTACAAATTAACTGAACTGAAATTATGTTGTCCCCAGTACCACAGGGTTGTCATATGAAATGTGTTGATAGTTGCTATGGAAACAATCATACTTTAACGTTAATACAATGATATACATGGTTGAAAATAGTAGAGACAATACTGATCCTCAACTTCTAACTGCATCTCCACAAGCTGCCAGAACCTTTCATTAAATACAGTAGCAGCAGCAGTTGTAACAGTAATAGATTTGGCCACATCAATAACAGCTACTTTTAATTATTGATGAAGTTATTAAGCTTTGTGTAAGTGAAGCAAACTGGAAATGCATTTACAAAGTGTGTTTACATCTGAGCAGTCATTAAAGATTAAACCAATACATCTCTTTGTGATTGCACCTCCACATGCACAGTTTGGGTCGCTATATTTATATTCGATCAATAATATATGATACAGTACCTGCATTGTAATGTAGTAACAATGAATCAAGAGTTCTGTGCACTCCAGGTTATTTGGTGCGGTTTGTAAATATTAAAAAACATAATACAAATTCTAATACATTGGTCTAAAATAGCATTATAGATTAATGAAAGTGTGTCTCCCATCAGACCACCGCTCACTGGAAAACAACAGCATACACTGCCACATTACATTTGCATTACAATAAATAAATAATTAAAATAAATTGGTAAATAATGAATTAAAATATAACTAAAAATCTTAATTAAACCAAAATTGTCTATAATGTTTACAGGTTGTATACACTGAACAAAGCTTAACGCATTAAAGGTGCACAATGTAACTTTTCTGAGGGGGGTTCACTACATGCTTGTCACATGAAGAGGTTATTGCTCTGCCAGGAATGTTGCGTATTATAGCATTAATTGTGTATATCTTCCATGCATTAAGTTACTGGTGTTTTTATTGCTGAAACATCCCTTGAAAAATCATGCAGTAGGGTCTCCTCTCCACAGACCTTACCGGTAACTTTACCCTGTGGCGCAGTGTCTCCTGCTCATTTTTATAAATAAGTTTAATGCTAAATTGTGGGACATTATGAGCAAATCAGAAACACCTTGGAGACAAGCAGTTGGTATAAACTCAACAAGAAAAGTTACAAGGCATCTGGCAAAAACTGTCCAGAATCTTTTGCTACTGTTACCTGTATTTTAATCTGGTTTGAAATGTGGTGTGTAATAAAATGGTAAAAGGAGAAATTCAATTTGTCAACTGGACAAAGTTTATTTGGTCGAAAACGTTTCGCAGCTCATCCGAGAGGCTTCGTCAGTTCTGGTTAGAGTGCTGATGGACACTGCTTATATCTAGCTGCAGGGAGGAGCTCACTACACTGAAATTATTCTGAAACTATCCCACCTCTTTGTGAATTATTTCAGTATAGTTAGCTCCTCCCTGCAGCTAGATATAAGCAGTGTCCCTCAGCACTCTAACCAGAACTGAGGAAGCCTCTCGGATGAGCTGCGAAACGTTTTCGACCAAACAAACTTTGTCCAGTTGACAAATTGAATTTCTCCTTTTACCATGGATTCTACCTGGACGACTGAGGGACTCTTCACACATCTGTGTAATAAAATATATGCTTTTAATTTTTATCTTATTTTTTGACATATTTTACTCTTGGTGGTAGAGCTTACTTAATAAAACATAAACAAAAATGCTGTATCTCCAATGGTGTAAATATTCAAAGCCTGAAACCACAGTAGCAAATCTCCCTGCTGCCGACACTGATGGATCATGGGGCAAACCTCGACTCGTTATTAATGGGACTGGAGTCTTAATTATTAATGGCAGTAATATTAACAGCCCTGCCAAGATTCCCATTTTAAACATTTATGAAATTATTATTGGTGTGACAGAGCTCAGATGGATGTGTCAGCGTGTGAGCAATGGGCAGCCCTGAGAAATCATTCAAACCAATGACAAATCTGACCAAAGAGCTGGGATTCTTAAAGAGGAGTTTTGTAAGTTGTTTTGTATATCACTTTCACAGTAATACATCAAGGCAAAGTGTTTCTTTTTGAATAAATAATGCTGGGATTTACTATTTGTGCTTTACTGAAAAAATAACAACAAACACATTTATTCCCAAACTATGCAATCTTTGTTTCAACTTCAAATTTTGGTTTAATGCATTGGATCAAGACCAAAATTGGAAAATAGGATTGATAGAAAACAAAAGAAAAGAAATCAAATTCTATTGCAATGATTTTCCAAGCTTTTATTATTTGTTTGCAGTTATAAGGTTCAGTGAAGTTCATACGACCAAATGAAAATTAGAATTGCATATTTATTGCCAGTGAACATTGGCGTTCTGGTGCAACATTAAAATGAATAATAATGACATTAACCATGATAAAATAAAAATAAGGTGCAACAGTGCAAAAAAGGTATTGTATCTTTGCGTTCGCATTTTTAAAGGAGTACTATGTAACCTTTCTGGTTGGAAATCCACAATTTTCGTCTTTGATTTGATTGACTAAGATTGTTTTGGTTGAAATGATCCACAGTATGGAATAAAACTTTTTGTCTTTCACTTTTTTCAATTATAGCTGTTTTATTGCACAAAAATGAAAAACCATATGAACATGAATTCTTACCTTAAGTGGTACTGCCTTTCCACAGATCTCACCTGTAACTTGACCTAGTGAGTCACAAGCTTATCTTCATAGATATCTTCGTCAGAGCTGACGAAGCCTCTCGGATGAGTGGCGAAACGTTTTCAACCAAACATACTTTGTCCAGTTGACAAATTGAACTTCTCCTTTTATCATTATAATGTTTTACCTCCTCAAAAATATACCTGGAGTTGTTGTGTTTTTCATTCACACATGTTTGAGTAATCCTTTATCAAAGTTCAAAAGTTCAAAGTCAGCTTTATTGTCAATTCTGCCATATGTGTTCAACATACAGTGAATCGAAATTTTGTTTCTCTCTGGCCAGGTAGTGCAAAAAGACAGTGTACAAAATACAATATGAAGACAAAACACAACAAAAAACTATCTAAGACAGAGATCTAAAGTTAAAACTAAAGTCTACGATCTAAAATCTTAAAACAGTGCAACATAATAAATAAACTATACTATATACAGATTTCCAAAGTGCGCAGTGTGCATCAAAAATGTGCAATGGAAGATACAGCAGTGACTTGGTCATGTGCAGTAGAATGTGCATAGGAGTTAAGATAAAATAAAAATAAATGTGCAACACTAGTAATTCTAGTGCAATAACAGGAGTAAACAACAGTACTAAAATTCCAGTAGTCAATGTGCAATAACAGTAGTAAACAACAGTGCAACGGGGGTAAAATTCAATAACAGGAGTAAACAACAGTACTAAAAATTCCAGTAGTAAATGTAAGTGTGCAATAACAGTAGTAAACAATAGTGCAACAGGAGTAAAATCCAGTAGTAAATGTAAATGTGCAACAGTGCAACAGTAGTCCTTAGCAGCAGTTTTTTTTTAAAGTGTCTAGAGTGATAGGTCTTTTTATGGAATACAGGTTATGCCAATATGGGGGGTGGGGGGTGGGAGATGGGTAAGGTGGGAGTTCGGGTGTGAGTTCGGGTGTGAGTTCAGCCTCCTGACAGCCTGGTGGATGAAGCTGTTTGAAAGCCTGGTGGAGTGGGCCCGGAGACTCCGGTACCTTCTCCCCGAGGGCAGGAGGCTGAACAGGCTATGTGCGGGGTGGCTCGGGTCACCCACAATGCTGGACGCTCTGCGGGTGAGCCGGGTGTTAAAAATGTCTAGGAGGGAGGGGAGAGAGACACCAGCGATCCTCCCAGCTGCATTCACTATGCGCTGCAGAGCTTTCCTGTTCTGTTCAGTGCAGCTCCCGTACCACACAGTGATGCAGCTGGTCAGGACGCTCTCAATGGTGCCTCGGTAGAAGGTGGTCATAATGGGTGGAGGGGCTCCAGCTCTCCTCAGTTTGCGGAGGAAATGGAGGCGCTTCTGAGCCCTCTTTGCCAGTGATACAGTATTCACTGTCCAGGAGAGGTCCTCACTGATGTGCACCCCCAGGAATTTGGTGCTGCTCACCCTCTCTACAGCAGCACCATTGATGGACAGTGGGGGGTGGGGCCTCTCCGGAAGTCAATAACAATCTCCTTGGTCTTTTCAACATTAAGAAGGAGATTGTTATTGCTGCACCACTGGGTCAGAAGGCTCACCTCACTCCTGTAGTTTGTCTCATCGTTATTAGAGATGAGACCCACCACAGTCGTATCGTCCGCAAACTTCACTATGTGATTGGTGCTGAACGCTGGTGAGCAGTCGTGGGTCAGCAGAGTGAAGAGCATCGGACTGAGCACACAGCCCTGGGGGGCTCCTGTGCTCAGTCTAATGCAGCTTGAGGTGTTTCTGCCGACCCGCACTGCCTGTGGCCTCTCACTGAGGAAGTCCAGCAGCCAATTACACAGTGAGGTCTGAAGCCCCAGGTGGTCTAGTTTGATAATGAGCTGCTGTGGGATTATAGTGTTGAATGCTGAACTGAAATCTATGAACAGCATTCTCACATATGAGTCTTTATTGTCTAGGTGGGTGAGAGCCGGGTGAAGTGCAGAACAGATTGCATCCTCGGTAGAGCGGTTGGCCCGGTATGCAAACTGGTATGGGTCTAGGGTGGGGGGAGGATGGATTTGATGTGTGCCATGACTAGCCGTTCAAAGCACTTCATGATGATGGGGGTCAGTGCAACAGGGCGATAGTCATTAAAAGTGGCCGGAGTGGGCTTCTTTGGCACGGGAACGATGGTAGTGGTTTTGAAGCAGGAGGGAACGACAGCCTGGCTCAGAGAAGCATTAAAGATGTCTGTGAAGACATCCTTGAGCTCCTCTGCACAGTCTTTCAACACAGGACCAGGAATGTTGTCCGGGCCTGCAGCCTTGCGGGTGTTGATCCTGGAGAGTGTCCTCTTCACGCTGGCTGCAGACACACACAGGGGCTGGTCGTGGGGAGGTGGTGGAGTTTTTTGGGGCCGGGTGTCATTTCCTGCCTCAAACCGTGCAAAGAAGCTGTTGAGGTCATTGAGCAGGGTGATATTATTGTCACAGGTCTGTGGCAAGGGTTTGTAATCCGTGATGTTCTGGATGCCCTGCCACAGACTCCGTGTGTCCCTGCTATCTCTAAAGTGTCCGGTTATTTTCTGTGTGTATTTGTGTTTGGCTTTCCTGATTCCACGGGACAGGTTGGCTCTTGCTGCCCTCAGATGGGGGACATCCCCAGCTCTGAAGGCAGCGTTCCTGGCTCTCAACAGCCTGTGAACCTCCCCTGTCAGCCATGGCTTCTGGTTAGCCCTGGTGGTGATGGTTTTTGTGTGTGTGACATCACCAATGCATTTGGTGATGTAGGAGGTCACAGTGTCTGCGTACTCCTCAATGTCAGTGTGATTGTTGTATGTGGCGGCCTGTTTGAACACTGCCCAGTCTGTTGTACCGAGGCAGTGCTGTAGTGCAGACGAGGCCCCCTCTGGCCACACCTGGATCTGCTTCAGAGCCGGCCTAGAGACCCTTACACGGGGTCTGTATGCCGGTCTGAGCACAACAGAGATGTGGTCAGAGAGGCCTATGTGGGGGAGGGGGTAAGCCTTGTATGCTCCCTTGTGTGTAGTGTAAACCATGTCCAAAATGTTGTTTCCCCTGGTTGGGAAATCAACATGCTGATGCATTTGTGGCATGACAGTTTTGAGGTCTGCATGATTGAAATCCCCGGCAAGGATAAAAAATCCGTCCGGGTGAGCAGTCTGTTGCTCGCTAATAGAGTTATACAACTCATACAGTGCCTCCCTCCTATCAGCGCTGTTCGGTGATGGGGGGACGTAAACAACCACTAGCAATATTGCCGTGATTTCACGCGGGAGATAAAAAGGCCGGCACTTCAGAATCATAAACTCCACTAGGGGTGAACAGTGTCTACATACCACCACAGCGTCCCGACAATAAGTGTCCCGAAGAAAAATTATTAAACCCCCTCCGCGGGATTTAACTCCGGGGACACCGCTAGCTCGGTCCGAGCGGTAGCATGTTAGCTCGTCCAGGCGCACCGCTGAGTCCGGGATGTTGTCATGGAGCCATGTTTCCGTAAAAACAAAAACACAGCACTCCCTCACGTCGCGCTGGGCAGCCCTCAGTCTGATGTAGTCCATTTTATTGTCCAGAGACTGCACGTTGGCGAGGAGAATGGATGGAATGGCCGGCCGGTGCGGGCTAGCCGTTAGCCTAGCTCTGATACCGCCGCGCTGGCCTCGCTTCTGCCTCCTCTCACACCGCTTGCGGCATCTCCTCTCCGGGCGGGGGGCGGCAGGCGAGTCCGGTGTAGCAGCGTTAGCAGCATTAGCAGCAGGCCGGCGGAGTAGTCCGAAGCGCGCCAGCTTCTCCTCTAGTACAGTGTCCAGGGAGTTGTGCTGGCCAGTTCTGCCTATGTCCAGCAAGAACTGCCTACTGCACTTGTTAGAAAACACTGAAGACGAACAAGATAGACTAGACAAAGACGGTGAAAACACTACGCTATCGGCCGGACGAGGGGCCGCTGCGTCTTCACGCGCCGCCATCTTGGTTTATATTTTATATATATATATATATATATTTTATTATTAGACTGTTTACATCTCCAAAGCTCCAAATGCTCTGTTCCACCTTGTGATGTCATGAAGTGGTAGTTTTCGAGTTAACAGTAAGGATGTTCAGTTCCAGGTCTGAAATTATCTGAATGATTCTAGTGAAGGTACACTGCCTGACAAAAGTATTAGGACGATTGTTTATTTCTGAACTCTGGATGAAACTTCTGGTTCCAACAAGATAATGACCCAAAGCACTCGTCCAAACTGTGTAAGGGTCATTTGGAGATGTGTGAACAGCGTCATCAACTGCATGTTATGACATGGCCGCCCCAGTCTCCTGACCTGTCACCCGTCGAAAAAGTGTGGGATTATTTGGATATTAAAGTGCGCTCCAGGAATCCGACTAACATTAAACACCTGTGGAAATGTCTTCAGGATGAGTGGAAAACTATAGAGGATGGATATCTTGAAAAATTGTTGGACAGAATGCCTCGAATTTGTAAAGCTGTGATTAAGGCCAAAGGTGGTTATTTTGATGAAAAAGCTATTTAACTTGATATTGTTACATTTTTGCAATAATATGCCTTTACACATGATGAAATTTGCTTTAATATATCAATAAATTGATTTGTTTTCATTACCAATTCTTCTTGTTATCATTATGAAAGTTCAGAAATACACAATGGTCCTAATACTTTTGTCAGGCAGTGTATATGGTGGTTAAAAACAGTGGAGCACTTTCTGTATTACTACATGACACCACAGGGTGGAACAGAGTTTTCAGTTTGAGAGAAGAACTCAGTCTAAATATGCAGGTTCTGTGCAGGTTCTATGCAGGTCATGATGACATTTCTCCAGATATTTTGGCCACACAAATATTCCATTATCATCCAGGGCACAGGCTAATGCTACAGCAGCCAACAATGTTATTTTAATGACCATCAGAAGTGGTACATGCTAGGAGTGCTTTTTCACGACCTGTTTGTCTGTGGGAGGCTAATCGATAGCGTCCTCATGGAAACGCTAGTGTGGGTGTGTGCTGTTATGTCTTTGTTTATCATGTTTATATTCCACCTCGAGCCCGACCCGCGTTCTTTTATGTCCTGCCATAAATCCTACAAAGTACTCTTTACATTTATGAGCATGTAGGTGTGCGCTGCTCTGGCCTAAATGAATGTCACCAGGCTACGCTCGAGCTGCATGGGATTTCATGTGACAGTCTTTGTTCTCTCGCCTTTATTTCTTGGTGTATTGACTCCATTTTCATAAACAAAAAAAAACAAAAAACTGTTTTCAGTTCCAATTCCGATACCAAAGTTTTAAATATCTGCCAATACCCGATATTAACAGATACTAGGGCAGAGACTGAGAACAGCATTTATTTCTTTAAAACAGCATTTATTTACTTTACAAATGAGGCAAAACAGATCCAAATGTGTTATGTAGCTGTTATTTATTGCTGCTAGTTCTGATGCCGCTCAAGATCATTCTAAAGCTATTCAGGAAAGGTCCATTTCTCAGTATTTATATTAGGCATGTAGTTTCAATACTAGTATATTAGTTTCTTTATTTAAATATTTCCAATGTAGTTTAATTAGTACAGCATAATTAGAAGTATTAAGACAGTATTGAAGGGTGGGTCAAATGCAGTGATTTTCCCTCTGAAGATAATAAAGTAGAAATTCAGTTTGTCAACTGGACAAAGTTTATTTGGTCGAAAATGTTTCGCAGCTCATTCGAGTTGCTTCGTCAGTTCTGGTTAGAGTGCTGATGGACACTGCTTATATCAAGCGGCAGAGAGCTAACTACACTGAAATTATTCTGAAACTATCCCACCTCTTTGTTTTCAGTTTCTGTCTTTTGTTTTCAGTTTCTCTCTGGCGTCTAGTTTAGCATACCCATTCAAACCCTAATGGGTGTTTTCACACCTCTGGACCTGATCTGGCTGACCTATTGTTTCCTTTGTTTGTTTTAATTTATGTTTGAGAATGGAATTATAGATGGGAGACAAATTGTGCCTGACCCCTCCATTCCTGTTTAAAGAAGGATTCTCTTTTTTGACAAAAATAGCTTCTTTACCTCCCCTCTCAAACCAATTCTTTTCCCTGACAAAGATCTGTACCTCACTGTCCTCAAAGGAGTGCCCCGTGGCTTCTAGGTGGAGATGTACGACAGATGAAGGTCCGTCAGTGTTGGTACATCCTCTTGTGAAGTGGTTGTTTTGTTTCTACATTAAAGAGGAATGGAGGGGTCAGACACAATTTGTCTCCCATCTATAATTTCATTCTCAAACTTAAATCAAAACAAACAAAGGAAACAATAGGGCTAGCCACACACATCTACTCATTTATTGGTTTCAGCTTCCTGGTGCTATTGTTCTAAAATTCGTAATTCGTAATTCGCAAAACCTTGAATTTCTTAAAGCAAGGGTGATACGTGAGCCAGCTTAGCAAGTATAATATGTAAGGTGTGATTCAATAACTTTTTTGTAGTCCTGCTTTTCTTATCTCCTTTATTTTTGATACTGTCACACACCAGTAGATGGAGAGAAAGGTTAAAAACAGACTGAAGTGTTGTTGTTTGAGCATAGAGTTGCTAGGGGTGTGCAAAAATATTGAAATGTCAATATATCATGATATACTGGTGATACAGTATCTTTATTGTGGGCTGCTGTATCCATACATCACTAAGAATGTTTTTTGGTATCTTTTAGCAATTTTATTTTTTTCTGATTGCACTATAATTCTTTTGATTATTTACTAGAAGTAAACTTGTTTATGCAATACACTTGACGCATTTACTGTTTTAATTTTTAAATTAATATTTACGTTCCATAAGTAGTGGTTTAAGAAATGTTGTTGCTAAAGTGTGTTTGGTTCTTCGCAAACAGCAGTATATTACAGTGTATCATGTACAGTATATAATTTATGGCCATATAATGATAATATTCACAGCCATATTGGGCATCATATAGAATTGCAAGGAACGCTGTGATTCTCGGCCCTAATAATTGCATTTAAAAAATACTGAATCACTGGTTTGAGAGGGGAGTTAAAGAGGCTATTTTTGTTAAGAAAGAGAACCCTTCTTTGAACAGAAATGGAGGTCTCAGACATAATTTGTCTCCCATCTATAACTCTATCCTCAAAACAAAGAAAACAATAGGGTTAGCCAGGTCAGGTCCAGAGGTGTGAAAACACCCATTGTGGCCCTGAATGGCTCTGCTAACCAAACCACACACCCCCACTGCATATTTAATAGGCTTAATAGGCTAAGTAACAGAAACTGAAAAACAAGTAGGTGTAGTAGTTTCAAAGAAATGTCATTGTAGTTAGCTTCTCCCTTCAGGCAGGTATAGGCAGTGTCCACCAGCGTCTGACCAGAACTGAAGAAGTAGCTTGGATGAGCTGCGAAACGTATTCGACCAAATAAACTTGTCCAGTTGACAAATTGAATTTCTCCTTTTGCCACAGAATAATCTCTTTCATCTTATACATATTTGTCACATTTGATTTTATACCAGTATTTCACCATTAGGTACTACTTTTTGAATCTCAATTTCATGTTGCTGTAGACATAGACACACCCCACAGTGCTAAACCCCAGTCTAAACTGCAGTGTAGTGACTCTATCAGGTGAGCCTAAGCCTCTTATTTCCCTCCTCTCCTTTTGGCTCAGTACATCTCGTTTACTGCTGACACTGCTCCCTTCAGCTTCCACACATCCAAAACTAGATTATACTTTCCCCTAATGCACCTCTCTATACTTCATACTAATGTGACTGCCTTCCAATGCCACTTCAGTGCCTTGGGTAGGAGAGCTGATATGAAAAAATGAACTGAAACCAACACGCATACACACACACACGCACTATAGAGTCTAGCCACGTCCAATAAGTTTCTGTGCATTTTCTTAATTACAGCAAGCCGCTACATTAAATATAGATGAGTAGGTTTTGAACTAAAGGTAATGCAGACACAGTGTGTGTCATCAGCTATAGTTTAGAAGAGATTTTATCTGCCAAATGAGACAGGACCTAATATGTTTTAATGCAGCAGAAATGACAAAAAGTCTTTCAGCCTGTGGACATAAAGGGAAGGGTCAAAGAAAGGACATAGCAAGTTAGAATGGTACAACAGTGGCCAATGTAAACTAATGGTGAGGAGAATAGCTTTGATGCACTGAATACAAAAGAGAAGCAGGCACAGTTTGAAAAATGGCAACTAATAACTTTTAGAAGGTTTGTGGGGATGCTGTTATTCTTCAGTTGGCGAAGTTTTGCATTGAAAATCATTCGTAAAGGTACAAGCTAAATAGTACTAGAAAATAGGGATGGGCGATTTATCTGTATCACCAATTCTGATTCCGAATGGTATTGGCTGATATTGATACTCAGTACTAGTATGTGCAAAAATATATTGGCATAGAATACTAGTTCTATGCCAATATATTTTTGCACTGCCCCATTCTCTGTGTGCCCTTTTTGAGTCAAAATGGAAATGGCAGAGCATTATATCACTGAATGTAACAAATTATTTTATAGCCCAGATGAATACATTCTGTTATTATTTGCAGAAAAGTGGCGGCAGTAGCTCAGTTGGTAGAGCATATGCCTTGTGATCCAGGGGTTGGCGGTTCGAATCCCGCTCTTGACGGGGTGACCGCATGTGATCCCAGCTCCCACAGATGAGCGCTGCTGTTGTGTCCTTGGGCAAGACACTTAACCCCACCTCGCCCCCAGTGTCTGTGGACACTGGTAGCCCCCATGGCAGAAGATACATCAAGGCCCGTTGTGACGTGAGCCATCCTCGGAATTAGTCCAAGCCATGCTTGGACTGCTGCCCCCGTGACCCAGAAAATGGGAAAAAAAAAAAAAAAAGCGGAAGAAAAAATGAATGAAAAGTAAATTTCTTATTGTTACTTTAAGATACATTCATGGGCCTTGCTATGGATTTTAGAAGCTAAATATTGGTATTGGCAAATATCTGTTATTGGTCTCAGCAGCAGGCAAAATACCGGATATCAGCTCAAAAAATTTCAATCCATCCCTGCACGCACGCACACACACACACACACACGGTCTCTCTCTCATCCAGCTCGGGTCCTCTACCAGAAGCCTGGGAGCTTGAGAGTTCTGCGGAGTATCTTTGCTGTTCCTAGTACTGCGCTTTTCTGGACTGAGATGTCTGATGTTTTTCCTGGGATCTGTTCTAGCCACTCCTCCAGTTTGGGCATTACAGCCCCGAGTGCTCCGATCACCATGGGCACCACTGATGCCTTTACCTTCCAGGCCTTCTCCAGCTCTTCCTTGAGCCCCTGGTATTTCTCTAGTTTCTCGTGTTCCTTTTTCCTGATATTACCATCGCTTGGTATTGCAATATCCACCACCACGACTTTGTTCTGTTGCTTATCCACCACCACTATGTCTGGTTGGTTCGCCATCACCATTCTGTCAGTCTGTATCTGGAAGTCCCACAGGATCTTGGCTCGGTCATTTTCTGCAACCTTCGGAGGTGTTTCCCACTTTGACCTTAGGATCTCAGCCCGTACTCTGCACAGATGTTTCTGTACACTATGGCTGCCACTTGGTTGTGTCGCTCCATGTATGCTTTCCCTGCCTGCATCTTACACCCTGCAGTTATGTGCTGGACTGTCTCAGGAGCCTCTTTGCACAGCCTACACCTTGGGTCTTGTCTGGTGTGGTAGATCTGGGCCTCTATTGCCCGAGTGCTCAAGGCCTGCTCCTGTGCTGCTCCAGGATGAGGGCCTCTGTGCTGTCCTTCAGACCAGCCCTCTCCAGCCATTGGTAGGATTTCTTGATATCAGCCACTTCGGTTAAGTTTCAGTGGTATGCCCCATGTAGGGGGGTTTGTCCTGCCATGATGGTCCCTCCAGAACCTCTTCCTCTGCGCTCCACTGTCTGAGGCATTCCTTGAGCACATCATCTGTTGGTCCTTGATGTACTTATGGATTTTTTTTCATCCTGGACAGTGGTTCCCACACTCACTAGTCCTCGGCCTCCTTCCTTCCGGCTCGTGTACAGTCTCAGGGTGCTGGATTTGGGATGGAACCCTCCATGCATGGTCAGGAGCTTTCGTGTCTTAACGTCTGTGGTCTGTATCTCCTCTTTTGGCCAGCTTATGATTCCTGCTGGGTATCTATTCACTGGCAAGGTGTAGCTGTTTATTGCCTGGGCCTTGTTCTTGCCATTGAGCTGACTTCTTAGGACTTGCCTTACTCGTTGCAGGTATTTGCCCATAGATGCTTTCCTTGTTGCCTCTTCAAAGTTACCATTTGCTTGTGGGATACCAAGGTACTTGTATCTGTCCTCAATGTCTGCTGTTCCTTCTGGGAGTCTGTGTCATTTCTCAAGCCTGAATGACATTCCAATGTCTGTGCTGTAGATCCTGGTGGTCTTAGCGTACAGCTTGATGTCATCCATGTAGAGGAGGTGGCTGATGGTGGCCCCGTTTCTGAGTCGGTATCCGTAGCCAGTGCTTTCGATGATTTGGCTGAGGGGGTTCAGACCTATGCAGAACAGCAGTGCGGACAGTGCGTCTCCTTGGTAAATGCCACATTTGATGGACACTTGTGCAAGTGTCTTGCCATTGGCTTCAAGGGTGGTTTTCCACAACTGCATTGAGTTTGCAATGAATGCCCTTAGAGTCCAATTGATATTGTACAGCTCCAAGCACTCAGTAATCCATGTGTGTGGCATTGAGTCATAGGCTGTCATGTAATCAATCCAGGCAGTGCACAGGCTGGTCTGACGGGTTCTGCAATTGCGCAGACTGTTCGGTCAACCAGGAGTTGGTGTTTGGCTCCCGTGGAGTTTTTGCCGATGCCCTTCTGTGCTGTGCTCATGTATTGATCCATGTGCCTGCTTATCTTAGCCGCCATGATGCCTGACATGAGCTTCCATGTTGTGGCAGGTTATTGGTCGATAGTTGGATGGGACTGTACCCTTTGAGGGTTCCTTTAGGATCAGGATCGTACACCCTTGGGTTAGCCATTCAGGGTGAGTCCCATCCTTTAGCAGTTGGTTCATTTGTGCTGCTAGGCGCTCGTGGACTGCAGTGAGCTTCTTTAGCCAATATGTGTGTATCATTTCAGGGCCCGGTGCTTTCCAATGTTTCATGCCTGAGACTCTTTTCTGAATGCCTGCCACTGTGATGGTGACTGGATCTTGTTCAGGGAGGTTGCTGCGGTCTTCCCTCAGAGCCACCAGCCACTGTGCATCGGTGTTATGTGATGCCTCTCTTTCCCATACGCCTTTCCAGTACCTTTCAGTCTCCAGCCTTGGTGGGTCTGCTCTGGTGTTATCCCCCTGCCATTGAGCATACACTTTTGCAGGTTGTATTGCGAACAACCGGTTTATTCGTCTTGCCTCGTTATCTCGAGTGTACCTCTTTAGGCGGCTGGCTTGTAGTCTTTGCTTGGCAGTTTCAAGTGCTTCAGGTATGGGCATCTGGCTGTACCTCTTGTGTGCTTGCTTTTTCATTGCGCCTTTCTGGGCCTCTGACAGTTGGCTCACTTCTCTCCATGCCTCCTTGATTTTAGCCTCCAACCATCTTTTCCATGGTATTGTCTCTCATGGCTCCCGTGGTTGCTCTTATAGACCAGCACCTCTAGGATCACTGCTGCTGAGGTGTATATGAGCTCATTGGTTTCAGTGATAGTTGTGGTAGGGATCGCTCTCAGTGCTGCATTCACGTCTTCTAGGAGACTCATATGGTACTTAACTTAGCCTCTGTTAACTCCCCTCTGACCTGGCGTCCTGGCTCCCCCTTGCCGTAGCATTTGTGTTGTACTTCGTCAGTTGTCTAGTTGTGATAGCAGTTGCCGTTTGTGGATGTTGGAACACTGAGCTACTAGTTCTTTGGTCGTTAGTTTGGACTGTGGGTATGGAAGTGACCATTTCTCCCACATCCTGTTCATGTAACCCTCTGCCTAGGGTTACTGGAGTAGTAGCATTCCAACAGAGCCTTGTTCTCACATCTCGCCCATTTCCGCCTTATTTGACTTTGACTTTCAAGTAGTCTGGATATATCTATCTATCTATCTATCTATCTATCTATATATATATATATATATGTGTGTATATATATATATATATATATATATATATATATATATATATACAAATTACTAGTACTACATACTACTACATGCGTGTACCATGTCACAGCTGGCGTTGATGCACTTCTGTCAAGGTGGGGTTAAGTGTCTTGCCCAAGGACACAATGGCAGCACTCATTTGTGGGAGCTGGGATCACACACGGCCAACCCGTCGAGGGCGGGATTTGAACCACCAACCCCTGAATCAGTAGACAAACGCTCTACTAGTAGTTTTAAGAAATGCATTCCTTGTCTTTGATCGAAATGTCAAACTCTAATTTTCCCTTCATAAATTTAAAATAGTGATGCAATAAAACAAATTAATTTCGCCAGCCTCTCCGTGACCTCTTGGTGGCCCCTGTGTTGACATACTGTTATTAGCACAAGGTAGTGGAAAAGTGGCCGTATTCCTTATTTGAATTTTCCTGTTCATGTATCTGTGTTTTTATTCCTTATTAACGTGAAGAATCCCTCAGTCGTCCAGGTAGTATCCATGATAACAGGAGAAATTCAATTTGTCAACTGGCCAAAGTTTATTTGGTCGAAAATGTTTCGCCGCTCATCCGAGAGGCTTCGTCAACAGCATTGCAATTCCATTTGGAATTGCAATGCTGTTTATTTATTTATTTATTTTTTCCAAGTGAAGCACGGTGGTCCATGTGTGCATGATATAACTGTATTTCCATTATGAGTGGGTGGTGGGTGGGTGGTTTATGATTAGAGTTTAAAGTATACGTTATGTAGTGTTTGTTATATAGAAAAAAAAGCACTTTTGAGATAATATGGCCATAACATACTGTAGACTGTAGAAAGAAGTGGCTTAATGGAGTGTGACTTCAGCTGAATGAAGATCATCAAGTCTAGTAGTTATAGGTGTGAATTTGTAGCAGTTACATATTTGGAATTCCAATTAAAGTATCTTATCAATCAAAGAGCCAATCTGGAGCAAAGTTGTTGAGGGTAACACCTCTTCCTGTTAATATGAACAATTAAAAAGAAAAATGACAAGCTTGACAGCAGCAGTTACAGAGAGAGGGGTGACAGTTTTTCAATAGAAAGTGAATTACAGCCACAGTTGGAGCCGGAAGTGTACCCATGCTCACTTTCTATTTGGAACACTGCAGCTAGTGGGTTAGTCCATTTATATATATTTAGTTTATGGGCCATAATAGCTGACGTAAATTTTACATTAAGCAAATGAAAAATGAAATAATAGGGTATTTTAAGTAGATAATTTTATCTTATTTATAAAAAATGAATTTCCTTCAGACTAAATAAAGTATTTATACATCTCTCTAGCTAATGCATTATTAAGCATCTCCATGGAGACAAGCATGCAACATATGCCTATCAGAAAAAATGACATAGTTCACCTTTATCATTACGATTTCATTTAGTTGAATTTCTGCTTATTTACTTATTGGAATATCCACTGTGTTCCAAGGCACGGCTCGACCCAGGTTGAGCTAACAAGGCCAAAACACATTTCCCTGTTTAGTTTTGTGCCAATTGTGTAACTGCTGTTTTCCTTCTGCTAGCTTCATTAGCTAATTACTACATGTATTAGCATAGATGAATTTTTCTGCAGTAGTTCATTGTGTTCTGGTCTCATAATGAGAACGTCTCATCTCAGCTCATTAGTGCCTAATATTGTCATTAAGTTCAGCTCTTTCTGTAAACTTTAAACAAAAAAGAAAAACAAACTAACATTTAACCTTGTGGATTTGAACTGAGTGGGTTTAAGAGGAGATGGACCTTAGTCGTTATGGAGTGTAATCAACATGTGTGTAAATAACATTTCTTATGAAGGCTGTATTCACTCTTTTTCTACTTTGGTTCTAGCTTGATACCAGTTAACTGACTTGGGGTTGGTCCTGTTCTAGTTCTAGTTCAGTCCTAACTTAAATGTGTAGCGTGTGCAAGTGTATATGCAATACGAGGGCTAAACCATTGTTCAGTTATTGATGAAGCACTTGCCTTAACATTCCCGGGCTAAAAAAGGAGGGAAGGAGGGTTTTTTTGAAAGATCATTGTGCTATATTCACTGATTTCTGAATGTTTTGTGTTTCCAGTGTGGACAGGATTCAGCAGCTGAGGAGGGAGTACCAGCAGGCTCGCAGAGAAGGGATGGTGCCTCCATATGAAGAATTGGACCAGAGACGAAGAGCACATGACAGTGACCCACACAGGGTAAGGACATGAACTTTTGCTTATATATTATATATTTAGTCCTGGTCTAATACAGGTTTAGATGCAGTTTTATTCTGGGCTCAAATAGTGTGCAGAGAAGCTGTCGGTGGAGGTGCCATGATGTCCCGGATTCTTTCCATTGGGACAATGTTTTGGCCAGAGCCCACCACCAGAGCAAACGTTTTGCTTCAATAAATGGTTCATTATCACGTGAACACATGGTCTCGGATGTGCACATTTCAAAGGTGCTGACCACAAGAGCAGAGTAGAGCACTATTCTGAGCATGAGGGTCACACCGCAACAAAACTGCCCAACACTGCACTCACAACTGGACCGGCTGCATTCCAAGTGAGGTGTTACTACTTCTCCAAGATACAGCATTATAATCATGTGTATTACCTCCCACTCTTCCTCTCTCTTCCTTTCTCTGTCTTCCCCTCCCACCTTCCCTCTCCCTTCCTCCAGCCTTTTACCTGTCACTGATCTGAGCTCTGTGACTCTTGAATGTCTCCCTTGGGCTCTGAGTCGAGGCAGCAGGTCTCATCCACACTTCATTCACCATCATAAGTACAGGTTTTACTCACTCTTCTACCGCACACACTGTCTTTCACTCCACACAAGCGCCACACAAGACCTGACAGGTCCACTTAGAAGTTCAAGTAGTGGAAATAATAACACAAGTGCCACTGAAGTGTATTAAGACACATTTCCTTTGAATATAACAGGAAAAAGAGTGTAATTGGTATGACAGTGGTGTGAAACTATGGGCTTATAACTGGAAATTTGGACGTTTGATCTCAATTCAAACCATTTGTACTGCTGTTGTGTCCTTGGGCAAGACACTTCCCCCATCTTGCCTGTGTAATTGTGGTGTGTGGATGATTGGAGGTTGTCTCAGAGACTTTAGAGTAGAATATAACAATGCTCTCTGTTTGGTCCCTTTTAAATGAACTACTACATAAAATAAAATCGCAGCCATGCTTGTACCGGTTAAGTGAATTTTACATTTACAAAAAGTTCGCAAAAATGTTATGTCTTAGAAGTGTATTATAGTTTTACATATTTGAAAAAAACACAAATTATTGGAAAAAGTAGAAATATCTAAAATCTCTTGAAACTTGAAGAAAATTATGAAAGAGGAGGTATTATGCAAAATCTGTTTTTGAGCTACCACCAAAACATGCCTGAAGAGGTTTTAGATGTCATCCATGCATGTTTCAGTAATCTAGCAATCTCTTCCAAGTCCTGTCCTAACCCTCCTCACAGTTAGCTATAAGATTATGTCCAACAAGCCTAAGCCTCCCATACAATTCTCCAAAAATATACAAAAGCATGATATAAAACTGTACACTACAACTTGACAAACTTATGTAATTGTAAAAGGAGAAATTCAATTTGTCAACTGGACAAAGTTTATTTGGTCGAAAACGTTTCGCAGCTCATCCGAGTTGCTTCGTCAGTTCTGACTTATGTAATGTGCAGTAGTTTCATTAGCAGTGATTGGGAGTGACTTATTTTGAAGGGGGAGTGACTTATTTTGAAGGGGGAATGACTTATTTTGAAGGGGGAGTGACTTAGCTCGAAGATCAATGGGAGGAGATGCTCAGAATGTCAAATATGAAAGCGAAATTTGTAAAATATGTTAATATGTTGTTTTCAGCTTATATACACATTTCAAAACAATGAAAGGTAACATGTTGCTCTAAATATGTTATGTGTTAAAATATTTAGATAAACCATAGAAGTAAATATATTTTAAAAAGTAAATATCACCTCTAACACCTCTTAGCATGTTAATTCTACAGTACGGTTGATGAGTTCATTGATTGTATTTTAAATGCTAATTTCCATTTTACTTTGCCCCTTTTAGGCATTTTTACATATTGCTGTACAATTACTATATTAAAAGTACACTTCACTTATGGTCTGGGAGCCACCTACTGAATATCTCGTAGTGGAGGTGTGCTTTACGATCGCCAACGGCCGTTTATTAGGTGTTACGAATGTCTATCATTTGGTGTATACGTAGCCCATAGCCAATCATGTCAGTTGTCAGTTCAAACTACAAGTTTCCGTTTGTCGGGTAGTACGCGGCACCGTCTTTCCACCCCTCCCCGCTCTCTGATTGGCCCTCAGAATCAGGAGAGCTCGTTTAGCCTAGTTGCCAGGCTGTCTTTCAGATCGGAACGAATGAAAGCAGCCTGGGATTTCCCAGGTTAACACTTCACTTTTACACTAACCATATTCCTAATGATTATCAGTCTCTATCTGTAAATGCTTTGTTTACTGCAGCTGTTATTTTTTCTTATTCATCTGTTACCATGGTTACTGAGTGGTGCTTAATCGATCTCACGTAGCGTCACTTTATTAATACCTGTACTCCTACTAATTTCATATTATACCTGGCTTTCATGCTACAGTATTTTCAACACAAGCGGATTATAATTAGAATCACTAACTCTGAGTATTTTTGATGGTCTTTCTCTCCTTTGCAGTTCCTCTTGTGAATACGCCGTAACCTTGTCTCTTCCTTGTACCCCTGACATTTAAAAGCTCATTGGATTTTAAGGAGGATGAAAAAATATCGAGGATGATCATATCGATCATATCGAGGATCATATCGAGGATGAAAAAACTCACTCGAGCAGGCAAAATGACTTTCCACTATGAAACTAAAATTAATCTGCTATGACAAATGGATAGGTTTATTGCACAGAATCAGCATTATTCGGCTTAGTTGAACATAGCTGGGGATTCACTTAAGTGTGACCAATCACTGCTAAGTCCCCCTTTTGGAGCAACTAAAAACTACTAATGGATTTGTTTTTCAGACATTTGGGAGCACACATTTGTAATAGAGGATCATCACAAGCTTTTGTACATGTCCTTCACTGAGTTTAGAAATAGAAGTTAAATAATCAAAAGAGTTAACCTTTTGATTGAGTAGTTTTTATCCATAGTTCAAGTAGCACAGTGTCACTTTTCTGTTTGTCTCCATGGAGATGTTGTTGTTTTGCTTGGAATGCATGGCGTTATGTGTATGTCCATGGAGACGAGCAGGTTGTGTTGTGTAAGATTTCGTTTGAAGCAAAAGTGGCCTGTAATCCGAGATTTAGCCATAGTTTCGAGTAGATGAGGACGCCAGTGCGCATGCGCGGACTGTGCTATCAGCTCCCGGGACCCAAACATGAAACGCAAAGCTGAAAACTATGGATAAATCTCGGATTACAGGCCACTTTTGCTTCAAACGAAATCTTACATTAAGACATCGGGCTTCTATGATTTGAAAAGTGTTAAAGTTTGTGTTATTTGGAGACCGCAAAGTAATGCCCCGAATACTCATGTTAACGGATACGCTACAACATAACTTTCACCAAACAGCTCCAAATGACACCAACGTGCTATGGGTGAGTCAAACGACTTGTTTTATTACCGAAAGAAGGCTCAGATTGTAAAATAACGTTACTTTTCCTTTAAGCCCGTTGTCGCCGGGGAGAGCACGTGAAGATGTGCGTGCCCATTTCCTTATCTGCTGCGCTCCGCGCGCCAAACCCTTTTCAATTCCCCATAACCTCGCCAGCTCTGCCGTGACTAAGGCTGCACACTTAGAAGTGCCAGTTTTGCCCATCCAAATCGCTAAACCGGATCATTTACTTGCCCGCGCGTGGCGGCCTTCTCCCTCCTCCCGCGGTGCGATCTGGCAAACCCGCGGGTTCTAAGGGTCATGTGAGCCATGAGTAATTTGCACGGGCAATTATTTTGGGCAATTATTTGTATTCTCTGTATATTTGAAGCTTTGTATATTATTTATTGACGTTGCATGAAAGCTACTGTACGTGCTCACCTTTTGACACCAGAAATATTCACCATGTCATAGTGGAATGGTGTAAATGAGCTTTTGAATGTAATGTGGGAGGGGGGATGGGGGTATACAGGTGCACTCAGCAGGTCTGTCAGCAGTCTTGTCTTGTGTGCATGGAGAGAAAGAGAGTGAGCCAAAGACTGAAAAACTTAAAGACTTAAAGGGGAAGTCTGCAGTCTTGTCACTGTACCACTATAAATCACACGTTTAGCACCTTTTTTGCACTGTGAGAGAGCACAATAAACCACCTAAAAATGTATTAAAATGCGATTAATTAGATTAATTAATTACAAATCCTGTAATTAATTAGATTAATTTTTTTTAATCACCTGACAGCACTAGTAAGAAAATATATTTAATTTCATAAATGCTAAATCTATATGTTATATTCTTGTATTCTTGTAAATTTGTTAATTTAAGTTTTCTGTTATTTTATTGTATTCTATTTTATTCCGCTCCAAGTACCGAAGCAATTTCCTAATGTTGTGAACATGTTCAAACATATGGCAATAAAACCTTTCTGATTCTGATTCTGAATGCCAAGCAGGTGTGGACCCTCCACCAGAAAGGTTACATAGTGCACATTTAAATGATTGATTCTTTATCAGTTAGTTGGTAATCAAGTCTATTTCTGTAAACATGCTGTAGGTCTGAGTCACGACCTGTTATTTGAAAAATGTAGTTCTTAATTCATGCAGGTCTTAAAATCACCACTGCATGACATCTCAAGGTGAAAGAGAGCATTTTGAGCTTTGATGATCTAGACCAGGGGATGGCAACATTTACCACTCAAAGAGCCATTTGGACCCGTTTCATACCGTAAAGAAAACACTGGGAGCCACAAAACCCTTTTGAAATTTAAAATGAAATAACACTGCTTTTTTTTTTTTTTTTGCCTTTGTGCCATAGAATTACATTTTGAAAATGAATGAACTAAAATAAAATACATTTTAATTAAATACTGTGGTCCCTCGCTATATCGTGGTTCACTTTTCGTGGCCTCGCTGTTTTGCAGATTTTTTTTTATTCCAATTTTTTTTTTATAGTGTATCAACGCGCATTTCTGCGTCCTGATTGGCTAAGGGACTGTAGACCTTTGCCGATTCATCAGTCATTCTCCTCCATGTCTCCTGTACAGAATGCGTTCAGTTTGCCAGATTTATATAAATGTTCAATCGCAGTGTGACTCTAAAGTGCTGTTTGTTTGCAAGATTTCTCCCTGACAAAACCCGCCACAGTGAAGCGGTCATAAGAACTGTGACATACACACGAAATACACTTTGGTTTCGTTCTCTAATACTGTGCTTTTTTGTTGAAAATCTACGAACGTTTGAGTGTTTAAACAAAAGAGAAATGTGAGAAAACGTTAATTCAGGTCTGAGAAGTGTAGAACGTGTTTTGTGACGCGTTTACGGCCTTAAAACATGGAGAATAATTGTAAAATATAAAGCTTCGCAGATTTCGCTTGTCGTGGGTTATTTTTAGAATGTAACCCCCGTGATAAACGAGGGACCGCTGTACTGAGCCGCATCAGAGGGAGCAAATAGTTTGCCGACCCCTGATCTAGACCGACCAATAATAAAGGATTACTGTGTTAATGTGCAATATAGAACCTTTAATATTACACTGGTAACACCACATTGCCATGAAATAATTCACTTCAAATCCACAACACAGCCATTTGCATTATTCATTGTTTATAATAAAAATCTGTAGTCATATTTTAACTTTTAACCCTGTATACATCTTCACAGAACTCACACCTGCTTCTGTTTGACTTCCATCTCAAAGCCATTGAGTTTGTTAGCAGCCAGGGGCACTCCAGTCTCTCCATACGATCAATGAGCCACACATTACAGCGCCGTGCTCCTCCAAATGAGAAAACTTTGTTGATGTTTATAAGGCTGCAACGGATAGCAATTAACATGCTTCAGATGTGGAAATTAAGTTTGAAGCTACGTAGTTTAAATGGGACAGGGAGAAAAATCATAAGAAAAAAAAAAACTGTTAGATAAAAAACTGTTAGTGATCCTAGCGCTAAGGAGGGCCCTCTCATTAGCGATGATGCATGTATTAATAGCTTACCTGACAAGCCGAGAGTTGGGGTGAGGAAAAATAATGGTTACGGGTGTAAGCTAACTCAATTGCACTTTCATTGGTTTGTTTGTTTCATGTCAAGACATTTGTATTCAAGTAAAAATTTGCAAAGGCGAACAAATGGCTGCACGTGCTTAGATTTGAGGCAGAAAAAAATTAGAAAAAGATTTATGGGTATAGGAGGGCGGCATATGGGAGGAGAGGGAGAGAGTTTTGCTTGTGTAGTGTTGCCACGGCGAGTCTGAATGTGCTTTTTCGCTACGACTTCCATTACCATTTCATTGATTCATGGTTATGGGTTAGCTGTCTCCGCTAGCAGAATTATGTTAGCATAAAAACAATTATCAAGCTACAAAAGCCACAAGTTAGTTTCCAAGTGAGTGCTCCGTGTGTGCGTGCGCGTGTGTTTTTGTGTGTCCTTTAGCAAACAACAACAGACTTTCTCCCTAAGGATCGGAGCACCGTATCAACAGGGTGCTGGAGAATTCTTCAAGGCAAAATGTGAGCTGATTGTTGTGGTGGGCGGTGTGACTTAGCCTTTATACTAATTCTAATGAGAAGGATTTGTCTTGCTTAAATATGGGCTTTTTACAGTTGGTTATTAAGTTGGTAATAGCATTGTGTTGCGTGATGAAAAAGGCTTAATGTTTGATAGTGGAGTGTTAGTCCAAAGCTCTTTTCTTAACACCTCTGTCATAAAGGCTGTATTGTATATAGAGGATTGGATTGTTGCCACGCTAACTGTAACTTTTTCTGTTATTCAAGTTATATGAGTGTATAGTCTATTAAAGAGGCACACAGGGGTACACTATTTGATCATGTAATAAAATAAAGTCTGTTTTGCCTCAGTGCAGCTATAAAAGCAGCTCTTAGGGTCACAATGAGTCTGCTTTGTACTGTATCTAAGTTTTTATCCTCCCCAAACCAGGAAGTATCTTTGTGCCCATCCTAGTTACTGTTAGCTTTATTGATATGACAAAACTTGACTTGTGAAAAATGCTTATAAACTCATCAAGGTGAATAAGGAATCTGCTAGGATTGCGTGAAGAATGCGAGAAAGCAGTCCAAGAAAAATATGGAAAAGCAAAAATAATTTGGCCTATTCTGTACAAACAAAATGGCGTTGTTTCCAGGAGGAGACCCATGGACTGGAGGGAATTGGTTTTAAAAAGGCTGAAAACAGATAGATACTTTACTGATCTTGAAGAAAATTCAGAAACATAAAGAGCAGCTACTGTAGGGATCGATCAGATCCGGCTTTTTCAATTCCAATGCCGATTCCAAAACTATAGCTTTACCCGAAACCAGGAACAAGACTAAAAATAGCATTTATTTTCTTTAAACTAAAACTTTTAAAATAAAGTAAGACAAAACTGATCCAAATGTGTTATGTAGTTATTTCTCTCAAATAACGACATAACTATCAGTAAAAAAAACAAAAAATTCAAACATTATCAGACTTTCTGTGGGACTCGGTTATATGTCCAAACAGGATATTGGCACCAATATCTGATACCAATATTGAATCAGTGCATCCCTTCTAATTTATTTATTCTTTATTTAATAGGGACAGTGCATATTAATGAACATCTGCAGCATTGCAGTGTAAATATGCCAGATTATAGCAAGAGTGCTAATTTCCATCTGTAGTCCCTAGGCAGGTGACACCACAGCAAAAGCAATAAAAACAATGACAACTGACAATAACACCAACATTAAAACATGTGTAATGGCTAATCATAACACATGACATACGGTCATTTGAGGTGAAGGCCATTTGAGTGCCATGTAATCTAGCCAATGTGAATGGATTTAAAGGTGATCCCACCTCAAGAAATCGGAAGTGGGAACAGCGTTTATGTTTGTTTATTTGAGCAACTTGCAGGTTCCATTTAAGCGGAATTTCACAAATACAAACTCAAAATACAAACAAATACATACTTATGTCCCATGTCTCTGTAGTTCATAAACATAAAGTGGGAACAGCATTTTGAGCTGTTGAGAAGGACACCAGGTGATTTTACAGGATTACTCAAATGTGTCTATCCTTTAAAACTAACTCATAATAGCAACATTGATTAATACGAATCTTCACTGCTAATAATGTATGCATATAATTTTTATCTTCACAAAGGATATAACTTTTTGGTTCCCTATTTTCTGTTCTTTTAAACAGTATATTGATTTAATGACATAATCTACCCCAATAACTGTTATCTTAATTGAAATAATCTAGCTCCATTGCTCATAAAAAATTATACAATTAACCACAATCTGTTTGTAACATCCAACAAAGCAAGTACCCCATTTCTCTGTCTACAAAGTGTTATGTTTTTGTTTCTACTTTCTTCCCTTGTTTGTGTGCACCAGCCACTGTCAGTGCGTCCAGTGGGAGACTAAGTGCTTGGCTCAAGGGCGTTGTTATGTTCCTTGTTAAACGACAAATAAACAGTGTCTTTTACCATCCGCCTTTATTTCACTGTTAGTTTTTCCTGTCCACAACTGGACCACTGACCTGCAGCTCATAGGGAGACATTATTTATTTGTATTTTCACAAGACCGTCCCAGGAGCTATTTAAATGACGCAAGTCATTAAAGGAACAGTTAATAAGCCCATAGTTCACAGGGCTTGTCAAGTTGCATAAATAGTGAAGACGCTAAAGAAAACAAAACATGTGTTTTTAAGTAATGGGTGAAAAACATTGCCACCATGTTACTGTGAATAGCACACTGATTTACAGCTGAGCAGGTTAGAACTTCAGTCACTTGAAGAAATCGTAAAAGAGCTTTTGGCCTTTCCCATACCCTGAGTGTTGTTTAAACTGCAAGACTACAACTGTGGCTTATGGCTTTTAAGTTCGGCATTATTGACAGTTTGAGTTGTGTAAGTATCAGAATGAGTCTAGTCTGTGGAGCTATTTGAACTTTTAAAACCATGGAATATTACCTGAGAAGCACCTAATATCATCAGAAGGTGGATCCTAGCATTTTAATGAGTGGAGAACTGCATGCATGCATCATAAATGAAACTAAATGCAAAACAACATGTATGTTGAGAAACTCACATTATAACTTATAACTTATATAATGGTAAAACCTCAAAAAATAAATTAATCGGAATGCAGGATCTTCCAGCAGTACTTTTTGCAGTTCAGTATTGCACATTAATGAGTACACTTGGAGAATTATTTTAGTCAAATTTATTATGCTCTCCACACTGATCACTATCTGATGTGAGTAATCTGATGATCTCTTTCGGATTTATCACATCTGTGCAGGTTTTGACAAAGAAAATATTCAGGATGCAAAAGTGTAAACTCATGTGGAAAAGACAAAATGTTGAAGATTGAAAAAAGTTTTAAAATGCATTTTATTTAGTCTTCCAAATACTACAGTTACTCTAAATCCATAGATTAACTGACACACATCACCGTGTGTTTTTGATCTTGTGTGCATGTAAACACACACACCAAAATTTAGATCTAATTACTGGGCTGTCTAATTGTTGTAGTTACTAGAAACAAACGTACACACTGTCTTCATGACTGAGTTCCACTGCCCCACTAACACTGTGGTGGGTAGGTTTTAGGTTTTGACAATCTGACCCAAATCTTTGATGGTGATGGTGTTTCACATAACTTTAGAATTAAATTTAACTACAACTACGGCCACAAAATTATGGCATCCCATTGAGTTTAATTTGTTAATTTCAGTCATTACCCCAGACAATTATGTAGTAACAAATAGTACATTATAATTACACGATGACAACATGCATGCAGAGACTGTGGATTTACCAACTGTGTAATTCCACCATGAACTCATCTGCCCAAATATGTCCATTTCATGTGATCTGTGTCACTGCCGCTCTTTTTATTTCTCATTAGTCTGTCATTCTTTTGGGATTGCTTCTGTTTTGACTCAAGGTTACTTGTGTGTCTGAAGCCGGTCCAGTATTCTCCCAGTGCTACCCTGAGACTGGCAGAGCATTGTGTGACCAACAATAGAAACATGGAAAATCCCACTCACAATTCCCATAACCTTATTTTAGCTTTTATTGCTGTTAAAGGAACACTTAAGGGCGTCATTAGTTTTATTGTTACAAAGGTGTTTAAAATTGTGCATTGTTTCAACTTTGTAGCACAAATTGGTCACAAATGCTAAAGGGTTTTTATTATATTTATTGCATCTTGTGTTCTAAATACAGATATCTCGGGGCAGAGGTGTGGACTCGAGTTATGTGACTTCGACTCGAGTCACGAATTTGATAACTTTAGACTCGACTCGACAAAATGTACAAACACTTGTAACTCGACTTGGACTTCAATATCAATAGCTCGTGACTTCACTTGGACTTAGGCCTTTTGACTTGTGATGACTTGCTACTTCCAATGAAAAAAAAACTCTAAAAGTATGTTGATAAGGACCGCACTCGTTGTACTTGTGAATCTGCGAACATGTATGCAAAGAGCATGTGCGCGCGGCTTGCACAACATCCAATCACAGTAGATCTACGTTGCTTTCATTCGACCGCATCCAAGGCAAATTGCACAACAAATGATGCTGAAACAAGCATCCACGCGCCAGTTTGTAAAATGATGCCGAAGGTGATTTCGTTTGGTTATAAAAACTACGAAGTTGTCAACAAAAAACGAACGGCAATATGCAGAACGTGCGGGTCAAAGATTACAGACGGAGCTTCCACAACGTCCCATTTTGTTCGGCACCTGAAGCTGCACAAAAACTGAAATCACTGTCATAAGTTTTCGGACCTTTTTGTTCAGTATTTAGTAGAAACACCGCTTTGAGCTAATACAACCATGAGACTTTTTGGGAATATTATAACATGTTTTTCACACCTGGATCCTTTCATTTTTTTCTAATGTTATTTGATATGGTGTAAAAAGGTAAAATGAATACAGATCTTGCAGACATTATATGATTTGTAGAAATTTAATTTCTTTGTAAAGGGGACTCGAAATGACTCGAAACTAAAATGCTAGGACTTTGGACTCGACTTGAGACTTGTGAGCTTTGACTTCGGACTTGACTCGGCACTTGGATACTCTTGACTCGGGACTTCACTCGGACTTGAGTGCAAAAGACTTAGACTTACTTGGGACTTGCCCAGCAATGACTTTGTCCCACCTCTGTCGGGGCAACAGTTACTCATTTGGTAGAGTGTTTGCACCCTCATCTGAAGATCGATGGTTGGAATCCTGCTCTCAACATAAACATCATTGGTAGAGCAGTCAGATCCACCGACCCACAGGTTGGCAATGTGATTCTAGCTCCAACAGATGAATGCTGCTGTTGTGTTCTTGGGCAAGACGCTGAACTCGCCTTAACCCCAGTGTCTGTGTACACGGGTGTATGAATGTGTGTGTGAATGGGTGAGTGGTTCCTTGATGTGGTACCTTGAGTGGCTTAAAGGTGGAGAAGCGCTATGTATAAATGTGAACATATCTGGAGAAGACAAACTGCCACTCCCAAACAAGAAGCTTTATGTTTGAAGATATAAAGCATTGAACATTGAACATTTTATATTAATATTAATTTTTACTCAACATTTTTTAAAGATATATAATTTGCTAACTTTTAATTGCTTTTATTTATTTATTTATTTTACTTCTCATTGACTGATGCAGATGTTTTAAAGATGTAAACTAAAATGTGTACACAGTTCAAATTCAAGTTTGGGCGAGATTGCGAGAGATTATGTGGTCTCTTCTGTTTCTCGTGCCTTCACTTTTATGTTTTGCCATTAGCGCTTTGTCTATATTGCCATTTCACACGCACCAAAATGCCCTGTGTAATAATAATAAAAATAATAATAAATAATAATTGCCCTTTGCGTGATCCCAATATCTCCCTTGTGAATCTACCCTTGTGCACATGGTCTATTGTGAATAGAGGGGCTTTTTCATCACGGTAACAGAATTTGGTTTGCATGTTTGTGTGTGCACTTACATTAGTCATGAACATCACCCGCTGAGACCCATGACTAACAATGAACACAGCTCGTCTCCTGCAGAAAAACCTCAAATGGAGCTCATAAGGAAAGGTGACCCGAGGTGAGGAGTGAGCTTACATGGGGTAGTGTGAACATTGTAATAAATGTTACTATTTTGATCAGTATTAGATCGATATCAAAATTAGATACTCATTTGAGCAGGTATCTATTCTAAAAAACTCAGGACAGAAATTATTAATGGTGTTAGAATGATCTTGAGCTGTATCAGAACAAGTATAAGACCCCATAGAGGAGTGTATGCTCATTGATCACTTTGGAGCCTGCCTGGATGATTTAGGGATTACACAGATATGGTAATATAAAAGAAAGTACTATTATTTAATGTTGAAAATTATATTGTTTAAATTGTGTTTTTTTTATCATCATGGTATCGGAATCGGTGTTGTGTATAGCCTGTTCCTTAGTATTGAAAATCAAGTTAGAAATTTTAGTATTGTGACAACAAGGATGGCTGATCTGGAAGAAAAAATCTTTATATATTCTTTATTTACGCTCCATCACTGACCTGCCTCTGTTCAAAGCCAAACTTAAAACCTATTTATTTAGAATGGCTTTTAACACTTCTTTATTTTAATGGTTTATCTTAATTGGTATTTTAATGGTATTTTAATGTGCTTTGTTGACCTTTTTGTATGATATTTATTGTTTTTAATCTTGTTTTTAATGTTGTACAGCACTTTGGTCGGCTTTGGCTGTTGGAAGGTGCTATAGAAATAAAGATTGATTGATTGATTGATTATATGATATAATGCATTATATTAGCCAATTTCTTTTTTTAAAAATGTCAAACTCGATTTTGATACTAAGGAATAGACTCAATATTCCATACTGATTCCGATACCGCAGTAATCATTTTAAACAATAGAATGTCATTTGCAACATTAAATCATAATACTTTCTTTTATATTACCATGTGGTCTTCTATTGATGTAATCCCTCATTCATTCAGGTAAGTTCCACACTGCTCCATGGGGGTGTACTAGTCTATGAGCTCTTATACTTGTTCTGATACAGCTCAAGATCATTCTAAAGCTTTTCAGGAAAGGTTCATTTCTGTCCTGTGAGTGTGACTTTTTAGTATCAATACCGGCTCAAATGAGTACCTATTTTTGATACTAGTTGTAATATTGATTTTTCAATACTTTTGACAACCCTAATTCCTTCATTATTGTAGTCTATATAGTTTTCAACATATATTTCAGCATGCATTCTTGCCTATAATAGCATGTAAATGGATTTCACATTTGCCTGGTGCCCACTGTTTAATACTCGCTCTGTTCTTTCCTCTGTCCCCATCTTTAAATTATCCACAAAACCCACAACATAATGTCCCTTCCAGTGGCATATAGTACATTGTGTGTCACTTTATAATCATGCTGGGCCTTAGAAAACCTTTTTCCAATGCATTTCCTCTTGTCCGTCCTGCTTTACTTCCCTCCCACTGCGACCTCCAAAGTGTACACGTGGTTCCTGCCATTATAAAAGTGGAAATAGCCTGGCTACCTTGGGCTTTTATAGCCGTAACAAGCAGGGTATCAGACCCTAATGTAATCCAATGTTCAAACCTTGTAGATGAGTACTTCTTTTGTCATAACAAGCAGGGTTAAGAGTGTTGTTTGTGCATAGTATAAAACCCCTTTTCTTTCTTTTTTTTAATTGATTTTTTTTTTTTTTTTTGAACAAGAATGAAAAAAATTACAAATGGTAACAAACAATAACAACAAAACTATATACAGACAGGGAGCAATTCTCAATTACACATACAGTATACCCCTAGTGCAATAACATAGTGCAGTTTGGCCACTTGGCTGTGATATAATTATGCCATTTTATCCATGGATTGAGAAAATTTTCCATTTTATGATTAACATGAGCTGTGAGTTGTTCCATATTATAAATATCAAACACAATGTCTCTCCACATACTAATTGTCGGGCGTTCTGGTTGTAGCCATTTCTTCGTGATGGTCTTTTTACTAGCCACAAGCAGAATATTCATGAGGTATTTGTCCACTTTCAGCCAGTCTTGAGGAAAATATCCCAAGTACAATGTCTTAAAGTCCGGTGGAAAATCCTCTTGCAAAATGTCCTTTAGGGCGTTATGAATCTCTGACCAGAAACCTTTAATGTTGGGGCAGTCCCAGAAAACATGGTAGTGATTTGCACATTGATTACCACATTGTCTCCAACATACAGGGGTAGTGTCATTAAATTTGGATTCAGTTTAGTTCATTGAACTGGTGCATTTCCATTGATATTGCCATATTTTTGGCCATTCTTCATCAGATATTCTAATCTCTGATTCCCCTTCCCATTTTGCTTTGATATATGTTGTAGAGTGGGTATTAAGTTCTAGTAAGCAGTTATATGTAGCTGATATATAATACCTTTAATGAGTTCTGATTTATATGCTTTTCTAAACAATTCTATAAGGTTGTGGTTAATTTCTGTTACATTTTTAATCTTTGTATTGACGTAGTGTCGCTGTTGTAAATATCTGAAGAAGTCTTGTTTATGCAGTAAATATTTTTCCTGAAGCATCTCAAAACTAAACAGTGTGTTTCCCCTCATGATGGCACATAGAGCTGTTATTCCATTATCTCGTTTTAAATTTGGTATCCATTTTATTTGGTGTAACATCAGAGTCATATGAGCACCATTTGAGGGGAAGCATATCTCCTTCTAGATTGTATTTTTTAAGAATATTTTTCCACACTTTCAAAGTGAATTTGACCCATGGGTTATCTGTATTATTTGTATATGGTTGCAATTTTGGGTCTGCTGCAACTGCTTGTACAACAATCCTATAAAACCCCTTTTCATCCATGATTTCCATGTTGCGCTCTTTCCAGTGTCATTATTTTCCATTAACTACGCTATTGAGGGGTGAATAAAATGCCATTGTTCACTGTTTAAATGATTGATTTGTCAATTCATTTGCGCTTCCTATACAATTATACATCAAAGCGCGTATACAAAAAGGCGCATAATGAAAAAAGGAAAGCGTCATTCATAAAAGCGCAAAGCAAGACAAAAGAATTTGTTTTGTGGCTGCCGACTATTGTACAAAGAGAGGCCATATTTTCTCCAGTCTCTATTATTAATGCGGGCTCTGGGCCACTATAAATCCTATGAAATGTATGGTGCACCGAAGCAGCCAATCACAGCAGATTTGGACCGCTGCAGCTCCTTCACAGCCTTCAACTTAATGACAACATTTCACATCTGATAATCTACAGCATTACAAAGCCAGGCCAGGTTTTGAATAGCATGTACGCACATATTTGACTAATCGTACAAGAATGTTTGCACTTGCACTGGCCACTTCCAAAACATGGAAATACTTAAGACAGTTTAGACTACTCAGTTCACCAAAACATAGATAACATCATTATACTTTATAGTTTTAGAATTTTGATGTTAAAGACGTACTGCGTAACATTTCTAGCAGAGGTAATGTCTCTATGGAAATGCTATTGCTTTGTCTAGAATGTTCCACAGTATATATTAAATCTATCTATCAAAAGGGGGACAAGCAAGTTACAGCACTATACATTACAATTCAGATCTGTGGAGAGTTGGCCCTATTCACAGAAGGAAGCAATGTATTTTTGAGCAATAGAAACACTCCTAATGAATAAATGCTAGATGGATATGTTTAATGTCATACCATGGAACATTCCAGGTTAAACAATAACATCAACAAGGACACTGAGTCCTTGCCTCAAGTGGAGGAGTTCAAATATCTCGGGGTTCACGAGTGAGGGGATGTTGGAGCGTGAGATTGACAAGCGGATCGGTGCAGCATTTGCAGTGATGCGGTCGCTGTACCGGACCATTGTGGTGAAGAGGGAGCTGAGTCAAAAGGCAAAGCTCTCGATTTACCAGTCAGTCTACGTTCCTACCCTCACCTATGGTCATGAGCTTTGGGTAATGACTGAAGGGACAAGATCGCGGATGCAAGACGCCGAAATTACTTTCCTCCGCAGAATAATTGGGTCCTTTAGAGATAGGGCGAGGAGCTCAGTCACACGGGAGGAGCTCAGAGTAGAGCCGCTGCTCCTCCACGTCAAGAGGAACCAGCTGAGGTGGCTCAAGCATCCTGTCCTGCGTAGACTGTTCCCCCCGCGACCCGGCCCCAGATAAGCGGAAGAAAATGGATGGATGGACAGTAACATTTCAAGTAGGTAGCCACCTCCCCTCCAACCAGAAAAGTTGTGCAGTGCACCTTTAAGTGATAATTTTACTTCCTGGTTCGACATGGGCAGCAATGTGATGTACAGGTAATTTCATAACTTACCTAATAATACATTGAAATAAAATGTATTATTATTATTATTACCTAGCAACCATAATGTTAACAAGGGCCAAAACTCTAAATTGCACAATAGTTATGATTAGACCAATTAGACCAATGTGCATAAATTGTCTCTGCATAGGTAGAAGGATTAATTTCTTCTTTTTCTTCTTTACTTTTTTTTTATATATATATATAAATATTTACCTCAAGTACTATCTCACCAAACCTGTTGCATGCATTTTAAATTAACATTTCACATTTGATAATCTATAGCAATACAAAGGCAAACCACATGCAATTTGAATAACATGGACGCACATATTAATCTAATGGTACAATCATGTTTACACTTCCACACCCCAGAAATGTTGAAATACTAAAGTAGACATTTTCTTCTGGTGGAAAAACACATTAGTTCTCCCAAAATTGTAGCTTGTATTGTGTTCTCACACTCCCAACTTGATCCCCTGCTCTATTAAACATAATAGACTTTTATTTAACAGCCACGCAATTACACCATAAGAGAGTAAGAGAGGACTTTTCCATGCGAAGCGTTTTTGCAGAAATGAGCCTTGTATTTACTTTGCTGATAAATTTGAGTGGGGAATTTGATCATATTTTAAAGCGGGTCCATTTCGTTAATTGGGTGAAATGTATTTGGGCATCTGCAGCATAAATTCATCATCCAAAATCTGACATAAGTCAAGATTTTGCAAGCCTCTGCTGTTTAATGACTGGCCACAAATGGACACAAAGCCTTACCATGCAGTCCAGCCTGCCAACTCTAATATATTCTTCTCATCTAGTGTTACCAATTATTCTCTATGTAACCTTTCTGGTGAAGGGTCTTCCACCTGTCTCTGTGGAGATTGTATTTCTTTGCCTGGAATATTACGCAGTGTGGCATTAAAGGTGCATTGTGTAACATTTCTGGTGGAGGGTCCGTCAAATGCTTGTCTCCATGGGGTTATTGCTTTGTCAAGACCATATTATAGATTAACCTGTTTACACGAGAACGCTTACGGGTAAAAACGACAAAATATTTTATCGGAAGTGCCTTTCGTTTACACGGTGACGGTGTTTTTGGGGCCTAAAAACGCAAAAATCTGAAACCACCCTCCAGAGTGGAAAAGTTAAATACGCTCCGCTGTAGTGTTTCCGTGTAAACTGCCCAACGCGCAAAACTGGTCAGATCTGCTCACGCCGCGTACACGTTTACGTCACATAGATGCGGCATACCTTGATACCACAGATAGCAGCTCTAGTCAACATACAAGAGTCACTTCAACAATTGTATAAATCGCACCCACACACGTCTACGGTCTTTTCTCTTCTTCTTGTACAAGTCTTTCTCACACTCTCACAGCCACACAGACGCCAAGACAAGCGACTTCCACATGAGGCACTTCAAATGTAAAACTCAATTTGATTTTATATTAATTAGAACATTTTTCTAATTCACTGTAATTCTCCTGTAATGTAACTATTTTCAGTACAATATTCAAAAACATGTAAACAAAAATACAAGTCACTGAAATGTTTGGAGCGGAACTTAACAACTCATTTAAAATGCAACTAAAACATTTTATTTTGAAGTTTTACCTTTCTCTTTTCTGGTACAGACATGGTTAGAAATGTAACTTGACACTGTTGTGATGTTTTGTTTTGTTTTGGTTTTTTTTCAGTCCAGTTATTTACAGCGCCTCCCTTCGTTGGCTTTTGCGTCCACTTTTGCGTCTTCGTATAAACAAACATTTCCTGTTGAGAACGCTCGTCTAAACGCGGATAAAAAATTGAAGACGAGACACCACTTTTGCGTCTTCTGTTTTGATCGTCGCCGTATAAACGGAGCCTAAACCTAAATCTATGACAAGGGAGACGAGCAGTACACTACATTAAAGTGCAGATCTGTAGAGAGTCTCCCCTGACACCGTAATGAACAAATCCTGGATGGATATGTTTAATGTCATACAATGGAACATTCAAAGGAAAGCAATAACATCTCCATGCTGACAAGCAGGTAGTGAACCCTCCACCAGAAAAGTTGCACAGTGCACCTTTAAACATAATTTGCAGGTGGTTGTGTCAGTCAGAAATACCTTGAAAAGCCTGCATTGTTACTATAAGCAGACTCCCCTCTCCACAGATATGACCTTTAACCTGTTTTTTCCCCCCTTCATGGAGATAAATGTGTTTAATGACATAACGTAATATTTCAGGCAAAGAAATAGTATCTTCTTGGAGACCAGAGGTGGCGGACCCTTCACAAGAAAAGTGACACAGTGCACCTTTAACTTGAATGCTAAATTTAATAATATCACTGTTGCTCTGGACCAAAGTGCAGTGACCCTTCTCCACATTTTGAGTAGATTGGAGTACTTAGCTCGAGGATTAGCCTATGTAGTTTGACAGAAAATTATCCAAGAAATCCCACAAAACACCGGCAGGGCTTTTCCACTCTCTTTACAAGTTCTACATTGTCCAGACCACAGATTGGAAAAGTTCTTAAACATTTACAATAGAACAAAATTAAAACAAATGTCCTATTAGAACAGCGTTGGTTGTCTGTATTCAGAGACTTACGTATATTTCACAATAGAAGCTCAATTACTCCCTATTTGTGTTGTAACAGCTGCAAATAACAAAATTAGAATTTAGGATTAATGATGTAATACATTTTCCACAATTTTACGTGTTCCTGGCGTATTCACACAAAAACACAATTACTATTTACAAAAAGAACAAGTAAAGAAGAACATTACTAACTTAAAGGTGCACTGTGTCATTTTTAAACCTGGACTGGACCAGGAGTAAACCTGGACTAAACCAGGACTAGACCAGGTCTAAACCAGGATTAAACCACCACGTGCGTCTCTTTGCCTTTGCTCTTTTCGGGCTGTGTGCCCCCCTCTCGGGACCGGGCACGCGGTCCGAGCACATCAAACCTCGACATGAACGAAGGCAAGAGCCGCACGAAACCAGGCAAAGAGCCGCATGCGGTGGTTTAATCCTGGTTTAGACCTGGTCTAGAGGAGGCACGATTTGGGCACGGGTCTCGTGCTCGCAGCCCCGGGTGGGACGTGCAGTCTTGCGTCGGCCATGCTGCACTATCACGGATTTGAGCACGATGAGCACACGTGTCCGCGCGCACACTTCTCCGCCCTCCCCCTTCCCCCCACGCATCACTATTAAGACATTTTGTTGAAAATCTACGAAAGTTTGAGTGTTTAAACGAGAGAGAAATGTGAGAAAAGGTTAATTCGAGGGATTACTGTACTGACAAATATCGGTTGTTAATATCGGCCCACTTTTGCACATCGGGCCGATACCGATGTGTTAAAAAATTTGGCAGTTTCGGCCGATACCGATGTTAATGCCGATATATCCTGCATCCCTAGATCTGACCTATGACTTTACCTCGTGACACCCCGCTTGTCTCCATAGGGATAAAGAAGTGCTGTTACGGCTTCTAATTTAAAAAAAACATACTATAAAACATCCCAGGCAAAACAATATCTCCATGGAGACAAGCAAACGGAAGATCCTGGACCAAAAAAGTGACCGTGCACTTTAAATATTTGATGTATTTTGTCCACTGGTATGACATGTATTTGCAATATGACTACATTAAAAATGCCTAGCACAGTAGTTGATTGAGGATTTTATTAGCAGAGTAAATGTAGCCTGTAGCTCTCCTTGTGTGTATTTTGTGAGAGCTCAGACTGCAGCAGCTCTTTGATGGCCTTATAAGGGCATGTAGAACACAACCAATCTGCTGAACCCAATGGAACAGAGGAAACCAGGCTTTAGTGTAACCACTGAGAGACTGGAGCGTCCAAGTCAAATGATGATAGTACAAAAGCCACGCAGTTAAAGGGAATTTCCTCCATTTTTAGAAAGTCGATACATTTCTTTATTTTTGTCTGATACTGGTATTAGACTGTTAAATGCACAGCAGCTATGGTGGATCCTATAGCTATGTGCTAAGATAGTCTAGCTCAGAATCTGAACCCAGCGGCACTGAAGGATGGGTCAAATGCAGAGGACATGTTTACAGGAACAATTAAGTGTGCTTTAACCTTGACTTTATTTTTGTGGATTTCAGCATTTTTTATTTTATTCTTCATTTTACCCACTTGGATGAGTCACCAACTTTTCCATGAGTTGTACATGTTGTGTCACTATTTCTAAAATTGTATACTGTATATATTTTTGTTGCAGGGATGAAAGAGTTCCGTTTTTTAGCTAATCTCCGCTTTTTTTTCAGCCACGGGTTTTTTTTGTTTTTTTTTTAACATCTGTGCAAATTCGTTGAGAAAGATTTTGGGTGTATATATATATGTATATTTGTGTTTAGGGTCGCCAACCGTCCCTTTGAAAAACAGAATCATCCCGTATTCAGAACAAAAGTACATGTCTCGTATTAAACTTCGTATTAAACGGCGGGCCGCGCGAGCCCGTGTCTGGAGCCGCGGACCGAGTGAGCGCAGCTCTTTCACAACAGCGTGTACTAGGGATGCAAATTATCGATTAATTCATTAATTGATAGTTGATTGACCTTATCGATCGATTAACGATTAACTGATAAGCGACGTTTTTCACCTGAATTTTAGTGTTTCAATAGGGTCTTTAAGAATATAAGCTATAGTAACATAACACTGAGTCAAAAATATATCATAGTATTATTATTTAGTATATTCCTCAATTAATTATTCCTTAGTAAAAAGCAGACAAATGTATTGATGCTGAATAACAAAATACAGTAATTCCTCGCTCTGTCGCGGTTCGCAGATTTTTTATTTTTTTTTCAATTTTTTTTAAAATAGTGTAACATTTTTTAATAGTGTAACATTGTGTTCTATCCTGATTGGCTAAAAGACTAGACCAGGACTAAACGTGGACTGGGCCTGGACTAAACTAGGACTCGACCAGGTCTAGACCTGGACTAAACCAGGATTAAACCACCACGTGCCGCTGCTGGTTTCATCCGCACGAAACTCGGGGCCCGAGCCACAAACCAGCCGCACGAAACCAGCAGCGGCACACATTCCGGGCGCCGCGGTTCAATCTCGCCTCGCGCGTACACCCGGGGCTGCTGAGCAGTGCCGTTGGCGCCTGCGGCCGGCTGTGAGTCGAGCTTGGCGCAGCGCGGTTGCCTTGTTTCGTGCGCGTGTCCGCGATTAACGATTAATTACAATTAATGCATTTTGTTCGACCAACGTCTTAATCGACAATTAATCGTTAATCGATTAATTGTTGACATCCCTAGCCTGTACCATTGCGTGTACACAGGTTAAACTTTATAAAACGTCCTATACCTCATCCTACCTGCCCGTGCCTCACTTAACGCGTCGCTCCTCGCTTTTTCACCTGTGCCTTTTAGCACGCATAAGCTCCTCCTCAATGAGCTCTGATTAGAAAAAGTGCAAAGCAAAAACAAATCCAAAATATACTACTAGTAGGCCTACCTGTTAATAAAATGTGTTTTTTTTTTGTACTTTTATGTACAGTTTTACTTTATTGCTAACATATAGCATATGGGGGGGGGGGCACTTTCATCCCTGTTGTTGTTGTTGTTGCATGGCAAATCATAATTTATGTATTTCAGCTCTGTTATATAAAAAAATGTAGACCTCATTACTTTGCAGAATCAAAAAGCTTTGTTTAAATCTGGCTTACTGCTCTGGCTTAATGCTACTTTAATGCATTTAGATACTGTTACTTCTTTAGAAAAATGTGAATTTCTCAGCAGTGTATTTTCAAAACAACTTACTCATAGTGTTACTTATTAATTCTTATTAGTAATTTATCACGTATTTAGTTTTGCATAAGACTACATGTTATCCTCCATTTTCTATTTGGGGTGCTACTAACAGTTATTTTAGTAGTTACTTTTTTTGATTAGTCGATTAGTCAAAAATGACATGTTATAAATACATATTTTAATCAAATTAAGGTTGAAATGTGGTGACTGAAAGCTTCTAGATAAAGAATATTTACGAATAAAACATGGTGAAAATGTCATTGTTAATTCTTTTTTGACATATGGATTTCATAATGTCACTTTCTTTGTTTGCATGTTTTTGGTCATTGAAATTGTCGCGATTATTCTGATGAATCACTGCAGCCCTATTTTCCATATTCCAGTCCTCTTGAATGTGGATTTTTGCTTTTATCTTGTCCCCGCCTGTAGCCCAGATTTACAGTGAGTGTCATATTTTACTGTGTGTGTGCTTTGGGGAGTCTGCTACGTACATGTCTGGAGCCACTGCAGAGGTCAAAGGTCACACACTTCAGACAGGGTGGGATCAGAGCTGCTCCAATGGCCCCAGACACACTTAGATTTGATATACATCCACTTACTGTCCATGTCCATTATGTCCACTGGCACATCCTGAGACATTTATTGTCCCTGCGTCTCCTCTTTTCTCTCCTTTGGTGTCCCTTTAGTCCCCCATAGACCACTGCAGACCAGAGACTGTAAGGCGCGCTCACATTTTGCATTGGATCACGTAGCAAAGTTAGCCTAGCCTACAGCTTTGTCATTTTATTATTGGGAATGTCAGGCGGACCTATCACAGATCAAGGAGTGTAAAGTATTTTTGTGACAGAGAATTTCTTGTAGAATTTCTTTACTCAAATTCAGTGTTATCTATTTTTGTATTGCCCAATATTACAACCGCAGTCCCAGACAACAAACAGACCAGATTGTAAACTAAATAACAAAAGAGGCACACACACATACGATTTTTTCCCCCTCATTTTTGCATCTTTCCAATCATAGAAATATTGTCTTCTATGCATAGTGTCAGAGAGGTAATCATTGCACATGTGCATTTTGATAAGAGGAATAAGGAGTGCATTGCATTGTGGATGAAGCCCAAAAAGTAGAGGTTAGAGGAGCTTAAAGGATGGCACATCATACGATATTTTGCAGTATTGCTCTTGTTGGGTTAAATCCTTAAAAGTACACTATAAAACATTTTGTGAAATGACTTGACCATGAAGAAAATATATATTTTAATGGCATAATGTGGAATAGGGGTGGGTAGTACTATATATCAGTTCCAGTATTGTATTGTATCGGGCAATTTTGATACTGATATTTGATACCGATATGTGGGGGGCTCTTCCCCATTCTCTGTGTGGCCTTTTTGAACAGACTCATGAGGAACAATGCACATAGAAGTGCATTAAATGGCTGTATGTGACACAAATGTGTAGCAAATTATTTTATATCTCATATAAATACATTATCGTAATACATTGTTATTACATTTACAAGAGTGAAAAGTTAATTTGTGACCTTAAAGCCCCAGTGTGTAGGATTTGTGGCGCATAGGTGGATGGTGCTATTGCACTTTCTGTTTTAGCTACGGCAGACCTCGAGGGCCGCGCGCTGCTACTGTATAAATAAAACGCGGTCCCGTTTTTGTTTTTGTTTTTCTTTTCTTTTCTCATGAAAACACACATTCCCGATCATGTACCATGACACTCTACACATCAAATGAAACCTTACAGTCTCCTCTTTTTGACTATGCAATTCATTTCCCTGCAAAACAATCACTCCCCGAGCACATGGGGCTTTTATACGGAAAAGCACAAAACGAGGTTAGCTTACCTTAGAATGCTTTGCACAGGTCAAACTCTGTATTTCACCATAAACTTGCTCTCAATTTGTCCGTAAGGATCCAGCGAATAAAATCCATTAAAACAATTTAGTCCAAAACACGTGTTAGATCAATTATGATGTCTGATCCGGCAGCATGCTTGTGTTGTTTACTCAAAACCACGAGTTTTGACGAAGGCGAAGGCGGAGCCCAAATGTCCTTCTGCGGCTCTCGTATTCAAAATGGCTGCCTCTGCATGGGGAAGATCCCCCTTTTATGTGACTATATCTAAGTCCAAAAGAATACTTTGATTTCATGATGGAAGTGAAAAGGCTTGGAAAACAATGTATTTTTGAATGGGTATCTTCAATTTCAGTAATTAACGGGTAAAAATCACTTACACTGTCCCTTTAACTACAATTTGTGATCATTGCTACCGATTTTCAAAGCTAAATATCAGTATTGGTAAAATTTGTTATCTGCCACAGCAGCAGGCGAAATATTAGAATAGAATGATAGAATAGAATGCCTTTTATTGTCACTGTTCACATGTACAATTTACATTATACATACTCACAATGAGACTGAAAGTATCTAATTTCAGACATAGACATCAGTATCGGCTCAAAAAAAATCAGTCAAATCTATTGTGGGCCATTCCTGGTAAAGCACTAACTAGCAAGCAGCAAACTCTGCACCCATAACAAAATTCTCTTTTGCTTCAGTCTTGAATAAGCCAACAATCAGACTGGCCACAATTGCTTCTGAATTTGTCCACACCAGCTGTTCTTTTCTCTGATTACTCACTTTGCCTTCCACTCTTTCCTCCATTGAAATTCACCTGACTAACTTCTTTGAACACAGTTTATCTGGTCGTTGTGGCTACTGTTAATTCTGAGGTAGTGTTCAGTGAGCTCAGACGCAGAGCTTAGTGTCTGAGTCACTGAAGCGGACTGGGGACAAATCATGAAGGCAGACATGTGAGCATGTGAGACAAGGCTTGACCCAAAAAGGTTTAAGGTTAATGTGAGAACTTGTGCACGGAGTTGAGTTGTCAGTTTGGGAGAGGCTCATTAAATGAAGGGAGATTCCAGAAAAGCCACAATGAGTCTGTGGGAAATTTGGGTAACTGATAGGGATGGACGATGTGGGAAAATTATTGAATTGCGATGTTTCTGACAAGCATTGTGATTTGATTTGTGGTTTATGTTGTAATGGGATTTCAAAGTTCACATTGTAACTGTGTCCAGAAGAATTGACAAAAAGACTGAAATATTAACTCACCAAATAATACGACATATCACATTTCAAAAGATGTTTGTGCAGATCTAAACTACAGGGTTCATCCATTTTGTTGTTTGAGGATGAAATAATGGTATTTAAGAGGTTTTAACAATAATTTTGATTTGTCTTATTTATTTGTTGGTGGTTTGCAGATTCTAGAACATGTCATACTCCCAGATAGGCAAGCTATTTTTCCCTGATTGATTACATTGTATTCTCCTGTGAAATGTTAATCTTGATCTTTTATATTAGTGACTAGAATCTATAAATCGCTACACTACAGCAGAAATCTGCATTTTAACAACATTAATGTCAGCCGCCCCATCTGTATTTAATATGATGGACCTGTAGAATGTTTTGATGTCCTCTGAAACCCATCAATGTATGGCCAATGGAAGTACTCAAAGAAACTGTTCAGTTGAAATCCACTTTTAGTTTTGGTATCCAGCCATTACCAGTTATAGGCAATGAAAAACTACTTTAGATAATTTTGTTTTATGTCCAAAGAGATCCATTCAGTTCTATGGAACAGGTCAGAATATGAGAAATTATTGTTATTAATGTGCAATACAGTGAACCCTCGCTGTATCGCGGTTCACTGTTCGCGGCCTCGCTGTTTCGCGGATTTTTTTTTCCAATTTTTTTTTATTTATTTTTTTTATAGTGTAACTTTTTTTTACAGTGTAACATTCTGTCCTGCGCCCTGATTAGCTAAGAGACTAGACCAGGACTAAACCAGGTCTAAAGCAGGTCTAAACCAGGACTAAACCAGGTCTAGACCAGGGATGGTGACGCAGGGTGGTAGGGACAGAGTCTCTGATGTCCTTCACGAGAGCGCCTGGGTGACAGGAGGTGTGGCCTTTGTTTACTTGCACGAGCCATGGAAGAGAGTGCGAGCCGGACCATTGAAGAGCCAAGAATCAACATGGACGGGCCGGGGGAGCCGCAGCGGGGAGAGCCGCATTCGAGGGAGCCCGCAGCGGGGGGAGGACAATCGCGCGCACAGAGGTGGCTCTTCCCCGTCACGCCGAGAGGCCGAACCCGACCCCGTCCTAGAGAGCTGTGGAGTATTGGCGACGCATTGATAGCGGTCTGATTTTGGAGCCGGGGTGAAATGCAACCAACTCTTGTGAGCGCAGGTTGGTCTTACCTGGTCTTGTGGTGAGGACTGGTGCTCAGAGGCGTCTGTTAGCAGTTCGGCACTGTTAGCATTGGCTTGAGTCTTGCCCAAAATGATATCCAGGTCGCTTTCCACGCTTTCGCACATGGCATGGATATGTGGTACCAAAACAAACACACGTGTCCGCGCGCACGTGTCCGCGCACACGTGTCCGCGCGCACGTGTCACGTGCCCCCCCCCCACTATTAATATATTTTAATGAAAATCTACAAAAGTTTGAGTGCTTAAACAAGAGAAAAATGTGAGAAAATGTTAATACCAGTCTCAGAAAGGTGTATAATGTGTCTGGTGAAGCGTTTTCAGCCTTAAAACATGTAGAATAATTGTAAAATATAAAATTGTCCTACTTCGCGGATTTCACTGATTGCGGGCTATTTCTGGAACCTAACCCCCGCGATAAACGAGGGTTCACTGTACTCATTGATTTACATATGAAACACCACAATGAAACTATATGGAATTTCCCACGGACATTGCAGTTTGTCTTGAAATGTTCTCTCTCGCCTCTTCACTGAATATTATTACAAAGACATAACATTGAGTTTTGCCATCGCTCATCTGCCAAATTCTCCATAAACCACCTCTAATGCCGCACAATGGGAACAAAGTAACCTGTCTGTGGATGTCAAGACATTTTTCATTGTAAAAGTCACATTTGATTCTCTCCAAAAGCTCCACGGTTTGGTTCAAAAGGTTAAGATCAGATCAACATGTTCTGCTCAGTGTTAGCTCTGCTCTATTCTAGGTTTTGTTTGGAGAAGACCCCCCCCCTCTCTCTCTCTCTCTCTCTCGCTTCCTCTCTCTCTCACCAAGCTCCCTTTCTCTCTGTATCCTCTACCTATTTCTCCCTCTCTCTCTCCTTTCTCTCTCTCCCTCACGTTTCCCTCTCCACGCTTTCTCTTCCCCTCTATCCCTCTCCCCCTTTACCCCCCACTGTTTTTTCTCTCTCTTCCTCCCTTTCATTCCCTCACTCTCTTCTTTGATCTTCCTGTCCTCTGTACCTATTTCTCTCTTGATCTTTCTCTCTTTCACCTTTTCTCCTTCTCCATTCTCTTTTGCCTACCCCCCCCTTTCTTTTTGGCTTTCCTCTCTCACCTTTTTTCTCTCTCCATTTTCTCCCCTCTACCTCTCTCCTTCTCTCTCCCTCTCTCTCTCCCACACCCCCTTCCTCCTTTCTCTCTCTCTTCACTGTTCATGGGCCAAATCAAATGCATTCTGTGTGCCTTGGCCGTGGGCTCTCAGACTCAGAGCGGTTCGGCGTTTGGCTGGGGTTGTCAGCAGCGGCTTCAGTTCCATGATTCAGGCCAAAATGATGAAAAAATAACACAGACTCACAAATGAAAAGATAATGAGGCTCTTATGGAGCCACTGGCACAAGGTTCCTGGTATATTTGTGCACTGATGTAAGATTCCACTTAGGGATATCAATATCTGTTTGGGTTGGAAACAAAATTAGAAATGTAGAAGAAATGTGTGACGGCTTTGATTGAATTTATTTACTCTTAGTGTGTTATTCGTCTGAAATATATAAAGTGCTGTGAATAGGGTAAATACCACAAAAAAGACAAATTTATCTGGATGCAAATTAAAAAATAAATCAAATAAAATTATTTCCAGATTGTTGGACTTGAATACATACATACAGAAAAGTAAGTCCCATGAAAAGGAGGGTGAAGAGCGGGGAAAGACATTCAGCAGATTGTCACAACTTTTAATATATGTATGCAAACTCCAAGTGATTCATGTTTCAAACTTTTTCTTATCATTAAAGGTCCACTAACTTTTGTGTCTGTTTAAAAAGTTTCATACTGTGTAGGGATGCAAATTATCGATTCATTCATTAATCTATAGTTGATTGACCTTATCGATCAACTTACGATTCACTGATATGCGCCGTTTTTCACCTGAATTTTAGTGTTTCAATAGGGTCTTTAAGAATATAAGCTATAGTAACATAACACTGAGTCAAAAATATATCATAGTATTATTATATTGTATATTCCTCAATTAATTATTCCTTAGTAAAAAGCAGACAAATGTATTGATGCTGAATAATAAAATACATTCTTTATTGAAAATAAATTGAGGACTGGCTCAGTTGTTGCACTTGCAGCATGGAAATCTTGAAATTAAAAGGAACAGAAGAAATTAAATAACAATGTTATTTAGTCTACATATTATGATGAAACCAGTGAATCCAGGCTATTTTTAGGACATTCTCAACATTTATTTTGAACTAAGGCATCAACAATATTTCTCTCCCTTAATCTGTGAAGGGTTACAGTACAAAATATACATTTCACAGGGCCCCTGGACACAGCATAAAACATTACAGGGCCTCAAACCAGAACAATCAAGAAATGATAAAAGCATGTAAGTTACATGCTTTTATAATTTCAAAAATATATGGTTCTAGGTCCAGCTCTACTGTGAGTTGTACGGCAACATCCAGAGAGGAAAGGGTTACATGATGTAACGCTATGGTCTTTCTCGCGAGTGGGTTTACATCTCATGTTCACATTCCAGAGTAGCGCCCTCTAGCGATTAGTTACAATTAATGCATTTTGTTCGGCCAACGTCTTGATCGACAATTAATTGTAAGTCGATTAATTGTTGACATCCCTAATACTGTGGCATTAAATATGTCTATCTCCTTGGAGACGAGCTCAAGACATGATACCATTCCAAGTTAGCTCTGTGGAGAAGCTAGCCCATTCACAGACAGAATGCATGTTTTTAGGCATTTTTGAGCATAAACAACATTAATCCCATGATAAAGAAACTGAATGCCATTTGTGAAACATTACCGGCAAAGCTGTGGAAACAAGTGGCAAACTCTCCATCAGAAAAGTTCCAGTGTGCACCTTTAAGTTTTCCTTCACTTTCACAAGCACACAAGTCGTGTCTTGAGTTAGGGTCAAAACCTGTTAAACCATAGGATGCCCCGATGACTTCATTCTAAACCTTTACTTCATAGAAACCCCTGGCTCCTCTTGTGTCATCTTTTCCTCTCTTCGTCACTTCTCTGCTGCTGCTGCTGCCTGGAACAAAAGGAAAAGATTGTGTGAGCTAAGTCAACAGATGAGAGAACTACTAAGTGTCTGTTATGGGCTTACAAGAAGCGTGGAGAAAGGAGGTGAGATACAAAGATAAAAATGTAGGATTATCAACTGCAAAGGAGAATGGACAGATGAACATAAATAGAAGGGAAGCAAGAGAAGGTGTGAGAGAGATAGGAGAGAGATAAAGAGAGAGTAAGTAGAGAGACAGAGAGGAGAGATTGAAAAAGTGGAGGGAGACAGAGGGGGCAATGGAGAAGAGAAAGGGAGCGATGAGAGAGAGAGAGGTGGGAGAGGAGAGAAAGGAGGGACAAAGAGAGATAGAGGAGACTGAGATAGGGGGATGGGGAGAGAGTCAAAACATAAGAGTGAAAGATAAGAGAGATGAGCAGACAGATAGAGAAGGTTGAGAGAGAAACAAGGATAGATAGATGGAGAGGGACGGAAAGAAGGAAGAGCAGAGAGAGAGAGCTAGAGGAGTGTGGAGTGATAGGGGGCAGAGGAAGGTTTCTACATTTGGCCGTTATGGAAAAATGGGGAGGGAGAGAGAGGAGATATAAAGAGGAAAATGAGATGGAGAGAGCAGAGATATGGTAGAGAGGAGAGAACGAAAAGGAGAGCAGAGAGTCCAGAGAGAGGAAAAATTCTATATTTGCTCATCATGAAAGAATAGGAAGGGTCAGAGGGGTTAGAGAAAGGGGAAAAGAGAAGGGAGAGTGCAGAGATATGGGTGAGAGAAGAAAGAGAGAAATGAGGGTTGGGAGCAGAGAGAGAGATACAGAGAGAGAGAGAGCTCTACATTTGGTCATTATGGAAGAATGTTAATATGATTAGTGGAGGAGTCTGACCTCTGAGTCTGGTGCCTGGTCACTGTTCTCATGAGCAGAGCTCAGTCTGCTGCTTTTACACAGTGAACCCACGGAAAAGAAGTGTCTATGGGCTCCACCGTTAGATTAGAACTCTCACTCACTGATATACAGGATTTATAACGTACTGGAGACAATGTATTTATTTAAAAATGAAAATGTATATATCTTAAATTTGAGAGCACCTAAATTTTGAGTACAGTAATCCCTAGTTTATCGCCGGTGTTAAGTTCCAGAAATAACCCGCAATAAGAGAAATCCGCGAAGTAGGACAACTTTATATTTTACAATTATTATACATATTTTAAGGCTGTAAATGCCTCACCACACACATTATACGCTTTTCTCAGACTGGAATTAACCTTTTCTCACATTTCTCTCTCGTTTAAACACTCAAACTTTCATAGATTTTCAACAAAATGTATTAATAGTGAAGTGTGGGGGGCCCCGGAAGCCCCGCCGGATGCGCGAGAAGCGCTGCCACGTCCCGGGATGCGACGCACACCAACCCCTTGGAGAAGTGTGCGACACGTGCACCCCTCATCGTGGTTAAATCCGTGACAGAGCAACGTGATCGGCGTGACGACGCACGTACACCAGGGCTGCGAGCACGAGATCGAACCGCGGCGCCCGGACCGCGTCCTCTCAGCCTGAGCCACAAACCGAACACGCACAAACGAACACAAGAACGCAACGAGTGATTTAATTCTGGTTTAGACCTGGTCTAGTCCTGGTTTAGTCCTGGTCTAGACCTGGTCCAGTCCTGGTTTAGTCCTGGTCCAGTCCAGGTTTAGACCTGGTCTAGACCTGGTTTAGTTCTGGTCTAGACCTGGTTTAGTCCACGTTTAGTCCTGGTCTAGTCTCTTAGGACGCAGAACACAATGTTACACTATAAAAAAAAAATTTTTTTTTTAATCTGCGAAACAGCGAGGCCACGAACAGTGAACCGCGATAGAGCGAGGGACCACTGTATATACAATTTTGAAAACCATTAGAAAACTCACTGAAAGCTGTTTTTGCCCCACATTCCTCTTGAGTCAGTCTGAATGCCCAGCCGCACCACCACAAAAGAACCGGGGCTTAATGTGTTTCTTTTCTCAGTGATCTGTCTCTTCCTTTTACCAGCAGAGCAGAATGAGTCAGCCCTCCATGACTTATTATATGATTGTAACATACTTGGTTCTCTCATAAAGTCCATCTCTCTTCGGTCAGGGGGTCCCCACATGACCACACCACTAATTTGTTTTTGTCATCAGCTCTGGACGAGGGGCCAGACTTAACCCAGACCACCCCACTGGACTGTCTGAAGAAGGACCAAGCTTTTGTCACATAAATCGCTGCATATTTGTTGTGGACGCCTGTATTTATAACAGTCAATGTCCCAGAGTTCATGTTATAATAAGTCAAAGTAACAAATGAGACTATAGTGCCTTGCAGTGTTCCAGCTGGTGAAGTTTCTGGCATTTAAAGATGCAGTTTTTTGGATAGAGAATGCTTTGGCTGAAATGGTCTGCATTATAGCATTAAAAATATCTGCTTAGCATTTATTTATTTCCCCTGTTTTTATTGGTCAGAAAAATATCTGTAGAAATATGCAATTTTACTGTGAGCAGATCTTACCTGTAACTTGGGCTGGTTGTGCTACCTACTTCCCTTCATGCATATACGAGTTTAATGCTATACAGTGGAACATTCCAGAAAAAAACTAAAACATCTTAATGGAGACAAGCAGATTGGTGTACTTTCATCACCTTAAATTAAATTATGAATGGTTTTGACAGAAGTTTCAAATATAGCACACGCACATATATATATAGCAGCTCCAGTATGACATATGGGAATAGATTATGGACAATTTGCCAAATGTCTCTCCCCAGTGCCTACTTTCTTGTCCATTAAAGACCAAGCAATATCAGGCTACATCTTCTCAGAAAAGACTGGAAAATTAACTACCAAACTAATACAAGTATCCCATGCATTTCAGAAGATGGTTAGCAGGATTAAACATAATAACACAGGCTATTTGTTTGGTGTTTTTTTGTTTTTGTTTTTCAGAGGAAACTATTTTGCAGACTTGGCTGGTAATTACAACCATTCAAACTGCAACTTCAATTCAGCTGTGATAGCCCATGTAATGTGTTAGTGTAACAAAAGGCAAAATCAGATATTGTTTTAAAATTACTGATATAATATTTGATTTCACTGTACCAGATCTAGTCCTGATTTTGTCATTTTGATTTGTTTTCAAAGTATTGAGAAACAACTACATCGACCTTAGATATGAACTTGAATGTAATGGCTGAAGAGATAATGTTTCTAGGTGTGACTGAAATAGTCATGCATTTATGCTTATGTTATTCAAATAGCATTTTCCACACCACTCTCTTTGCATATTACGGTAATGTCCCGTAGTGTTGATATATATTCTGATGTGGTTAAGTGAAGCCTGTATCACAGAGATCGTTTTGTAATGTGCCGTGAAAGACTCTGGTGGAGAAGCGCTGTCGGCACAGATTGAATGAATCTGTTTTTCCTTTAACAGAGATGGAGTGACTGGGGTCAGCACAGGTAAACTCTGCAAAGACTTGGGACATTTATTTCCTTTATTCCTTGATTGATTTTTTTCAGTTCTTTTTATTGTATTTGTTATTTAATTATAATACTGTATGACAAACAAACATTTACCCATGGAGATCTTTGCAAAAGTAAAAAGTAAAAAAAAAAACGACAACCAAACTAAACAAAAATGTTGGCATGTTGATACTTTGCATTGACATCACGCTGGGGGATGTGTAACTATGGTGAAATGTTCAGAAGTTATCATGGTGACACAATGCACACGTTAGCAAATGCTGCCAGGAACGCTTTAGGGGCCGTTTAGATGAGGACGATTGCGATTGAAAACGACAAAATATTCTATCGGAAGTGTCTTTCGTTTACACAGCAACTGCGCCGTCGGGCTCTGAAACCGCAAAAATCTGAAGACTCCTTCCAGAGTGTGGAGTTCTGAAGACGGCCCGGGTCGTGTCTCCATCTAAATGGCAAGAAGCGCAAAACATGTTCACGTCGCATACACCTGACCTGATGCGCCAAGCCGGTAAAAACAATAACAATACGTCGCAGGCGACAGAGGCGAGTTTGGACAAGACCAGGCAGTGATGGGACAATTTTGAGAATGGATTAGTTGATGACGGTGCTTGGGTGGAAAACTTCAGAATGACTAAACAAGCTCTTGTTGCATTAAGCAAAGAGCTCCGACCCTACATCGAGGGCGAAACAACCGTGATGAGAGCCCCTGTCGGTGTCCTGAAAAAGGTAGCTCTGACATTATATTAGTGGCCTGGCATGCATATTCAATCGAATTCGCCCACTTTTGCGTCTTCGTATAAACAAACATTTCCTGTTGAGAACGCTCGTCTAAACACGGATAAAAAATTGAAGACGAGACGCCACTTTTGCCTCTTCTGTTTTGATCGTCGCCTTATAAACGTAGCATGAAACTAGTTGGAAATGGAAGAAAAAATACAACATTTATTTGAACAACATATATTGACGAGCCTGTGATCAGTACAATCATTTATGGTCCTGTTTAGTTGGGAGTTTGAATTTCAACAAAAAGGTGAGAGTGACTAACTGAAAACCTGTTGGCTAATACACTAGCTTGTGACTGTAATGTTATTTGAGAGGGCCTTGTTTAACAGTAAACCAGTTCACCAATTCTAACTCAGCTTTTTTTCGTCAGATTGTGTTAAACAAATCTCAAATCAAAGTCTAACTTGAGTAACAGGGCTTCAGACAGAGTAGACCTACAGCTTAGCTATAGCTTCAAACCCCCAGGGAATCTTGATGACATCAGCTGCAAGGTATCAATTGATGTGCAATTTGATGATACCTCTCAATTTTTTCAGGACTAATTTTGGAAAGAAATCCGTTTGTCAGAAAAAAATGCACTAAGATTTGTTATTTATGTCTTGAGGGAGGACAAGAATTTGCTGTTTAACTATGAGATTGCAAATTTGCTGACCTGGCTTATGGATAATATCTCTATAATTACTGGACCTATTCGCATGAAACCAAGGCTGGAATCAAGTTCAACATCTTCTCGGTCACGACAACTGAACAGTGAAATTATTTTTTTTCTCAGTAACTTCAAAAAGTGCCAATCCACCACAAATAATGATAAGGTTTAAGGAGTTTGAATATTTCTTTGAAAAACAGTTAATCTCCCATAGAGTTATGCACGCCCTGCCCTCCATCCGCAGTTATCACGCAATCGCATTATGGAAGGTGAACCGTTTGCGATTCTGATTAGATTTGTAATTTATGTGTTAATAATTGGATTCTGAACTGACAAGCTAATACAATAATCACATTTCAGAGCCTGTTTGTACAGACCTAAACTGCAGGGTTAAAAGTTTTATGATGAATGAGACAGACTAGTTGTAAGCTCCGCTCCTCTAGCGCCGTTAGACGTGAGCACGCCTCGATCCCCTCACCTCTTCTTTCTTGTATTTGCGCTCAGAGACAGATGCCTGGAGCTAAACATTTACGCATCCACACATTCACATCGCTCTGGGGCTTGTCTGGGTGGATATTAATCACATTGTGGGGACAGAAATCGCACTCACATGATTTGGTTTAAAGGAGAATTAACGTCTGAACCTTATTTCGGTAATAAAACAAGTCTGTTTACTCACCCATAGCACTTTGGTGTCACTTCCGGAGATGTTTATATCCGTAAGTTCTCGGGGCATATAATATATGCCCCGAGCGGTTTCCAAATAACACAAAATTTAGCACTTTTCAAATCATAGACGCTCGATGTCTTAGTCTACACTTTCGTTTGAGTCAAAAGTGGCCTGTAATCCAAGATTTATCCATAATTTACAGCTTTGCGTTTCATGTTTGGGTCCCGGGAGCTGAGAGCGAAATAAACTGTGACTCTGCACATGCGCACTGGCCTCCTCATCTACTCGAAACTATGGATAAATCTCGGATTACAGGCCACTTTTGACGAAAGCGTAGACTAAGACATCGAGCTTCTATGATTTGAAAAGTGCTAAAGTTTGTGTTAATTGGAGACCGCAAACATGTGCCCCGAGAACTCACATTACGGAGATCGCTAATCTAAAACATCTCCGGAAATGCTCCATATGACACCAAAGTGCTATGGGTGAGTAAAACAACTTGTTTTATTACCGAAATAAGATTGTAAAAAACGTTAATTCTCCTTTAAATAACTTCAGATATGCGTTCAAGTAGATTCACGTAAGTTGAGTTTATAGGCAAGTAGTGATTAGTGATTAGATTGGTGATTTTAGCGCTGAAATTACCCAAATGATTCTAGAGAAGGTGTGTGGCATTTCAAAACACAGTGGAGCACTTTCTGTTTTACCACATGACATGACAATATGGAAGAGAAGGACACATCTTAAAAATAGAGGATTTGTGCATGAAATGTGTGTGAATGAAACAAAAAACAACTCCATGTATGTTTGTCATGAGGAAACAACACTATAACATAGACCAGAAAATAGCTTAATATGGGCTCTTTCAGGTTAGGATCAGTCTCTAGGAAAGCATGGAAACCCAATGTGTGTGTGTGGGTGTGTGACCGGTCAGTCCTGCTCCACTGGTCACTCTTATCACTGGGGCCAATGCTCTGTGGACACTTCAGATAGTCCACTGCTACTGGGTCTCTCTGTTTGACTGCATGTTTGTTGTTCACTTAGCTCTCTGCACTGTTAGCTCAGCTGTAGCTAACTGTACACACAAATCTATGTATAGAAATGGGAGACTTTTCACAGCAATGACGGATTAAAATGTTAGGATTTGAATAGGGATGGTCTGGATTTGGATTTTCAACCAATATCCCATATTTGTCGAGCTGTTGTGGTTGATGATCAATATTTGCCAATGTCAGTATCAAGATTTTAAAGGTGCACTATGTAACTTTTCTGGTGGAGGGCCTGCCATCTGCTTGCTTCGATGGAGATGTTATTGCTTTGCCTGGAATGTTCCACTGTATGGCATTGAGCTGATTATTGCTAAACAAATACCATGAAAAACATGAATTTTTAGTGTGAGTGTGGTCTCCTCTCTACAGATTTGACCTCACATACACTATATTGCCAAAAGTATTCGCTCACCTGCCTTGACTCACATATGAACTTAAGTGACATCCCATTCTTAATCCACAGGGTTTAATATGACGTCGGTCCACCCTTTGCAGCTATAACAGCTTCAACTCTTTTGGGAAGGCTGTCCACAAGGTTTAGGAGTGTGTTTATGGGAATTTTTGACCACTCTTCCAGAAGCTCATTTGTGAGGTCACACACTGATGTTGGACGAGAAGGCCTGGCTCTCAGTCTCGAATTCATCCCAAAGGTGTTCTTTTAGGTTGAGGTCAGGACTCTGTGAGGCCAGTCAAGTTCATCCACACCAAACTCTCTCATCCATGTCTTTATGGACCTTGCTCTGTGGACTGGTGCACAGTCATGTGGAAGAAGAAGGGGCTATCTCCAAACTGTTCTCAGAAAGTTGGGAGCATGGAATTGTCCAAAATCTCTTCCGTTCTAGCCTGGGAATTCCCAGGCCGCTTCCGTTCGTTTCGAACTGGAAGGCGGCCTGGAAACTCGTCCAAGCGAAAGTCCCAGATTTAGGGCCCCAATCAGAGAGCGGGGGAGGTGTGGCAAGACGGTGACGCGTACCACATGACAAACGGAAGCTTGTAGTTTGAACTGACAACTGACATGATTGGCTATGGACTTACGTATACGCTCAATGATAGACATTCATAACGCCCAATAAACGGCTGTTGGCAATCGCTAACCACACCTCCGCTACGGGATTTTTCGAAGCGAGTTTCCAGACCCATATCTCACTTGTGATATGGTCAGGTGTTAACCAGACTACTTCCGTTCCTTTCACTGGAACTAAGGGAACCAAGCCCAGCTACTGAAAAACAACCCCACACCATAATCCCCCTCCACCAAACTTTACACTTGGCACAATGCAGTCAGATAAGTACTGTTCTCCTGGCAACCGCCAAACCCAGACTTGTCCGTTTAATTGCCAGATGGAGAAGCGTGATTCGTCACGCCAGAGTATGCGTCTCCATTGCTCTAAAGTCCAGTGCCGGTGTGCTTTACACCACTGCATCCGGCGCTTTGCATTGCACTTGGTGATGTATGCCATGAAGCTCTCCACGCATTGTTCAGCATCCGTTGACCCGCTGACAAACCTCAGCTAAAGAAGGTGCCTGATTAGTCTGTTATTAATGTTCATATCTTGATTTAGGGACAAAATAGCAAAATAAAACATATATATGCATTTTTTGTCAACCAACTATAATTTCATATAAGAAATAGTGTGTGTGTGTGTGTGTGTGTGTGGGGGGGGGGGGGGTAGTGAAGGTAGTCTCAGAGTTTCAGAATATAAGTTTATTTATAATCATGTGAAAAGGCTCAGTGGAAAAGTAGAAGAGCGATAGAGAGACAGACAGACAGACAGAGGAGTCAAGTTGGTGTAAGAAGTGAATAGCGTGTTAGAAGTGCAGAGAGGAGGTATTTCTGGAGTGCAGATACATTTGTTACCTACAGCTGCTGTAGGAGGAGGGAGACAGTTCAGGTAATTCGTTTTTACACTCAGAGTATAGTACAGTTTGTATGTTATGTCTGTCTGTGGGTTTAAATGCTCACATATACAGATGCAGGTTTGGGATGGGTTTGACTTATGTGGAAAAAAAGCAGTTTAAGTCTGAAAATACTTTGTTTTCTACTTCTTCCCATTATTCAGACTCATGATTCATTTAAATATCAATTGCATAAAGGTATTTCTTCATTGGTAAATACTGATGACCAAAGACCAGATTTATTTTTTTCTACTTTTGTAACTGGTTGGAACTAACTGATTGAACTTGTTCTTGTATTTTAAAGGTGGACTGTGTACCCATTTTGTTTCCATGAAAATGCTATTGCTTTACTTTGAATGTTCCACCGTATGGCATTAAACTTATTATTATTATATATTTTTTTTATCTCTACTGAGATGATCAGGTGACACAAATTAAAGGTCAGATCTGTGTCGAGGTGGCATTTCTTAGCGTAAGAATGCATGTCGTACTAGCATAAAAACACATCTAATAGAAGAAATACAAGCTTGATCAATTTAATGCCATACTGTGGAACATTTCAGGCAATAACATCTCCATGGAGACCGCTGTGGCATTTTGCTAAAACGATTAATATTTTTTCCCCAAATGTCCCTGCATGATTTCCAATTTTGCTGAACTGAATATCACTTATTTATTCTCCCTTCTTTCTCTAATTACTCTCTCTCTGTCTTTCTCTCTCTCTATGTCCCCCTCTCTCTCTTCGCTCCTCTCTCTCTTTGCCTCTCTCTCCAACGCTCTTCTCATCCCTCTGTCTTTCACTCTCCCTCTTTACCTGTCTCTGTCTTTCTGTCTCTCTCTCTCCCTCTTTCTCTCTCTATGCCTTCTACTGCCCTCTCTTTCTCTTTGCCCTTCTCTCTCTCTTTCTCTCTCCTCTCTCTGTTTCTACACTGTCTCTCCCTCCCTCTCTCCTCACATCTTCATTGAGTTGCATTGTTGGAGTATTTGCTTTGGCCCCACTGCTGCCGTGAATCCTGCTCATGATTATGGATGGCTTTGATGACGCTATTTGTCATTTTGAAAACATTTAGTCGTTTGAGTTTGTTCATCGTTGTCATGTAATAAGTCATGTGCAAAACCACTAAATATACATTAAACACAGGCCGCCACTCGAAAACATTAAGTCGTTTATCACAATACGCACCCATTAATCACTATTTCTCAAAAGGCCGCGCTTTGAATAATTATACTTTGAAATACTGTATACTATTTAAATAAAGGCCAACTGTTTGTACTAGAGCAGACTGGAGCATGACATCATCTGATCTCGTTCACAAAATAATACAAATCTTTCAATGAAGTTTTATGTAACTGTTGAACTGTTGATGGGCCCATATTACGCTATTTTCTGATCTATGTTATAATGTTGTTTTGTCATCACAAAAATACCTGGAGTTATGTTTTGTTTCATTCACACATGTTTTAACACACAACTTCAAACAGAAAACATGCTGTATAGGGGTGTGCAAAATAATCGTCATGACAATGCATCGCGATACTAACTTTCACAATATACTGCATCTATTCTTGATGCCAAAACTAATAAAGGCATATCTTATCTTATCTTATCTTAAAATAATGTATTAATTAATTATTAATAAATAAATAAATCAATTATTAGGTTTTTTTTTTAAATAAATCCTATGCACTTTTTTCTTTGTGAAAGGGTATTGTTTATGATGGTAGCTACCTCCAAAATGGCAAATGTTTGAGCATCATTTTGTTTTAGAAAAAATCCTATGCACTTTTTTTGTTATTGTTTGGTTTATTTGTTTTTGTTATTCAATAAATTCAGTTATGAATTGAGTTGCTCAGAGTTATGTATCAATTGAAGACACTACCCAGATACACAGCCACTGATATTTAAAGATCCCATGACATGGTACTTCTTGATGCTTTTATATGGCTCCTTAAAGGGATATGCCACCCCCAGGTCAAATTTGGGCATCTCCCCACAGTCCAGAGACTAAAATAAGTGATGGAAAGCGTTTTCCTGCTCACCCAGCCATTGTCCGAGTCTGTCGCCACTGACCGCCGCGGTATCTGGTGCTCCTCCGCCTTAGACTGGAGTCTAACGTCGCCAGAGAAAGATTTCGGCCAAAAGGAATTAATTTGCTCGATGCGTTTCCCAATTACTTTGTGTGTAGTACGCATTCATATCGAGTGCAAATAAATGTGCAAATCAACACGGAGAGCTTGCCTTGGTCATTTTGGGTGGGAACTATTTTCCAGTGCGTAAGAATACAGCCGTATCACGCAGCACGCTGCCAGGGGAATCCCAGTTACGCACCGGGAAGGGAGTTCCCCTGTTGCACAACGTGGTGCGTGATACGGCTGTATTCTTACGCACTGGAAAATAGTTCCCACCCAAAATGACCAAGGCAAGCTCTCCGTGTTGATTTGCACATTTATTTGCACTCGATATGAATGCGCACTACACACAAAGTAATTGGGAAACGCATCGAGCAAATTAATTCCTTTTGGCCGAAATCTTTCTCTGGCGACGTTAGACTCCAGTCTAAGGCGGAGTAGCTGCAGATACCGCAGCGGTCAGTGGCGACAGACTCGGACAATGGCTGGGTGAGCAGGAAAACGCTTTCCACCACTTATTTTAGTCTCTGGACTGTGGGGAGATGCCCAAATTTGACCTGGGGGTAGCATATCCCTTTAATTGTTCCCTAATACTGTAAATGAATCCTTCTTCAAAATCAACACTCACTGCATGAGAAACAGAGATAAGATGAGAAAGAGTAATTTTTCTCACTCTGAACACTCTATAATGGGCGTTGTTGCTTGAATGCAAATGAGGAGAAAAGAGCTGGCCAATAGTAGAGGGTGGGGGCGTGGCCAAACGCTCCGCTGTCAGCCCGCAGCTGATCCATTTCCTTGTTTTTGCACGGGGGGAGAGATTTGAAGCGTTCCATTGAAAAATAAACACATTTCCACAGAAAATAAAATTAAACCACTGCTGTTCAAAGGTCCAGAGGCTCAGATAAAGGACTTCCGAGCCTAGAAACACTCAGACGTGCCTCCAGGCAAATAAGGGGTAGGGGAGCTCACATTAACGTTCAAAAACCTCAGAAAGTGAAAATTTCATGCCATGGGACCTTTAAGTTATCCTCTTTTTTTGGTACATTTTCACTGAAGTATGTCGAATATATTGCAATGCATCGCAATAATTCAAGTATCGTGATGCATCGTGATAGTATCGCATTGTGGCATATGAGTCGTGATTCGAATTGAATCGTGACTTCTTTGCCAATGCTGTAACCACCTTGTGATGTCATGTGGTAGTACAAGTGCTCCGCTGTCTTTTTAAACTCCATACACCTTCACTAGAATCATCTGGATAGTTTCAGCTCTACTGAACAAAAGTTAAATGTAGTTGTTAACATGAAAACTATCACCATGACATCACAAGGTGGAACTGAACATTTTGTACATTTCAGATGTAGACAGACTAATAATACAGGATTACTCAAATGTGTGTAAATGAAAGAACTCCAGGTTTGTTTTTGATTTGGTAACAGAATTATAACATGGCTTGAAGCTCACAAGGATATTTTTTTGTAATGTAGGACCTTTAATAAACTTTCTATATGATTTGATCTTGATGCCATTCACAATGTGGCGATGTAATCTGAACAGTATGGAGATTATAATTTGCTGAAATAACCCGAGCCTTTCTGATGGCTGAATCACACATTCACATCTGGTCTCCTGTCGCTCCGGAGATGTGCCAGACTGTTAGCTACTCTCTGCTGTTTTTGTATATTTGTTTGAAATGTATGTCAGTGCAAATATTGTCTAAAATGTAAAAGGCTGAATTGGGAAATCATATGAGCCAAATATGATTGATATATACTTTTACTTTGATCTAATATTTGTATGGATTCATGCATTCTTCTTACTTGCTTCATCTGTATAGATAGTTAGGAAAGAAGTTGATTCTGAAATCTGATGTACAGTAGTATTCATACTGATGGGCTGTGATAGCGCTCTGAAAGGGGGAGTGACTTAGTGTGGAGAACAAATTGTGAGGAGCGTCAAAAGTGAAACTTATAAAACATACATTGTTTTGGTGTCATGGTGATTTAAATATGTTGAGTTAGAAGTAAAATACCCACTCTTTAATGTTGGTGTGTCCTTGAGCAAGAATCTTTACCACTTTTGGGAATAATTTATTTTAAAGATCCCATGACATGGTACTTCTTGATGCTTTTATATGGCTCCTTAATGGTTCCCTAATACTGTAAATGAATCCTTCTTCAAAATCAACACTCAGTGCATGAGAAACAGAGATAAGATGAGAAAGAGTCATAAATATCTCTCTCAAACACTTTATTCTGGGCGTTGTTGCTTGAATGCAAATGAGGAGAAAAGAGCTGGCCTGTAGTAGAGGGTGGGGGCGTGGCCAAACGCTCCGCTCTCGCTCTGAGCCCTCAGCTGATCCATTTCCGTGTTTTTGCACGGGGGGAGAGATTTGAAGCGTTCCATTGAAAAATAAACACATTTCCACAGAAAATAAAATTAAACCACTGCTGTTCAAAGGTCCAGAGGCTCAGATAAAGGACTTCCAAGCCTAGAAACACTCGGACGTGCCTCCAGGCAAATAAAAAAACGCATTTCGCATTGCCTAGCGCATTCGCAGTCCAAACTCTCTGGGCGTGATTTACAGAGACGCTGAGCACAGACAGACGGGGGTGGAACTGCATTTGCATTTCTTTTTTCGATCTGACGTCAATAAGGTGCCTTGTTCAAAATCGCCCGTTTGAGCTCTGATTTTTTGTAACGCAGAAAAGGATCGCAAATGCTCAGTTTAGACAGTTTAGGGGGGGGGGCTAAACAGGGTAGGGGAGCTCACATTAACGTTCAAAAACCTCAGAAAGTGAAAATTTCATGCCATGGGACCTTTAATCATCACTGACAATGTACATTTTCTGTTGGTGCTTGCATGTCTCCATGGAGATGTTGCCTGGAATGTTTCACAGTATGGCATTCAACTTGTCTATTATTTTTCTTTATTTTTTTATGTTATTTAATAGCTAAAAAAAACCCAAAAAACTGCAGGTCACCTCCCCACAGTAACTTGTCCATGATCCGTCACCTTCTTGTCTTTATGGAGCAGGTGGAAGACCACACCAGAAAAGTTCCCTATTGCACCTTTTACCTTTGGTGATCCTTTACTGCACTGCTTTGATAATGTATGTGCATCCTTTCCCTAGAAGACGCTGAACCCCGACAGTTGTCCTAATTTTAAACATACTGACACTTCCCTTGTCTCTTTTGTATGTGCGCCTGTCTTCTCCTCCTCTGTGCAGATGAGCTTTCAATGTCGGAGTGAAATTACATTTGAGAGAGAAGCGCGTTATCTTCAAACTGGAGAAAAGACCTTGTGTCAGGGAAAAACTCAATGCAAGACTTCAGAAATGGAAACCAGAGTCACACACCACGATATGGAGCTTATGTAACTGTGGCATTTCAATACAGCTGTCCAGAATGCTGACTGCAAGAAATGTACTAGCACTTAATGTTTTTCCACGATAAAAAAATAGACACATTTGTAGCACTCTGGTTGAATTTCAGTCCAAATCAGTGGAACTAGTGAACCAAGGAGAGATTTTCAAGCCTCCACAGTCCTCCTCGCACTGTGCTTTTTAGTCTTTATACATTTTTATGCCGCTCAATTCTGCTCCTGTTTTCAGCCTGGGAACATTTAGTTTTTTTGATTCTCATTTTCACAGTTTGCCAACTTCACTTTTGAGAGCTCTTTATTAAATTAGATCTAATAGGCAGAAAATATTGGCTTCCCTCCGAGATTTTATCCTTAAGAGCCAAAGCTGAGTTCAGGATCTGCAGTAGTTAGTGACTTGCAATATTCGGAGATCTTGACTTTTGTTTGAGATAATTTTGTAAGTACAAGTATTTGATTTAAAAAATTCAATACTTTGGGATTATGTGTGGTACAACTTGGGGCAATTGCAAGCAGGCACTTGGATACCAGTGGTGGAAGAAGTACTCAATTTTGTTACTGAAGTAAAAGTACAGATACTGGAGCAACAGAAATACTAAAAGTATCACATGACATCTACTTTAGTAAAAGTATTTAAAAATGGTCTTGGAGTAAAAAGAAAAAGAATTTTGCACAGATTTTGAGATCTAATAAAGCTTCAAATGTAGTAATTTTGATACAGAATTGTGCAAATTTTTGTTAAACAGAAACAATTGTATCAATCTGGGTTGTTGTTTGTCTTTATATATTTTGTTTGCTCAAACTATAATAAAAATACTTTACTTTTCAGTCCTGTTCAGAAATATAGTTGAATAGAAAGTCCAGTATCTGCTCTGAAATGTAGTGAAGTACAGTACTTTACAGCTTTTTGTTTTTTTTTACCTCATTCCTCATTCCAGCACTGTTGGATATATGAAATACAACTAATCCTTCTAATAAAAAACAAAAGATAGAAACTTATCTTAAGCTACAGAAAATAGTGCCATTATTCAACCCCAAAGAAATTATTGTTGTCATTTGAAAGGATTTTAAGAATCAAATTTATAGGCCCCTGCCCTCCAGCTGGAGTTATGACATCATCAAATTGTACTAAGTGAACAAAGTATTTGAACCAATTTATGAGGAAGGGCATCTGGCCTAATTTAGACCTGGTTTAGTTTGGATTCATCATGAATAATTAAATTCAGGATGATGTATTTTACATTTTACAGTTTGTGAACCATTTTTATAGCTAATAATTTGGACAGATGGTCTCATACAATAAAATTAATTCTGTCTTGAATATGAGGTCCTGTTATAGTAATTTCATGGTCTAAAATTTAAAACATCTTAATGTCCCAAAATTGGCCATTTCCTTTCTACATCTCTCATAAGGGACCTCCTCCATGTGGTTGCGTTTTAATAGAAAAGACTTCTCCCCAACTGCTGCTAACTCAAGACCAGCCAACTCTCGAGTGAAGATGTCTCAATAGTGATTCTGAATCTCTGGCCAATTCCCCCTCAACCCCTCTTCCCCTCTCTGTCTCCCTCATACACACCCATGCACCCCCCCACCCCTCCCCGTCTTCCCATCTGTGAGTTCATGTGAGCACAAATCTCCTGGGGCTTCTCATTGGCTGAAATCCACACTAAGAGGCGATCTAATTGGCCAGCTGGGGCGCAGACGGTTGCTGCAGACAGGGCACTGGCTGAGAGGAGGGTCAAGCGTCGTGTCGTGGTCGGTGTGGACAGTAACCTGGCAACTCTTCAGATCCGCCCTCCCGAGAAAAGTCTGTTCAAAATGAAGAAGGAAATAATAACAGGGATTAGTGTTGTTGAGATAAATATGGCAGCATATTTGGTCCAAAAAGGGTTTATGTACTGATTAATTTGAGTGTGTGGTCCTGTGTTTAGCTGAGCTAAGTGTTGAAAAGAAAGTTTGACTTAACTGATTCTTTTTGTTGATTCTTATGCGTGTGAAAATGTCACTTCTTGGTTGTTAAAGCAGATCTATTATGCAAAATTGACTTTTTTTCCCCCTCATTGTTTACTCACCTGAAGTTATATTTGGGGTGATTTGTGCATGTTTGAGAAATCTGTAATCACTTATTTTCAAGACTCTGTTGCTGATCAATATCCATTTTGTACTTACTTTGTTTTCCAATTTTATTTTATTTTTAGGTGATATACATAGGATTCATCAGCATCACGTAGTCATTTTGATACAAATGAAAAAATGTCTGCAGCTCGGTTAGCATGATGTGCAGCTATCCATTGCACATGCCGACTCTTTGTTTGTTTATGGCGATGTCAGCTCCCATTAGGCACCCCATTTTTCCAACGTGGAAGAATTGTTTCCTTTATTAAGTCGTTTTAGATCAATATTGTGATTTAAAATGTGCATGATGTCCCCTGAGGTACACATTATCTGCCTCTATCTAACCACATCCTCTGTATTGTCTTCTGTATATTATTTTAAAACCATCCCAATATGGCACTTTATGTGCCAAAAACTACCATGTCCTTGAATTCAGTTTTTTATATGGTTTTAACATTGAATTAAATAATAATGATAATAATGTAAATAATGAGAATTTTGATATTAAAATCAGGTCAAGACCACAACCATATTAGACAAAATTTGGACCTCATTTGTTTCATTCACACATGTTTGAGTAATCCTTTATTATTAGTCTGTCTACATCTCCTAAGCTCAAAATGCTCCATTCCACCTTGTGAAGTCATGCAGTGGTAGTTTTCAAGTTAACAGCTACAGTACCTTTTGCTTTTATATTAGTAGAGATAGGTCATTCCAGGTCTTAAATCATACAAATGACTCTAGTGGTGTATGGAGTTTAACACACAGTGGAGCATTTCCTGTATTGCAACATGACGTCATCATTACTGTTTGAGAGAAGAAGACAACTCCAGGTATGTTGATGAGGAAACAACATTATAACAGATCAGAAAATAGAGTGGAATAAATTATGCTTTCTATCTCAAGCAGCGTATTTCCCCTTCCCCTTTCCCCTAATGCTAGCATTATAAAACACGGCTGACCAGCTGAGATAATATTTCTACTTCTGCAGTTATCTCCATTATAAAAAGTCAGACCTCGACATAGCTGATTTTATTAGACAAGCAAACTCCGATGTCAAAACTCCTGCACAGCCAAAGGAGCAACACAATCTCCCTTCTATTTCAGTGGGGTTAATTTGGATCCACCTTCTCGTCTTTATTAAGTAGCAGAGTGAGCTAATCCTGAGGAAATGAGAGGTGCAGGCTAGTCACCAGGGATTAGTCTGCACCCGAGACATCAAACGGCCCCATTCCCACCCAGGAGATAATCATAACCAGGTTAGCTCAGGAAATTAAGTGGGAGCTTTGTGGACAGTTTTAATCCCTGAGTCTACTGCTTTGCTAACTGTTCGTTTTTATGTCTTTTTTGGCTTCACAGTTCTTGTGGCTCCTGCCCGTCCCCCCTCCCAGGATCACCCAAATTGTAGATTACACTCGCAAACTGCTTAGATCTTGCAAATACTGTTTCTATGGTGTGAAGAAAGTTGGAATTAGAGCAAGATTCAGGAATTTCAGATCTTGTTTTTCCCTACATTTTTGTGCAGTGTCAGTGCTATCTTATTGCTAACTCATTTTTGTGCTTAAATTTCAGGGTTACTTGAATGGCAATGCCCCCACCATCCTTACCAAGTAGTATCTAATTTAGCCCAGTGTTTTGTAGAAATAATAATATAGAGATTAGATGTTAGCTGGCATATGGCGTTATTAACATGTATGATTATGTTTTGAACTCTTGCTACCCCACAGTGGCCCCCAGGTGGTTCCCGACCCCCACGTTGAGAACCCCTCTGTTAGCCAACATCTGAATCTTAAAGGAGAATTAACGTTTTTTACAATCTGAGCCTTATTTCGGTAATAAAACAAGTTGTTTTACCTACCCATAGCACTTTGGTGTCATATGGAGCACTTCCAGAAATGTTTTGAATTTGCGATCTCCGGGCATATAATATATGCCACAAACACACAACACACAAACACAAACATAGAACACAAACTTTAGCACTTTTCAAATCATAGAAGCTCGATGTCTTAGTCTACGCTTTCGTTTGAGTCAAAAGTGGCCTGTAATCCGAGATTTAGCCATAGTTTCGAGTAGATGAGGAGGCCAGTGCGCATGTGCGGAGTCACAGTTTATTTCACTCTCAGCTCCCGGGACCCAAACATGAAATGCAAAGCTGTAAATTATGGATAAATCTCGGATTACAGGCCACTTTTGACTCAAATGAAAGTGTAGACTAAGACATTGAGCTTCTATGATTTGAAAAGTGCTAAAGTTTGTGTTATTTGGAGACCGCTCGGGGCATATATTATATATATATTATATGCCCCGAGCTACGGCTAGAACTCGCGCTACGGCTATCGCTAATCTAAAACATCTCTGGAAGTGCTATGGGTGAGTAAAACAAACTTGTTTTATTACCGAAATAAGACTCAGATTGTAAAAAACGTTAATTCTCCTTTAAGTCCACAAAGCTATTATGCTACAAAGAAGAATGGAAAGCTAAGTATTAGGATTTCTTTTCTTTTTTTTTTTTAAACACATTTTTGACTATTTGTAAAATTCATTATAGGGCGGTTCTTATTATCATGTCATAATTTAATCCATTTTAATATCAAATTAGAAAAGGTAGATTTCATCTGAACACAAGTTTTTAGAGTGAATATGTAAGGGACTGGCTTAATTATCTCTCAGAAGGAAGGAGCTAACTACACTGAAACTAACTCACCCTACTTGTTTACAGTAATGAGTACATGTTATTTTTTTAGTCCGTTGAACTAATATTATGACTTTGACAGTTCAAACTTGAGCTTGGAAAAAAGATGAACAGTCCCAAAGCCATGTCAGACCTGAAGAAGCTACTTGGATGACTATGGATGAAGTGAAAAGTAAAAGTGCTTAAATCAGCACAATTCACCATCCTCCTCAAAATCTCATTTATTCTTTAGATTCTTTTTCTTTAGAGATAGCCTTTTATTTTTTGCTCTTGTACTGTAACAAAATGAAGTAGCCTTAGTTCACTTATTCACTTATGTGATTGGTATCGGCATGTACAATAATGCCAAGTCTTAGTATCGGATTTCAAAACATTGGTATGGGATAACATTAATTATATATATATATAAAATGTAACCAGGAAAGCATTTAAGAATTCCAGTATTCCAGACTTCTTTCCACATGGAGTGTAAGTAAAGCTCCAGAGTCAAAAAGCCTCAGTGGGTGGTTCATTGGCGTCAGCTCCTCACAGTGAGAAGATTTGATTCTCGGCTGGAGTTTTCCTGTTCTCTTCAGGCCTGAGGAGCAGCAGAGACCTGGGGCATCTGCACACACTGTCACACACTGTGAGTGGATGTGATAACCTACAATTAACTGTTCACATGGACAGATAATACCATCACCATGAAGAGAAGTCAAAATCAATAGCCTTATCTCTGTTGCATATTTTAGGTGAAGCACATTCTTAAAACATAATTTGCAAATCTAAGTACAAAAAATCCCAAAAATCACAATTAGACATTTTTTCCTAAATCATGCAGCCCTAGTGTACTGCTGTTTCATCAATACACAGACCACCATTCGTCTCTATTCATGGTCTTTCCAAGTCTTATAATATATGGTCGTTTTCACACCTGCCTTGTTTGGTTTGTTTAAAACGAACCAGAGTTCGTTTGCTCCTTTGATTCGGACCTTTTGGGCTGGTGTGAATAAAAACCAAAAATCTCGATCCGGAGCAAGCCAAGCGAATCGAGACCACCTAAAAAGCTCGGTCTCGGCACGGTTCCATTCGAATCCGGATGCGGTTCGTTTGAGGTGAGAATGCAGACCGGACTCGATCCGACACAAGTTGGCTTTTTGTACTTAACGAGTTCCTGTCGTATGTCGAGCATTATGGGAAACCGAGGCTGACGAAACGAAACGAAACTTACTAGGCTTACTTACGTTTTGCGTGAAGAGCAAGAGTCAGAACTTGATGCGCACATGAGCGCTGTCCTCTGTAGTCGTCTTGCCCTGTGATTTCGTTGTTTGGAAATTGATTGTAAAATAGTGTAAACGTCACAATGCTGCTCAAACATTTGTGAGAACTGTAAAAACTGAGTAAACCATATTGCTAAGGCTTGATTGAAAACAGCACGTAACACCGTTATTCTCCTCCTTCCGCGTTTGGACACCGCGTTTGGACAGGGCTCATTTCTGTCCAATGGCTGAGCGACCTCAACACACGTGCTTTTGTTTATAGATGTTAGTTTGCTTGGGGAAAAAAGTGCAGTGTGAAAGCGAACCGCACCAAAATAAAAAATAATAATAATAATTTGGTCCGGACCAAAGCAAGTGAACTATCGGGCTTTCCTGGTGTGAAAACGACCTATATATAAGAATTTCTATTCTGAGCTTGAAATAATAACAAAAGTGTCTTGCCTAAGGACACAACCCACAGTCGCACTTGGTATTTCCAGTTGTCTCCTATCCAGTTTTATAGTTTTGATATTTTATGGTATACATCAAATATAAATACTTTATATTGAAGCCCCTCTATCTGATTTTTAGTGTTTTAAAAACGTAAAAAACAAAACTAGTCCATTTTAGATGGTTTGCAGTGGTTCAGAGTTATTTTATGAACTTAGTTATTCACCACTATGAGTTTATAAGGTTATCACTACTCTCAGAGAGATTTGGAATGCCAGTAAAGCTAACAACAATTAGCATACTAACACAAACTTCCTGGTTATTGGCCAATAAAAGGCTTTCTAATTAGATGCAGACAGCGCGCATCAAAGATACTCTGACCTTAAAGGTATGACCGATATTATACTGTTGTCTGATCTGTGTTATAATGCTGTTTCCTCATCAGAAACACATCCGGAGTAGTGTTTTGTTTCATTTACACTTGTTTAACACACACACCTTGAATATTTAGTTCTTGTCTCAAACGGAAAACACGCTGTCTGCATCACCAAAGCTCAAAATGCTCTGTTCCACTTTGTGATGTCATGTGGTAATACAGGAAGTGCTTCACTGTGTCTTTAAACTCCATACACATTCACTAGAATCATTTGGCAATTTCAGGGCTCAAATAATATCCAATCGTAAAAGTAATTAACTTGAAATCTACCACTTCATGACATCAAAGGTGGAACAGAGCATTTTGAGCTTTGGTGATGCAGACAGCGTAATAATGCAGGGTTATTCAAATATGTGTATGTATGTGTATGCATGTCGGGTATGTTTTTGAGGAAGTAACAACATTATAACTTGGCTAAAATGTTCACAAGTCCATTTTGCATAATATACAACCTTTAAGAGTTAAAATGTTGGGTGCAGGAATTTAAAACAATGCCTTTACCTGTTAGGTGGTAAGCTAGTTTGCAATGAAAAAAAAAAAAGTCTTTAAATTACATTGTTATTTTGCAAACATCTATATATTGCCATTTCTTCACTATACACAGACGTCTACCATTGTTCCAGGTGGCCTTTCTAAGCCTTATATTTCTATTCTAAGCTTGAAATAATAGAAAAATAACAAAGTCTCTCTCACTATAGCAGCAGTGTAAAAACGTCTGTGACAAAGCAAGATTTCAAACAGGTCTGAACCGGAACAGAGCAGCTCGGAGTCAACGGGAGAGGAGAGGTCAGGACTTTTATAAGATTAGAAGGAGCACAAAAATGTGGGAGAGAAAAAGAAATCAGACAGAATCTCCAGCTCCGACTTCAGCCAATCAGAAGACAGCATGTCATTCATGCCATTACAACTCCATCTAAACTGCCACTGGACCACCTGCTCCCCACAGTCACACACCAGCACTGATACATGCGTCTGCTATTAAAACTCAATGGGGAGGATCATTTCTTTTTCAGGGAATTGGGGAAATTTGCGATTCAACGAATATTGTGAGGCTAACAATGCACTTAAGATTCAAAATGATGTGATTTTTTTTTTTTTTTTTGTATGACATTTTTTGCAATTTATGAATGTCGGGCTGCGATTTAGGACAAAAAAATCTAATTTACTTTTTTTTTTTTTGGTCAAGAACTGTGATAACGATTGCTACTTATGTTTTGATAGGATTCTATTGACATTTTCAACTTGTGAAACTAATACTAGAATTACATTTCAGAACATGTAGTACACTGACTACATACTGTACAAAATAAAGGAAAAAAAAGACATATAAAAAAAGAAGAAGAATAACTTATTCATACCAGGCAACACACTATTTTTAAAGGGCCCATATTATGGCATTTTCTGATCTATGTTATAATTTTCTCATAACAAACATACCTGGAGTTATGTTTTGTTTCATTCACACATGTTTAACACACAAATCCTGCATATTTAGGCTGAGTTCTTCTCTCAAACAGAAAACACTCTGTTCCACCTTATGATGCAACAATACAATAAGTGCTCCACTCTGTTTTTAAACTCAGTACACCTTCAAGGTGGAACAGAGCATTTTGGGCTTTGGAGATGTAAACAGACGACATGTTACTCAAACATGTGTAAATAAAAAAACACAAGGTATGTTTCTGATGAGGTAACATAACATGACTTAAAGCTCACAAGAATATTTCTGTATTATAGGACCTTAAACTATTTGAAATTTGTTATTAAAATAAAACAAAAAAATGAAACGATACCGAATGCAAACTGTATCTACCATATTTGTTTGATAGTAGCATAGTAAAATGCTGCATAGAAGGTACTATTACAGATTTCCTTTGAGGATACTGTATTCATTTATGCTCTTACGCTAAAACCTCCCAAAATAGCTCCCACATTCAAAAAAATAATCCACAAATAAAAGCCACGCAGATTTCCATACTCCAGACCTCACCATTATAAAAATTCAGAAATTCAAACACGCTCTGATCTCACTGTCACGATATCAGCTTCATTCACAGTCAGTGAGTGTAACCTCTACATCCTCTGTCCTAATTTTGTCCCTCTCTCCTTTCCGTAGTCCGGCTTGGAATTTACCTTTCTTTGTTCCTGCTAATCCTCAAAGGAGAAGTTTTTTAAGTAGGAAGTTTGGTAGGTAGAGGGATAGGAGGATACAGTATCCCAGTGTTGAGGAAAGAGCTTAACTAGAACCAAATTATCTCCCTCCTTTCCTTCATCTAATTCTACCTCCAAAAGAACTCACATGTCAGTGGCACTGATGTACAATAAGTCTTAAATATTGTTAAGAATGTTTAAAGGTGCACTGTGTAACTTTTCTGGTGGAGTGTTGGCCATCTGCTCGTCTCCATGTAGATGTCTTTGCAATATTACACAAAATGAACTCTTGTGATCTTTAGGCTTTGTTATAAAGTTGTTACCACCTCAAAACATATCTGAAGTTGTGTTTTGTTTCATTCACATTTTTGAGTAATCCTTTATTATTAGTCTGTGTACATCTCCAAAGATCAAAATGCTCTGTTCCACCTTGTAATGTTATGAAGCAGTTTATTTTCAAGATAACAGCCGTCTTTTATCTCTTCTTCAGAAGAGATTGGCAGTTTCAGGACTGAAATCATCCAAATGAAATGGAGTTTAAAAGCACAGTGGAGCATTTCCTGTATTACAACATGACATCACAAGGTGGAACAGTTTTTTCTGTTTGAGAGAAGAACTCAACCTAAATATGGAGGGTTTGTGTGTTAAACATGTCTGAATGAAACAAGACACAACTCCAGGTATGTTTGCAATGATGAAACAAGAAATAGAGTAATATGGATGCTTTTATTGGACAAAATACCTTGTCATAAATACACATTTTTTTGTGAGTGGAGTCGCCTCTCCACAGACAGATAGTTTAGTTTTTAGTTTATTGATTTATTTTAACAGAGAACATAGACACAAAAGAGACACTTTACCCCAGATATAGCTGAAGCTAGTTTCCATCTGCACTCCCCAGGCACCTGTATTTTGCCCTGGTGGCATTACCCGCTTGTCTCCATGGAGATAGACCCATACTGCCATATTGGTACTTTGCAGCTGATGTGTTGAACATTCCCTGGGGATGTGAAGCTCTGTCTGAAGCCGTGTTGCTCAAGTTAGACTTTAATCTGAGCTTTATTTGACCTGACCTGAAAGAGCTGACTTGGTTGGAACTACAACAAGTGAGATAATTTGTATGTTTAAACAAGTCTCTCACACATACAATTACAGTCACAAGCTGGCTAACATCAGACAACAGTTTTGTCACTTTTTTGTTGAAAATCAAACTCCTAAACAGGACCATGTACCCTTGTATTGATCACAATGTTCCATCATAGATACATGTCGAACACCTCCAGCATGACCATTTTTTCCCCAAATTAGATGAATGCTCAAGTTGTTTACCATTAGGAATAAGATAGCTTTGACTTTCTGAACATATCAACATTTTTCTCTCCCCATAAACATAAACTTGAAGCTTTTATCTATTTATCTACACACAATTGCTGTATTTGTTTCAATTCCTGACTTCCACTATTCTTCAGCCACTGATACGTGTGTCTCCTGCACTAGAGCCCGTACATGAGATTCTGCACTCTCAAATCACATATTTTCCTCGATCAAAGACAAAATCACCAAATAACCTTATCAGTGAAACGGCACGATTGAAAGATGGCTTCTTATTTTCGACCATTTTCTACATATCTGTTTGATTTTTCTTTCAGTTGGATCGTGATGTAAAGAAACAGATGGTTAGCTTCTGGAAAATAAAATACACCCTTTTTTGTTTGCATTATACAACTGCTTTTGAGAGTCCTTTTTCTTGTGCATGTATGTGATTTAATAAAGGATCAAGAGTTGCACAGAAAGAAATAAAGGGTGCGTATAGCAGAAGTAAAGCGATATCACGGAGGATAGGATTAACGAGTGCTGCAGAGCCTACACAGATACAATACTCACTGCTACAACCAACATATGAAAAAAATAATAAAAGCCATATACATCCAATGGTTCCACTATTACACAGGTGGTGAGTTAAAAGGAGCAGACTTTACATCAGAACCCGTTTTAAAAGCTGCTCTCTTAAGCCGAGCGTTCTCCAGTCGTCAGGAGCAGAGCTAAGGCCGTCCTTAAAGCTCAGGTGTGAGGAGATAAGAAGCAGGAGAGAGCAGGCCCCAAGTCCACAGAGCATGCACCAGTCTGATACTGTGAAACTGACAGTATCAGATACATGTACCAGCAAAAAGATGACCAGACTAAACAGGGGTTTGGCTGTGAAAAATAAAGTGAATAAAGTCTACCATAATTACGATAAGAGACACTAATCTTGGTTTACAACAGAAAGGGTGAAGTTGCCTTAAACTACTTATTCTGAAAGTTCACATTTCACTATCATTGGTTAAAACCATCTGTCACTCACTTGGGGCCTGACACCCAGACAGCTAAATTACAATGGGAAATAGTGACTCACAATATGACAGTATCAACATCTACACAAAAATGACATCATTTGTTATTAGAAGAAGAGAAGAAGAAGTGACTTTATTGATCTCACACTGGAGAAATTCTTCTCTGCATTTTAACCCATCCTATATATATATATATATATTAGGAGCAGTGGGCAGCACACTTCTGCGCCCGGGGACCATCTCCATGATCTTCTTGCTTCGGCTTGGTCAGGACCTAAGCTGGAGGTACCTATGGTGCATGTTTTGGGTTGGTGGGGGAAACCGGAGTGCCCAGAGGAAACTCACCCAGACACGGGGAGAACATGCAAACTCCACACAGAAAGGCCTGGGTGACCCGGGGATCGAACCCGGAACCTTCTTGCTGTGAAGCGTGAGTGCTAGCCACTCAGCCACTGTGCTGCCAATTGACATTGATATTACCCAATTGACCTGTCCTATAGATTCATATTTGGCTGTGTTTGTTTGTCTCAGCACATATCTGTGACAGTATTTATTTTTTTTCTCTGTTTCCAAGGCACATGTACTAGATTATTGTTGTATGTGCTAAATGGTTCACATCAAACATTATTCTGGGTTATGTCATCTAAAGATGTAATATGTCTTTAAATCGTTGTACCTCTATACTTATTCTGCTTCTGAGCTAAATATAACTTTTAGGTTACATTTCAGACTGAACTCTAATGTTTAAGGTCCCAATCCAGTATTTGGTAATAATCAATGATATGTTCTTTCAATACTTCAAAATCTGTTTGATCTATTAATTTCACATCTCCCATACTGTAGATGTTGACCCATGCCTCTCTCCTCTCCAGACCCTTATACCAGGTTCTGTAGTCCACAGGCCGGACATGCTCGGGCTAAGTCGTGCTAATCGCTGTATTCACTGGAGAGCCCATAAGCCTGAGCTCGGGGAGAGCTGACCTTCAGTGGTCTTAATTGTACCAGAGACTCCATGCTTCGCTGACATTTACTCCACTCCAGCCTTAATTCTGAACCTTTATTCAACTGTGCGAGTGACATTTCCAGAGAAGAGGGTTATGCTAAAGACGAGCACAGTTTCTACGCACGTGTAAGCTAATCAACCTCACTTAAAACTATTATTTCAATTTCCTGTGTTTTTTCCCCTCCTGTGGTGATTTTTATGCTAATACAACTTAGATTTGGTTTTCTAATATTATCAGGACCTTGTCTAAAAATAGAGCTGAAAGAAGATTAATCCAGGTGTAATTAAGAGCTATAACAAGAATCATGTCCAAACCAATACTACAGTGAATTAATCCAGCACTAAACTAGCGCTATAGTAGGACTAAACCAGCTCTTGACATGGACAAAGCCCACTTTAAAGGTGTACTCTTTTCTGGTGGAAGGTTCGCCAGCTGCTTGTCTCCATGGAGATATTATTATTATTATTATACACAAGTGGGTGACACTACAAGGCCAAGTTACAGGTCAGATCTGTGGCAAGGAAACTCAGTTTATTTAAGAATGATTTTTTTCATGGTGTAATAAATCTATTCCAAACAAAATCCCATACTGTGGAGCATTCCAGGCAAAGCAATAACATATTCATGATAACCAGAAAAGTTGCACATTTACAGCCAAAGCTTCCAACCTTTCTCATTTCCAGCTCTCACCCTCCTTTTGGCACATTACTACTATTCACATGAATTAAGGTTTGGACACATGCACAGAATTGGAACACAAACCTGCTGCGGATATTCATACACTGACATGAAGCACAATAGATTGCCAACACTCATATAGCGACGCAACACATCTATTTTCCAAGTTTGCAATCATTATAATTCTTTACTATACGTAATGATGGGAAAACCAAATTTAGGTTACTGATTTAGTCGGGTACACCATGCTAAAGGCCCTATCATTTGTATTTGAGCAAAATTGGTCTTTCTCCAATGCAGATATATTATATAAGGAGCTCTGGAGGTCATAATAAGTCAGCTACATCTCATTATAGAGTTGTTTTTTTTTTATTGTCCGGAGATTTGTTCCTGTCAGCATGCTGGTTGTTGTTTTGCTTTACTTTCATAGCAAAACTCCACTCTATTCTCTCTAAACTCATTGCTGTGACTAAGGATGCTCGGAATAAACAATGTAATTGAGGAGTCATGTTGGACTACTGAAAACCATTTAAATTGAATTAGTTTTATTTTTTCGCATATTGAAGACAGTAAAACTCGGGTACAAAGTGCCTTTTTAGGTATGAAAAGATTACTCAGAATGACTAGTGCTGCTTACATCCCTGAAAAGCACCAGTTTAAGAAAAGTCTGCTGTGAAGTTTGGTCCAAAGTTGGTTCAAAGTGTGTCCTCACTCCAGCATGCCACAGTGAGATTTAAGAAGCAGTGAGTGAACATGGTTTGACTGCAGTTAGTTTGGGGGCACCGATCAATACAAATGACTCAGGGAGAACTGTGCCAAATGCTGACATCTTGTTTTTCAATGTTTTTTAATGTATAATTCATCAACATTTTCATCATTTGAGCTTTAGCAATTAGTTACTGTAGAGTAGATGTTTCCTGAATGTGAACCAAACTGATACTACTTTAAATCTTTAAATGACTTTGTAAACTTTGTCCTTGTATCTCTCCTCTTATTATTTATTTACTTTACAGTCAACAGAAGAAATAGGGTAATCAATTACATTGTTGTGTCGGGCTACTTTAGTGAGCTTTCTGGTCACAAACACCTAAATCTATGTGTGACCTGGTTCCAGTGGCCTCTTAAATTTCAGCAAATCACAGCAAAAGATTGCTGTGATTATAGCCAGTTGTTTCTTATTACAAACATCTGGCTGCAGGGGCAGTTTGAAATGTGGATACCCTTTAGATATTTCAATACAATTTCATAATAAGTGCAATAACTCAAGTATAGTGTTAGAGTAAGTAAGAGTAATGTTTTCCAATGCATTTAAGTATTGTAAAATTTGAGTATTTTGAGTTCTTGGTTCTTCTCACATTAGAAGCAATTTTGTTCAACATTTATGAATTTTAGATATTTCATAGCCAAATATATTGTTGTTGCCTGGAAGAATCCATGACTCATCGCTGTACCAGCGGCGAGTCTGGTAACGCTTGGTCCAGAATGCGCTGCCGTTGTGCTTAGACAGACAGCTAAGTGAACCAATCAGAGAACAGTTAACGGACAGCGACGTGAACCAATCAAACAAAAGAAAAGAAAGAAAAGAAAGGCCTCTAGAGCTGTCAGCTGCTGTGGTTTTAAGGAATCGATGTGTTTTAGGTCATTTAAGACCAATTTTACAGCTGAATGGAAGGGACGTTCAGTTCTCCGATGCGCCATCTTGATTCAAAACTGAGGAGGAACTTCCGCTGCCTAAGAGTGACGTTGCGGGGAAAGGCGGGTGCACTGACGTCACTATCTTTGAACGAATCAGAATTGCGGAGTCCGTTGTTAACCGGGGGAGCGAGGGTGGAGCGAGGGTGTCCAAATGGTATCTCACTGTATAGCAAATACAGAGAGATATCATTTGGCTGGCCAGGTAAATATTGTTGTTAATAGGGACAACTATCTCTTGCCCCCCATCTAGGAGTAGGCTATCGTAACATTTTATAGAATCTGAAAACCACTGATAGCAGTAGGTCAGTATACAGTAGCACCATTTCAAATATAAATAAATTCCTTTTTTGGCGTTCTTGAATTTTGTGCAAAATTTCGTGAGTTTTCGTCGGTGGGAAGTACCTGAAACCTGAAAAAAGGGGGGGAGGAAATAATAACAAATAATTATCTTGACCATTTGTGAAGGTCCCAAACAGAAGTTACTCACTAAACTAACTTTGTGTTCTCAGACTTGTACTTGAATGCTTGTATACTCTCTCCTTTAGTGCTGCTTTGGTAAGAGGCTGCAGTAATTAGCCTGATAAAATGAATGTTTTTTCACAGCAACTGCAATTACGGCTTTCTTCAGGATAAATGATTAGATCGACCCTGGCTTGTACCATACTTTAGCAGCAACTTATAGAGGAAAAATCTGCTGCACAGGGCTGAGTGAGGCCTGGATGTGGGGTGGGGAAGTGCATGCATGGACACACTCGAGGATGTGGTGGTGAACAGTATAAATGGTTGTTTTTAGCTTGTGTGCTTGTTTGTGCTGCCTGACTATAGGAGATGCACGAGCAATCATGAGGCTATAGATCTCTGAGAAAACTTTGAGACAGGAGCTAATGCAGTGGGATTCTGGGATAAGATATGGAGAGTTTTTACTGTTTTAAGGAGCTGTACCTGATTTTTGCAGTTTAAAAAATTTGTAAAAGTGTTGCTCTTGTATGCAGCAGTCCAAACGTATTATTCAGTTTCCAAATGCACTCCAACCAACCTAATGATTTGCCAGGATGAGTTTCTAAGTGGATTTCACAACTTTCAGAGACCATGGCAGAGTCATTGTCAACTAGCATGTTTTTAGTCTGCTTTTAGTTCTTGGGAGTAAAGAAATATGCATTTTCAACTAACGTCATTCTGCACCCTTTAATTTTATGATGGTTATTTATGTTTTGATTTGTGTGTATTGTGATTTTAATGTATTTCTTATTCTGTAAAGCACTATGAATGACTTTGTGTACGGATTGTGCTATCAAATAAACTTGCCTTGCCTAAGTGGAGAACTGGTTCAATTCCAAACTGTGTATGCTGTTATGTCTATGTGCAAGACACTCACAATTACTACCAAACTCAGCGTGTCATTTTTTTGTTGCATCCAACCTGGAAGGAAGCATTCAATAATTATAATGATATCAAAGTTAAAGTAACAACTATTTTGCAATGTTCGTTCTTTATTTAAACTTGCCTATTTAAGTGTGTTAAGCTTGTGCTGTGTTCAGAGAAAAGGTCTTTTAATTAGGTCCTCATTTGGAATTGGTGCAGAAACACTTGTGTGTCATAGGACGTGTTTTTGGATTTAAGCAAAAATAACAAAGATTTGTCACCACTGCTTCACAGAGTAATGAATAACAAATAATTACCACAAGAGCTGTCTAATACTGCACAGTCTGTGTCTGCACACATGGCAGAGATTACATCTTTACTTTTGTAACCTGCAGAAACCATTCAAACTTCTTTGGGACTTGAAGGTTGTTTGCTAAAAATGTCGACTTCCAAGAGCCTTATTTGAGTTGCTGTCTGAAACTAGTTTACAAGCTGTTTTCTGTGCATTGCATCTTGGAAAATTGTTCAAGTTAATATTTTGAGCAGAAAAAAAATCAGATGATATGATTGATATGTGGTGAGCATTTACTAATAGATAATTTAGGTGTCTGTGATCAATACGAGCGTTCATGGTCCTGTTTGTTTTTTAACATAAAAGGTATGAGTGACTAACTGAAAAACTGTTGGCTTATGCTAGCTAGCTTGTATCTGTGAGAGAGCTGACAGCTCACATGTTTGTAGTTCCAGCTAAGTCAGTTCTTTCTGGTCTGATTGTGTTGAATTAAAGCTCAGATCTTGAGTAACAGAGCTTCTGACAGAGCAGTGCATATAGTCAGCTTCACATCCCCAGGGAATGTTGATGACCAACTACAAAATATCAATAGTTTGAAACTCTACAAATATGTCTCTTGTATTAGTTTAGCAGTTCATATTTCAGCCAGTAAACTTTAAGTAAACTTTAAACAACATTTTACTCACAATTGCAATGCTTGTAAAAACAAAAACAAAAAAATCAATTTGATATTTTTCCAAAATTGTTCACATATGCTCCAAGAATCAAACCAGAGACCTTCTTGTTTTTTTTATTGTTTGTTTTTAATTTATTTTATTTATTTACTGATCTTTATTTAACCAGGATAGTCCCACTGAGATTAAGAATCTCTTTTTCAGGGGAGTCCTGGCCAAACATTGTATTGTACATGTTTTTACATGTACAAGCCCTTTTCCTCTGTCTGTATGTTCAAGAAATGCTCTCCAATACTTAAACCAGGCAAAAATCATCTCCCAGGACATGTACATAAATCAACATCCCCAGTATCTGCCACATAATCTTTACCAGCGGCCGTATTTTCCTGCTTTGTCAAACCAAATCATTGCTAATAAACGCGCGCAGGATAATGCATTAGCCGCTAACGATTGGGAGCCGCTCATCTTTGTGCACAGCTGCATTTTAATTGAGGATACACGAAATGCTAGCCCAGCAAAATCCTGCGCCGAGTGACAGGAATTAGAAACAGCCTTCACTTTTCCATTGATTTGCACTGAAGAGGAACTGTGTGGGGCCTATGTCGTTTTCCCATTGATTCACAGATGGAGAAAAGGACGTGGGGAGCAAGGGATGACAGATGGAGGAGTAGAAAAGATGGGGGGAGATTTTGTACAAGAATGGAGGAAGGAGAAAAGAAGATGGCGATGGGGGGTTTGAACAGAAGCAGCTGATAGTGGTGGAGTTGTCATTGGATTTCTAAATGCAGAGGGCTGGGATACAATGGTTCAAATAATATGGTAGAAGTCTGGTGGAGTGAAGTGATCAATGGGAAGGCTTAAACTGTTCAGAAAAGAGTCTTTATTTCACTTAAAGAGGGGAGACTAATGAAAGGGAGACTGAGAGACAATTAGGGAGGAGAGAAGAGAGGGAGAGAGAGGCAGGTGACAGCCATACAAAAGGGTTTAGTAGAGATTTTTTGCAAGTAATTTTGGAGTCTTGTAATTGCTTTTTGGTGCCTGATTCTTTGTGTCTAAAAAAAAAATAACTGAAGTAATGTATAGTTTTGGAGATTATCCCAGAGACAAAAATTGATTTGTGCCATTTAAAGGTCTTCTATTACACAAAATTGTCTCTGAGCTTTTAGCCATGTTAGAATGTTATTACTTTCTCAAAAAATATTTTGATTTCTCAAATATCCAGAGTTGTCTTTTGTTTCATTCACACATGTTTGAGTAACCCTTTATTATTAGTCTGTCTACATCTCCAATACTCAAAATGTTTTTTTCCCAACTTGTGATGTCATGAAGTTGTAGTTTTCAAGTTAACATACCTTTTACATTTTATTCAGTAGAGATTGGCAGTCCTATCGGAGTCACTGGAAACAGGTCCGACTTACTACCAGCAATGTGAACACAGCTCCTGCTCTGGTCATACAGGGACTGGACTAGGGCTGGGCATCGAAATTCGGTTCCTTCATGGCACCGACCGAAATGCTTTCTTGCTTCTTCGTTCTTCTGGGTATCGAAATATGCCTCGTCTTTCGGTTCCACGTTTCGATACCCAGAGGTTAATCACGTGTGGCTCAGATACGTGCCTGCGTGCTTATGGCCTGAGATTGGCTCAAACGTCCGCGTGTATGAAAAACACAGTGTGGTCACGCTCCTCGTTCACAGGCGAGGCAAGATTCGCCTAACTTGTAGGGTGCTAATAAGTTAGCTAATCAATTAGCTTGGCTGCGGAGTCGTCAAACCCTACAAAAATGCCGAAGTCGAAAGCGTGGTTATACTTTCGCAAGACCGACTCTAATACTGCGCGCATTTGCTACCCACCACCTCTCTACAGGATGTTTTACGACCAGACTCGGATTCATCTGAAAGTACCGAGCACAGCGCTGTGTCTGATATTTCATCGGTTTTTGTTCCGCAAATTCCGTTGATCTGCTTTGTTTGTTAAAGATCCCATGACATGGTACTTCTTGATGCTTTTATATGGCTCCTTAATGGTTCCCTAATACTGTAAATGAATCCTTCTTCAAAATCAACACTCAGTGCATGAGAAACAGAGATAAGATGAGAAAGAGTAATTTTTCTCTCTCTGAACACTCCATTATGGGCGTTGTTGCTTGAATGCAAATGAGGAGGACAGAGATGGCCTATAGTAGAGGGTGGGGGCATGGCCAAACTCTCTGCTCTCAGCTGTGCCCTCTGATCCATTTCCGCGTTTTTGCGCGGAGAAGAGATGAGAAGCGTTCCATTGAAAAATAAACACATTTTCACAGAAAATAAAATTAAACCACTGCTGTTCAAAGGTCCAGAGGCTCAGATAAAGGACTTCCGAGCCTAGAAACACTCGGACGTGCCTCCAGGCAAATAAAAAAACGCATTTCGCATTGCGTAGCGCATTCGCAGTCCAAACTCTCTGGGCGTGATTTACAGAGACGCTGAGTAGACACAGACAGGGGTGGAACTGCATTTTTCGAGCTGACGTCAATAAGGTGCCTTGTTGAGAATCGCCCGTTTGAGCTGTGTTTTTTTCTAACGCAGAAAAGGATCACAAATGCTCAGTTTAGACATTTCGCAACTTTTAGCCATGGGGGGGCCTAAACAGGGTAGGGGAGCTCACATTTACGTTCAAAAACCTCAGAAAGTGAAAATTTCATGCCATGGGACCTTTAAGGTAGGAGCTAGCTAGGTTGTTGCAAGTTTACCTATGTATGTTAACGGTACTGTAGGATATTAGCGAGTAACTATTGTTTATGGCTATGTTACTAGCCAAGTCAAAAATGCTGACTTTTAAAGCTAGCTAGCCCTGTGTGTGCAGGCATCGTCCACTCCTGCTGAGCGCACATTTTCGACCGCTGGGGACTCCATCAGCCAGGAAAGAGTTTGTCTGTCCCCTGAGAAGACTGATATGTAAATTTTCTTGAAGAAAAACTGTTAGAGGTGTGTGTGTGTGTGTGTGTGTGTGTGTGTGTGAGAGAGATAATGTGATGGTGTGCAGTTGTGTTCTTGTTCATTTTTCAACTTTGGAAATAACTTGAATAACGGAAAATAAACTCCAGTATGTGGAATAGAATGTGTAATAAAATAAAATAAAAATCCTAGAATTAATATAAAATAGGAACCGAAAAAGGTACTGGTCAGGAATCGGTATCGAAATGAAGGTATCGATTTTGGTATCGGCATCAGAAAATTTTGATCAATACCCAGCCCTAGACTGGACAGCTCTTAGCAAAGGGCCCCGGACCCCATACTCCCAGAGCACTCCCCACAGGACCTCACGAGGGACATGGTCGAATGCCTTCTCCAGATCCATAAAGCACATGTGGACGGGTTGGGCAAATGTCCATAAACCCTCGAGCACCACGGCCGATATGAAAACCACACTGCTCCTTCTGAATCTGACGTTCGACTATCGGTTGGATGCTCCTCTCCAGTACCCTGGAATAGACCTTACTGGGGAGGCTGAGGACTGTGATTCCTCGGTAGTTGGAACACACCCTCCGATCCCCCTTCTTAAACAGAGGGACCATCACTGTATTTATGGACAGACTTTGGGGACCACAGGATCTCATCTCTGGTGTTTGCACAGGATGTTGACCTGATGGTTTCATCGGACTGGGACCTCCAGCGTGCACAGGGACGGTTTACAGCTAAGTGGGAAGCGGCTGGGATGAGGATCAGCTCCTCGCAATCCGAGGCCATGGTTCTTGACCAGAAAAAGGTAGCTTGCCCTCTCCAAGGAGGTGGAGAGTCCCTGCCTCAAGTGGAGGAGTTCAAGTATCTCCAGGTCTTATTCACAAGTGAGGAGAGGATAGAGTGTGAGATTGTCAGGTGGATCGGTGCAGTGTTGGCAGTGATGCGGTCGCTGTACCAGACTGTTGTGGTGAAGAGCTGAGCCAAAAGGCAAAGCTCTGAATTTGCTGGTCAATCTATGTTCCTACCCTTACCTATGGTCATGACCTCTGGGTAATGACCGAAAGATTGCGGATACAAGTGGCCAAAATGAGTTTCCTCCGCAGAGTGGCTAGGCGCTACCTTAGAGATAGAGTGAGGAGATCAATCACATGGGACAAGCTCGTGTAGAGCGTCGAGAGGAGCCAGCTGAGGTTGCTCGGGCATCTGTTCTGGATGTCTCCTGGACGCCTCCCTCTGGAGGTTTTCCAGGCATGTCCCACTGGGAGGAGGCCCCGGGGAAGCCCCAGGACATGCTGGAGGGACTATGTCTCCCGGCTGGCCTGGGAACACCTTGGGATCCCCTCAGAGGAGCTGGAGGAAGTGTCCGGGGTGAAGGAAATCTGGGAGTCCCTGCTTAGACTGTTGCCCCCGCGACCCGGCCCTGGATAAGAGGAAGAAAATGGATGGATGGATGGAGACTGGCAGTTTCAGGGCTGAAATCATCCAAATGATGTGAGCGAAAGTGTATTGAGGTAAAAACACAGTGGAGCACTTCCTGTATTACCACATGACATCACAGGGTGGAAGTGTTTTCTGTCTGAGAGAAGAACTCAGCCTAAATATTCAGTGTTTGTGTGTTAAACTTGTGTGAATGAAACAAAACACAAAAGTAGTTGTTTTGATGAGTTGTTTTTGATGAGGAAACAACATTATAACACAGATCAGAAAATAGCATAATACTGGCCCTCTAAAACAACACATTACTGCCCACGATTATTGACACGACTATGACCAAGAACAGTTCATTCATTTGTAATTAAATATATTCAAAATGTGATCATTTGGATGCACTTGCCTCCATGTCAGCTCCACTCACCCACAGCTCAATAAGAAGCAAGTGTCTCACAGCATGAAACTTCTGGCTTCAATTCCTGGTCCAGGTGGTGCCTTTCTGTGTTGAGTCTGTATGTTTTCAGTGTGTCTAAGGGTTTTAACCTCAAACATGCACAACAGGCTAATCCTCAGCTAAGTACTCAGACCTAGACCAGACCAACTCAAGATCTGTAGGGAAACCTGTGGTCAATACATAATCCTCAATATATATTATTTTACCTCATCAAAGCAACATAATTAGCAGTTGTTGGAATTGTCAAAACATACTGTAAAGGCCTATATTACGCTATTTTTGATTTATGTTTTAATGCCCTAATTTTCTCATAAAAAATGTTGTATTAGACTGTCTACATCTCTACGCTTAAAAACCCTACCTTTACCTCTAGTTCAGTAGAGATGAGTAATTCCAGAGCTGAAATTATCCAAATGATTCTGGTGAAGGTTTATGGAGTGTAAAAACACAGTGGAGCCCCTTCTGTATTACCACATGACATCACAAGGTAGAACCGAGTGTTTTCTGTTCGAGAGAAGCAAAACACAACTTTTATTGTTCTTTTGTTGAAAGTCTTCTTACTTTTTCCTTTATTTGTTGGTTTCAATCCCTGTCCTTGAAGGATAAAAACAAGCTGCAGAGCATTGTTAAAACCTGCTCCAAAATCACAGGGGTCAAACTGAGGGAGCTGCATTCTCTGTGGGAGGAGCGGGTGCTGAGCAAAGCCAAGTGTCTCCTGGCTCAGCCCCTCCATCCTCTGGCTCTTGACTTCATCATGAGGCCATCAGGGCGTCGCTTTTATGCTCCAGTCCGGAAGACTAACCGGTTCTCAAATTCTTTTGTGCCCTCGGCTGTTAAACTGCTTAATTCAAAGAGTGGTGTTTTTTGTTTTGAAACATTATAACGTAGATAGGATAATAGTGTAATATGGGCCCTGTAAATCCCTAAAATCCCCGGGTAAGTCCCTTCCTTCACTCCACATTCTCGCTTGCCTCTTCAGTTTTGTTCATCCTCGTTCCCAGCTCTCTGTGCGATCCTTGAGGCCATCGTCTTGAGCTGTCCACAGTCACATCCCTGTAAGGTTTGAGGCGTGTGTTTTTTATGGCTAAATTGGCGCCTGTGCAGAGGGCAGACTCATGATTCCTCTCCTCTTCCTCCCCAGCCCCAGTATCGCTCTCTTCTGCTTGATTTGTGCCACGGCTCTCGTCTGCTCGCTACGCCGTGAAATGGTTTTTCACTAGACCATTACCCCGACCAGTGCTGCTACTACTACTACTACAGTCAAGTACAGCTCTGTGTGTGTGTGTGTCCTGTGAGAGTGTGTGTCTGGTATCTGTGCAGTGTTTGTTTATAATGTTGTAGATTATGAGTGTGTGTTTGCACAGTGGGACCCTGGTTCAGCTGTCAGTGTGTTCTCTCCTGTGGCTTGTCATAGTTGGGAATATGAATACTGTGATGTCTCTCTCTCTCTCTCTCTCTCTCTCACAAAATACAAACAGTACTTTGGAACTACACTGGTGTAGTACTATGAAGAAAGCTTGTAATTTATTCTTTGGTATTTATTTTTCATTTTAGCTTCTTTGAAAATGTATGTGAATTGTAACGTAGGCAACAAAACTGTATACTGGACCGCAGAGACTCAGAGAATAATGCAAACATGTATTCTGTTGTTGTTTGTCTCTGAACAAGATACTGTACTTCATCCACCGTGCCTATGTGTAAATGTGTGTAAAGCTTAAATGTGCACTATGGAACTTTTTCTGTGTGGGTCTGCCATATGGAGATGCTGTTGCTTTGCCTGGAATGTTCTACAGTATTAAACATATAAGATAAGATATGCCTTTATTAGTCCCACAGTGGGAAAATTCCAGTGTTGCAATGCACAGATCAAGAACAGCAGGAAAAAGTAGCATGCAATAAAACAAGATAATAAATAATGGCTTAAATAATTTAAAAATAGACCTAAAAATAGACTCTGGAGTATAGCTGAATATTGTGGTGTAGATAAGTTGAATGACATGTTAACAGTGATCATTGTACAGTCTGACAGCAGCAGGAAGGAAAGACCTGCGAAACCTCTCCTTCACACAGCGAGGGTGAATCATATATCTTGCATTTATTCAATTGTCGGTGTTTGTAAAACATGCATTTTTACTGTGAGCTGGGTCGTCTCTCCATAGATCTGATGTGTAACTTAGTTTTGTAGTCTCACTTGCTAGTCTTTGTGGAGATATTGTAGATTAACGCCAAACTGTGGAACAATCTAGGCAACGCCATAACATCTCCATGGAAACAAGCAAGTAACAAACTCTCCAAAAGTTACATAGTGCATCTTTAGAATGGTCTAAGGAAATTCACAGCAGATGCAAAATCGTCAATAAACATTTTGAGGACTTCTCACTATTCAAAAGATACTTTTAAATTGTTACTCGCTATGGCGATGGTCCTAATATTTCATCATTCTGAAACCCATGGTTACAAACACCCTATATTTCAAAAGTATTCACTCACCCTTCCAAATAATGGAAATCAGGTGTTCCAGTCTCTTCCACGGACACAAGTATATAAAATCAAGCACCTAGGCATGCAGACTAAGGCTACGTTCACACTGCAGGGCTTAATGCTCAATTCCGATTTTTTTGCGAGGCCGTTCACATTTCCAATTAAATGTGACTTGTATGTGATCTCCAGTGTGAATTTTAAACGCCCCAAAAGTGTCCCGCATGCGCCTTGGAGGACATGATGACGTCACACGCAGCGAGCATGTTCAGTGTTTACGGAATAGCCTAAAGTTGCTGTCGTACCGGAGCCAAAACATGTACAGCTTTGTTTTAAGGAGGAGACGGAGAAAACGACAAGGTTTTTCGCCACAGCGTTTTGTGGGGCAGTGGCAGCAACGTCTGTAGAAATGAACGTGTGGGTGTGCAGTCGCAGACAAGAGTGGTGGGATTGCTATGTGCTTCGCCGCTTCACTGATACGGAGTTTATATACTATTTTCGCATGACAAGAAGAACGTTTGTGCACATTTGTGAACGCCTACTTGTACCACTCTTACTGGAGGAAACGCGCAGGTCGGATGAATGCGACCTGGCCGTTCAAACTGAAGTCGCATGCCAAAAGATCGGATATGTATCGGATTTAGGACCACATATCCAAGTGGCCTGGATCGCAGTTGAAAAAATCAGATCTGTGTCGTTAAGACTACCATTAGAAGATCAGATACAGGTCGCATAGAGGCAAACTGTATCTGTACTGCTCGTAATGTTAGAAAAACTACATGATCTGGCTGTAAACAGGAAGGAAAATAATTTGTATGAAACTGAGAAGTCCCGGTTGGAGGAGGTGGGTCAATGCACGGCAGGGTCGCCCATGCACGCGCACACACACGACTTCACCACACAAGCCCTGCACACATGCTGATGCCACCCACACGAGGAAAAACGTACGGTGAATCCGTGCTGACCCCTGACAAGGATCATGGACAGCGACAGAAGCCCTTCCTGCCGCCCCACTCTCCCACGCCGCCACATCCACAAACCCACGGAGGAGCGCAGCAGGACCCACATCACTCCCACCATTCACCACTCAATGGACACCCCATGCCACTGGATGCGCCCTCTTCGCCAAAAGTGCCAGCTCCACCGTGTGACATGCAAAATGCGATGACGCCATCGGCTGCGGCCTGGTGGCGATGGTGCAAATGTGGGCCACATAACCCCCCCGTGCGCCGCGCACGGGTCTATTTCCTGGTTTCGTTTCGAGTCACAGCTGAGGGGAGCAGCGAGGAGGGGACTGCACGCAGTCTGAGAGCATGAACGCATGAACGAGACCCACGAACGCATGCAAGAGCCGCGGTGGTCTAGACCTGCAGGTCTAGAGGAGGTCTAGAGGAGGCACGGTTTGAGCACGGGTCTCGTTCATGCGCTCAGACTGCGTGCGGTCCCCCTCGCTGCTTGCCTCAGCCGTGACTCGAAACGAAACCAGGAAATAGACCCGCACGCGCGGCACTTTAATCCACCTGGTCTAGTCCTGGTCTAGTCCTGGTTTAGTCCAGGTTTAGTCCTGGTCCAGTCCTGGTTTAGTCCAGGTCTAGACCTGCTGGCAGCCCCGCGCCGGGTCATGCTGCGCTATCACACGTGTCCGTGCGCAGTTTTCTCCCCCCTCCCCCTTCCCCCCACGCTTCACTATTAATAATTTTGTTGAAAATCTATGAAAGTTTGAGTGTGTGTGAGACAAATGTGAGAAAAGTTTAAATCCAGTCTGAGAAACCAATCAGGATGCAGAACACAATGTTACACTATAAAAAAAGTTACACTATAAAAAAAAAAAAAACTTGGATCGGGGCCTTGGAACGAATCAGGCTTTTTCCATTGAAATAGCTACTCAACTTACGAATTTTTCACGTTACGAAACCACTTCTGGAATTAATTAATTTTGTAAGGTGAGGTACCACTGTATATATCTGTGTGTGTATATATATATATATATATATATATATATACACATATACACACACACACACATATATATATATATATATATATATATATATATATATATATATATATAGCCTCTACTCCTGGCTCCTAACTCTGCTTCCTAGTCCCCATAGTGCTTGTCTCCACCTTGGCATCTTGTTTAAATTGTGTCATTAATGTTCTTTAGGCCCCCGCTGGCTTGTCCCGGGCCTTACCCCATTCACTCCCTTGTTTTATAATTCACCTTTTCATCTTCCCCCCTCTCTGCTCTCCACAATGGCTTCCCTAATATCCAAACCCCTCTCCGTACCTCTCACCTGTGCACTCCGAGTCATTTAGACCTCATTCTCTCCATCTCTCCTCCTGTCTCTCTCTTTTTTTCGCTGTATAATGTCTTTTCTGTGCCATCCGCTCCTAATACCCTGCTGTATCTCTGCCTTTAGATATTGGCACTATGAAGACAGGTGTTCAAAAGAAAGCCACAGCAGCAAATCTGTTTTAAACGCCTTTTGGCAGCATTGTCTTGAATGCACACTAAAGAGGAGAGAAAGAGTGAGAGAGAGAGGGAGGGATGGAATCTAAAAAAGAGAGTGAGTGGAGAGACAGAAAGAGAGAAGAAAGGTAGGAGCAGAGAGTGAGAAAGAGAGGTTACATTTCATATGATCAGATTTTCAGCTTTGCAATATCACTGGTGATACAACCTTACAGAGCAGTTTCCTTCCTGTGTATTAAAAAAAAAAGTGTTTTCTTTTCATCTTTTCAAGAGACAGAAGATTGTACATTTTGTAATAAATGTCTAAGCACATATTTGACTAGACTGTACAAAAAAATAAAATCTGAGATGTATGTTTTCAGAAAGATAGCCAAAGGCAGGTGGTTGGTTGGACCCTAGATCATATAATCAACCCTGTACTCAGACTTCAGTTTGTATTTAAATGGCGACTTATCCGACACCTAATGCAGATATACTATTTTAAACAATTTTTTGCTATTTTTGGTCAATAAATATCTGACAAAAAACAACCATTTATTGTTTTGAAAATGTTATATTCGGCAAAAAAAACAAACAGCGTATTAACATGTTTTATAAGTTTCACTTTCGGTTTTCATTCATTCATTCATTTTCTTCCACTTTTCCATTTTCTGGGTCGCGGGGGCAGCAGTCCAAGCAGTGTTCTGCTGCCCAGAACACAATGCACCAGCCCCCATGAATCCTTCCGCGGGTGGTGGGTCCACAGGAGGACGGCTCACGTCACAACAGGCCTTGATGTATCTTCTGCCATGGGGGCTACCAATGTCCACAGACACTGGGGGCGAGGTGGGGTTAAGTGTCTTGCCCAAGGACACAATGGCAGCGCTCATCTGTGGGAGCCGGGATCACATGCGGTCAACCGTCAAGAGCGGTTTTGTTGCTTTCTTTTGACTCTTCCCTCCCTTTGCTCTACACACTAAGTCGCTCTCCCTTCAGAGTGCAATCACAGCACAATCAGCATGCGTCCTTCTAATGGAGCTACTGCACATCACATTAGTTTGTTAAGTACATGTTGTGCACAGTTTTATATCATGTTTTTATATATTTATGGAGAATTGTCATGTGGACAGAATCTTGCAGCTAACTGTAAGGAGGGTTTGAATAGGACCTGGAGGAGATTGCTAAATGACTCAAGCATGCATGGATCATCTAAAACCACTTCAGGCATGTTTTTGATGAGGGAACAACATTAGAAAGCTAAAGGAAAAGTGCAGTAAACACAGCCATAATGATAACATATTTTTTACTTTGAATTTTTTGGCATGAAAATTACACACGTCGCTTTAAATGTGCACTCTCATACCCCATAGACATTTTGAATTTTTTGTGTATTTTTTAGGCTGAGCCGCAGCTTCTAGAATTCCCCTATTAACCATCCTGGGATAATCTCTGACACAGGGAAAAAGAAGCACATTTTCAAATCCGGCTCCAGCTTTCCCTTGAAATTAGGGAAATTCAACCATCAGCAGCTTTGGCATTTCTTTCCTCACATTCAAATCAGACCCCGCTTTATATATCCATGACTGCTTGTGTGCCAGTCCACTCCATCCTGTTTTGGTGTAACTTAATCTGCGACAGAGACCACCCTCTTTACCTCCGAACAGAGAAAACCAAGTCCTAATCCACAATAACTGGACTTTGTTGATGGTAAATTAGACCCGGACTCAACACAAACAGGAATGAAAGGTGGCAGCTGCTGACGTATTTTCCTGATTATTTTACATAGACCTGTCCATTTGTTGTTCTGAAAGCAAGAATGCGAGACCACCACCACAGTTCTCACAACGTGTGGAAAATACATCTGAGGAAAAATGTAAAGGTCCCGTATTACACAAAATGTTAGCATGTTGTTATCTCATCAAAAACATACCTGGAGTTGTGTTTTATTAAATTTACACATGTTTGAGTAACCCTTTATTTATCTAAATCTCAAAATGCTCTCTTCCACCTTGTGATGTCATGAAGTTTTCAATTTAACAGCTACGTTTTATCTTTAGTTTAGTAGAGATTGGCAATTACAGGGCCACACAACTCCAAGTATGTTTGTGAAATATTAGTAAAGGTGAGTTGTCTTGGCCATTTCAATATTTATCTCATTGCTAATTCTGCAGTGTCTTTTTTGCTCGCTGTGATATGTATTTTTAACTATTCCTCTGTTTTAGCTTCCTGTTTATGGTGCCCTTTTTATTATTCAAAGGACATACTTTTTCTTTGGAGTTGTTAATTGCTAATTGGCAACAGTGCTAATCTATTTGAAATTACAAACATTTCAATAAATTTACAAAAATTACTTCATTTTGGGTCTACATACTTTTCCAGATCTAAAACTCCCATTTTTTGGAGCAGAATATTACGTTAACCTTAATATGTTTGATCTCTTACCTCTCCTCTGTACCATAAATTCACTCTCTTTCCTCTGTACCATGTATTCACTGTACACTGTGCAAACCGTCGCAATCTGGAAACTTCTCCTGCATGACATTCATAGCAGGAGCTGTCTAAATGATCTACTCATTCTCTGATAATATTATATTGCCCCAGAGTCTTTGCAATCAAACTTTAACCAAACCATGTGTTTGTGTCTTACAGATGGGGCCCAGGGATCCCCGAATTGCCCCGAGATATGAAGAAGTGGAGCGACAGTATGCCTCTCTACCCAGGTACGCACTCATGTCTGTGGCTTTAAAATCTAGTCTCTGGTCTTCTCTTAGTCCTTAGTCTGGTCCTGAGTCCTTCAAACAACAACATACTTTGATGCAGTTCGGTTTAGGTCATGGTCATGTTATTAGCCAATTACCGTATTTTCCGCACTATAATGCGCACCTAAAAGCCTTCAATTTTCTCAAAAGCTGACAGTGCGCCTTATAATCCGCCTTATATATGGATCTATATTGGTTAATCATGGCTACCGTAGTCAGCCACTACTGTAGCTTCTATTCTATGTGCCTTATAGTGCAGAAAATACGGTAATTTAAACATTACTTGAGACTGTGTTTGGGGATGTGGACACTGTCTGTTGCGTCTGCTTAAATTATTTAAGCACTTTTCAAATCATAGAAGCTCGATGTCTTTAGTCTATGATTTCGTTTGGTCAAAAGTGGCCTGTAATCTGAGATTTAGCCATAGTTTCAAGTAGATGAGGACGCCAGTGCGCATGCGCGGAGTGTGCTCTCAGCTCCCGGGACCCAAACATGGAACGCATAGCTGTAAACTAACTGTGGATAAATCTCGGATTACAGGCCACTTTTGATTCAAACGAAATCGTAGACTAAAGACATCGAGCTTCTATGATTTGAAAAGTGCTAAAGTTTGTGTTATTTGGAGCCCGCACGGGGCATATTACATACTCGGGGAATGCCCCGAGCTATGGCTATAAGTCGCGCTAGGCTAACGGCGTTAGCCTAACGCTAATCTAAAACATCTCCGGAAATGCTCCATATGACACCAAAGTGCTATGGGTGAGTAAAACAACTTGTTTTATTACCGAAATAAGGCTCAAATTGTAAAAAACGTTACTTTTCCTTTACCATTTTTTGTGGCCATACCATTCTATATGAAGACATGCAGAACTGACTCTCTTCTGCACCATTCCATCGTAACAAGCAACAGATTTTCAATGATATGTTGTTACTGGTGAAAAATAATGATGTCTTAATGACTAGGTGAACTCTTTGAGCCCTATGGTGATGAAGTTAATATATTAGAGGAAATATAGAGCAGGGCAGGGGAGGGGATTGGATCTTAAATGCAGGGTAATACAGAATACTCAAACATGCTTGAATCAATCTACAAGCCAAAGTAGCTAAAATGAAGGTGCTAAATCAAAATTCAGAATGCATGCAAAATCTTATAGCGTTTGATTTCATATGTCCCCTTAAAATATTATTGATGAACTAAACCATAGACTGTATAAAAAAGTTCTGAGTGAAGAGTAATCCTTCACACACTCACAAATGGTACCTGTGCTGCACTTTGAGAACCTCTTTTGTAGCCTAATTCAAACATAAAATACATGCAATTAAGTTGGTGACTTATGCTTGGACTTATCTGTACATAGACTATAAAGTACAATATTATCTACAGTACTTTTAAAGAGCAGGTGATCTAAGGACATAGCCATAAAAATACATCTCTTCTTGTTTTCCCTCTCACTATGAAACATAACCAACATTACAGCATTACTCTTACTGCCTATTCTAACGATTTCTTGATTTTGCTTAATTTATTCTCCATGCTTTTACCCTGGCTGCGCGCATACATAACTTCAAGTATATTTAAAGCTATGACTTCAGTGCAGTAATGTGTTGTGGCTAAATATTTCGACTTAAATGTAACCCAGCTGTAGGTATGCTCACATTAGTCACTCCTGTCAATCCTTCACCAACTCATTTTTCATTAGGGACTTCCACTACTGCTCTACTGAAAACGGCCCCATCTGAGTCATCACTTTCTTTTTACTTCTTAATTTTGTGGCTTTTGCTCCGTGGCGTTTTACTTTGACATCTTAATATAATGTTTTTATATAAGTTAGGTTCACGTGACTTCACACTATTTTAAACTGCTTATGTGGGTTTCAGCTTCCAAGTTATAGGTGACATTTTGAGTCTTCACCAGTCATATTTTTGATATTCTGAAACCCATGGATAGTTGCCTGGAAGAATCCATGACTCATCGCTGTACCAGCGAGTGAGTCTGGTAACGTTTGATCCACAGAATACGCTGCGGTTGCGCGTAGACAGACAGCTAAATGAACCAATCAGAGATTGCGCCATCTTGATTCAAAACTGAGGCGGAACTTCCGCTGCCTAAGAGTGACTTTGCGGGCAAAGGCGGGTGCACTGACGTCACCATCTTTGAACGAATCAGAATCGCGGAGTCGGTTTGGAACCGGAGGAGCGAGAGTGGATGGAGAGTGTCCAAATGGTATCGCGGTGTATAGGAAATACAGAGAGATATCATTTGGCTGGCCAGGTAACATGGATAGTGTAACTTAAGTGTAAACTTTAAAGGTGCATTGTGTAATTTTTGTGGTTGAAGGGTCACTTTGTCTGATTTTGTCTGAAATGTTCCCTAGGTATGACTAAACTATGTACATCTGACCTATAACTTGGCATCCACTGCTTGTCTCCATTGGAACTGGAAAGATATTTTTAATGCAATACTGTGGCACATCCCAGGCAAAACAATCAATTTCTCCATAGAAACAAGACCCTTCACCCACATTAAGCTATACTTTTATTATATAAATTTCCAATACAAAAAGGAGAATAGAATAGAAATCTTTATTGTAACTATACAAAGTATAGTGAGGAGCAGCCAACAATAGATATATATATATATATAACACAGTATATAAAAAAATAGAATAAGATAAAAATGAGTTTTAACAGCCCCTGCTCTCTATCTGAGATTATAACATCATATTGTTGAATGTAGAAAACACAACAAATTCCCTCATTTAGCATTTCCATTAGCCATTAGCTCACAACTGCTAGCTTTAGCTCTTTTTCACCTTGTTTTACTCAGCGCGGCGCTAACGAGCAGCTTGCTAATGTTTGTGTTTGTGTTGTTTCAGCCTAAGGGGGGGGGGCAGCAGAAGTTTTAGACGTTAGTGAGTTTTATAGGCGGGTTTATAGGTGAAAGTGGAAAAGATGGCTGTTTCACACCACTCTGTGTATTAAGGGAATGTGGTTGATGACTTTGGCAGATGGGAATGAGAAAACCCCTTATTTTAACATGCTGAGTCACAGAGGATGATGCCAATACAGTGATAAAGCTATCTAGATGGACTCTTAACATTCAATAACTGTCTCTACTGCTCAAAATTAAATTAAAATCAGTGTTATTTATATGATTACATATTCTATGACTTTTAAAGTTAAAATACCATTATAAGGTATTACAGTACAGCATATACATTCACACTTTAGCTCTGATCTACACTTGGTTTGGTCCTCGGCTAATCCAGGTTTTGTTCCCAATTGTTCTGCTGTATGTGTGCAAATGTGAATACTACCATAATTGCACCAGATCTGGGAAAGATTTGTTCAACTATTTTAAACCATAATGCAGTGAAGCACAGTCATATTGTTTAAGTAAATAGGCATAATAAGTCAGGGTGGTATAGGGCTGGGTGGTATGAGAAAAATATTCAGATCAATCAGAATCAATTTCTTTTCGTCAATCAGGGATGAAAAATTTCCGCTTTTTGGTGGATTTCTGCTTTTTTGTCAGCCTCCTGGGTCATTTTTTATATCAGCACAATCGTCCCATATTCAGAAACAAAAGCATGCATGTATTGAGCTGAATCGGGACGCACTTTGTCCTGTATTACCATGTGAATCAAAAATAGTGTCTAAAACAGGGGTGCCCAATACGCAATCTACCAGTTGACCGCCAAGGTAGTGTGGGTAGATCGTAGTGTTGTAGTACTCGACACCAGCCTTGGTTTTGAGATGAGTGCAATCATATTTCATTACAGCCGCTGCCGCTTAGCAATAAACTTTTACTGGTGTGCGGGACCGCGCGGGACTTCACACTGCAGCGTGTGCTTTCCTGGAACCCGCAGGCACCACACGTCACCACACGCGCCCCCAGCGCACACAGCTTGTTCACAACAGCGTGTACCCTTGTGTCCCAGCGTGTATCACAGAGCAGGTTAAACTTTATGAAACATCCTACCTGTCCGTCCACCTCACGTCAGCGCGCCGTTCCTTTTCACGCTCTCGCCCCTCCTGCTCATAGCACACGCAGGCTCCCTCCTCAATGTGCGCTGATTAGAAGAGCAAGGACGAAATGCGAAGCAAAAACGAATCTAAATTTATGTTACAGTGTTTGCACAGGGCAGGCCTACAGCACAGAGCATGTCTATAGCACAGAGCAGGCCTAAAGCGACGTGGTTGAATTTTGCCTAATAAAAGTGCACAAATGCATCTGTTTGTCACGACATGCATTTGGTAAGTGTGTAGAGGCTGGTAAATACCACTGCAAAACCAGTAAGAGAATGTGACTCCAGGTAGGAAGTTGAAAAAACAGGTTAAAAAAAAAAAAAAAAAAAAAATCAAAGAAGGGGTTCTCAAACTGTGGGTGAGGGTCCAAAAACGAGGCACTTAAACACAGTGTTTTGTGCTTTGATTTACAGTTTTACTTTATTGCAAACATATATATTTGTAAAATTATATGAGAAGGTAGTGCAAAATGGGATCATCAAGAGGGGTAAAGTGAATTTTCCCCCCAAAATGGGTGGTTGACATCTTAGTTTTTACTGGCTGGAATGACCCCAGATTGCATCTCAGAGCATCTAGAGTTCAAAAATTTTCCTGGTCACTTTCATCCCTGCGTCATATATATTCTTTTTTTCTTATTTTGTCTATTTTAAAGGTCCTATATTGGGCAAAATTGACTCATGAGTTTTTAGCCAAAAACATATCTGGAGTTGTGCTTACTGTGTTTCACTCACTCATGTTATTATCTTTATTATTAGTCGGTGTACATCCCCAAAGCTCAAAATGCTGTTCCATCTCATCATGTGGTGGTAGTTTTATTCAGTAGAGATGGGCAATTCCAGGGTTCAAATCATACAAATGATTCTTGTGAAGGTGTATGGAGTTTAAAAACACAGTGGAGCACTTCCTGTATTACCACATGACATCACAAGGTGGAGCAGGGTGTTTTCCGTTTGAGAGAAGAACTCAGCCTAAATATGCATCATTGCCATTTGACCCCATGAATGGTAATATTTCTTCCTCAAAAGTATGTACGTCTGCTCCAAACTAGGGATGGGGCCGATCCGATCCAGTATCGGTATCAGGTTCCGATACCAACGTAATTCACGGATCGGAAATTCCGATCCAACCTGCGAAAATTTCCGACCAGCACCTCTCTCCCTCTCGCACAGCGCGCGCCGAGCGCTCCGCCTGGTTTGCCTCCGGTGCAAACCTTTCGCTGCTACTGCAGGAGTGCTTACAAACTGTTTCCTGCTCTCTGGACTCTGTTCCCCTCATGCTCTCCCGACCTTCTCCTCCGCGCTGCTCTCTGGTTCAGGGGCCAAACTGTGGCACTTCCTGGTCTTGCGAGAAATAGCGCATAGTGGTGCGCTAAAGGGGGACACATTAAAGGGGGAACCATTAATGTTAATTTGTGGGTTTATTTTGTTTTCTTAAGTCTCTTAGTTAATTAAGTCATATCATATGGGGGTTATTTAAGTATTTTCTTTATTATGTTGAATTGCAGGTGTTTTATCATTATGGGTACCGTTATTTGTAGTTAAACAATAATGATGATAATACTGAAAACAAACAGTTTTGGTATCGGAATAGTATTGGTATCGGCCGATATCCAAATTCAGGTATCGGGATCGGATCGGAAGTGGAAAAATGTGGCTCGGTGCATCCCTACTCCAAACCACATGCTACTGACAGAGGACTGGCTGTAAATTTCTCTGTTAAAAGACTCAAGATGATCATTGACTGTTAGGAATTAGGACACAACAAACACTGTCCAACACATGCTAGGAAAAGGTAACATTTCTTGCAAAATTTTGTTTTTTAAAATCTGTTTCCAATGTTAGACTAGAGCTGTTTTAGTCTTACCTTGTCATCATGACTTCATTTTCTATATCGGGGTCACAGTGACTCAGGAGGTGGAGCAGTCATCTTATACTTTTGAAGTTGGCAGTTCAAATCCAGCTGTCACCACTTCATCCTGTCAGCAAGACATTTCCCCTATACATCTTGTGTATGTGTGTGGTTGTGTGTTAGCTGGTGGTCAGAAGCACACAGCAACTGCAGCTACTGCGAGTATTCTTATTACACATATCAAGGCATGTATCACATTTAACAATTCATAATTAATTCATATTTAACAAAAGTAAAAAATGTATGTTTAAAAATATGTATAGTTTAAAGATCCCGTATTATACTGTTTTCTCATCTATTAATTAATTCATTATTTATTCATTAAGGTAACAACATTCTAACACAAGAGCTTTAAACCATGGCGTAAAATGGGATCATTAATGACAAAATACTGTATACTGTAATATACTAATTCATATATCGTAAAAATAATTTACTATATATTTCAATCACCACTTGTATTGCCATTTTGTGATATCATTGTACTGTATTGTGAGACATATATCGCCTCGTTGTTTGGGTCCACAACGTAATTTTGTTCTATCAAATGGACACAGTAATATTTCAGCAGTGAAATTATTATTATTATTATTATTATTATTATTATTATTATTATTATTATTATTAATTTATTAATTTATTAATTAATTTATTTTATTTTATTTTATTTTTACAGAAATGTGCAATACGCATCAAAACAAAATTAGACCGGTGCATAAATTTAGGCACCTTAACAGAAAAATCATATCAATATTTAGTAGAGCCTCCTTTTGCAAAAATAACAACCTCTAGACACTTCCTATAGCCACTAGTGCAGTGCTTCTCAAATAGTGGGGCGGGGTGATGCCAGGGGGGCGCGTGTGACCCTGGGAAACGTACTGTACTAGAACTGTGTAATTGCACATCAACAACAGTAGTTGGCAGTGGCGCTCTCATTGTGGCTCTGGGCCTCAGAGCGACAATAGCCGTTTCCCAATTCAGCGACGGCACACTTGTGAGCGTCCTTGGAAGGGGATGTGCGTCATATCCGGCGCGACAAGCGCCGTTCCATTTGTTTTTTCCCCCTGCACCGTTAAGATGAGCTCTGAACGGCGCCGTTGTTTCCATGGAAGTTGAGGCGTGGACCAAGCGTGCAAACATGCACGCTTCGCACACTTAAAAGCCCCAGCATGCACAGCGCGGGAGGATATATGACTACAAAGACCGACTCGCCAGCGACATCCACAAGTGAGAGTTGCGACGTCACTATAAAATATAGGTACTGGTTCACCTCACCTACAACTATGCTACATGAAACTCTTCATAAACTACGCTAAACATGTGTGACGGTAGCCGTAACGGCATAGATCACGGCACCTGTATTACCGTTCACATGCTTTTCCCCTTACACTCCTTTGCTGTTGTAATGCTGGATATTCTACAGTGTAGCCATGTCCAACGTTTACTCTAAGCTGCGCACTGCTCGCACATTCTCAGCGCACAAGAAAACTTATGTAGCGAACTGTAAATCAGGGATGAAAGAGCTTTTAGCGGATCTCAGCTTTTTATTCAGCCGCGGGGTCATTTTTTTATATCTGCAAAGTGCGAGCCGCGCGGGGGAGGTGCATTTCGGATGTGGAGTTAGTGTGTGTTTGCTCAGACACATTAAAAATTAGGGGGAACATTGGCCATGTCCCAATTCTAAGTATTACTAGTCGCAATAGAATAATATTTTTGTCTTTAGGGAACAAGGAGCAGACCACCCGGCTCATTGAGCTGAGGCGGGACCTGTTCCATTTCGCAGACGGACATGTGAGAAACGTAGTGCACTAAGGACAGAGCGAGTGTGCGCCGTCTCGACGACAGACCGAGTGCACACTCACAAGCGTGCCGTCGCTGAATTGGGAAACGGCCAATGTGTACAAGCGACAATGTGTGCGGGTGTACAGGTCTTTAGCTTTGAGCAAATGAATTGTAGTAAACAACCCCTCAAGAAAAATGGACAAATTTCTAACAGGGGTGAAGAGAAAGGAAGAGAGAGATGGAGATAATGCAAAAGAAAGTCATCCGAAAGCTAAGTTGAGGAAATGCGACGAAGCCTATTTAGCGTTCGGCTTCACTGTGACTACGGTGGGAGACGAGGAAAGACCAGTTTGTTTACTATGTCTAAAAACGTTGGCAGCGGACAGTATGAAGCAGAAAAGGACCGCAAATGCTCAGTTTAGACATTGAGCTGCCCTACCCTAAACAGGGTAGGGGAGCTCACATTAACGTTCAAGTCAAGTTACCCTAGTCACGCTGAGTAGATTTTGAGCAGTGTTTTGGGTCGTTGTCCAGCCCCGGTGTAACTTCAACTTTGTCACAGATTGTTGAACATTATTCTCAAGAATCCGCTGATATTGAGTGGAATCTATGTGACCCTCAACTTTAACAAGATTCCCAGTACCAGCACTGGCCACACAGCCCCACAGCATGATGGAACCTCCACCAAATTTTACTGTGGGTAGCAAGAGTTTTTCTTGGAATACTGTGTTCTCATATCGCCTCTTTTTATGACCAAATAACTCATAACTAATTCATCAGTCCACAGCACGTTATTCCAAAATTAAGCTGGTTTGTCCAAATGTGCTTTTGCATACCTCAAAAGACTCAGTTTGTGCCATCTGCGAAGAAAAGGCCTCTTTTGCATCACTCTCCTGTACAGCCTTTCCTTGTGCAAATTGCACTGTATTGTTGACCTATGCACAGTGACACCATCTGCAGAAGAAGAAGAAGAAGAAGAAGACACGCTTTATTCATCCCCGTAGGGAAATTATTTCTCTGCATTTGACCCATCCTTCAGGAGCAGATGACCTTCAGAGAAGATGACATTGCAGGTATTTGGAGGTGGTCTGCAGGTTGTTTTTGACCATTCTGATCATCCTTAGTCTTTGTCTCTCTGATATTTTTCTTGGCCTGCCACTTCTGGCCTTAACAAGAACTGTGCCTGGCCTCACTACGTTCGTCACAGTGGAGACTGACAGCTGAAATCTTTGAGAGAGCTTTTTGTAGCCTTCCCCTAAACCATAATGCTGAACAGTCTTTGTTTTCAGGTCATTTGAGAGTTGTTTTGAGGCCCCCATGTTGCCACTCTTCAGAGGAGAGTCAGAGAGAACAACAACAACTTGCATTTGGCCGCCTTAAATACCTTTTGTCATGATTGGATGCCCCTGTCTATGAAGTTCAAGGCTTAATGAGCTCATCAAACCAATTTTGTGTTCCAATTACTCTGTGTTGATTAGTTGCAGGTATTCAAAGCAACAAAATTACAAATTTTTCCACAGCCTATTTTTCACGTTTGATTTAAAGTCCTCGGCTTTTATGGTAAAATGAATGACATGCCACTGTGATCATTTTCTGTGAAAACAGAGTGAATTATTATGCAACCTCAGAGGGGTGCCCAAACTTTTTCATGCAACTGTAATTCAGTGTAAGCTAATGCAGGTTTAAAAGGCTTGTTTCTATGCAAAGTTGTAAAGATGTTATACGTGAGTGATGTTACCGGAGGTAAATAGACACATTTAAGTAAAAGCTCCAAACCTTAGCACATATTGAGATACAGAAGCTTCCCATTTTTCATTTTTGTATCAGTGATCATTTTATGTCAAAACCATGCTCTTGACTTTTTATGAAAATCTACTTTGGGAGAGCGAGAGGGTGCAATTTCCAAACCACAAATGATTAAATAAAAGAATATAAGCAGGAGAAAGTATGCTTGAAATGAGAACACTATTAGATGTGCAAGTCGCCGATGGGCTGAAATCACACAGGCTTGTGAAGAGGTGAGATATTAAGATTGGCTGGTGCTGTATATCAAAGTTCAAGTTCAAAAGTTCAAAGTCAGCTTTATTGTCAATTCTGCCATATGTGTTCAACATACAGTGAATCGAAATTTTGTTTCTCTCTGGCCAGGTAGTGCAAAAAGACAGTGTACAAAATACAATATGAAGACAAAACACAACAAAAAACTATCTAAGACAGAGATCTAAGTTAAAACTAAAGTCTACGGTCTAAAATCTTAAAACAGTGCAACATAATAAATAAACTATACTATATACAGATTTCCAAAGTGTGCAGTGTGCATCAAAAATGTGCAATGGAAGATACAGCAGTGACTTGGTCATGTGCAGTAGAATGTGCATAGGAGTTAAGATAAAATAAAAATAAATGTGCAACAGTAGTAATTCTAGTGCAGTAAGGAGTAAACAACAGTACTAAAATTCCAGTAGTCAATGTGCAATAACAGTAGTAAACAACAGTGCAACGGGGGTAAAATTCAATAACAGGAGTAAACAACAGTACTAAAAATTCCAGTAGTAAATGTAAGTGTGCAATAACAGTAGTAAACAACAGTGCAACAGGAGTAAAATCCAGTAATAAATGTAAATGTGCAACAGTGCAACAGTAGTCCTTAGCAGCAGTTTTTTTTTTTTTTTTTTAAAGTGTCTAGAGTGATAGGTCTTTTTATGGAATACAGGTTATGCCAATATGGGGGGTGGGGGGTGGGAGATGGGTAAGGTGGGAGTTCGGGTGTGAGTTCGGGTGTGAGTTCAGCCTCCTGACAGCCTGGTGGATGAAGCTGTTTGAAAGCCTGGTGGAGTGGGCCCGGAGACTCCGGTACCTTCTCCCCGAGGGCAGGAGGCTGAACAGGCTATGTGCGGGGTGGCTCGGGTCACCCACAATGCTGGACGCTCTGCGGGTGAGCCGGGTGTTAAAAATATCTAGGAGGGAGGGGAGAGAGACACCAGCGATCCTCCCAGCTGCATTCACTATGCGCTGCAGAGCTTTCCTGTTCTGTTCAGTGCAGCTCCCGTACCACACAGTGATGCAGCTGGTCAGGACGCTCTCAATGGTGCCTCGGTAGAAGGTGGTCATAATGGGTGGAGGGGCTCCAGCTCTCCTCAGTTTGCGGAGGAAATAGAGGCGCTTCTGAGCCCTCTTTGCCAGTGATACAGTATTCACTGTCCAGGAGAGGTCCTCACTGATGTGCACCCCCAGGAATTTGGTGCTGCTCACCCTCTCTACAGCAGCACCATTGATGGACAGTGGGGGGTGGTGGGTGGGGCCTCTCCGGAAGTCAACAACAATCTCCTTGGTCTTTTCAACATTAAGAAGGAGATTGTTATTGCTGCACCACTGGGTCAGAAGGCTCACCTCACTCCTGTAGTTTGTCTCATCGTTATTAGAGATGAGACCCACCACAGTCGTATCGTCCGCAAACTTCACTATGTGATTGGTGCTGAACGCTGGTGAGCAGTCGTGGGTCAGCAGAGTGAAGAGCATCGGACTGAGCACACAGCCCTGGGGGGCTCCTGTGCTCAGTCTAATGCAGCTTGAGGTGTTTCTGCCGACCCGCACTGCCTGTGGCCTCTCACTGAGGAAGTCCAGCAGCCAATTACACAGTGAGGTCTGAAGCCCCAGGTGGTCTAGTTTGATAATGAGCTGCTGTGGGATTATAGTGTTGAATGCTGAACTGAAATCTATGAACAGCATTCTCACATATGAGTCTTTATTGTCTAGGTGGGTGAGAGCCGGGTGAAGTGCAGAACAGATTGCATCCTCGGTAGAGCGGTTGGCCCGGTATGCAAACTGGTATGGGTCTAGGGTGGGGGGAGGATGGATTTGATGTGTGCCATGACTAGCCGTTCAAAGCACTTCATGATGATGGGGGTCAGTGCAACAGGGCGATAGTCATTAAAAGTGGCCGGAGTGGGCTTCTTTGGCACGGGAACGATGGTAGTGGTTTTGAAGCAGGAGGGAACGACAGCCTGGCTCAGAGAAGCATTAAAGATGTCTGTGAAGACATCCTTGAGCTCCTCTGCACAGTCTTTCAACACACGACCAGGAATGTTGTCCGGGCCTGCAGCCTTGCGGGTGTTGATCCTGGAGAGTGTCCTCTTCACGCTGGCTGCAGACACACACAGGGGCTGGTCGTGGGGAGGTGGTGGAGTTTTTGGGGCCGGGTGTCATTTCCTGCCTCAAACCGTGCAAAGAAGCTGTTGAGGTCATTGAGCAGGGTGATATTATTGTCACAGGTCTGTGGCAAGGGTTTGTAATCCGTGATGTTCTGGATGCCCTGCCACAGACTCCGTGTGTCCCTGCTATCTCTAAAGTGTCCGGTTATTTTCTGTGTGTATTTGTGTTTGGCTTTCCTGATTCCACGGGACAGGTTGGCTCTTGCTGCCCTCAGATGGGGGACATCCCCAGCTCTGAAGGCAGCGTTCCTGGCTCTCAACAGCCTGTGAACCTCCCCTGTCAGCCATGGCTTCTGGTTAGCCCTGGTGGTGATGGTTTTTGTGTGTGTGACATCACCAATGCATTTGGTGATGTAGGAGGTCACAGTGTCTGCGTACTCCTCAATGTCAGTGTGATTGTTGTATGTGGCGGCCTGTTTGAACACTGCCCAGTCTGTTGTACCGAGGCAGTGCTGTAGTGCAGACGAGGCCCCCTCTGGCCACACCTGGATCTGCTTCAGAGCCGGCCTAGAGACCCTTACACGGGGTCTGTATGCCGGTCTGAGCACAACAGAGATGTGGTCAGAGAGGCCTATGTGGGGGAGGGGGTAAGCCTTGTATGCTCCCTTGTGTGTAGTGTAAACCATGTCCAAAATGTTGTTTCCCCTGGTTGGGAAATCAACATGCTGATGCATTTGTGGCATGACAGTTTTGAGGTCTGCATGATTGAAATCCCCGGCAAGGATAAAAAATCCGTCCGGGTGAGCAGTCTGTTGCTCGCTAATAGAGTTATACAACTCATACAGTGCCTCCCTCCTATCAGCGCTGTTCGGTGATGGGGGGACGTAAACAACCACTAGCAATATTGCCGTGATTTCACGCGGGAGATAAAAAGGCCGGCACTTCAGAATCATAAACTCCACTAGGGGTGAACAGTGTCTACATACCACCACAGCGTCCCGACAATAAGTGTCCCGAAGAAAAATTATTAAACCCCCTCCGCGGGATTTAACTCCGGGGACACCGCTAGCTCGGTCCGAGCGGTAGCATGTTAGCTCGTCCAGGCGCACCGCTGAGTCCGGGATGTTGTCATGGAGCCATGTTTCCGTAAAAACAAAAACACAGCACTCCCTCACGTCGCGCTGGGCAGCCCTCAGTCTGATGTAGTCCATTTTATTGTCCAGAGACTGCACGTTGGCGAGGAGAATGGATGGAATGGCCGGCCGGTGCGGGCTAGCCGTTAGCCTAGCTCTGATACCGCCGCGCCGGCCTCGCTTCTGCCTCCTCTCACACCGCTTGCGGCGTCTCCTCTCCGGGCGGGGGGCGGCAGGCGAGTCCGGTGTAGCAGCGTTAGCAGCATTAGCAGCAGGCCGGTGTCGAAGTACTCCGAAGCGCGCCAGCTTCTCCTCTAGTACAGTGTCCAGGGAGTTGTGCTGGCCAGTTCTGCCTATGTCCAGCAAGAACTGCCTACTGTACTTGTTAGAAAACACTGAAGACGAACAAGATAGACTAGACAAAGACGGTGAAAACACTACGCTATCGGCCGGACGAGGGGCCGCTGCGTCTTCACGCGCCGCCATCTTGGATATCATGTTTTTGTGGCTTTTAAAAAAGATGATGCTTATCTTCTGCCAAGTTTGGATGCTCAAATTCATTTCAATTACAGATGGCCATGTGCCGGTGGTGCACTTTAAGTACCAGTTATTTTTTTCACCCTGAATAAAATAATGTGATCATTGTGAGTTGTATTAATGTTTGTGAAGGTGTCCTGTATCTCCACCTGCTATTTCTGAACTGAAAATCATACTAAGCCAATGCAGTGCAGTTAACCAAACAAGCTAACATTATTTCTTCACGTTGTCATGGGAAAGTGTCCAATTAACAGAAGTTTTGATGGATACAGTGTATTACAGTCACTAAATAAATAATAATAATAATCAATTTTATTTATATAGCGCTTTTCATGACACTCAAAGACGCTTCACAGAGCAATACAATAAAATAAGTCCATAAAACAGTAAAAAATAAAACAAAATGAATAAAAATAGCAAATAATTTAAACAATAAAAGCAGCATTAAACAGATGAGTCTTGAGGTTTTTTTTGAAGATGGTGAGGTCTGTGCAGTCTCGGAGGTGTTGAGGTAGAGTGTTCCAGAGGGTGGGGGCAGCAATAGAAAAGGCTCTGTCTCCCCAGGTTCGGAGCTTGGTCCTGCAGGGGAGGGACAAGAGGTTTGAATGGGAGGAGCGGAGAGAGCGGGATGGGGTGTAGCGGTGGAGCAGGTCTGCGAGGTCGGCTGGGGCCAGTTTATGGAGGGCTTTGAAGGTGATGAGGAGAACTTTGAACTGTATGCACTGAGGGACGGGGAGCCAGTGGAGGTTCTGGAGGACAGGGGTGATATGTTCACGGGAGCCGGTGTGTGTGAGGAGACGGGCAGCAGAGTTTTGAATGTATTGTAGCTTATTGAGTGTTTTGGAGGATGTACCGTAAAGAATGCTATTGCACTAGTCTAATCTGGAAGTGATGAAAGCATGAATCAGTGTTTCAGCGGCAGAGAAAGCGAGGGACGAACGGAGACAGGCAATGTTTTTAAGGTGGAAGAAAGCAGACCGGGTTATTTGGTTGACATGCTGTTCAAATGTGAAATTGGTGTCAAAAAGAAAACCAAGGTTACGGATGACAGGTGATGGAGAGAGTGTGGTGTTATCAAAGTTGACCTGAAAATTTTGGATGGGTTTTGTAATGTTTTTTGGACCAATTATCATTATGTCTGTTTTATCACAGTTGAGTTTGAGAAAGTTCTGTTGTAACCATGTTTTGATATCAGTGAGAGTGAGTTATGGAGTTGATGGATTTGGTGGAAATGTACAATTGTATGTCATCAGCATAGCAGTGGAAATATAGACCATGTCGACGGATGATATTACCAAGGGGGATGAGGTAGAGGATGAACAGGAGTGGACCAAGCACCGAACCTTGGGGAACACCTTGGAGCAGAGGAGCAGTGGAGGATGAGCAGTTGTGATGTTGAAGCAGTTTTTGAGACGAGAGAGGAGGATGGAATGGCTGATGGTATCAAATGCTGCAGTGAGATCCAGGAGTATGAGGATGGAGAGCTGACCAGAGTCGGAGGAGAGGAGGATATCGTTACACTTTGACCAGAGCTGTTTCAGTACTGTGTAGTTGTCGAAAACCAGATTGGAAGGGTTCAAACAGATTATTGGAGTTTAGATGTGATTTTAACTGAGAAGCTACCACACGTTCAAGCATTTTAGACAGAAATGGCAGGCTGGAGATGGGCCGGAAGTTTGCTATGTTGTTTGGGTCGAGACCAGGTTTCTTAAGGATGGGGGTGATGGCTGCCAGCTTGAGAGACTGAGGCACAGAGCCGGAAGAGAGTGAGGAGTTGATTATTGTTGTGTTTTCACAATTAAAGGTACGCTGTGTAACTTTTCTGGTGGAGGGTACTCTACTCGCTTGTCTCCATGGAAATGTAATTAATTGCTTTTATTATAATGCTTCATGGTATGGCATTAAACAAATATAACCTCATGGAGACAAGAAGGTGACGCTACCAGGCCATGTTACAGGTCAAATCAAGGTATTTTTAAGTAATTTTCTTATTGCCCGTAATGACAAAAATATAAATAGATAAGTTTAATGCCAAATATTTATTTACCATTCCAGACAAAGTAATAACATCTCCCTGAATACGTACCTTCGATACAATAATGGCTGCTTTTTAGGCAATAGAATCATTTTCTACATTAATAATAGTCTTTTATTCAACATATATACTGAATATGGGGATGGATGACAATTTTGTTATGTTATTTTTGTTCTATTTTTACTTCTTGAGCATACATGGCAAAGACAGATACAAAATGGGCCGTATCACCTTTCCACATAAGACAGTGACCTGTGTTTACCGTCTTGCTGGTTGAACATAAATGTTACTTTAGTCTAACTTTGACAGGATATTGGTGAAATTCCCACCACAGACAAGAGGAGGAAATGTGTACCTCATAATCATCTAATTATCATTTTAATGAGGAAGTCACAGTCTTCCTGGCAACCAACCAATGCAGAGCTCTGATTGGTCGATTTAATCCAATAAGACCCCTAACGAGGAAACATGGGAAAAGGGTGTTTGGCTAATCCAATTGGGTCAATGCAGTTCGGGACACCATGACACTGACGCACGAAAGTCAGGAAATAGACTGTTGGAAGTGAAAGTTACCTTCAATGTACAAATGGGTTCGAGCTTTATCACTTTGTTTTTATTTAAGATAACTAACTAGCTCTGTAGTTTAGACAATGCATGTTGTGTTCTGAAATGCATGCCAACATAACATTTTTGTTCCTTTTAATATAATAAAGGCCCTGTAACCCACTTTTTTCCCATGTATTCGAGCAATGTACATTTTGCCCCAGTACAGATATTTTGTATAAGCAGCTCCTGACATCTGTCACTTTGTACTGTCTCCATCTAAGTGTTTTGTTGTAGGATAATCAGGAAGTGCGGTTAGCATGCTCATTGTTATTAGTATTATCGAGGCTGCAAATTCCACTCCGGCCTCTTGAAAAATATGAAACTTGCTTATACACACATTGAAGTGAATAATTAGGATGCTGGGAGTTCATGAGGTAATTCTGTTTTTTCAGTTTTTTTCACAGTAAAAATCAGGACCTGTAATACTTGCGAATGTTTTAAACATGCACAGTAAACTTGATCCATGAAAGCTCTACTGTATGTGAAATACAGAAGGTATTGTATGGCTGTGTGTGTTTTCCTATGATTGAATGTGGTGTTTTGAAAAGTAAACAGCCAGTGGTAATGGGGGTACACAATGGGACAAAGCTGCTAATAGTAACCATACATCTACTCTGTGATAACCATCTTCTGGACTTTAAGCATCGAGCACAAGGTTAGAAAATGCAGGTTAGAAAATGCTCCTACTGTCTTCAAATGTTACAAAAACAAGACACTGGGTAGTAGAAGATTTGCAGATACAGACGCAGTATATAAGTTACAAATACAACTTCGTTTTTTCATAATAATTTTATTTTTGTTAATTTTGTCTTAGCAATGACATTTTATTATAAATTAAAGTTTCACTATGTAGCTTTTCTAGAGGGAAGTCTGCTACGTGCTTGTAGCGATGCACCGATCCACATTTTTTTTCACTTCCGATCCGATACCTGAATTTGGATATCGGCCGACACCGATACTATTCCGATACCAAAACTGTTTTCAGTATTATCATCATTATTGTTAAACTACAAATAAACTCACCTCTACAGGCAAGTAGGCCTACGATATGAACAAGTGTATGCATGTGGCAATATATATATAACTTGAGGTAAGTACAGGGGGTCCTCGGGTTACGACGGTATCGACTTACGACGTTTCGTGGTTACGAATGCGCCCCCATTAAAAAAAATATATATACATATATATTACGCGTCATTCCGTCTTACGCGTTTTAGCGTGGTAAGAGATGTAAACAAACGCGAACGGCGCACGGCGGAAGAATACGCTCTGTTGTGGTTGTAGGGAGAAGAAGCCTCGTGTGCGTGCCCAATGTGGGCGGAAGTACCTGATGTGGGCTCTGATCTGCTCCTATGAAAGCGACAGTGATAACCAAGCAGCGTAGTGGTCTAATTATTGAGATGGAAAGGTTATTGGTGCTTTGGTTGGAAGATCAAAGGCAAAATCCGACTTACGACGAAATTCGGGTTACGACGCGTCTTAAGAACGGATCAGCGTCGTAACCCGAGGACCCCCTGTATAGGTCTTGCATTGTCCCGTAGAATTACACTGCCTGACAAAAGTATTAGGACGATTGTGTATTTCTGAACTTTCATAAATAATGATAACAAGACGTATTGGTAATGACAACAAATCAATTTATTATATTAAAACAAATTTCATCGTGTGTAAAGGCATATTATTGCAAAAATGGGGACTCATCACAGTATAGGTCTAGCTCAGGTCTAAACCAGGACTACACTGGGAATATCATCCTAATACTTTTGTCAGGCAGTGTACATGCACTTTTTCTAGCGGGATCTCCCCGTGGTTTAACATCTGCACTTTTTTTACCTGGATCGCCGCACAACAGAGCCCATCTGAATCGCGGTCAGTCCAGAGCACAGTGAGGCTTATCAGTGACAATGGGCAGACATCCGATGTCCAAATATCTGTAGTAAAGCTCAGATCTGGAACCCTTTTTAGCTTCTCAGCTAACTTGTTGACACTTGGTTGTAGAGTTCGGGTAGCGCTAGCGCAGTCTCTGATAAATACAGTGGCTTGCGAAACTATTTGGCTCCCTTGAACTTTGTGACCTTTTGCCACATTTCAGGCTTCAAACATAAAGATATAAAACTGTAATTTCTTGTGAAGAATCAACAACACGTGGGACACAACCATGAAGTGGAACACACTTTATAGGATATTTTAAACCTTTTTAACAAATAAAAAACGAAAAATTGGGCGTGCAAAATCATTCAGCCCCTTTACTTTCAGTGCAGCAAACTCTGTCCAGAAGTTCAGTGAGGATCTCTGAATGATTCAATGTTGACCTAAATGACTAACGATGATAAATGGAATCCACCTGTGTGTAATCAAGTCTCTGTATAAATGCACCTGCACTGTGATAGTCTCAGAGGTCTGTTTAAAGCGCAGAGAGCATCATGAAGAACAAGGAACACACCAGGCAGGTCCGAGATACTGTTGTGGAGAAGTTTAAAGCTGGATTTGGATACAAAAAGATTTCCCAAGCTTTAAACATCCCAAGGAGCACTGTGCAAGCAATAATATTGAAATGGAAGGAGTATCAGACCACTGCAAATCTACCAAGATCTGGCCGTCCCCCTAAACTTTCAGCTCATACAAGGAGAAGACTGATCAGAGATGCAGCCAAGAGGCCCATGATCACTCTAGATGAACTGCAGAGGTCTACAGCTGAGGTGGGAGAATCTGTCCATAGGACAACAATCAGTCGTATACTGCACAAATCTGGCCTTTATGGAAGAGTGGCAAGAAGGAAGCCATTTCTTAAAGATATCCATAAAAAGTGTCGTTTAAAGTTTGCCACAAGCCACCTGGGAGACACACCAAACATGTGGAAGAAGGTGCTCTGGTCAGATGAGACCAAAATCGAACTTTTTGGCAACAATGCAAGACGTTATGTTTGGCGTAAAAGCAGCACAGCTCATCACCCTCAACACACCATCCCCACTGTCAAACATGGTGGTGGCAGCATCATGGTTTGGGCCTGCTTTTCTTCAGCAGGGACAGGGAAGATGGTTAAAATTGATGGGAAGATGGATGGAGCCAAATACAGGACCATTCTGGAAGAAAACCTGATGGAGTCCGCAAAAGACCTGAGACTGGGACGGAGATTTGTCTTCCAACAAGACAATGATCCAAAACATAAAGCAAAAGCTACAATGGAATGGTTCACCAAAAAACATATCAAGGGGTTAGAATGGCCAAGTCAAAGTCCAGACCTCAATCCAATTGAGAATCTGTGGAAAGAACTGAAAACTGCTGTTCACAAACGCTCTCCATCCAACCTCACTGAGCTCGAGCTGTTTTGCAAGGAGGAATGGGCAAAAATATCAGTTTCTCGATGTGCAAAACTGATAGAGACATACCCCAAGCGACTTGCAGCTGTAATCGCAGCAAAAGGTGGAGCTACAAAGTATTAACTCAATGGGGCTGAATGATTTTGCACACCCAATTTTTCATTTTTTATTTGTTAAAAAAGTTAAAAATATCCAATAAAGTGTGTTCCACTTCATGATTGTGTCCCACTTGTTGTTGATTCTTCACAAGAAATTACAGTTTTATATCTTTATGTTTGAAGCCTGAAATGTGGCAAAAGGTCACAAAGTTCAAGGGAGCCAAATAGTTTCGCAAGCCACTGTAGCTTCCGCCTCTGCAATGGCTCTGCAAACATTGCACGTTGCTGTCTTGCTTTGAGGTGTTTCTAGTAAAAAAGTATTTCCACACAGCGAACATGTTGTGATGAAAAGTTGGTTAACTGCCTTGTGCTGCTCAGGACTAGACTAGCTCAGTGTTCGCCTGCTAGCTCGTGCTGCTAGTTCGCTAGCTGGCTGCAAACTGTGGAATGGATTTCCTGAACGGAGGCGTGTCTTATCATTACTCTGTGTCTCATTGAGATACGCCTCTGTTAAGGAAATCCATTCCACATTTTGCAGCAGGAGCAGGGAATCACTCGTGGAGTCATTTCAGCAGATAATGTGTATATACAGACATGGATCATGGATCGGAAATTTTCGCAGGTTGGATCGGAATTTCCGATCCGTGAATTACGTTGATATTGGAACCCGATACCGATACTGGATCGGATCGGCTCCATCCCTACCTGCTTGTTTACATGGAGATGCCATTGCTTTGCCCAGAATGTTTTAAAGTATAGCATTTAACGTATACTGTATATCTAGCATGTATTCTGTTATGGGTGCTATTACTCAAAAATACCCTGAAAAACAGGCATTCTTTCTGTAAGCTGACCTGTAACTATTAGCCTGATGGAGCTACCCACTTGTCTCCATGGAGATCAATTTAATGCCATACAGTCGAACATTTCAGGCAGGCGAAACAAAAACATCTCCGTGGTGACAAGCATGTAGCGTACCCTTCCTCACAAAAAGTTATATAGTACACCTATAAATGACAAATATTAAAATTGATTCCAAATGCATAGGGTCTCTTTTATACCATATGATTCATTTATTTTTTTATTTTTTTTATTTTATATAATAGTATTTCTTTTTTACTTTTTTCCCTTTTGTGCAACGATAGCATACCACAAACTGATCATATTTCAGTCACAAAAAATATCTTCGGATTGTAATAAATCTTGAAAACCAAACTGAATTCTCTACTTACAAGAACCAATCGTCCTATATTTCCAAGTCTCTGTGCAATAAAACGCTTTGCTGCAGGTGCTGGGCCAACTATAGTATTTCCAATTATACTGCGGCCTGTAGCATTCTTCTCTTTCGTATGACGTGAGCTCATGCTTTAGATTCAGGATGGGGCTTAAACTGCTCCTGTTCCATACGTCTCATATTGGGCCAGTCTAAGGTGACACAGTGTAATCCTTAAGTTATGTCTCCTCTGGACCACCAACGAAGCACAGACCACTACTCTTTCACTCATTTACTCAATGCATTTTCTGCTTTATCTTCAATTGTAGACCATACAGCTCTATATGATCATTGAAATTCATTAGGTCCATTAAAATCCAATACTCCATTGTACAACTTTGGCAGTGATAATGGCTAGGAGGTCAAAACTTGATTGAAAAAGAGAGGAGTTGTTTTTAAATAAAAATTCAGATCACTTAGGGTAGCCATAAACTATCCGGGCATGTATTTTGCAGGTTTTTACTCCTTTTCTGTCAGGATATAAAGTATACACTGACATAACATTTTTCCTATCTTTTGTTTTTGTTATACTATACTAAAAAAATCATCTACCTCCTTCTCTTCCATTCTCTTTATGCCTCCCGCTTATTTCCATCAAAACAAACACTTATCTATCCTCATGGAGATTGTTCCAAAATAGTTTTAACTAATGTATACATTTATGCTATAGTCAAAATAGCCCTGTACATTCTATAGTGAATTTTTTTGGATGTTTCAAATAATTTCTGTACATGCTCTAGTTCTAGGCACACTTTTAGAGTAAAAAGTTAAGTTCCCCTCTTGCGTGTAACCTTGCTTGTGCTTAGGGGGTACTTTGATGACTTTGACAGATGGGAGCTGATAGTTTGGAGGTCTGTCTCTGTACACACTCGTATTCACTACACTGTGTCTCCACTTTGACACAAGCACTGTAATCTCCCCCCGCTCTGCCAATTTGAACATCCAGCCCCCTCTTCGGTGTTTTTCCATAAAAGTGTCTAGTCTCTAATCTGTGTGCTTAGACCCGCGTAACAATCCTCCAACATTTTCTGCTTGGCTCAAATGGATTGCTAAGCATGGTGCCAGTAACATAGGCAGCCTCTGTTTGATGTTTCATGTAGTGCATCTAAAGCCAAACCCAGAGAGCTCTGGTGTTGAGAAAGCAGCACATTTGACTATGAAAAGGGACATTTCACACTGATTCTCAGAGGGAATGCACAGCTCCTGCACTTTACAGCATGGAGAGGAGAACTTGATATGTGAGGCTTAGCTGTAAAAGTGGTAGCCCTATACTATACTATACATATACAGTATTAGCTCAGCAGATGGTAGATTGTAGGTGAAAGTTTATGAACAAGCTGATGCCAAAAGTAAAATATCGGTTGGTGCATAATTGATTCATTATGTAGTTACACTAGGCTGTGGAAAAATGGCTTTGGCCTGGGGTAGACAGTCCTTCTAAGGGTGAACTCACACAAGCCCAATTGAACCATGCCCAAGCACGGATAGACTCTAGTCTGTAGTCAGTGCATTTGTCCAGTGTGAGTGCAATCGGACTGTGCCCAGGTATGGCATGGATGGAACTTTGTGCCCGGATGGAGGAGATGGTACAAAGCACAGTGCGGTGTATACACACGTGTAGGAGCCCTGTGTTTGGGCTGATGTTACTCATATTCATTTAAGACTGATTGCATCTATAGCTAACAGACTAAGGACTACTTTTTTCTTGAGGCAAAACAAAACATTGTCAGCAGCTAAGTGTATTTGTGTAAACACTAACTGTGTTGATGACACTCTTAGGCATTTTTAGCATTTTAGTGCTGGCTAAATATGCCATAATGTATCCAGGTGAAGCCCAGACCAATGCGTAAGTAATTATGTCAAATTTGGCTTTTAATATTTTTATAATATACCATAGTAGTCCTTTGTAAACAACAAAATATCCTGCCTTATTCCTGTCTAAAAATATTGCTGGCCCTGTAGTTTAGACCTTTATAAACAAGTTCTGAAATACATGTGATTCTTTGAACAGAATCCAACTATCCAACGATACTTTGCTGTGACATCACGCTGAGGGTGTTCTACTTGTATCACTATTGGTGTAATGTTTAGCAGTTGCCATGGAGACAAAATGCACACATTAGCAAATACAGACAAGTAAGTTTTTAGATCCGAAAAACTTCAGACAGAGCAGTGCTTCTGCTCCCCAGGAAATATTGATGACATCAGCTGTAAAGTATCAATTAAAATTTAAATCTGACCTCTATAACGCAATATTTGCCAGAAAAATTACAATTCGATAATTTGCCTAAATCGTTCAGCCCCACACTATACAATGCTCTATTAGTTGAAAACACAATATACCAGTCGAAATAGATGACTAAGTGCCCATATAAAAAACATGAAACTCCAATTATTTGGTTTATATATATATATATATATATATATATATATATATATATATATATATATAGGGATCAGATTTTTACACATCTCACATCCAACTGTGTTGACTTTTAAATGTCTTTTTTCTTTGTCGGAGTGAGGTCCTGATACGTGGAGAATGGTCCAAAGATAATGCAAACCACAGAGCCAGTTGACCTTATGAAAACAGCCTTCTCTGAGTCCTGTACAGAAATAACATTGTGTGTGGATCTTATGTCTAGGGCCTGTTTACCTGCTGTCCCTGTGAAGGTTTTATTAAATCTTAGCCACTCCAGGAATAGCTAAGGGCTTGCTACTTCATGTTTTGTACATTTACGACAACCTTACCTACAGTAGCACAAGCGCTAAAATTAAAACATGACATGATAGTCTGTACCTGATTTACTTCCATGTATTTTAGTGAAATTCCTGTCCCAGCACAGATATTATTGTATAAGCAGCGCTTCAGGTCAAAATAGAACTGAAAAGAACCGACTTAGCTGGAATTAGATCAGGTGATAAGATTTGTGTTGTTAAACAAGTCGGTCAGACATCAAATTACAGTCACAAGCTAGCAAACCAACAGTCTTTCAATTAGTCCCTCTCACTTTTTTTTTTTTTTGTTCTTGAAAATCAAACACCTAAACTGGACCATGAAAGCTCATATTGATCAGACTCCTGAATATGTGCTGTTTAAATCCATTTTGTATTTTTTCTTGAGTTTTAAGAGAATTTAAAATTGAGTCACCTTCTAAACATTTTACCAATACAGCGCAATGCCACTGCAAAGTATCGATATCTGCACTGGGTCAAGAATTTTGGGAAAGAACGTGAAAAAAATTGGTACAGGCTCTTTAACTCCTCCTCAAATGTTCATATCTTTAACAATTGCGTTATAATGTTATGGTCTCTTCACTACATGCTTGTTCTATATACGGTAATTGTTAGCGATGTTATTGAATTAACTTGACCATTGCCGGGTAGACTTCCTCATTATGATGATAATTTGATGTTTAGTAATTACAAAGCAGATGTTTCACTGTTTCAGAACCTGGCATTTCCCTATTTGTCCTCCTCCACTTGGCCTTCCCCTCTTCCTTCCTCTCCCCTCTTCTCTCCCTCTTCAAACTCACTTTCAAAAGGACATTGTTGGACCTCGAGGAGGGAAGCAAAATTGAGAGAACCTCCAGAAAAACAGACCCAGAAAGTTCCCAGACCACTTGGCAACTGGAGCACTATAAGATCCATTGTCCCTTAGCCTGCCAGTGGATTCAACAAGGCCTAGCGCTTGTTTGTTAGCCCAAGAAAGCCCCCTGCTAATCCCACATACACCCCTACCCTCCCACCCACTGTATAGCGTCATATTCTGGACATGTTGGCCCATTGCTCCCTATCGTAGCGAGGCTTTGATCTCATAATGGAGCTCTGTAATGTTAGCAGGAGCAGCAGGACTTGGTTATGGTCAGACGATGAAATGCTTTCACAAGTTGTGGACCCTGTGGTGAACCAGGAAATGTGTTTTTAGAGACAGGTTAGTTTTTTTTTTTACAGTTTTAGTTTGGTATTGTGCTATGTAGAATAGTAGATGTAGAGATTTCAAGTGATATAGTTCAATGGATGATAAAAGAAATTAGGGTCAAGTTGGAACAAAGTAGGTACTTGTAATTTGGTGAGGGAATCTGTAAGTAATGTTATGTAAATACAATTCTAAGGTTTTCACACATGTTACTGTGCTCTCTGGACCGACCCCAGTGCTCACCCAAACACGCACCATGAACCACATGAGAGTCCATCAACTGATCGCCAAACTGATTTCTCTGACAACAGTCCCGTGAATATGCAGGCACACGCTCACTGGTGCTACACGTGCTCTTTCACCTGAGGCTAAATGCACCGTGAACACTATAGAGAAAAACAGTGACGCACACACAGACCCAGTCTCACCTATGCAGGAGAACTTTTTTGCCCAATTCCAAGCAGTGTTTCTGTCACCGTCACTGCGTAAGTTGGTCCAAGTTCAGTTGAGTTCACACTGCACTCACCCCACTCCAGAGTGTGAGAGGAGCCACTCTGAGAACACTTGAAACAGGTGAGCTTTTAATTTGAATCAAAATAAGGCTGTCATGTTCACACCGGCCCAAGCACACCGCACTTAGAGTGAATGCTCCTTTACGTCAACCTCACTAGTGACTAGTGTGAAAACCACCTAAAAGACAAATAGTAGTTAAAAAAGGTATAAAATAGGTATAAAATATTACTGTGGAATCTTATACTTTCCCTGTTTTACTCTTTTTGTCATAAGATAAACCATTCAGACCTAAATTAAAAAACTACCCTGAATTGTATGATGTTTTGAAGGCAGTAGCTCCATAGTTGTATGCATTCTGTGGTGGGTAGTTGGATCCCCACTACCAGCACTTGCATGCTGCTGTGGTGTCATTAAGTAAGATACTTTGTCCAAGTCAGTCCATTGGTTTCAGTCTATAGAATAAGTAAATATGATTTTATTATTTTTTGGCCCTCTAATGCATTATAGACTATTGGGCTAAGAAACAGAAAATTACGCCAACATCTTATTTAGTAGATTAAGTGTCTCTTTTAATTTAAAACTAAACTTATACTTACACGTATAAAACAAATTGGATGATTGTTTCAAAACAATATTTCTGCCTAATCAGAATTGGCAGCTCAAAAACCAGCAATACACCTTAACGCTATCAGGCATTCACATTTTTGTATCATAATTCTTTAATTCTTTTGAAAATTTTAGAAAATGTAAACTAGCCTGCTTGGTATATGAGGTCTTAAATGGACTTGCGCCACCACCTTTGGGTGAGTTCATTGTGCCCATATTCAGTACTAGTGGTCGGGTAACAGAAGCCTCTACCAGAGTAACACCGTATAGACGCACAACACCTTATAGACGCACAACATTCAGTCAGGAGGTGTTTTTTTTCCAGTTAGGGATACAACATCCCAGCTCCAATAAGAGACTCTACCACATTCAGTACATTTAAAACCTGAAATCTGAAACGATGGCTTAAAGATCCCATGACATGGTACTTCTTGATGCTTTTATATGGCTCCTTAATGGTTCCCTAATACTGTAAATGAATCCTTCTTCAAAATCAACACTCAGTGCATGAGAAACAGAGATAAGATGAGAAAGAGTCATAAATATCTCTCTCAAACTCTTTATTCTGGGCGTTTTTGCTTGAATGCAAATGAGGAGAAAAGAGCTGGCCTATAGTAGAGGGTAGGGGCGTGGCCAAACTCTCTGCTCTCCGCTGTCAGCTGATCCATTTCCGTGTTTTTGCACGGGGGGAGAGATTTGAAGAGTTCCATTGAAAAATAAACACATTTCCACAGAAAATAAAATTAAACCACTGCTGTTCAAAGGTCCAGAGGCTCAGATAAAGGACTTCCGAGCCTAGAAACACTCGGACGTGCCTCCAGGCAAATAAAAAAACACATTTTGCATTGCCTAGCGCATTTGCAGTCCAAACTCTCTGGGCGTGATTTACAGAGACGCTGAGTACAGACAGACGGGGGTGGAACTGCATTTGCATTTCTTTTTTCAATCTGACGTCAATAAGTTTCCTTGTTCAAAATCGCCCGTTTGAGCTCCGATTTTTTGTAACGCAGAAAAGGATCGCAAATGCTCAGTTTAGACATTTCGCAACTTTTAACCATGGGGGGGGGGGGTAAACAGGGTAGGGGAGCTCACATTAACGTTCAAAAACCTCAGAAAGTGAAAATTTCATGCCATGGGACCTTTAAGAGAAATCAGACCTGTGATCACTAATGTTACGCTTCTATGTAAATGTCAGTGTTGTATGATTGTGTCTTATTGTGCTATTTCTATCATGTTTGTCCTATGAATTGTCATTGACAGTTTGTCTGTTGTGTGAAGTTGTTTCATGTTGCTTTTATCTCTCTGACCTGCTCGGGACTACAGATGTAAAGTAGCCTTCGGGCTAATTCTGGCGTATTTACAAGTATATGTTCATGAATATGCATTGTCCCTTTTAAATAAAAATCTTAAATAAGAATCTTTCTTCAATAAATAAAGATATGTAATTCCATTCAAAATAGATTTTAAAGTCCCGTTATAAAATTAGCACCAAACATGTCTGGTGTCTTCTCTTTCAGACTACGCTGACAAGTAGCTCCCCTTTTAGAAAATACGACCTCCCCTTTAAATGCGAGTAGAAAGTGTGAAATGTTTTGGATTTCAGGCTTGAGCAGACCACATCTTATTAATTTCACATGTGAACAGTGAGACATATGGCACCAGTTAAATTACCTTGCACCTTGTTGTAAATCTGTTCCAATGTGAAAGGCTTTTACGATTTTCACACAGGCACATTTGATTATATATAAGTTATGATTAAATCTTAATACGAGTAGATTGGCTTCATAAAATAGATCGTAATCATTTTATTAAATGTGCATTGTGTGGTACGATGTGCAAACCTGAATGGAACATGGGTTAAGGCTCTTTTTAATCATGTGTAACTGCATCAAAATGACACACCTTGAAATTGGACTTTCTGGAAAAATTATATTATGCTCTATTTAATAAAGTAAGATTCTTTTTTAATGGCTCTCATGTCCAGAACTCAGCATCACTTGGATTCACTTTGAAAGGGCCCATTTTCTGCTGTTTTCTGATCTGTCATAATGTTGTTTCCTCATCACAAACATACCACGAGTTGTTTTGTTTAATACACACACACATCTTGCATATTTAGTCTTTTAGAGTTTTCCTCTCAAATGAAAAGCACTGCTCCACTCTGTGATGGCATGTGGTAATACAGGAAGTGCTCCACTGTGTTTCTAAACTCCATACACCTTCACTAGAATTATTGGGATAATTTCAGCCCTGGGAGTGCCAATCTCTTCTGAACTAAAGGTAGATTGTGGTCGTTAACTTGAAAACTACCATCACAAGGTGGAGCAGAGCATTTTGAGTTTGGAGATGTAGACAGACTAATAAAAGGGTCACTCAGACATGTGTGAATGAAACAAAACACAACTCCAGATATATTTTTGTTGAGGTAACAACATTCTAACATGGTTTAAAGCTCACAATCAATTTTGTGTAATATAGGACATTTACACCATTGCACTTTCTGCACTTACTCATACAATTGTTATAATTTTATAATTTCACAATTAACGTATATGCTAAGTTGATCACAGATATTAATAATTGTTGTACAAATTAAAAACTACAATTGCTTCTATGCACATGTTGCTCAACCTATTCTTTCTTAAAGGTTTACTGTGAAACTTCTCTATGGATGCAATGTTTAAAGATCCCATGACATGGTACTTCTTGATGCTTTTATATGGCTCCTTAATGGTTCCCTAATACTGTAAATGAATCCTTCTTCAAAATCAACACTCAGTGCATGAGAAACAGAGATAAGATGAGAAAGAGTCATAAATATCTCTCTCAAACACTTTATTCTGGGCGTTGTTGCTTGAATGCAAATGAGGAGAAAAGAGCTGGCCTATAGTAGAGGGTGGGGGCATGGCCAAACTCTCCGCTCTCAGCTCTCAGCTGATCCATTTCCGTGTTTTTGCATGGGGAGAGAGATTTGAAGCGTTCCATTGAAAAATAAACACATTTCCACAGAAAATAAAATCAAACCACTGCTGTTCAAAGGTCCAGAGGCTCAGATAAAGGACTTCCGAGCCTGGAAACACTCGGACGTGCCTCCAGGCAAATAAAAAAACGCATTTCGCATTGCCTAGCGCATTCGCAGTCCAAACTCTCTGGGCGTGATTTAGAGAAGTGAACTTTATTGATCTCACACTGGAGAAATTCTTCTCTGCATTTTAACCCATCCTATATATATATATACATATATTAGGAGCAGTGGGCAGCACACATTAGGGCGCCCGGGGACCATCTCCATGATCTTCTTGCTTCGGCTTGGTCAGGACCTAAGCTGGAGGTACCTATGGTGCATGTTTTGGGTGCCCGGAGGAAACCCACCCAGACACGGGGAGAACATGCAAACTCCACACAGAAAGGCTCGGGCGACCCGGGGATCGAACCCAGACCATACATGCAAACTCCACACAGAACACACACGGAAAGGTCTGGGCGACCCAGGGATTGAACCCGGAACCTTCTTGCTGTGAAGCAAGAGCGCTAACCACTCTGCTACCGTGCCGCCATTTACAGAGACGCTGAGTTCAGACAGACGGGGGTGGAGCTGCATTTGCATTTTTTTTTTTCCGATCTGACGTCAATAAGGTGCCTTGTTCAAAATCGCCCGTTTGAGCTCCGATTTTTTGTAACGCAGAAAAGGATCGCAAATGCTCAGTTTAGACATTTCACAACTTTTAACCATGGGGGGGGGCTAAACAGGGTAGGGGAGCTCACATTAACGTTCAAAAACCTCAGAAAGTGAAAATATCATGCCATGGGACCTTTAATGTCTATCTAGAGGTAGCATTCAAATGATAAATAGTTGCTGAGGATCTTTCAATTGTAATTTTACATCCCCCACCTCACAGGATCAACAAAAATCAATTAAACATGAAACTAAAGTGTGGTAGAGTTCTGGATCCACTTATAAGCTCATTAGTCTTGTCTCACTGTCACGAACTGTTTCAAAACTCCTTTTAATGTTCAAAATTAGCAGCTATTTAGTTTTTGTAATTTTGTCTGTAATTTGGCACCCTGGTCATGCACACAACTGAAATTTTCCATCTTGTTGCCATTACCAAGTCTCACTAAAGAGGACCGTATGGGCTCAAGATGTGAAATAATGGCTGTTATTTGAACAGGACATGGTATTATCAGTAATGGATTTCATAATGTCGCAGGAAGTCACTCTCTGCTCTGCCTGGTAAGTGGCTCCCAGTGCCAAATGTGGTTTTACGTTAAAATAATGTCACTTTTTTGTACAAGGTTTCCAGATACTTTTGTAGTGCAGCCAATGATCTGATAATGTTACCCAATCTATCAGGCAGGCCACAGTTTAGGTTATAGATTCAGTGGTTTACTTTCATTCTTTTTGACTCAGGATTCCTCCATCAACCCATTCATAGTAGGTAGTCCTGACCAACACTAGCTCTAGATCTGGAGATGGGTTCACTGTTCCTGACATATTGCCCCAGTGTCATTGAAGGATGGGCCAAATGCAGAGGACAAATCTCCTTATAGGTGCAAAAAAAAGCCTTAGTCTTAACCTAGTATACTTCTTATACCTCATTGTAAGGTTGTTCACTAGATAGACATGCACTTGCCTTGGAAACCTACAATTCAGTCATTTCACATTTATATTGTCTATTCATATATAGTTTTTGAGCAAGCAGCTGACCACCTATAGTCTTTAACGAGGGAGTTTTTACTTCTATGAGGTAACACATAACATATTTAGATTACCCTGTTAACGTTTAAGTCACTCCTCCTTCATGCTTTCATCACATGCCTTTACTGAGAGGATTGGCTGTAGACCTCTTGATTAAAAACACTCAGCCATATGATTAAAAGTCCCATGGCATGAAATTTTCACTTTCTGAGGTTTTTGAACCTTAATGTGAGCTCCCCTACCCTGTTTAGGGCCCCCCCATGGCTAAAAGTTGCGAAATGTGTAAACTGAGCATTTGCGATCCTTTTCCACATTTGAAAAAAAGACAGCCCAAACGGGCGATTCTGAACAAAGGAACTTTCTGACGTCACACTCGCGGAAAGGTTTCCACCCCCATCTGGATGTCTACCCACCGTCTCTGGAAATCACGCCCAGAGAGTTTGGGCCGCAAACGAGCTACGCAATGTGAGATGCATTTTTTTATTTGCCTGGAGGCACGTGAGAGTGTTTCCAGGCTCGGATGTCCTTTATCCGAGCTTCCGAACCTCTGAAACAGCAGTGGTTTAATTTTATTTTCTGTGGAAATGTGTTTTTTTTAAATGGAAAGCGTGTCATTTCTTCCTTCGCTCTTAAAACACGGAAACGGAGACATATTTAGCCTCATGAAGACGAGTCAGAGTCATATCTCATGCACTTGTCTTTATTGATTTTGAAGAAGGATTCATTTACAGTATTAGGGAACCATTAAGGCGCCATATAAAAGCATCAAGAAGTACCATGTCATGGGATCTTTAATGGTTAGAAACTCAATCTCAGTAATTAAAAAAATAAAAAATTAACTGCCCAGTTAATATACTGGAAACGTACTTGAAAATGATTGAAATTCTTATCAATAAATTTAGTAGCGTAATGTCTATTGAACATTTGACTGGGATGAACACATGACAGGCTTTGGCCATAGTTGTTTGAAGCATTTAGTGGTAACAATATCTAGTCTATCCCAGTTATAATCTTCAAAAAGTGCTTAAACAAACTCTGATAATGAGTATAAGTCACCCTAATACTGAGTGGTAAATTTTGGCGGTGCTTTGTCCTGCTCTGATCAGTTTAACATGTCAATCACACTCTCTCTGTACCGGCTGCCATCTTGGGCTCCTGTGAGGGTCTGCTTGGGTTCTTTTGGCAGCGGCTCTGAGGCTCTGTCCAAATGGCATGACTGTATTATGACGGATGTGAAACACCACTCCAAATCCCCATTGTTCTGCCCCTCTCCGCGTTTCCGAGGCAACAGGCTCCCTCCATCTGGACGCCCTCATCCTTTAGTCCCTCACACTTCCTGATAATGAAGCTCTACTCACACGATACTAGCATGGGGTGAAGTGACCTCAATTCAGACTCATAATATTAATTTCACTTTCAGTGGGCTTTTGCTTGGATGGTTTTGGATGGATACTTCTTATTTCAGGTTGATATATTTACTGTATGTGAATGGAAAATTGTTCTTGGCAGATATGTTTGTATTTTGTTGCTTTTTTTTTAGATGCTATTTTTTTTATATACACACACAGAGAAACATGCAAACTCAGAATCTACTGTCAGGTAAAAAACTCAAAACCTTATTGGTGCTAGCCATTCACCATGCTAACCATTCTAGACTTGTTTGCTTAGGTTCCCTTCGCGCAAATAAAATTATGGTTTAAATACTATGGCAAATTAGAATGAAGACTTCTGGGGGCCAGTAAAAGAACAAAATTATAGTAAGATCTAAGTAAAATCTGTGACACTGAGATAACAGTTCTATCTAATGTCTTATCTATCATGTATAAGTCAACATACATGAAAAGAAAAAATCTGCAGTTATTGAACTTCACTTGAAAACTGACTGCCAACTAAATATCACAAGCTCTAGATTGATAAGATGTACACTTATCCTTCAAAATCATCTGATATTTTAACATCTGGATTGCCTAATCCTGCCAGATGTTTACCTTAAAGGGACAGTGTGTAAGATTTTTACCCGTTAATTACTGAAATTGAAGATACCCATTCAAAAATACATTGTTTTCCAAGCCTTTTCACTTCCATCATGAAATCAAAGTATTCTTTTGGACTTAGATATAGTCACATAAAAGGGGGATCTTCCCCATGCAGAGGCAGCCATTTTGAATACGAGAGCCGCAGAAGGAGATTTGGGCTCCGCCTTCGCCTTCGGCAAGGCTCGTGGTTTTGGGTAAACAACACAAGCATGCTGCCGGATCACACGTCGTAATGGATCTAACACGTGTTTTGGACTAAATTGTTTTACTGGATTTTATTTACTGGATCCTTACGGACAAATTGAGAGCAAGTTTATGGTGAAATACAGAGTTTGACCTGTGCAAAGCATTCTAAGGTAAGCTAACCTCATTTTGTGCTTTTCCGTATAAAAGCCCCATGTGCTCGGGGACTGATTATTGTGGAAATGAAATGCATAGTCAAAAAGAGGAGACTGTAAGGTTTCATTTGATGTGTAGAGTGTCATGGTACATGATCGGGAATGTGTGTTTTCATGAGAAAAGAAAAAAAAAAAAAAAACGGGACCGCGTTTTATTTATACAGTAGCTACTGTATAGTGCAAATAGCGTAAATAAATAGTGCAAATAAAGTGCAATAGCACCATCCACCTATGCGCCACGAATCCTACACACTGGGGCTTTAAGGTCCATAATTAACAAAGTCCTCCGTATAGATTATAAGGTAATCATCTGCCATATGTATATGTATAGTATGCCATATTCACTTGCTCATATTATTAATGAAACTTTAAAGCAGTGGCTCTTCATGGGTCTCAGTTACCTGTTATATGAAAACACTTTTTCCATTCAAAAGATGTAATTTTGTTTTAGAAAGGCCGTATTTTACTTCGATCTGTTATTAGCTGCTGACACATAACATACAACATAACATAAAATATTTTGATCACTGTGTTACATTTTTATCGATTTGAAAATACTATATCCACCAAAACTGATGTATTAACATGTTTTATAAGTTTCACACTCTCTGAGCTTCCTTCCCTTTGCTCTCCATGCTAAGTCACTCACCCTTCAGAGCGCTGGCACAAAACAATCAGCACAATGTCGGTAATCAAGCTACTGCACAACACATCAGGTTTGTCATGTTGTGTACAGTTTTGTATCATGCTTTTGTATATTTATGGAGAATTGTCTGAAGTGTAAGGAGGGTTTTTCAATAGGACATACAATATGTAGGAAAGATTGCTAAATTACTGAAACATGAATGGATGACATTTTCTAAAACCTCTTCAGGCCTGTTTTTGATGACGGAATAACTATATAAATTATAACATGATAGAAATATTTGTTAATCACTATGGCAACAGTTCTAATTTTTCATCGCACAGAAATCCAAGGATATTTCACTTTGTTGGTTATTTCAGTCTTATTCCTTGTTTCTCTGTAAATCTTTCCTGGCCTACACCCCCCATATCCACCCATATCCACTGTAGTACATTGTCTGTCTTCATTCTCTATGTGTGCGTCCATGTTTGAAGTCCACTCCAGGGAATGCAATCATGTTATTTCCTGCTCCGGTCGCTGGGTAATTGATGAGTTCCAGGTGGATTAATCATTTTTGACATAACTTTATTGACAAAGACGGATTGGTGCCCCTGAAAGGTGTTTAGTTTCATTTCGGACGTGAACTGTTTGAGCAATGCCGACCGCTAGCTAGCCGTGTGCGCGCTAAAATATATGCTTCCAGTAATGTAGTGGCTATTATTCACCCTGGATTTTGACCTTCACTACATCTCTAGGGTATACTTTTTCTTTTTTGTAATTTGCTCCTCTGTCCCCTCCCTCTCTTCTTTTTTTCATTTCTTCCTCTCCTCCCTTCATGTTTTTTTTTCTTTTCTTATAGGGCTCACAAGACATCCATACCCAAGTTGTAATCTTACTTTGGCTTGTGAAACTATTTGTCATCCCCTTTCCCCCCGAGGTTGAATCGAAGACTTGATTCATTTTGCTCCACCTACATGTATTCTTCCACTACTTAAAACTTTAACTCACGACTCTCAGTGTCTGTCTCTGGAATCACTAATGTATAGGTAGGGAATCATTTGAAAGTCCTTCACGATTCCCTGGTGAATTTTTAGATAAATCTTTCAGACAATTACATGAATATTTAAAGGGATAGTGCGTTTTTTTATGTTAATCTGTATGGGTTTCCTTCTAAAAGTTACGTGTGTTGCAGTGTTGTATAGTAACGAAGTAATAATACTTCACTACTGTACTTAAGTACATTTTGGGAGACTTTGTACTTTACTAGAGTTTTTAAAAAAATGATAACTTTTACTTTTACTTCACTACATTTCCGAATTTAATTGCATACTTTTACTCCGATACATTTTCAATGTGCCGTTTAGTTACTCGTTACAAAAAAACCCTCTACTGACTGAAGGAAGTCAGGACGTGCCTGAGCTTGTTCGCTACTTGCGCATGACAATCAGCCTACACCTGTTGGTTTCATGCAGCTAGTTTAATCAATCAACATCCCCACACAACCCAGATGTTTTAAAACAAGAACATTTACTACACGTCATTAGTGCTACCGTACCATAATTATTAAATTACAAATAACATATTTTGTGCCTGCATTTACTTGCTCATAGGACGGCGTTTCATGGATATCACCAAACCCAATATCTTCGACAGTGCTCCATATGACACAAAACTACCATGGGTGAGTCGAACATGGTGTTTTACAGTAGAATTAAGGGCCCAATTGCAAAAAAAACCTCTTCCTCCAAAAACACTCCTTCAATGGTGTTATGTTTGCCTTATTTTCAGCACTGTTATTAAAAAATATATATTAAATTCAGACGGCCTTTGCTTGATACTTTTACTTGTACTTTTAATTACATTACTTGAGTACATTTATTTTTACATTACTTGTCATACTTAAGTACAAGAAGTTCCAGATACTTTAAGACTTTTACTCAAGTAACATTTCAGTCAGTGACTTCGACTTTTACCAAAGTAATTTTTGGCAGGGGTACCTATACTTTTACTTGAGTTTGATTTTCCAGTACTTTATACAACACTGGTGTGTTGACACCGTCTTACCTCTTACCTAGTCTCAGCTGATCCCGGTTCGGCTCGCTTTCTGGAGCCCACGTAAGTAGGTTTGGTAACTTCCCTGGAACATGAAATAAAGCTTGTTTTTCTTCTCAAAACAAAACATTTGTTAGAAAGGCGTTATATTTGCGTCCCAAACAGTTGTCCACGAAACATCCAGCAGCGTATTTCACATTCGAGTATTGTCTCTCTCCACTCGTATCACTACGCCCATGTTAACTCTATCAGCCTGTTCACTTGTAAACTTCGGCGTAGACATCCGCTGAAGGTGAACAGGCTGATAGCTCCAGAAAGCGAGCCGAACCGGGATCAGGTGAGAATGTCAGAGGTAAGCCAGTGTCAACACACGTAACTTTTAGAAGGAAACCCACACAGATTAACATAAAAAAAAACAAAAAAACGCACTATCCCTTTAAAGGGTCCATATTATGCTATTTTCCGATCTACTGGTGTATTATAATGTTGTTTCCTCATCAAAACATACCTGAAGTTGTAGTTTATTTCATTCACACATGAGTAACGCTTCACATCTCCAAAGCTCAAAATGCTCTGTTTCACCTTTTGATGTCATGTAGTGGTAGTTTTACCTTTTTTACTTTTTGTTCAGTAGAGATAATCAATTTCAGGGCTGAAATGACATCACATGACATCACAAGGTGGAAGAGAGTATTTTCTGCTTGAGAGAAGAACTCATAAAATATGCAGGACGTGTGTTAAACATGTGTGAATAAAACAAAACACAACTCCAGGTCTGTTTGTGAGGAGGAAACAACATTTTATCAGAAAATAGCGTAATATGAGCCCTTTCAAAAGCATTTCCGTTATGCACTAAGTTTAACAATGGTAAGCTCCTCTATCAAACCTCAAACCTACATTCAATAACATGAGGATCCAGGCAAGTGCATTTTGAATGTGTTGTGTTGACGTTTTGATAAAACAGATTAATATCTTGAATATGCAGTGGTAATGTGATTTGGTTTGCCTCAGTGAAAAGAGGGAGTAGTGGCGTGTAGTCCCTGGAGTTAAACTAACTTTAACTTAGTTTGATCTCCCTAATGCGAGACTTCATTACGAGCCTTTAATCACACAGGCTTCACACAATGAGGCAATAAGTCTAAGTGAGAAATAATGAACCAGCTGAAATGTTCCATCTTGTGTCTAAGCAAGTGTGAAAAGGGACAGAGGACCAAGAAGAATGACTACTCAACATATCAATTTTGTATAAAGAGTTTCTATTTGTTTAGATTGTGAATATAAATACATTTAGAGCACACAGAAAGCACTGATATCACCATCTTTCCTTACCTTGCAATGTCAAATAAAAGTGCCCAGGCCTTATTTGATGCTAAAAATGGATTTCTTACATGATCAATAAAGTGTTTATATTCATCTATCCATCCTTATCTATCTCAAAGGTGCATTGTGTAATGTTTCTGGTGAAGGGTCAGTCAAATTATTTTCTACATGGAGATGTTTTTGCTTTGTCTTATTATTTTATTTTTCACAGTATGGTAAAACCTTTCTATATTCATGGAGACAAACCAGACCAAGTTACAGGTCAGATCTGTGGAGAGGTAACCCCATGCACGGTCAGAATGCCTGTTTTGTTTGTTTGTTTGTTTGTTTTTTTGTTTTTTGTTTTGTTTTGTTTTTTAGGTATTTTGAGTAATAAAACCGCCTGTAATTGAATAAATGTAAGGTAGAGCTGTTTCAAGTCATACTGTGGAACATTCCAGGCAAAGCAAGTACTCTCCATGGAGACAAGTAGCAGTAGAAAAGTTGCACAGTACAAGTTTAAAAGCACTGTACTTGCGGTCTTAAAAACAGAATTTGTTCATTTAACATATTTTGACCTCAAGAGCTGCTTAAACAATATTTGTAATGGGGCAAGCTAAATTTCGCTCAGATTTATGGGAAGAAATCAGGTGCAGGAGCTTTAATAATTATAATTATCATTCAAACTTGTATGAGAAACCGCACATATTCAGTTCATCTCCAGGTTTTGTTGCTTTACCTGGAATGTTCCACAGTATGGTATTAAATGTGTGTGGCATTTATTTAATTACTGGTGTTTTTGTGGCTCAAAAATACTTTTCTTGGTCTTTTGGCATTTCCATGGAGATGTGTTTAGTGTCATTCTGTTTTCTTGTTTCAAAATGATTCAACATCAGCACACTGTATTTATTTACTGTTGACAGATAACAACCTAATTAGTCCATGTCACAAATAGTGTTTGTGAAATATGAACAAAAACAAACTTGTAACTGCTGCTATTCAAAGATCCTTTATTGTTCTTCTGCTGTTTGTCTGGGGCTAACTGGCTACATACTGTGCTTCTATGTTCAGCTGTTACACTGTGTATTTCTGCTGTTCACTTAAAACATAGTTTATACATCAGCAACTTTGTATTACTTATAATAGCACGTTTGAGAATACTGAAATCAGTGATTGTTTCAAAATTCTATCCAATAATAATCTCCTTCTGTCAAACTGGGGCAGATACCAGAATATGTGATATTTTTCTTAAGGACTATCCAGTGTAGATGTGATTTTGTTATTCTGCAGCACTTTGTAAACTGTTGATGAAATGGGAAATACAAATAAAGTGGATTGGAATTGGGTGCAGACGAGATCTTTATCTAACTGGCAAACCAGGAAGTCTCTCTGGAGCTCTGTTAGCATGCCATTTGATTACTTGGACAGCAAAACTCCACTCTGGCATCTAAAAGTAGTGAAAAACACTTATAAACTCACCACAGTGAATAATTAGGATGCTAGAAATGCAGGAACCACTGCAGTGCATTTGAAAAGAACTAGTTCTGTTTTTAAGACTGTGCAAATCAGATATAACCTTAAAGCTTCATACTGTGAACATACAACATTAACTTTTTGTTTGTTGTTGAGTTGCGTGCTAGAGACAACACACAACATAAAGACTTGTTATTTTTGTGTTGGCGACGCACTTAGCTCTTTTAACTGGTCTCATACTGTCGTTATTATGTTAGTTCAGCTGCCATAGGTTTGTATTGGTGTGTGTGTGCTTTTCAGTTAAAGGGGCTCTCTTGACCCCTGGCTCTTAATCAGTTCCCACTAGACGCTTAGAAGGAGGTCAAAGGGCACGACCTGAAATTATCAGCCTGGATTAGGTGCATACCACGTCTATAGACATAACATGGAGACACTTAGTTCAACATTTGATCCAACTGTGGATATCGGATCTTAAAATGTGGGACAATGAGTTTCTGAAATCCCCAATGCTGTTTAGGAGTTTGAGCCACATGGTCTTTTTTATTATGGACGCCATTTTGAGGACCAATCAAATAAGAGTATTTTGTTTTCAATTATCAGCACTTTGATTTTATGGTTGCTGCTGGTGATCCTTAATTCACTTTTCTTTTTTTTTTCTTTAAAGGTACTATATTGAACAAAATGGACTCTTGTGAGCATTAAGCCATGTTCTAATGTAGTGTCCCCCTCAAAAACATACCCAACAGTGTGTTTTGTTTAATTTCTACATGTTTGAGTCTACATCTCCAAAGCTCAAAATACTCTGTTCCACCTTGTGATTTCATGTAGTATTAGTTTTCCAGTCCTGTAGAGTAGATTGGCAATTCCAGGGCTGAAATCATCCAAATTATACTAGTGATGATGTATGTTTAAAAACGCAGTGGAATCCTTCCTGTAGTATCACATGACATCACAAGGTGAAAGCGGAAGTTTTTGTTTGAGAAAGGAATTCGTCCTTAATATGCAGGATTGGTACGGAAGTATGTTTTTAATGAAAAGACAATATTATAATATAGATCTGAAAATAGTGTAATATGGGCCCTTTAATCTACAATATTTTAAACAAAAGTTAAATTGATACCAAGTTATTGCATTTTTCTTTATAGACTCTTGTGACCTGGGGGCAATACGTGACAATTTACAGGCTCAACTATAAAAGCCAACTAACTGTTTAATATAGGGATGTCGATCAAGACGTTGGTTGAACAAAATGCATTAATTGTAGCTAATCGCGGACACGCGCACCCGCGTGGTCACGAAACAAGGCAACCGCGCACCGCGCTGCGCCAAGCTCGACTCACAGCCGGCCGCAGGCGCCAACGGCACTGCTCAGCAGCCCCCGCGCGTACACCGGGGCTGCTGAGCACGAGATCGAACCGCGGCGCCCGGAATGCGTAGTCTCAGCCCGAGCCACAAACCAGCCGCACAAAACCAGCAGCGGCACGTGGTGGTTTAATCCTGGTTTAGTCCAGGTCTAGACCTGGTCCAGTCCTGGTTTAGTCCAGGCCCAGTCCAGGTTTAGACCTGGTTTAGATCTGGTCTAGACCTGGTTTAGTCCACGTTTAGTCCTGGTCTAGATCTGGTCTAGACCTGGTTTAGTCCACGTTTAGTCCTGGTCTAGACCTGGTCGAGTCCTGGTTTAGTCCAGGGTTAGTCCACGTTTAGTCCTGGTCTAGTCTTTTAGCCAATCAGGACGCAGAACACAATGTTACACTATAAAAAAATGTTACACTATTTAAAAAAAAAAATTGGAAAAAAAAAAAAAATCCGCGATAGAGCGAGGGATTACTGTATTTTGTTATTCAGCATCAATACATTTGTCTGCTTTTTACTAAGGAATAATTAATTGAGGAATATACAATATAATAATACTATGATATATTTGTGACTCAGTGTTATGTTACTATAGCTTATATTCTTAAAGATCCTATTGAAACACTAAAATTCAGGTGAAAAACGCCGCTTATCAGTTAATCATTAATCGATCGATAAGGTCAATCAACTATCAATTAATGAAATAATCGATAATTTGCATCCCTAGTTTAATATGTAGTCAAAAGTGTCATTCTTCCTTAAAAAGGTCTTGTTGCTATAAAACTTAAATTAAATTAAATTAAAATCTCTACTGCAGATTACAGCAAAATTATGCATTGAAAATTATCACTGCAATAGCTTGTTAAAGGTACAGTGTGTAGGATTCGTGGCGCATAGGTGGATGGTGCTATTCCACTTCCTCTTTTTGCTAAGGCAGACCTCGAGGGTCACCCGGGCGCGCCGTAACGCAGACAGCTCGCGTACCCGCGCGCACCCGGTGCTGTGCGAGCTCTTGCCGACAACTACGGTATAAATAAAACACGGTCCCGCGGTCACATTTTTTTTTTTTCTCATGAAAACACACATTCCCGATGATGTACCATGACACTCTACACATCAAATGAAACCTTACAGTCTCCTCTTTTTGACTATGCAATTCATTTCCCTGCACAACAATCACTCCCCGAGCACATGGGGCTTTTATACAGAAAAGCACAAAACGAGGTTTGTTACTTAGCTTACCTTTGAAGGCTCTGCACAGGTCAAACTCTGTATTTCACCATAAACTTGGCCTCAATCTGTCCGTAAGGATCCAGCGAATAAAATCCAGTAAAACAATTTAGTCCAAAACACGTGTTAGATCCATTACGACGTCTGATCCGGCAGCATGCTTGTGTTGTTTACCCACAACCACGAGCCTTGCCGAAGGCGAAGGCGGAGCCCAAATGTCCTTCTGCGGCTCTTGTATTCAAAATGGCTGCCTCTGCATGGGGAAGATCCCCCTTTTATGTGACTATATCTAAGTCCAAAAGAATACTTTGATTTCATGATGGAAGTGAAATGGCTTGGAAAACAATGTATTTTTGAATGGGTATCTTCAATTTCATTAATTAACGGGTAAAAATCTTACACACTGTCCCTTTAAAGAGAAGATCTTCATTTCTTTATACAGTGCTCTACTGGGTTTTTAGAATCCATATACCTTAATTGGAATCATTTGGATCATTTCAGCCTAGACGTGCGCGATTTATCGATTAAATCGAATTTACAGTTCAGGATGATGTGTTTTTATGAAAATCAATTTTTTAAATTATTTTTTACATGCGAGCAGAACTAATGTGCCGCCTCGTTCTACACGGGTAAGTTAGTGGGGCGCAACCACACATTGTACAAGCTAGCATGGCAGCGAGTGAGGGAAAGCCGAAGCTTGTACCAAACAAAGGTGTTGCTACATCTGTTAGAACAAACGAGTGCTCGCTGTAAGGTCACCAGCACCTAAAGCAGAGGCACGCAGCAGAGTGGCAGAAGTGCGCTACCGCAATGTATGTAGTAAAGGACATGGTGCCCATATATACTGTGGAAAAGCCCGGATTCATTAACATGGTGAAAGTTTTGGACCCGATGTATGTGCTACCAAGCTGCAAATATTTTTCTGAAGTTGCCTTGCCACACCTGTATACAGACTGCACAATGCTGTAGGTAAGGGTCTTCAAGTGATATATTAAAAAAAAAAAAACAATAACAGCTTAATTGATGCAAGGTGTAATGTATTTGTTTTATAAAAGAACGTTGCATTATTTTGAGCCATTTGTCTGTCATCTGTTATTTGTTTTTGAGTAAGGCAGAGAAAAATCGATTAAAATTGCAAATTTTATTTTTAGGCCATATCGCCCAGCTCTATTTCAGCCCTGCCAATTTCTGCCAGTTTCTACTAAAGAAAAGGTCAAAGGTAGCTGTTAACTTGAAAACTACAGCTTCATGACATCACAAGTTGGAGCAGAGCATTTTGAGCTTAGGAGATGTAGACAGACTAATACTAAAGAGTTACTCAGACATGTGTGAATGAAACAAAACACAAATCAAACAAAGTATGTTTTTGATGAGGTAACAACATTATAACATGGCTAAAAGAGTACATTTTGGATAATACAGGTAATTAAGGTTATTTTTAGATTTCAAGAAATAAACCAATTTAAAGCATTATTATTTGAACCATGAAATGAACCATTTTTGCGGTGTACATACTGAATAGAAAACAAAATTGCCTGGACTCATCAGTACTTTTCATTCATGTGTTACTTCACAAAAAATGCATACTCTTATTTTAGATGATTTATCTCAATATTTTACTTGACCTCTTAATGAACCACCTCTGCATGTTTTTATTAAGTCTCAGCATTTAAGCACCATCAGCACTTTCTATAGAATCTAATTAACTTCTCCATTCACTTTGACTTTGGTTGAATTTGACATTTTATCAGTGGCCATCTTCATTATAGTATAACACGGGCCTGATAGATCAGAGAGATAAGAAAAGCCCATTAGCACAAATTAGCAACAATCAAGATTACAGGGGATTAGCATAAAGGTGGTCCAAATAGAAGTGCAGTACAAAAGTGTAATTAAAGTATAACTTTTAATGTGTTTGAAGATCGACAGAGCATGGCATCGAATAGTTCTGTTATTATAGTCATTTCTTAGAATGATTGGTTTTGAATTCCAACCAGATACAAGCTCTTTGATAATATGGCTGCTTAATTACTACAAAGTATGTCGACATGATCAATTAGAAGTCTGAAATTTAATTTTTATTTTAGTCATTAATTAGTAATCAATAAACAAGCATACAGGGTGCATATTGTACTATATAGTTGACGTTTGAATTTTCTGAAGAAAACCCAGGTTGGGTAATGTGGTTTTGGTGACAAAGTTAAAAAGCATTCACCTGATTTGATCTTCAGGATGGTTATGTCAGGATAATGTCCTGGCCTTATTGGCCAGTAGGGTGCATTCACCCTTGCTATGTTTGAGTCAAGTTAATCCTGACCATAGACTGTTTAAAGAAGTGGACTAAGGGAGTGTGGTGTCACCCATAGTGTTCAGCTCCAGTCATGATGCTAGTGGTTAAATTCCATATTAGGAATGGGAATTTATTAATGGTCAAAATGGTGAAAAGGATCATGTAAAGTGGGTTAAAGCCAAACGGCTCACTGCAGCAGTTACAGAGAGACGGGTGACAATATTCCAATGTAAAATCAATTGGAACCAGGGTCAAAAGGAGCCAGAAGCACTTCTCTTCCTATTTGGAATGCAGCTAATAGCACATTAACGATGTTCATTTATATATACAGTCTATGTTCCTGACATAGACTTGGTTTAGTCTTTGTCTAGTTCTGGTTTACTTCCAGGTTTATTTCCAGATGATCCCCATTTTGATGTGTTGTGTGAAGGCAGTTTTTAACTCTTGGGCACAGGCAATACAATGTCCAGTCTCCCATCCAAGTAATAACCAGGCAATTCCTGCTGAACATCTGTCAGCTCTGAAGGACCCCATGTTAGACTGTAATATGTATGAACAAAGAAACCTGAATTGTTATTGAGTAATATTTATTGCCTGTGAATTTTGTGGCAGTTAGGGTTAAAAGTGGTGTAAAAGAGATCAAACATTTTTCTCCACTGGGGGAAGAAGTGGACAAATAAATCAGATGAAATCCTTGTTTTACGTCTTGTTTCCTGATGTGAGGCTGGGGTATGTGCTAAAGGTGTAATTACCAGAGACCAGAGGAGAGAGAGCTGGGTTCAGGGGAGAGAGCAGCCCACAGAAGGATACTCCTCTGATCTGTATGCATTTAAAGAGGCAGAGGACACATAGGAGCAGCCACACAGCTGAATTTAAAGACCACAAAAACAAGTGGGGCAAGAGACAGAGACAGGGATGTGTGGGAACGAGACAACAGTGATCAGACAGTACTACCTGTTTAGATTTAGAAATGAGATATAGCGTTGTGTCTCATCTTAAGAGTCTCATATTACACCCGGAGTTGTGTTTTGCTTCATTCACACATGTTTGAGTCACCCTTTAGTCGATCTACATCTTCAAAGCTCAAAATGCTCTCTTCCACCTTGTGATGAAGCCTTTTACCTGTAGTTCAGTAGAGACTAGCAATTCCAGAGTTGAAATCATCCAAATGATTGTGTTGAATGTGTGTGGAGTTTAAAAATAGTGGAGCACTTCCTGTATTACCACATGCCATCACAAGGTGGAACAGAGTGTTTTCAGTTTCAGAGAAAAGGACAACAAATCTAAAAAATAGCACAATATTAGTCCTTCATTGTGCATTATGAAACAAAACAATATTCTCCATATATTCTCTATGGGTTTGAAAACGTATATGCAGTGGTGGAGTGGAGAGCACCTGTTAAAAAGTATTAAATGAGTAAAAAGTAACAATTACAATTTAAGCATGAAATGTAGTGATTTTGGTAAAGAATTTAGCAGGTTTTAAGTGATTCAATTGATTTCTTAAAATGCCTAGCTTTTTTGTGCATTTATGTTTTTGGTTTGCTCAAAGTTGTAATATTAACTCAAATTAAATGTGCTAAAAATAAGTCTCATCAATTTCAGCAGGTCGTAAACCATAAAGAAAAGCACTTTTTACTTTTCAGTGCAGATCTAAAACGTAGTCGAATAGAAAGTACAGATACCTGCTCTCAAAGTGAAGTAAAAGTAAAATCCACTGTAAAATTTACATTAGTACAGATACCTAAAAATTAAGTATTGCACTTCTTTACCTTTCAACACTACATAAATGTCACGACAGTCCTTCAGCACAAGGTGAGATTGTTCCACACTGGGCGGTAAAGTTGTCCACAGTAAAACTGGCCAACTTTAATCATGTAATGTGTGTGTGTGTGTTTGTGTGTGTGTGTGTGTGTGTGTGTGTGTGTGTGCGCGTGCGTGCGTGTGTGTGGCCCTGGTTCAACAGCTGTATATGGGAGTGATCAGAGGCAGGTGCAGCCAACTCAACAGCTGTCCTGCTTCTAATCCTGCTCATGATCTCTATACCTCTGGATTCAAACTCTCCACACAGAGTAACTCTCAGAGTAATTATTGTCACATAGAGAAGGACTGTCATCTTCACTGATGCACAGACAAGGAAGCCTCAAACAGGTATTAAAGGTCCCATGGCATGAAATTTTCACTTTCTGCGTTTTTTGAACGTAAATGTGAGCTCCCCTACCCTGTTTAGGCCACCCCCCCACCCCCACCCCCATGGCTAAAAGTTGCGAAATGTGTAAACTGAGCATTTGAGATCCTTTTCCACATTTGAAAAAAAGACAGCCCAAACGGGCGATTCTGAACAAGGAAAATTTCTGACGTCACACTCAGGGAAAAATGCAAATGCAGTTCCACCGCCCGTCTGGATGTCTACCCACCGTCTATGGAACTCATGGCCATAGAGTTTGGACCGCAAACGAGCTACACAATGCGAGATGCATTTTTTTTTATTTGCCTGGAGGCCCGTGAGAGTGTTTCCAGGCTCGGATGTCCTTTATCCGAGCCTCCGAACCTCTGAAACAGCAGTGGTTTAATTTTATTTTCTGTGGAAATGTGTTTATTTTTCAATGGAAATCGTCTCATACCTTCCTCTGCGCTTAAACGCGGAAGTGGAGCCAGCGCACATCGCACCGCTAAACGAGGAAAGAGCGGAGAGATTGCCCCCACCCCCCCACCTGCTGCACTGGCCTGTCTCTGTCCTCCTCATTTGCATTCAAGCAACAACGCCCAGAATAAAGCGTTTGAGAGAGATATTTTTGACTCTGACTGTGTTCATGGGGCTTTCTCATGCACTGAGTCTTGATTTTGAAGGAGGATTCATTTACAGTATTAGGGAACCATTAAGGCGCCATATAAAAGCATCAAGAAGTACCATGTCATGGGATCTTTAAAATGACTTAATTCTCAATCTTGCTCCATTACGTCCATCTATATGATACTTACAATGTACAGGGGGTCCTCGGGTTACGACGTAGATCCGTTCTTAAGACGCGTCGTAACCCGAATTTCGTCGTAAACCGGATTTTGCCTTTGATCTTCCAACCAAAGCACCAATAACCTTTCCATCTCAATAATTAGACCACTACGCTGCTTGGTTATCACTGCCGCTTTCATAGGAGCAGATCAGAGCCCACATCAGGTACTTCCGCCCACATTGGGCACACACACGAGGCTGTCTTCTTCTCCCTACAACCACAACAGAGCGTATTCTTCCGCCGTGCGCCGCGCGCTGTTCGCGTTTGTTTACATCTCTTACCACGCTAAACCGCGTAAGACGGAATGACGCGTAATATATACATATTTTTTTTAATGGGGGCGCGTTCGTAACCACGAAACGTCGTAACCCGAGACCGTCGTAACCCGAGGACCCCCTGTATTGATTAAAACTTGTGATTGACAGAAAAACTTAACATAAACAGCATTTCCATCCATCCATTTTCTTCCTTTCTTTCGCTTATCCGGGGCTCGACCCGTGGGGGCAACAGTCTAAGCAGGGACTCCCAGACTTCCTTCACCCCAGACACTTCCTCCAGCTCCTCCGGGGGGAACCCAAGGCGTTCCCAGGCCAGCTGGGAGACATAGTCCCTCCAGTGTGTCCTGGGTCTTCCCGCCTCCTCCCGGCAGGACATGCCCGGAACACCTCCTGAGGGAGGCGTCCAGGAGACATCCGGAACAGATGCCCGAGCCACCTCAGCTGGTTCCTCTCGACATGAGGAGCGATAATAGTAAACAGTACTTCTTTGAGTTCATTACTTTTTCATATTTATACTTTTTTCATAAATTCATTTTTATTATTTGCTCCCAGATTACAAGTAGTATTATATAGACTTTTACAGATGCTTTACAGTGTTCTGATTCTGATTCAAGGTTGCCTTATGTATTTTGTGCATTATTAATTCACTTCATATTATGTAGCTAGTGAAAACTTGCTAGCCACAGCTGCCCTGGGGCAAATTGACAGTAGCAAGGCTGCCAATCGGCCCCCCGACCACCAACACATCAATCAATCAATCAAACATCATTTATAAAGCGCTTTTCATACAAAATGTAACACACATACACACCACATTCATAGGCAAGACGGGTGAAGTGTGCACTTGAGCCCTTTGCCCCACTGTGGAGCACTGTGTTTTAAGTAGATTTCTATTCATTTACAGTTGGGTGATACTTCCAATACTTGAAAACCACATATCCGACTTTGCAAGATTGGTCACATTTATTCAGTATTCTTTCTCTACAAGAAAACTGGTTACTAAGGATAGATTGCTATTTCTAATAAGTTGGCTTCTGTAATTGGTTCCCCCGTGCACAAGAAAACCACATACTCTTTGACTGTACAAGATTGGTCACATATAACCTGCATTATTTCCACTGTTGTCTATTCTACAATTGAACTAAACTCAAACTGCCCCAGCAGCCTTCGCCTCAGTGGGGCCTGAATCCTCTCTATCTGTGCGCCAATTTACCTCCCCCAGTGCAGCTCGGCATTTTGGGAATGGGGAGCAGATTCCAGCGGATTTTGGTTGAACTGTATTTACACAGCAAAATCTTGTTTTCTGCTCTTTAGCTTTCAGAAGACAGCTGCTAGTATAGTGTGTACATGTGTGTGTGTTTGGGGGAGTCGGGGGGTATTTTGGGATAGGGAGGGGGCAGTAATGGCTTCCTCTCCCTCATTAGCCCTGATCCCCAGCTGCTGTGTGGAGCTCACTGGTTCCTGGGACAGAATTCCAAGCTCGTTCCGGAATTTACACAGGATTCCCAAGAGATTGCGACTGGATTTCCACTTTATTTCCAAACAAGCTGCTTCCCCGGCCAAACTTAATGATTATTTTGATTACAGACTCAACTGGCAGTGTGAGCTTGACCAAGTCGTTAATTTTAAAAGTTTGCTAAATATAAAACTAACCTATGTTTATTGTTGGAAATAGTGGGTCCTTTGTAGTGGTCCAATGGAGGGGCTTAGCTGTTCTTCCTGGACAATTATTACTTTTAAAATGCATAAAACACATATATTATACACTTTGTGGCCATACCTGCCTGTCAAAGCCTGATCCCGCTGGGAATTCCAGGTGCCACAGTGGGGCGCCAGTTGCAAAATACTGTCGCTGTGTCCTTAGGCAAGACACTTTACCCACATTTGCCTAGTATGAAAGTGGCGTGTGCATGAGTGTTGGAGGTGGTCGGAGGGGCCGATGGCGCTGATTGGCAGCCTCGCTTCCGTCAGTCTGCCCCAGGGCAGCTGTGGCTACAGAAAGTAGCTTACCACCACCAAGTGTGGAGTGAATGAACAATGAACTGAAAAGCGCTTTGGGTGTCATGAAAAGCGCTGTATAAATCCAATGAATTATTATTATTATTATACTTTGTAGAAAACAATATTACATTTTTACATACTAACACATACTGATACTGACACATAAAATAAATAGTATTGTTGCAAGATATTTGTGTTGATACTAAGTAACACAAAGGTAACACAAAGTAACACAAGGTCATCAGGAAGTCCAGCTCAGTCCTGGGCTGTCCTCTAGACTCGGTGCAGCAGGTGGGGGACAAGAGGGTCCTGGCTAAACTCATGTCTATACTGGACTATGAGTGTCACCCCCTGCAGGACGCTCTGTCTGCTCCAGAGAGCAGCATCAGTGACAGACTGATTCACCCTCGCTGTGTTAAAGAGAGATTTCGCAGATCTTTCCTTCCTGCTGCTGTCAGACTGTACAATGATCAATGCTAGTCATGTTCATCTCCATAGCAACCATGTGTCATCTCCATAGTAATAATTACATGTGCAATATTATTTAAAGTCACTTTACCTGCTGCTTATTTGTGTAACAACCACTGTCCATCCCTGCACTGCACACAATCATCTGAGTCACTTTATTGTAGTGATATTATATATTACTGAACTGGAGTCACTTTAACTGCTGTTTGTTCACTCAGAATCAAAGACATTTATTGTGCAGCGTTCCTGTGCCTTTTAACCTTACAGTGTTGTGTTTTTTTAGTTGATTGTACATACTTATTATTTATCTTAATTTTTGATGCATGCTCTTTTTTCCAACAGTTTCTGAAACATGCGTTGTGACACTGCAATTTCCCCATTGTGGGACAAATAAAGGATTATCTTATCTTATCTTAATGCTATGGCAAGTAATTCAATATTGAGCCAACATTTTTGTGAAAATGTACCAAAACTCCTTTACTGAATTCATAAATAAACAATATGTGATGATAAATTAACATATAAACAATGATCAAAGGAGAAGTTCAATTTGTCAACTGGACAAAGTTTGTTTGGTTGAAAACGTTTCGCCGCTCATCCGAGAGGCTTCGTCAGCTCTGGTTATTGTACTGGTTAGACCCTGCTTATATCTAGCTGCCGGGAGGCGCGTCCTACAATGACAAAGCTCTGAAAACGATCCCCCCTAATCTGTCTCTTTGTTTTTCAAATTACTCTGACGGCTAGTTTCGACCCCCTATTCAACGTCTAACGACCCTCTCCACCCCTCTGCCCTGGCTCTGTTTGACTGGTCTAAGAATCCCATTATAAATGGGAGACAAGTTATGTCTAACTCCCCCATTTCTGTTTAATGACGGATTCTCTTTTTTGACAAAAATAGCCTCTTTAACTCCCCTCTCAAACCAGTTCTTTTCCCTGGCTAAGATCTGAACCTCACTGTCCTCAAATGAATGGCCCGTGGCTTCTAGGTGAAGATGTACAGCAGATGACGGTCCACTCTGGCACGCCCGTCTGTGTTGGTACATCCTCTTGTGAAGTGGCTGTTTTGTTTCCCCAATATAGCGCTCACTGCAGTCTTCACTACACTGAATGGAGTAGACCACATTGCTTTGTTTGTGGCTCGGAGTAAACAATGTATTTCTGAAATTGACAATAAAAAAAAAATAATAATTTGGAGAAAAAATTAAAAATGTGGTATCTCTCTGCACAAGTAGGGAAATTGCTCTCTGGAGTGGCTGTCCAATGATAAACTCTGATTTATCTGGTTGGCGGTTTGATTCCGGTTCCTTCCAATAAACATTGTTGTGTCAATAAGCAAAACACTTAACCCTCCTGCTGTTGTGCACAAATTTAAAAGCATTTTGCCTGAGATAAGACTTTTTGTTTATGCTTTTGTTAGGTTCTTTTGGTGGTCATCCAATCAGAAAACTAACTTTGCTAATTCATGGGGTTGCCAGATTCTAAACTTCTCTCAAAGGTCCTATATTATGCAAAACTGACTCTTATGAGCTTTAAGCCTTGTTATAATGTTGTTACTTCAAAACAAAAAAACAAAAACAAAAAAAACAAAAAAACTGAGTTGTGTTTTTTTTTTTATTTACACGTTTGAGTATTTATTTATTATTAGTCTGTCTACATCTCCAAAGCTCAAAATGCTCTGTTCCACCTTGTGATGTCATGAAGTAACAGTGTTCATGTTAAAAACTACCTTTTGTTCAGTCGAGCTTAGCAATTCCAGGGCTGAAATTATCCAAGTATCCAGTACCTCCAGTACCTCTTGTGTTTTCTGTTTGAGAGAGGAACACAGCCTGATATATGCAGGGCTTACGTGTGAATGAAACAAAACAGAACTCCAGGTATGTTTGTGATGAAGAAACAACATTATAACATAGATCAGAAAATATGCGTAATATGGTTCCTTTAATGCACCATGAAAAAATACAGATGCCTCTAACTTGAGCCCACATAATTGTCCTCTCTCCTCATCTCCCTCCTTATCTCCCTCCTTGTCTCCTTGACTTAACACCTCTCCCTCCTGTCTTTGTCTAATCTGGCTCCTGTCATGGCCTCTTCACCTTATCTCCATAAAACTGCAGCGCAGAGGCTCCTGGAGAGAGTCCAGTGACAGCCCACACTGCCCCCAACCTGCCCAGGAAAGAGCAGACGAGCCGGGGACAGAGAGGGGGGGCATGGAGGGAGGAGGGGGCAGAGAGGGGCAGTAGCCGGACACATGGACAGACAGGAGGGCAGCTGGTCCTGGGGCACTAGTCTAAACACTGAGCAGCACAGATGACTGACACTCATATTAAGAGGAGTGGAAATAAGGAGAGCACTAGACTAGACCAGCTTATTTTTCCACTGTTACTTTTAAGTCCTTGGAAATACTTAAAGGTGCACTATGTAACCTTTTTGGTGGCAGTAAAAACATCTGAAATTGAACAAAAGCGATATAGATACGTGTCATGCTGGCAGAGTGGCTAACTCTCTTTCTCTCCTCACTCTCTCCTATAAACTGTATAAAGAAGTGGAATAAGGAAGTGTGACGTCACCCATAGCTCCAGTCAAACAAAGCGTATCAGTTACACGACCGAATTTGGAGCTGAGTTCCAAATTAGGAGAAGGAATTTATTTATGGACAAAATAGTGAAATAAAAACTCCAGGATCATGTAGATCGGGTTAATTAGAACATTTTAAGACCAAAATTACAAGGCTCACAGTAGTGGTTACAGAGAGAGGGGCGACAGTTTTTTAACGTAAACTCAATTTGACTCAATTTGAGTCGGTGGAGCCGGAGGTGCCCCTATTTTCACTTCCTATTTGGGTTAGCTATGTCCATTTATATACAGCCTGTGCTCTATCCTCACACTCATACTTTTAACTTGCTGAATGTTTGTTCTAATTCATCAAACACTTGAGAAATGTCTATGATTGTCTGTAAGGCTTGTAACATCTTTATTTTCACAACAATGTAACTCTAAAGCAATAACATTGTCCCTTCTCTCAGACTACATAGTGCTATAGGAGACGTGCATGTGTCTCTCCTCACAGCAGGAAGTTTTCAGGTTTGACTTTCTGGCTGCCCAAACCTTAATGTGCAGATTCTGCATGTTTCTCCTTGTGTCTGGGTTAGTGGAGAAACCCAAAAATATGCACCAAAGGTCAAATCCTTTATGTAGCAAAGGTGGTCCTGACCAAGACTCTGTAGATGGGTCCCCACGCCCCTACTGGGACAATAAATAATATCATTATAGATGCATTTAATGCCATACTATGGAACATTCTAAGCAAAGGGATGACATCTCTATGGAGTGGTGAAGTAAAATAAAATACAATTAGTTATTACAAATCTGTGGAAATCATATACACTGCCTGACAAAAGTATTAGGGCGATTGTGTATTTCTGAACTTTCATAAATAATGATAAGACATATTGGTAATGACAACAAATTAATTTATTGATATATTAAAGCAAATTTCATCATGTGTAAAGGCATATTATTGCAAAAATGAGGACTCATCGCAGTGTAGGTCTAACTCAGGTCTAAACCTAACCTGGGAAATCCCAGGCTGTCTTTCGTTCGTTCCGATCTGAAAGACAGCCTGGCGACTATGGCAAGCGAGCTCTCCCGATTCTGGGAGCCAATCAGAGAGTGGGGAGGGGTGGCAAGACGGTGACGTGTACTACGTGACAAACGGACGTTTGTAGTTTGAACTGACAACTGACGTAATTGGCTATGGGCTATGTATACGCCAAATGATAGACATTCGTAACTCCCAATAAACGGCCGTTGGCGATCGTAAACCACACCTCCGCTACGAGATATTTCGAAGGTGCCTTCCAGACCATATCTCACTTGTGATATGGTCAGGTGTAAACCGGGCAAGTAAACCAGGACTAGACTAAGGCCCTGTCTGCACGACAACGTTCCTGTTTTTTTTTTTAATGCGGGTTGGAAAAAATACGCGTCCACACACGTGTTGGATCAGTAAATATTCACGTCCAGGCGAACACGGAGCGCTGAGTGAAAACGATGTAGTACATATGTCACACTGATAAGTGGCGCTGTAAACAGGAAACAGCCAGAGCCCCCAGACACGTAATACTACAAAGAGCACATGCACATAAAGTCCTTTCTCTTTCGTAAACAAGCAAACACGTGCGTGTTAGGGACCGTCAACAAATGCGCAATTATTTTGTCCCCCTACTCCACCAATGTAGCAGGGACTCACTCCGGTAATGTGAAAATGTTGACGGTCCCTAACATAGACAGACGCCACAGAACGAAGGTTTGAGCTGCGTGAGCAGAGTTTTTGCCTATAAATCGATAGTTTGTATTACTTGCTATAGTTTTATTAGATAGACATTAACAAGTAGAACTCTCGTTAACCTTGGTCGTGTTATTTTGTTAAAATGCTTGTTTGGATCTTAATACGGGAATGTTAAACATCGAGCCTTCATTACGCTGTGTCCTGCCCAAGCATACTCGGACATTATGTTGGCTTTTCTGCAAGAACATACAACCGGGGGGAGCTATATAGTTGTGTGAATTTGTGTAAAGAAAACAGAAATGCTTTTTGTGTGTGATACTGCATGTGCCTGTTTGTAAAAGGTAAATTTTCATTCAATAAAAAAGACAAGAAATGGTTGCTCTATTTCTTTATTTACAGCACACAACACCCTCAAATTGGTATGGGCTCCTCATTGTCCACTATCTGCCTTTTCAGCGATTGGATCTTTCCAGTTTTAAAATACGTGTTTAGCTTTGAATTGGCAAACACTCGTGTGTCGTGCGCACTGCCAGGCCACGACGTGCGTAATTGTACATGCGTCTCCGCTGGGGTTGCACTGCATAGTAGATCAACAGGTTTTGACGCAACAGTGCAAATAAACTTAGAAATGTCCGCATAACAAACTCAACTCCATTGTCCGCCATGGTTATGGTTGTTGTTATCTGGTCGTTACCGGCCGAATGCCCAAGGTTACCTTCTGGTCACTGGTCACGTGATGTCATGTTTTCCCAAAAGTCTTCTTCTTCTTCTTCTTCTTCTTCTTCTTCTTCTTCTTCTTTTTCTTCTTCTTCTTCTTCTTCTTCTTCTTCTTCTTCTTCTTCTTCTTCTTCTTCTTCTTCTTCTTCTTCTTCTTCTTCTTCTTCTTCTTCTTCTTCTTCTTCTTCTTCTTCTTCTTCTTCTTCTCCTTCTTCTCCTTCTTCTTCTCCTTCTTCTTCTCCTTCTCCTTCTCCTTCTCCTTCTCCTTCTTCTTCTTGTCCTAATACTTTTGTCAGGCAGTGTAGATTTAAACTAATTGTAAAACTATGTCCATTTATCTATGTAACTTTTGAATCATTTCCCATTTTTTCTTTGTGTGTGTGGGTGCGTGTGCGTGTGTGTGTGTGCGTGCGTGTATGTGCATGTACGTGTGTGGGTGTGTCGCTCTCTCCTTCTCTCCAGCTCTCTCCATTCCTCTCTCTCTGTACGACTTGTCTGCACTTGTATATGTGCTGAGATTGGTCATGGAGCCAGGAGACATCCCAAACATGAGGGGCATGCAGTGACCACCCAACCAGACCACCACCAGCTCTGCCCTGTGCCCATAGCTCCTGCACACACCATCGAGCTCACACTGCTATGGAGTACATGGATCTGTGCTTACACCAGACCAGTGCAGTCTGTCTGTGTCTGTGAATCTAGATTAATATTATCTCAATCAGCAGGTCAGCTCAGGCAGGGTGAGAAAGTACATCGATGGACACATATAGGATTTGCAGTAGACTAATGCAGTATTTTTGTAGTATTTTTTGTACTGTGATCCTCCATCTTTAGTCATGTAAGTTGAAGAAGTAGTCCTGTAGTTTAGCATGTGTTTTATATTTTAGATTCAGATTCATTGTATTATAATTTTTAGTTCAGTTTCAAAAAGGTTGTGCAGAAATATGCAAAATAAGCTTAAAATAGAATATGGCACAGCCTGTCTGTCTCCTGCAGCCATAGAGACATTCTTGTATCTCACTTAGCAACAGGGTTAATTCAGGCAGGGCATCAGGATTCATGTAGCTAATTTTGTTCAGCTTGTATTGTCTAGATTCACTGCGTGCTGGTTTCTGAAGCTCTTAAAGGTACCCTGTGTAACTTTTCTGGTTGCATGGAATGTGATTGACTGTTCCATGGTATGGCATTAAAGGGATAGTTTGGGTTTTTTAATGTGAATCTGTACGGCATCCCCTTCAGCAGTGTCGTGCATTAACACTGACTTACCCCTGACAGTGTCCTCTGAACCGAGTTCTGACCCGGGTCTGGCGCTGACGAAAGTAGGTCCTGCAAGTTAGCCGGGCCAGTTAATAAAGCTTGTTTTTCTTCTCAAAACAATATTTGTCCAAAAAGTGATATATTTGCGTCACAAAACAGTTGCCCACGAAAAAGTCAGAAGTCGTAATCACTTGGTGCTATTTTCTGTCGATTCCTATCACTGCGCGCCTATTATTATTATTATTATTAGCCTGTTCACTTGTAAGTGGTGATGTTTACAAGTGAACAGGCTAGTAATGATAATAATAATAATAGGCGCGCAGTGATAGGAATCGACAGAAAATAGCACCAAACGATTACGACTTCTGACTTTCGTGTATGTGAAGTACTGCACATTTCACAAATAATAACACAGTTTTGACTTGTATCTCAGCTAGAAGTGCAATGCTCTGATCTTTTGAACACTTAAGAGTCCCAAAGTGAGTGGTAGACAGGAAACAGCTGACGCGATCACGCTCACAACTGTGTAGCTTGTGATTTGCCACCATATCCCGCTGCAGTCTTTGTGATCGGAGATTTAAAATCTCATAAGATTCTCCTTGTGTCTGTGGTGTGCACCCACAATGCTGGATGCTCTACAGGTGAGGCGGGGGTTAAAAATGTCCAGGAGGGAGGGGAGAGAGACACCAGTGATCTTCCCAGCTGCATTCACTATGCGCTGCAGGGCTTTCCTGTTCTGTTCAGTGCAGCTCCTGTACCACACAGTGATGCAGCTGGTCAGAATGCTCTCAATGGTGCCTCGGTAGAAGGTGGTCATGATTTTGCACATATGTATCCAACTGCAGGAAAACCAATACCAAGTCTTCCCGGAGGCGTTTTGAGTTATTCACAGATTCTGAAAGTACAGGTTCTAAGCTTTCCAATGATGTCTTACATGTAAAAATCTGACCATATTTTAAAAAAGTTGTCTCTATTTGAAAGCAGGCACAGCAGATTATTGAAAGCTCTGAAAAAAGCTCGTGAACTTTCCTCTCTTCAGGCCTCCTTGCCTAATTTGAATGACATTAAGCTAAGCCCTCCCCCATCATGACTATCTGTGGTGTGGTGTTAATGTCCAGGCAGGTCAGAATCATTCAATAATTTAATAATACACAGGATAATATGTTAAGTCAAAGTTTACTACAAAATGTACTTATAGTCAGGAAGTACTAATAGCATAACAAAGTAACCAATATAATTTAAAAAAGTAATAATATATGTAATAAAATACTGCTGTTATCTGAAACATGGAGTGGGTTCTTCATGATCTCAACTAGCACATTCTGCAAAAAAACGAAAATCACAAATTTTGAAAAAATTTAGTAAAAACGCATGTGTCTAAGATTGCCTAATCCCGAGTTGTGCCCTCAAAGTCCGTGGTGCGTCACATATTGTATAGTACTACAGTAAATGAGAGCTTTACTTACTTTTGTCATACTTGCAACTTTCACCCACAAGAAATGTCTATAATTGTCTTGTGTCTTGTCTCTATACGGCTTGTAACATCTTTAGTTTCACGACGATGTAACTCTATCCAAAGCAATAACACTGTCCCGCCTCTCAGACCACATAGTGCTATGGAGAGGTGTCTATGCAGCTCCTCTTGTTAAACCTGGTCTGGCTGGTGAGCTGCTTACAGTGAAAGTGAAGTGGACATTGGCTTAGCGCAGAGCCTCATAATGTTAGCTATGCACAGGACATGTGTTTGTGGACTTGTGTTATACCAGGTTCTAATGACAGCAGCTCAGAGGCTCACTGCAGCTGTGAGAGGAATTGAAAACACTTGAATCCAGAATACTATATGGGTTTTGGTCCAAACTAATGTAAAAAGTAAGTTTGTTGTATTTTTTGTTTAAGTTATGTAATTGTTCTGATTTGGGTTCCTGCTTATGCTTAAAGATCCCATGACATGGTACTTCTTGATGCTTTTATATGGCTCCTTAATGGTTCCCTAATACTGGAAATGAATCCTTCTTCAAAATCAACACTCAGTGCATGAGAAACAGAGATAAGATGAGAAAGAGTAATTTTTCTCTCTCTGAACACTCCATAATGGGCGTTGTTGCTTGAATGCAAATGAGGAGAAAGGAGCTGGCCTATAGTAGAGGTTGGGGGCATGGCCAAACTCTCCGCTCTCGGCTCAGAGCTCTCAGCTGATCCATTTCCTTGTTTTTGCACGGGGGGAGAGATTTGAAGCGTTCCATTGAAAAATAAACACATTTCCACAGAAAATAAAATTAAACCACTGCTGTTCAAAGGTCCAGAGGCTCAGATAAAGGACTTCCGAGCCTAGAAACACTCGGACGTGCCTCCAGGCAAATAAAAAAACGCATTTCGCATTGTCTAGCGCATTCGCAGTCCAAACTCTCTGGGCGTGATTTACAGAGACGCTGAGTACAGACAGACGGGGGTGGAACTGCATTTGCATTTCTTTTTTCGATCTGACGTCAATAAGTTTCCTTGTTCAAAATCGCCCGTTTGAGCTCTGATTTTTTTCTAACGCAGAAAAGGATCGCAAATGCTCAGTTTAGACATTTCGCAACTTTTAACCATGGGGGGGGGGCTAAACAGGGTAGGGGAGTTCACATTAATGTTCAAAAACCTCAGAAAGTGAAAATTTCATGCCATGGGACCTTTAACACCTGTTTATCTCCACAGAAACTAAAATGCTTTTATTGAAATGTAGTATAGCATTAAATGAATCTATCTTGCATACATTCAATATTTTAATGGCTAAAACATATATAGAAAAACCCGCATTCTTACTGTGAGCCAGCTAGTCTCAACACAGATCTGATATGTAATGTGGCCAGATGTCGTCACCTGTTTTTGTTCATCTCCATGGAAATAGCACTCATGCTGCACAACCAGAAGGTTCCGGGTTCAATCCCTGGACCTTTCTGTGCGGAGATGGTTTTCTGGATGGTTTTCCTCTGGGCACTCCAGTTTCTCCCATCAACCCAAAACATGCCCCAGGTGAAGTCCTTGGTCAGGACTACTTTAGCTTAGTAGTCCTGACCAAGCCTTAGAAATGTCCCAATGGTACTGAAAGAGGGGTCAAATGTAGAGGGCAGATTTCCCTAGTGTACCTACTGATTTCTTAGTGTACCTTAAAGGGATAGTGCGTTTTTTGTTTTTTTTTATGTTAATCTGTATGGATTTCCTTCTAAAAGTTCCGTGTGTTGACACCGGCTTACCTCTGACAGTCTCAGCTGATCCCAGTTCGGCTCGCTTTCTGGAGCTCACGTAAGTAGGTCCGGTAACTTCCCTGGAACATGAAATAAAGCTTGTTTTTCTTCTCAAAACAAAACATTTGTCCAAAAGGTGATATATTTGCATCCGAAACAGTTGTCAACGAAACATCCAGCAGCAAACTTAGCGATTGCGTATTGTGTCTGCCGACTCATATCACTGCGCTCACGTTAGCTGTATTAGCCTGTTCACCTTTAGCGGAAGTGTACAGCAGATGCGGTCCGCCACAAGGGGAAGTTTAGAAGTGAACAGGCTAATACAGCTAACGTGAGCGCAGTGATATGAGTCGGCAGACATAATACGCGATCACTAAGTTCGCTGCTGGATGATTCGTGGACAACTGTTTGGGACGCAAATATATCGCCTTTCCGACAAATGTTTTGTTTTGAGAAGAAAAACAAGCTTTATTTCATGTTCCAAAGAAGTTACCGGACCTACCTATGTGGGCTTGAGAAAGTGAGCCGAACCGGGATCAGCTGAGACTGTCAGAGGTAAGCCGGTGTCAACACACGGAACTTTTAGAAGGAAACCCATACAGATTAACATTTAAAAAAAACAAAAAACCACTATCCCTTTAACCTAAAATCTAGTCTAGTCCAATATTCTGGGGTGGCAGTTGCTCTGACTGTTCCTTAGAATTCTTAAGAAGCTTTCTTGATTCTCAGTCTGCCCCCGGACAGCTGTGGCTACAGTAGGAGCTTACCACCACAGAATGAATCATGTAACGTGAAGCATTTTCGAATGTCTTGTTTCTGTGCTATGGATACTGCTTATGTAAGAGTGTTTTCTATGAAGATGGTACATAAATATTTACAATAACATATCTTTATGGGGTCAAATGGTTCTCCTCCCTTTAAGCTTGTTTGGAGAAAAAGCCTGACACTGACTGGTACTGGACTTGCTTCACTCACAACATCACAAGATCATAACTCAATTGATGTGATTATCATTTATTTTTGGATTGTTTTAAAACCACAAATAGTTAAAATAAAGATCGGCCGATGTGTGTGTCACTACAAACTTATCCACAGCCTTTTTTTTTTTTTTTTTTTACCACAAACCTTTAAGACAGCTATGTAGTCATGTTTTGTGCAGTTATCTCTTCAAATTAAAGCAGGTCTGTGCTGGAGATTTAATTTGTTTCTTTTTAAATCCCCTTTTGTTCAACATTGTGATTTTAAACTGCTCTAATAAAAAAAATGAAACAATGCCATTTGATATTGTAAAATAGTCTTTTCATTAACACTTTATCTCTTTGTGTTCACAGGAGAGGCCCCCAGGATCCATCAGAGTACCCCATCCAGCAGCAGCAGCCCTGGTCTGGACACTACCCAGGACCCCCCCAGAACCACCAGGCCTACCCCCAAAGCCCGGCCTATCCCAACCACAATGTTAACCCCCAGAGTCCGGTCTATTCCAATCACAGCGCAAACCCATCAGCCCCATACTCTTACACAGGGGGACCAGCCTACACCAGAGACCCAAGAACTGTGGAGCCCGGATACTACCCACACCCCAGGTAAAACATAAACAAAATACACATTTAGTAAGATTACTCCACAGCATAATCTTAAAGGAGAATTAACGTTTTTTACAATCTGAGCCTTATTTCGGTAATAAAACAAGTTGTTTTACTCACCCATAGCACTTTGGTGTCATATGGAGCACTTCCAGAGATGTTTTAGATTAGCGATATCCGTAATGTGAGTTCTCGGGGCAAATGTTTGCGGTCTCCAAATAACACAAACTTTAGCACTTTTCAAATCATAGAAGCTCAATGTCTTAGTCTACACTTTCGTTTGAGTCAAAAGTGGCCTGTAATCTGAGATTTATCCATAATTTACATATTTGCGTTTCATGTTTGGGTCCCAGGAGCTGAGAGTGAAATAAACTGTGACTCCGCACATGTGCACTGGCCTCCTCACCTACTCGAAACTATGACTAAATCTCGGATTACAGGCCACTTTTGACTCAAACGAAAGCGTAGACTAAGACATTGAGCTTCTATGATTTGAAAAGTGCTAAAGTTTGTGTTATTTGGAGACCGCAAACATTTGCCCCGAGAACTCACATTACGGATATTGCTAATCTAAAACATCTCCGGAAGTGCTCCATATGACACCAAAGTGCTATGGGTGAGTAAAACAACTTGTTTTATTACCGAAATAAGGCTCAGATTGTAAAAACCGTTAATTCTCCTTTAAGTGGAACTAAACACAAAATCCACTTTTTTGCTAATAAGTAATATTGCAGCTTTCTGGTCAAAAACATCTAAATCTATGTTGTCCAGTGGCCTCAGCAATTTCTAGTAGTTGGTGACATCACACAAGACTGCCCTGATTACACACGTTTCCGATTAGAAAAGCAGGGGCCGAGTTTGAAGTCTAGATACCTGTTAGAACAATCGTATAGTGTCTACACAAAATGTACACTAGTCAAAACATCTTGAATCTAGATTATGATTAGATTAGGAATTGATTTTTAAGTTTACAGAATGTCTATATTGTCAGCGTCTCTTGTCTGTTTAGCTCACAGCAGAGGGGTCCCCTTCGGCAGGATGTCCCGCCCTCTCCCACCCCTCCAATGAGAGGCCTGCGCTATGACACCATGACCAGAGGAGCAGTGGGAGGAGGCTATAGGTAGAACCTGTCAGGTAAAACACACACCAACTCATCTATCCTAGAACTGACTATGAGTTTCACAATGTTAACAAGTTAGGAATGTTGTCAGAACGATTTGCAATTTAAAGGAGAATTAACGTTTTTTACAATCTGAGCCTTATTTCAGTAATAAAACAAGTTGTTTTACTCACCCATAGCACTTTGGTGTCATATGGAGCACTTCCGGAGATATTTTAGATTAGCAATAGCCGTATCGTGAGTTCTCGGGGCATATAATATATGCCCCGAACATGTAATATATGCCCCGAGTGGTCTCCAAATAACACAAACTTTAGCACTTTTCAAATCATAGAAGCTCAATGTCTTAGTCTACACTTTTGTTTGAGTCAAAAGTGGCCTGTAATCTGAGATTTATCCATAATTTACAGCTTTGCGTTTAATGTTTGGGTCCCAGGAGCTGAGAGGGAAATAAGCTGTGACTCCGCACATGCGCACTGGCCTCCTCATCTACTCGAAACTATGGATAAATCTCGGATTACAGGCCACTTTTGACTCAAACAAAATCGTAGACTAAGACATTGAGCTTCTATGATTTGAAAAGTGCTAAAGTTTGTGTTATTTGGAGACCGCTCGGGGCATATATTATATGCCCCGAGAACTAGCGCTACGGCTAACGCTAATCTAAAACATCTCCGGAAGTGCTCCATATGACACCAAAGTGCTATGAGTGAGTAAAACAACTTGTTTTATTACCGAAATAAGGCTCAGATTGTAAAAAAGTTAAATTCTCCTTTAGTAGTTCAGTACATTTCATATTTTGTTCTTATCTTTATTTTTCTTTCAGACATCTGCCACTTCCTGGTTTAAATCACTAAATCTGTACAGTGGCCAGACGAAGACTTCACCAAACCCACTGACTGCAGCTGTGTCCATCTTCATTTATTTCCAAAGGGCCTCAACAACAAGCAGTGTTTTTATTGGTACAATGAATGGCCAATGAACAAAGTCGATGCTGTCTTATAATGCACTCTTACACTATATACTATATGGTACAAAATAACTCATCAAACAACACTGAAAAGTAAACAGAAATCTTACAAAAAAAAAAAAAACACGGCAAAAAATAACTTCTACCTACCTTGTTGCCTTGGTATTACAATGAAAATACATGTAAATTCTTAACAAGTTTGTCTAGAATGACCAAAGCGTATTTTGACTACACAATTCAGCTGCCTATATTACCTTTTGCTATTCTTTTAGTGTTTAATAATGCCAAGCCTACCTTTTTTTAATGTAAAATAGATCATTTACCACCTCTGAAACAGCAGTAGCCATATATCACCCGCACTTTTAATAAATGGCTACAGTTGTGCGTATTTTAGTTTCCTCAGACCGTTGCGTTTAAAGAGCTCCATGAAAAATCACTATAATTAATTCACTTATTTTGATCATGAAGAAGCAGTAACGGCATTGAGAAAGATTGCTCTGTTCAATTTGTGCGTGAATGTAAACACTTGATCTTGCCAATCAGCGCAGAGATATATTTGTTCTTTTGTCAAAATCAACCTTTTTTAATCCCCTGGTCTAAAAATGTTTACTGAAAATGTACTGAAATAACTGCCTTTTTTCTTTGTGCTACGCGGACTGATATGAACATTGTGTTACTTTTTGTAATTATAGAAAACCCTGGGACTTATGTAGGGATCTTAAACTTCTCAAAAGACCATGATATTAAAAGCACACTATGTAACTTTTCTGATGAAGGTCCACCGCCTTCTTATCGCCATGGAGATGTTATTGTTTCATCAGAATGTTCAACCACATGTAATTAAATGTGTTGACTTTTATGAAGACAAGCAGTTAATTTCGCCCAGAGACTGTATAAAGAAGTGGATTAAGTGAGTGTGTCGTCGCCCATAGCGTTTGGCTCCAGTCAAATGAAGCTCACCAGGCTAGCGCTTATAGGAGCGAAATTGGAGCCGCGTTCCACATTTGAAAATTAAATTGATTTACGGACAAAATAGCAAATAAAAAACACCAGGATTATGTAGAGCGGGTTAAAGGAGAATTTACGTTTTTTACAATCTGAGCCTTATTTCGGTAATAAAACAAGTTGTTTTACTCACCCATAGCACTTTGGTGTCATATGGAGCACTTCCGGAGATGTTTTAGATTAGCAATATCCGTAATGTGAGTTCTCGGGGCATATATTTGCGGTCTCTAAATAACACAAACTTTAGCACTTTTCAAATCATAGAAGCTCAATGTCTTAGTCTACGCTTTCGTTTGAGTCAAAAGTGGCCTGTAATCCGAGATTTATCCATAAATTTACAGTTTTGCGTTTCATGTTTGGGTCCGGAGAGCTGAGAGTGAAATAAGCTGTGACTTCGCACATGGCGTCCTCATCTACTCGAAACTATGGCTAAATCTCGGATTACAGGCCACTTTTGACTCAAACGAAAGCGTAGACTAAGACATTGAGCTTCTATGATTTGAAAAGTGCTAAAGTTTGTGTTATTTGGAGACCGCAAACATGTGCCCCGAGAACTCACATTACGGAGATCACAAATCTAAAACATCTCCGGAAGTGCTCCATATGACACCAAAGTGCTATGGGTGAGTAAAACAACTTGTTTTATTACCGAAATAAGGCTCAGATTGTAAAAAACTTTACTTCTCCTTTAAGGTACAGGTCAGATTTGTGCAGAGTCGACCTCGCAGACAATAAGAAACATTTTTAGCAACAACATTGATAGATGCAGAGAAAGGTTTAATAACATAATTCAGGAAATAACATCTCTATAGAAAAAAAAAAGGTTTCATAGTGTGCCTTAAATAATCGCAACTACCCTGTGTGTCAATAGCATCATTGGCACCACCAATTACTCCCTCAAACATTACACATTAACAGACTTAACAGACTTAGTGGTTATTAGATTGTTGCTCCGTGTATGGAAGTTTGACATTTGAGTGTAAAGTGAATTGTGTCGTGTCCAATCATTTCAAGGAACAGAATGTGAAGAATGAAAGATGACTGAAAGAAGTGAAGACAATGTTGCATGAACTTTTAGACACAACGAACTAAGAAAGAAGGATTTATGTAGCGATGATGGTTCATTTGTGCTAAAGAAGTTCCCAAGAGTCCTACAGTTTTATTTCAAGGATCTAAATGTGTTTTCTTAAATCGTAATTTGAAACTTTGTCTTGAAATCTTTAATAATATGCCACCCCCAGGTCAAACTTGGGCATCTCCCCACAGTCCAGAGACTAAAATAAGTGATGGAAAGTGTTTTTCTGGTGACCCAGCCATTGTCCAGGTCTGTCAGCACTGACCGCCGCGGTATCTGCAGCTACTCCGCGTTAGACTGGATAACGGCGCCAGAGAAAGATTTCGGCCAAAAGGAATTAATTTGCTCGATGCTTTTCCCAATTACTTTCTGTGTAGTGCGCATTCATATCGAGTGCAAATAAATGTGCAAATCAACACGGAGAGCAGGAACAGGAATTCCCCTGTCAGCGTGGTGTGTGCTTCGGCTGTGTTTTTCCGCACTGAAAAATAGTTCCCACCCAAAATGACCAAGGCAAGCTCTCCGTGTTGATTTGTACATTTATTTGCACTCGATATGAATGCGCACTACACACAAAGTAATTGGGAAAAGCATCGAGCAAATTAATTCCTTTTGGCCGAAATCTTTCTCTGGCGACGTTAGACTCCAGTCTAACGCGGAGTAGCAGCAGTTACCGCGGCGGTCAGTGCTGACAGACTCGGACAATGGCTGCGTCACCAGGAAAACGCTTTCCACCACTTATTTTAGTCTCTGGACTGTGGGGAGATGCCCAAGTTTGACCTGGGGGTGGCATCTCCCTTTAATTGAATTGAATGGAATTACTACACCAAACTGGCTAAAAATTGTGCATCTGATGGATGAGTTACTAAACCAAATTTTCAGCTGTTGAAAATTCTCACAAATAGTTTGGTTTATTTTTCAAGTTAGCATTTGTAGTTAAATTGATAACCATTTTGCACCAATAATCTTGAGACATTTTGGGCCAACTTTGGCTTGTAAATCGTCTTATTACATGTACACCAAAATGGGATATTGGCTGAATCTATACCATGGAAGCCGATATCCAATCCACCAACATTTTCACATTTTCGGTGCATCCCTAATACAGATAGTTGGTTAGATGGATGGACATTGAGAGAAAGTTAGGAAACAAGTTTATAAATGTGTATCTCAATGGACAGAAAGTTGGTTTGAAGAATGAATTTCCACATTGTAAGAAAGTAAGAGTGATGCAGATATAAAGTTGGTTGGACTTGAACATAGACAGTGAATGTATTATGATTGAGTTGTTGGATGATGGTTAAAGACAGGAGCATGTGAGAAGAGAACAGTTGGTGTTCGTCTGTGGGAGGAGGTCAGCGTGCGGGATTTTAAACAGGACTTCACTGTCATAAATATTTATCCTGCTCATAATCCAAAACATGTCCAATTCAACGCGCCGTCAAGCCCAAAATCTCATGTTTCTATCAGCAGTCAGTACAGTTTCAATGAGCTTAGCAAGCTCTATTGATACCTTGCAGTGACTTCACGCTGGGATGCACAGCATGTACTGTATGTCTGTGTTGGGATGTTCAACAGTTCCCATGGTAACAGTGCACACATTAGCAAACACGGCCAAAAAGTTTTAAGATCCCCAAATACAAAGACAAACGTGTCAAAAATGTTTTTATAACTATTTGCAGTGGTCCAAAATTGTTTCTCACTTACCTTATGCATTCCAAGCATCCTAATTATTCACGATTATGAGTTTATAAGCACTTTTCGCAATTTTGAGAGATCAGGATTATTGGTAATTTGGCAACAACTATGTAGTATGCTAACTGCTTACTAACCTTACTACCTGGTTCACTTTTACAGTATACAGTGGTACCTCACCTTACGAAAGACTCAACAAACGAACATTTCAAGTTACGAAACGCCTTCACGGTAAATTTTGGTCTCTAGATACGAATGAAATTTCAAGTTACGAAACGCGAAATTATTATACGCTTTTCTCAGACTGGATTTAAACTTTTCTCACATTTGTCTCTCGTTTAAACACTCAAACTTTTCAACAAAATTATTAATAGTGAAGCGTGGGGGGAAGGGGGAGGGCGGTGTGTGTGCGCGCGGACACGTGTGTGATAGCGCAGCATGACCCGGCGCGGGGCTGCGAGCACGAGACCCATGCTCAAACCGTGCCTCCTCTAAACCAGGTCTAAACCAGGTCTAAACCAGGTATAAACCAGGATTAAACCACCGCGGCTCTTGCATGTGTTCGTTCATGCGCTCAGACTGCGTGCGGTCCCCCTCGCTGCTCGCCTCAGCCGTGACTCGAAACGAAACCAGGAAATAGACCCGCACGCGGCGCTTTAATCCACCTGGTTTAGTCCAGGTTTAGACCTTGGTCTAGACCTGGTATAGTCCACGTTTAGTCCTGGGTCTACAGTCTCTACGCAGGACACAGTGTTACACTATAAAAAAATGTTACACTATAAAAAAACAAACTTGGAACGAATCAGGCCTTTTCCATTGAAATACAGTAGCTACTCAACTTACGAAAAATTCACGTTACGAAACCACTTCTGGAACGAATGAATTTCGTAAGATGAGGTACCACTGTATCTGAACTGGGCAGGACACATAACTTCATTAAATGAAATCAGATGCAGCCTTTTTAAGGAACTTTTGCAGTCTTCAGCAACTTTTATGCATTTTATATGGTGTGACTTTATGAACTTTTTTGAACTATTTTCACAAATAGGGGAAATAAATCGCTGGTCCCACATTTGTGCCTTTGTAGACAGAACTTGCAGTATTGATCCTGGTTTATTGTTCAGTGGTTTGCCTAAAATTTTACAGTATATTTTTCATTTTTTTTTAAATATCTTTTTGAATTCCTGCACTGCACGTTTTTCCACATGAAGAAGTATTGGGTTGATTGTAATTTTTATAGTTTTTATGGACTGCCTGTCTACTGTATTTGTCTGTTGTCACGGCATAATAATAACTATTTTTCTATCACATTTTTTTTTTTAAAGTTAATAATTATACATTTTACTTTTACATTAGCAGTAGTACAAAATAGTCAAATACTTTCTAGAAGCTGTTGTGTTATTGCAGAGTACATAAAACATTCCATGGACTTGTAGTATTTATAACTGAGAACAGGGACGGACAAATGACTCACATTAATATGCAAATTCACTGGTGTAATTGGATAATTATGGCAGTATAATGGAACTTGCCACAAGTATAAATGATCCAGATCAACATTTGTAGATTTTCTTTTTGTGTATTTCTTATAAACGTACCATAGAAATATAATTAAAGACACACACACTAGCAAAAGTCAAGTGTGTGTGTTTTCTATACGTTTACTGTCGACATTGTAGATATACAGAAGACATCAAATACATGAAGAAATATGTATGGAATTACTTTGTTAAAAATAATTTTCAAGAAAGCAAAGAGTGGCTAATTTGAAGATTTGGTTATAAAAAATATATTTAGTGATTTAGCTTTTTTTTTTTTTACTTCACTCCATACGTCTTACACTGACAAAAGTATTAGGACGATTGTGTATTTCTGAACTTTCATAATGATAACAAGACGTGTTGGTAATGACAACAAATCAATTTATTGATATATTAAAGCAAATTTCATCATGTGTAAAGGCATATTATTGCAAAAAATGTAACAATATCAAGTTAAATAGCTTTTTCATCAAAATAACCACCTTTGGCCTTAATCACAACTTTACAAATTCGAGGCATTCTGTCCCACAATTTTTCAAGATATCCATCCTCTATAGTTTTCCACTCATCCTGAAGACATTTCCACAGGTGTTTAACGTTAGTCGGATTCCTGGAGCGCACTTTAAAGGAAAAGTAATGTTTTTCTTACAATCTGAGCCTTCTTTCGGCAATAAAACAAGTAGTTTTACTCACCCATAGCAGTTTGGTGTCAATTGGAGCAGTATCGCAGAAGTTATGTTGAGCCGTTCTGTTCTACCAATGATCCCGTATCCGTTAGCGTGAGTGCTCGGGGCACTGATCTGCGGTGTCCAAATAACACAAACTTTAGCACTTTTCAAATCACAGAAGATCGCTGTGTCAGGATAGACTTTTAGTAGATTCCAAAACGGCCTGAAACCCGATATCGCAACAGAAAAGTAAAGTTCAGAGCGGTGTTAGCTTCTTTCGGACTAGCTGTGTGTGTGTACAAAACAGCTGAGTTCACGCATGCGCACTGTCCTCTCTGATGACGTCATCAAATGAAACTATAGCTGGATATCGGGTTTCAGGCCGTTTTGGAATCCACTAAAAGTCTACCCTGACACAGCGATCTTCTGTGATTTGAAAAGTGCTAAAGTTTGTGTTATTTGGACACCGCAAAGCAGTGCCCCGAGCACTCACGCTAACGGATACGGGATCATTAGTAGAACAGAACGGCTCAACATAAGTTCTGCGATACTGCTCCAATTGACACCAAACTGCTATGGGTGAGTAAAACTACTTGTTTTATTGCCGAAAGAAGGCTCAGATTGTAAAAAAAAAATGTAAATTTTCCTTTAATATCCAAATAATCCCACACTTTTTGGATGGGTGACAGGTCAGGAGACTGGGGCGCCGTGTCATAACCTACAGTCGATGACGCTGTTCACACATCTCCAAATGACCCTTACACAGTTTGGACGAGTGCTTTGGGTCATTATCTTGTTGGAACTAGAAGTTTCGTCCAGAGTTCAGAAATAAACAATTGTCCTAATACTTTTGTCAGGCAGTGTACTTCATATATGTGATGTCTCCTGTATGCTTATCAAATGTAGAGAGTAGTAAACATATAGAGGCGACTGTGAGTCCAAACTTTATTATTCAAAATTGTCTGAGTTGTATTTTGCTTCATCCATGATTTTATTTACAAGGTTGTCTTCTTTGAGCCTGAGAAATCACTCAACTTCACTCAATTTTCCCAAATAGTTGCATCACAGGTAGAAATCTAGCCTTCTCCTGTACAATTTTGAAGTCCATAAACCATCTTCAGACTTGTTCGTTACATTTCTACACTCAAATTGTGCTCATAAAGTATGTTTTGCTAAAGTACTCACTCGTACTCATTCCAAGGTGACCAAAAGCCTGTGTAATTCCCAATTAGCATAAATAGCATAAATCTACTTAAATACAGGGATTCAGGGGGGAAAGGAGTCACGGATATCTTCAAAAATGCAAATTCTGGAAACTACAACTACTTATATCATTTTATAATTTCATATTGAGTTTAATTTTTTTCACTTTGTTGAATTGCACTTCCTCAAATTACAAATGAAAACTGAATGTATCCGAATGCTGTCTCTGCACCAAACATTATATGATATGAAGATGTATTACTTTTACTATCAATCATACATTTCACATTGTATATTGTTTTTGTTTTTTTTATATCATTTAATTTCTTCTTTTTTAATTGATTTTGTTTGCTAGCCCAAAGCTACATACTAGTATGTTTAACTGCATATATCCTAAGCAACAATTTGTATTTTTCTATCATAAACTTTATGAAAAACTTAAAACGCAATACAAAATAACGGTACTAATAGTGAATTTGTGGTACTCTTGTCAGTCATATGAAGGAGTAGACGTGTACTGAAAACATAGTCGCCTTTTAACCACTTGTATCCAAAATCCTCAAATCAAATGTTTATTATTGTAAAACTAACAGTGATTTCTACTCATTTTCTTACAATTTATATTTATGTATATACAATTTTTGCAATAAAATGTATTAATTCTTAACCTGGTTGTCAAGTTGTGTTAATGTATTATTGAAGTATTATTGTCTCATTGTCATTTTCACCCACAGTTCACAGTATAACCCATCTAAGTATGGTTTTAACTTTTTATTTCCACAGAATTATGCAGGTGATGTGCTTCTTGAAGAAAAAGGTTACATGTGCACTGTGTAACTTTTCTGGTGACCTGGAACCTGGCCTGGCATAGAGTAGAGATTGGCCATCCCAGGTCTGAAATCATCCAAATTATTCTCGTGAGGGTGTGTGAAGTTTAAAGATCCCATGACATGGTACTTCTTGATGCTTTTATATGGCTCCTTAATGGTTCCCTAATACTGTAAATGAATCCTTCTTCAAAATCAACACTCAGTGCATGAGAAACAGAGATAAGATGAGAAACAGTAATTTTTCTCTCTCTGAACACTCCATAATGGGCGTTGTTGCTTGAATGCAAATGAGGAGAAAAGAGCTGGCCTATAGTAGAGGGTGGGGGCGTGGCCAAAATCTCCGCTCTCGGCTCTAGCTCTCAGCTGATCCATTTCCGTGTTTTTGCACGGGGGGAGAGATTTGAAGCGTTCCATTGAAAAATAAACACATTTCCACAGAAAATAAAATTAAACCACTGCTGTTCAAAGGTCCAGAGGCTCAGATAAAGGACTTCCGAGCCTAGAAACACTCGGACGTGCCTCCAGGCAAATAAAAAAACACATTTCGCATTGCCTAGCGCATTCACAGTCCAAACTCTCTGGGCGTGATTTACAGAGACGCTGAGTTCAGACAGACGGGGGTGGAACTGCATTTGCATTTCTTTTTTAGATCTGACGTCAATAAGTTTCCTTGTTCAAAATCGCCCGTTTGAGCTCCGATTTTTTGTAACGCAGAAAAGGATCGCAAATGCTCAGTTTAGACATTTCGCAACTTTTAACCATGGGGGGGGGCTAAACAGGGTAGGGGAGCTCACATTAATGTTCAAAAACCTCAGAAAGTGAAAATTTCATGCCATGGGACCTTTAAAAACACAGTGAAGCTATTATTATATTACCACAGGACATTACAAGATGGATGAGTGTTTTCTGATAAAAACAATAAATATACAAAAAGGTCAACAAAGCACATTAAAATACCAATTAAGATAAACCATTAAAACAGGGCTCTCAAGTTTTGAGCGTGGTCGTGCGTGAGACTGCGTAATTTCCGAGGGGGGTGCGAGTGATGAACGCGTCGAATTGTCTCTCTCAATGCGTGAGACTTGAGAGCCCTGCTGTAAATGTTTGTCTAAAGAGCAAACTTAAACTACAAAGCAACTAATGAGAGTTATATAAATGAAGTTATTACCTGATGGTTCTCAGTTTGTTTTATCATCACCGCAGTGTGCGCTTAGCAGCTGAAACTACACTCTACAGTCTGCCCAACAACAGAACAATCTATTTTCTGGCTGATTTTTTTCCGGGGAGCGGGACGGGGAGGAGGGGGAGAGTTTTTTTCGCTGAAAACGCGCGGTGCCTGCATAAACTGAGCCACACAGACCGATTTTCTAAACACACAAAAAAAAAAAAAAAATCAGCGTGAGAAATACCATGTGTGGCGTGTGAGTGTGTGATTGCGTGTGTCACACTCTCAATGCGTGAGACTTGAGAGCCGTGCATTAAAATAAAGAAAGTGTCACAGGACCACTAAGTGTTAAAAGCCATTCTAAATAAATAGGTTTTAAGTTTGGCTTTGAACAGAGGCAGGTCAGTGATGAAGCGTATTTCAGTAGGCAACTCTTTTTTTTTTTTTACTTCAAAACTCGCTGTGTTTCATTGTTTTGTAAAATCAAGTCATTAATAAGCATTTAGTCACAGAGTTAAACATGTGGAAATTAAACAAAACGTTTTTTAAAATGATTTTGGATAAGGAAACAGCATTATTACATAAATCAGTGTATTATGGGCCCTTTAATGAAATAAAATGCATTTTGTTGAAAGTGAAATTCAAATGACTCTATCATTTGAGCCCTGATAAATCCTCCCATTGTGATAAGACTTTTGGGACCACCTTAAATGAACACACCAGTAATTATGAATTAAAATGTCCAGATAAGCTCTACTGATAGCAACATTTTTACATCAAAACTCGCTGTGTTTCATTGTATTGTAAAATCAAGTCATTAATAAGCATTTAGTCACAGCGGCTAGTTTGAAAGCACAATTTATCATACATTAGTGTCTGGACTTTGGCTGCAATCTCTGAAAACTTGGAAGAAATGAGACACTTAGGCCAGTAGAGCGTTTTATCAGTGAAAAATTTGCATATCTCCCAAGCAGTGAGCCAATAGGGAGCCAGGAAATAAGTAATTAAAATGTCCCAAGTCTCAGCCAGCGCTCATCTTGTGCTGTAAAGTTCAGAAAATGTGTGACCGTTTTAAAGCTGTAATGGACATGACCGTGTTTGTGTGGAATGAATTTGAAAATGGTTCAGAGGATTTATTACACTTTTGGACTGCAGTCAGCGTGGGGTCTTTTCAGTTCAAAATGAGAAGATGAGAAGATGATTTTGGATTATGTTTTTGTTAAAGCTACATTTTTTAAAAGATGATTTTTGCTTTCTAGTTTAAAGGCCCCCACTGGTAAATTTGTCGTCTGGGGCGGCAGTAGCTCAGTTGGTAGAGCGCTTGCCTAGTGATCCAGGGGTTGGCTGTTCGAATTCCGCTCTTGACGGGTGGACCGCGTGTGATCCCAGCTCCCACAGATGAGTGCTGCTGTTGTGTCCTTGGGCAAGACACTTAACCCCACCTCGCCCCCAGTGTCTGTGGACACTGGTAGCCCCCATGGCAGAGGAAACATCAAGGCCCGTTGTGACGTGAGCCACCTGTGGGAGGATTCTCCAGCTGAGGTCCTGACCAAGCCGAAGCAAGAAGATCATGGAGATGGTCCCCGGGCGCAGGAATGTGCAGCCCACTGCTCCTAATAACAGGATGGGTTAAATGCAGAGGACAAATTTCTCCCAAGGCAGACAATAAAGGCTAATCTTAAATCTTATTTGACCCATTTCTTCACTGCTACTTGGGCAACTGTCACAAGGAGTACACAGCTGAGGGATTAGCCTAGTATACCCCATGTACTGCAGCTGCGACACTGTCAGCACTAAAGGATGGGTCAAATGCATAGTTCATTTGGATTGGAAAAAATGTACGGAATATTTTCTGCAGATTTCTACAGAATCAATGAGCAAAGCCCTGAACTCTGTAATCTAAAGTGAGATCAGTTTGGTTTTATTTGTAATTGATAGGTGACCAATGAGCTCCTTTGTTTCACATGTGTCACTGAAAAAACAAGTCTGATTGGACGATCATGTTGCTTGACCATGGCTTGAGATGCAGTGAAGGGTGTGGGGGCCAGATTGATATCAATCTGTATATATAAAAAAAAAAGTAGAAAGATATAATTCTGGATTTGCCGGGCAAGCACAAAGAAAGTAACTTTTTTTTTAGATGCAAGCTTTAGTATGTACATCAAAATCACTAAATTATCTTCAGCATCTCCGGCATCTCTCCCCTCTCTTCTATATGAACTATTGACTAACCCATTGAGTGGCTGCATTCTCCTCCCTGTTCCTTCCTCCTGCCCAGCACATTATCATTATTAACTGTTATTATTAGGCATTTTGCTGGGCCTTTGTAATTAGAATTTCCCATTTTGAGCGGTTGCCAGTTCACAGACAGAGATGCGTGTGAGTTGCCAGTTTGCAGACAGTGGGGTGCGTGTACACTGAAGGTATTGTTCATTTGTAGTTATTACTGTCAGTCGAGCAGGCGTTTGTTCCATAGACACAGCCGGGATGCCCTGAATACTCGCTAATTATCGTCAAGCTCCGATCACGTCACAAAATCTGTCTGACAGGGACTGCTTCAAAACTTTAAGCATCAACTTCAAGTAGCTGTACATGATTTTTCTACATGTAGTTGAGCCCCATATATTGCATAAGACGCTTTTAGGGACAAAATAAACAAATTTTTGGTCTGATAATCAGGAAGTGCACTGTTGGCTTGCTAACTGTTGTTTGTGCATTACCGTGATGGCAAAATATCACTTATAAACTGCTATAGGAATGTGTTAGGAAACTGAGGAAAATGTTTAGACCTCTGCAAACAATCTAGTAACCTAGCCAAAGACAGGAATAACTAAAGACTAAACCAGGTCTAATCCAGGTTTAAACCAAGACTGTCTATCCCTGTCTGTACCTGTTTAACCCATATAAGTAAAGTAAAATTGTATTTATATAGCACCTTTCACAGACAAGAGCCACAAGGTGCTTCACAACAAGACTTAAAATACAAAATATACAAAATACAAATATAAAAATATAAAAAGGTGGAGACAGTGATTAAGATCAAGACAACATAAAATCACAGCAGCCCAGAAACACTAACCAAAAGCTTGCACAAAAAAGAAGGTCTTAAGTTGGCTTTTAAAAGCGTCAACAGACTCAACTGAACGCAGAGAGAGTGGAAGATCATTCCAGAGCCGAGGAGCAACAGCCTGGAAGAATCTATCTCCTCTGGTCCGAAAACACGTGCGTGGAACCATCAGTAGATTCTGATCCACAGACCTCAGAGCCCTCACAGGGGAGTAAGGCTGGATCATATCCCTGATGTATGAGGGAGCTTGGCCATGCAAAGCTCTAAAAGTTAAAACCAAAGTTTTAAAATTTTGGTTTCATATGTGGTTAGTTCCCATATGAAATTTTGGTTTCATATGGGAACTAACCACAGACTGGAAACACGAGTAGTAGTTTACCACCACCGAGTGTGGTGTGAATCAATAATGCATTGTAAAGCACTTTGGCTCTCTTAAAAGGTGCTACATAAATACAATGTTTACGTACTCGCTCTCACAGATCCCGGCCGCTGCAGATGAGAGTACACCTCAAGATGCCCAGGTAAGTGAAACCCATTACTACATTCAAAACTGAACCATCCACAAATGAACTTTCATGTCATTATATATAAGATATTATTTGAAAAGCACCACATGTTGAATGTCTTTTTCCTATGTGTTGTCTATACCTGACATCAAACTATATTTTAAGCCTTAGCAACCAGTTATGCACTTTAAGTTATACAGGGCTTTTTTTTATTTATTATTTTTTTATTTTTTTTACATTTATACTTGTAACTTAAAACAAGAGTTCAAATAAAGGACACACTAGGACTAAACAAGGACAAATTCAGAATGAATCCAGGTCTAAATCAGATTTAAACCAACAAAACCAAGACTCAATATTGAGAGAGATAGAGAGATACTTTATTGGTTTGAATTCAAGTTTTGCTGCAGCAACATTTACACTGTGCTTCTTAGTGTCCTTTGTGTCTCAGTCAAAGGTCTCAGGTCTGCAGTTTATCAGGAGGACTGGTCAGGGAGGGTCAGCAGATCCCGTGGAAGAGCCAAAAGTGTCCCTCGTCTGTGTCCTGCAGCATCACAGCCCTGTCCAGTGGGAAACAGGTGAACACAACAAGAAAAGGCCTCCTTCTTACTCCCCTCTGGTGTTTGGGTTGGTGACAAATATTGTCCATTTCCTCGACGTATTTCCTCTGGAAGGTCTTCAGACACATTTGCTGCCCTGTTCGGTGTAAAAAGCCTGTAGGGTCTCAAATGTCCATCGCTTGTGTTGCTAGCTCTTGGTCCTTAATATTTTTTAAGAACATATTCATCTAAACGGTATTTTCCTATTTGGACAAAGGTTATTTTTAAAATCCAATAAACTCCCCAAACTGAAGCAGCACTAGCTGAGAGAGACGGAGGGCTGAGTGTGTCTCCTGTGTGGGTCATGGACAGTGCATAACCCCAGCCTCAGGCTCCAGTGTGTTTTATGTTTCATGAGTTTGCACAAATACACTTCCTGTCTCCACTGAGCTGAGCTCCTGTCCAGGTGCAGCTCCTCTTCACATGTGACTGCCCCATCTGCCCCTACGACTACTGAGGAGGAGGAGAGGAGGAGGAGGAGAGGAGGAGGAGGAGGAGGAGGAGGAGGAGGAGGAGGGAGGAGAGGAGAGGAGGAGGAGAGGAGGAGGGGAGGAGGAGGAGGAGGAGAGGAGAGGAGAGGAGGAGAGGAGGAGGAGGGAGGAGAGGAGGGAGGAGAGGAGAGGAGGAGAGGAGGAGGAGGAGAGGAGGAGGAGAGGAGGAGGGAGGAGGAGGAGGAGGAGGAGGAGAGGAGGAGAGGAGGAGGAGGAGGAGGAGGGAGGAGGAGGGGAGGAGAGGAGGAGGAGAGGAGAGGAGGAGGGGAGGAGAGGAGGAGGGAGGAGGAGGGAGGAGAGGAGGGGAGGAGAGGAGGAGGAGAGGAGGAGGAGAGGAGAGGAGGAGGGAGGAGGAGGAGGAGGGAGGAGAGGAGGAGGAGGAGGAGGAGGAGGAGAGGAGGAGGAGGAGGAGGAGGAGGGAGGGGAGGAGGAGGAGGAGAGAAAAAAAATCAGGCAACAGAGGAGGAGGGAAAGAAGGAGAGAAAGACAAGGAGGAGGAAATAGAGGAGGAGGGAGAAGAGGACAGAGAGGAGGAGGGAGAAGAGCAAGGAGAGAATGAGGGAGAGGAGGAGGGAGAAGAAAAGAAGGCAACAGAGGAGGAGGGAAAGACAAGGAGGAGGAAGGAGAGGGTGATGGAGAAGAAAAAGAGGAGAGGAATGAGATTTAGCTAAAGTTGACTGAAGAGGTGAGCTGAAGTTCTGTTGTGCAAACTGCTGTGGCTTTATTGGCTTTTTGTAACCACAGAGTGAATCTTAAAGACCAAACTCCTCACATCAACCAGGAACAGGACACAATCCAAATAAATATTAGTCACATTAGTCACAGCAGGCAAAAGTAGTGAATACAACTAATGCTCACCTTAGGCCCTGGAGAAAAACGCTGATTTGAAACAGTTTGCAGTGGTCCAGAGTTAATCCTCAGATGTCCAAATTATTCACCGCAGAGTTTTGCCTTGATGGTAAAGACAGAACTCAGCAGACTTATTTTGATCTCAAGAGCTGCATGTACAATTTATCTTTTCTGGGGCAAGAAAACATAAAAATTGGGTACAGGCCTTTTAAGTCTGAAAAATACATTTCTACTCAAATGAAAGGTGTGCTATGTAACCTCCTGTCTCCATGGAGATGTTGTCCCTGTTCAGTGTTTGGTCTGAAGCTTCAGGAGCCTGAAGAGGGGAGCGGGAGTGGACAGGACAGACTCAGGTGTTCCAACGTCACAGCTCAGGAAACTGGAGGGATAAAGAGGGGATAGAAAATTATACATGTTTATCATTTACAAAGCATTTCCAAAAGGTTTTGAAAAAAAGAGACACAGAAAGACAAGGAGGAGGAGAGTTTTACGAGGGCAAAGATAAGAGAGAGCGAAAGATATGGAGAGAGGAGATGAGAGGGAGAGAGCGGGATGGGTGTATGGTGGCAGTGACAGCATTAGAGTGAAATGTGGTGATAAGTGGAGTAGAGGATATTGAACACCTCTTTACACAGTTCTGTTTTAAACATGAGGCCTGTATTTTCTCTTATCTGCTCTGCTGTTATTAGGTTTAAAAATAAAAGTCCTTCTGAAAGTGGCAATTCATCACATACTAGTTTAAACAGTGAGCGTAGTAAGAACAGTGATTTTCAGCTGGCGTTTGGGACTCTTAAGTGGACCACAGGGAGGTGAGATAGGCTGAGGTCAATTTATATGAAGCTACATGAGGCAATATAACTTTTAAATACTCTGGACAATACTTTTGATTACTTCAAGATGAAATGAGAAAATGACATCATCAAATTGAACATTAGAAACACAATTTGGCCTGTATAATATGCATAATATGTCCAATTAATCAGACAAACTCTCAAGGCTAATGCTTTATTCTTTTGTATTGTGTATGTACTGTATATATTTTGGCATACATAATATTAAAAAACTACACTGAACATAACAGTGCTGAATGCATACTAGCCAGTTCATTTATCACCATTAATAGAAGGAGGGAAAAAACAGGTCGCCAAAAATAGGGCCTTTTGATGGGCTCAGCATTTTTTCCCTTTGTAATGGGAAAATGTGTATTACTCCTGTTCAGATATATGTGTATGTGTGTATGTGTATGTATATGTGTATGTATATGTGTATGTGTATGTATATGTGTATGTATATGTGTATGTATATGTATATGTGTATGTATATGTGTATATGTGTATATGTGTATGTATATGTGTATGTATATGTGTATGTATATGTATATGTGTATGTGTATATGTGTATGTGTATATGTATATGTATATGTGTATGTGTATATGTATATGTATGTGTGTGTGTATATGTGTGTGTATGTGTATGTGCATGTATATGTATATGTGTATGTGTATGTGTATGTGTATGTATATGTGTATGAGTATGTGTGTATGTATATGTGTGTATGTATATGTGTATGTGCATGTATATGTATATGTGTATGTATATGTGTGTATGTGTATGTGTATGTATATGTGTATGTATATGTATGTGTATGTTTATGTGTATGTATATGTATATGTGTATGTTTATGTGTATGTGTATGTGTATATGTATGTGTATATGTGTATATGTATGTGTATGTGTATATGTATATGTGTATGTGTATATGTATGTGTATGTATATGTGTATGTGTATGAGTATATGTATATGTGTATGTATATGTATATGTGTATGTGTATATGTGTATGTATATGTTTATGTGTATGTATATGTGTATGTGTATGTGTATGTGTATGTATATGTACATGTGAATGTATATGTGTATGTATATGTGTATGTGTATGTATATGTATTATGTGTATGTATATGTGTATATGTGTATATGTGTATGTATATGTGTATGTATATGTGTATGTATGTGTATATGTGTATGTATATGTGTATGTATATGTGTATGTGTGTATGTGTATGTATATGTGTATGTATATGTGTATGTGTATGTATATGTGTATGTACAGTGCCGTGAAAAAGTATTTGCCCCCTTCCTGATTTCTGTGTTTTTTGCATATTTATCACTCAAAACATTGTCAGATCATCAAACCAATTTTAATATCACACAGAAACAACCCAAGGAAAGACAAAATTCAGTTTTTGAATGATGATTCCATTTATTAGTGCACAAAAAAAATCTAAACCTATCTGGCCCTATGTGAAAAAGTAATTGCCCCCCCTTGTTAAATCACAAACTAACTGTGACTAACCACAGTTTTGAGAAAACTTAGTTCAGTTCTACATGCCACACCCACACCTGATTGTCACCACCTGTGTTGAATCAAGAAATCACTTAAATAGTTCCTGTCAAACAAAGTGAAGTTGGCTACAACATCTCAAGAACAAACACATCATGCCACGATCCAAAGAAATTCAAGAACAAATGAGAAAAAAAGTGATAGAAGTCTATAATTCAGGAAAAGGTTACAAAGCCATTCCCAAAGCTCTGGGGCTCCAGCGAACCACTGTCAGAGCCATTATTCAAAAATGGAGGAAACTGGGAACAGTTGCAACCCTTCCCAGGAGTGGTCGACCAACTAAGATTACTCCAAGAGTGCGACGACGGCTCATTCAGGAAGTCACAAAAGAACCTAGACGCACATCGAAAGAACTACAGGCCTCGTTGGCCTCAGTTAAGGTCAGTGTTCATGACTCCACCATTAGAAAAACACTGGCCAAAAATGGCATCCATGGAAGAGTTCCCAGGAGAAAACCACTGCTTTCACAAAAGAACACAAAGGCTCGTCTCACCTTTGCCAAAAAGCACCTTGATGACCCTCAAGACTTTTGGAGAAACATTTTGTGGACCGATGAGTCTAAAATTGAACTTTTTGGAAGGTCTGCAGCCCGTTTCATCTGGCGTAAAAATGGCACAGCATTTGATAAAAAGAACATGGTGCCCACAGTAAAGCATGGTGGTGGCAGTGTGATGGTCTGGGCCTGCTTTGCTGCCTCAGGACCAGGACAACTTGCTGTGATTGACGGAAAAATGAATTCTGCTGTTTACCAGAAGATCCTGAAGGAGAATGTCCGGCCATCAGTTCGTGCCCTCAAACTCAAGCGCTCTTGGATCATGCAACAGGACAATGATCCAAAACACACCAGCAAGTCCACCTCTGAATGGCTCAAAGAAAACAAAATTAAGGTTTTGGAGTGGCCAAGTCAAAGTCCGGATTTAAATCCGATTGA